>OU026122.1:14800000-15435416 GCA_907269095.1 Blastobasis adustella
CGTAGCTCATCTTCAACAATTAACATATATTATGAATACTCATACAAATGGTCAAAACACAACATTTTGCTTTACAGTTGCCTGAAACGCCTGCACGTTTTGAAACACCCTTTGAAGCATACAACGAACCAACAATATGCCCACAAGTTGAAGAATTCAATTTCACAATAGTCGGTGACACAGATTGCTTGCACCTTAACATTTATGTCCCTGACACGGTGAGCTCTACAAATCCTTTGCCAGTTTTAGTTTGGTTATATGGCGGTGGCTTCTCAATTGGATTTTCGGGTGGTTTTCTCTACGGTCCCAACTTTCTCATTAGACACGACATAATACTAGTGACCTTGAACTACCGTCTCGGTCCTTACGGCTACATGTGTCTACACACTCCAGAAATCCCCGGCAACCAAGGACTCAAAGATCAAGTGATGGCGTTGAGATGGGTTAAAAATAATATTGCATCATTTGGTGGCGACCCAAACAAAGTGACCATTGCTGGAAACAGTGCCGGGTCCATGTCGGCCGATTATCATTTACGTTCTCCACAGGAGAAATTATTCAACAGTGTTATTATGCAGAGTGGGAACGTTATTGATATGACTCCACCTCAAGGTCCCGATTTCACATATCCTATTAATTTGGCCGCAGAGATTGGCTTGACTACAGCCGATTATCGAGAAGCGTTAACATATTTGACGACTATACATCCGCATGTGGTTATTGAAGCAGCCAGCAGATTGAATATGCTCTGGCCATGCATAGAAAATGAGGAAGTCTCGGAAAGTATATTGACTGATCAACCATCAGACGACATTCCAAAAGTAATGGACATGCCCGTGCTATTGGGAATTAATGAGGATGAAATGATAGTAAAATATTTAATGGTACCCGATGATTATTTAAATAATGCAGACATTATTACTAACGAATTGGAAAGCCATTTTAAATTTCCTGATAATACTGACTACCTTGAAAAGATGGAAAGAATCGTTAGACATTTTTATATTGGAGACAACGATTTCATAGATACAATACCCGAGTTAGGGAATCTCGCATCTGATTTATCGTTTATCTACCCCGCCATACGGAGTGCCAGAAAATATATTGATAACAAGGCGGGTAACACATTCTTCTATGTTTTCGCTTACGTCGGAAACAGGAATTTTGTCAGGTTTAAGAACAATGTTACAATTGGAGGGGCCGTCCATGCCGACGAAATTGGCTATCTCTTCGACGGCGACTATTTGGGACGCGATGTCACACCTGAAGATCAAGTGGTCATTGACCAAATGACAGCCATGTGGGCCAACTTTGTTAAATATGGGTAGGTATTATTATTCATCCTTACTGTCAATACTCATTTAGTACAGATACTTAAGGCTTTCTTTCTTAAGGTTAAAATGTTCTTTAATTTCAGAAACCCCACCCCACAATCGTCGGACCTGCCTGTCACATGGGAACCTATTACCGCTGAGTCCCGGTTCCCCTATATAAGGATAGACAACGAACTTAGTTCCGAGGGGAGACCTTTTCACACAAGGATAGCGTTCTGGGATCTCTTCCAAAAAGCGGTAGAAAAGTGGGAAACTGATAATGATGATGATGACGACGACGATGATGACGATGATGATGACGACGACGACGACGACGATGATGATGATGATGATGACGATGATGTTGACGGTGATAATGGTGATGGAGCAAATAACTTAATTAATCCCTACTTAATCGTCGTTATTTGTCAAGCTATTTACTTTGTAGGCCATTGGGCCCAATAGCTACAGTGGTAGATCCAGGATTTTGGTTTGGGGGAAGGTTTATTAATTTTTATTTAAACAGGCTTCGGTTAGCACAGCTACCTGTTTTATGATATACATCTAATCTTAGTCTTTGGACTCCTAAAATACATTATCGCATAGAAATAATGTGCGCAGCGAACTATAAGGGCGTCGGCTGTGTTGAGCGTGACTCGCGCACGGGCTTACACTCCGGGCGATGCATTGCTGGCCTTCGCCGCGTACTAAACGTCCTAGCGCTGTGCTCCCGCTCAACGCAGCGCTCAACGGCATTGTAAAAAGTCATCAGTAATACAATAAAATATATTTTTATAAAAATTTATTGTATTTCAATTTCAACAGACATATCAATATTTGTAAATATTAAATTGTGATACGTGAACGAATGATAGGCGTACTTAACAGATACAAGTACAAAGCTTTTTCTTACACTGGGTAAGGTCCTACGGTCGGGGAAACTGAGTCAATCATAATCCATCTCTACTCCATGGACAACCTTGTCACAGGAAACCAAAGATTTTTACATATTTCAGTAAGCGATATTCGTGTTAAACCTAAAAGGGTAAGTAATGATAAAGACACTACCTACATTAATCAAAGCTTTATTGTGACAAAATTGTTCAAATTATATTGGTGGGTCATGATCGTGAATATTTCTGCCACCGTAGATATTAAAAATGAATAAAGTTACAAGTTTCACATTGGAGTGGAGTTTTATAATACAAAGCCACAGGATATTAATATGGCAAAGCTTATCATTACAACATTATAAATATGCAAGCTGCCGAAGTCCTATATTTTCTCATTTTTTTTAATGTAACGCGGCAGATAAACAGACATACGGGCCACCTGATGGAAAGTGGTCACCGCCGCCTATGGACATCAGCAACACCAGGGGCGCTACCAATGCGTTGTCTGCCTCCATATTAGAAAAATAAATTAAAAAATGATGAATTAATATTTTTCTTGGTAGCTTGTGTGTAAAACTATAACACATTAATATCTATTTTACATACATCTAGGTATACATTTATTGGCTACGGTAGGTGCTTACAATCAGGCGGAACAAATCTACACTGTCACAACTAATGGACCAGACACTTTTATAACAGCACAGAATTTATTGTTATCATTTAAAATAAACATATCTGCACATTCAGGCGACTGGATGTGTAACCATGATCCAATCTGGTCAGAATCCCCTGTTAGCAGGGTCATGGAGGTCAGATGGCAGTCGCTCCACTGTAATTACCTGACCTGCCAAATTCTCTATCATGGTTAAGGCGGACCCCGGGCCCTCGTGCGCGAGAGCATAACCGGGACATTAACGCCAAGATGATTATTTAAAATAAACATATAGGTAGGTATTGTCAGAGTCATTCAAAACTTTCAATGACATTCAAAAGCACGCACTAGAGCAGTTTCCACTCCCAACAAACAGGAGTGCAAAATATCATACAGATAAATGTCACGTTAATGTCATACATATTCATATCATTCATCCATAGTCATACATATAATATATTTTTCCAGTGACTATGATAGAATCATTCATGTGTCATGTCAGGCTAGGCCGTACGATAATACTGTGGAGCTGTCCCATACACACATAAATGCAACAACAATTAAGTATTAAAAAATAACCGATAGAGAACTAAAGTAATACTATTGGAAACAAAATCTAAAATTAAAATGTCATTGGTTTCATTAATAAGCATCTAGCTATAAAATAATAAATTTTTTGTATGTACAAATACCTTGCAATGGATAAACCTACACATTTTCATAATCTTTACTTATAAAAAATAAATACATTTGGATATTTTAATTTAATACTTTGGCATGAGATTTGGTAAGGACTAGAATTTGTTACGATTATGATAAACTGTAAGTTGAGATTCTTATACATTACAGCACGGCTGGCATAAGTGTGCTCTCACGCGCGATAACCAAGAAAAGGCGCGACATAGATACTGCTATCTCTTTGATCTTAGTATTGAGAAAAGGAAAGAAAGGCTCTCTCGCGGCGCGAGCTATGTCGCGGGCATACGTGTGCTAGCCATGCAGATACAGAAAAAAATTAAACTTTAGTTAAGGATAACGTTATTCATTAAGTAGCTAACTATTACTTCACTAACTAGTCTAACTAATTGTGCATACTGAGACGACGTTATTTTCCGTATGAGTACCCAGAGTTTTATATCGGGTGTCCGGTAATGAATGGATAACCTTGAAATGTCTTATAGTATAACATATGGCCGTTCAGAAAAAAATATGAAACAAAATATATGAAAAGTAGTACCTAAGTTATGATTTTTTAAAAGAAAGTCAATTTTTTTACCTTATTTTACTTTTATGAACAGTGCGATCAGAAATGAATGGATTCCATCGGTTTTTTCTTGTTTTATTATTATACACTAACTATGCTAATAGATAAACAGTAAATAGTATGTCTAGCTATTGCATTTTTTTATTAAAAAATTAGCAAATTAATTAATTTTAGAAAAAATTTGCAAAATTTAGTTTTAAACAATGTTTAAACATCTTGGGTACTACTTATGATATATTTGTTTCGTATTTTTTTCTAAAAGACCATAAGTTATACATTTTAAGGTTATCCCTTCCGGACAATCTGTATAATAATTTAATATATAACAAAGATTTTGACATATATGTATATAGGTATAAGTATTGATTTCGCGCGCGCAAAAATGATGTTGCCCGCTGCCTCCCCGCACCGCTCATCCACAAATGGAGCTTCTGAACAAGCACTACATTACACTTATAGTTGATAATCCATAAACATACATATGAAACAGGTACACTTTATACCTATTATACAGATATCATAGTAATACTAAATGACTAGGCATATAATCTTTCATTTCATACCTATATTAAATAGACATTACAATACATTTTACAACCTATCTTAAACATGTTACATAACAAAGTATTATATAACATAGAACATTTTCAAAGTATTATTTTATAGGTAACAAACATTTTTCTGGTCATTTAGAATATAAATAATATACTTAAGTAACTCATTTTGAATTTTAAATACAATATTCAATCAAATCCACATTATAATAAACAACATATATGTATATAGGTAAATATCTCGTCGGCATCTATTTATATGATAAAACAATGACACTACAACAAAAACAATAGGTAATTTAAGTATTATATTTTGTTTTAAAATACGTAAGTAACCATATTTTATTTACGAGGCGTGTCCAGAAAGTAAGTATACTGTGGACTAAGCGCTTTTGTTTCTGGAGCCTTGGCGGTACAAAACATCGTAGGAACAAAAACTTTCTCCAAATACTAAAAATTAAAGCCAAAGGTTTTAGGACCAAAACGGCATCATATTGGTAGCGTTTCTGTAATCACTTCCCAACAATGTTGTGAAACCTTAAAAAGTCCACAGGTGTAATAACACATAAAAGAGTCAGTGTGGGTAGAAAAAACAAAATGTTCCAAAAAAAAATCTCCACGCCGCGCTATTCCCCATACTTAGTGCAGTAGAGGTGGAACTGATTGTAACAAAAATGGCTATGGTAGTTAATACACTACTAATCAACATATTAAAAATCTACACCTGTACCTTTGATGCTGTCGATGTGGGGCAGCACAAAAGGCCCCATTTTTTGGTTTTTCGTAAATATTTCGAAAACAGCGCGTCCTACTGGAATATGGTCCATTACTAAATTATAGCCTATAAAATTCTCTAAAAAATTTGCTTCACACGCTTTTTCAAATTCCTAACCGTTTACGAGCAACACCCTATCGGTTGTGGCGGTAGATAAAATACCCTTTTCTTAGGAAATTGAATGACAAATATAGTTTCAAGATGGCAGCCAAAAAAAGGTATTTTGCGCAGCGGTATTTTTATATATTTTTGGAACCGGCTTACGAAGCCCTCTCATTTGATGACCCACACAATAGGTTTACGAGATTTTACGAGATTTTTTCCATACAAAATAATGGATCATCACTTTTCTCTGCTATGGCCAAAATTTGGCTTACACGACTCAAACAACTCTAATAGGTCTACGGAACAAACGTACGAAGTAGCACAATTCTACTACGAAATGGCCAATGTTAGCACTAACAGCGCCCTCTATTCTGGACGAACTCAATTTTTAGGCATTGGTTCGAGAAAAGCAAATTACGTTGAAATCATTTTCAAATTATTATATGTCAAGCTAGACAAGGCAAGCTCTTACCTAAATTAATTAAGATATTTCCATCACTTGTCTTCATTTTCATATTCATCATCATCCGATGCTTTGCAGGGAGTGCTTGAACTGTAGCAATTTGCTCAGGTTCGTATAGACCAGGTCAGGCGGGTTTGATATGACGAAGTAAACTAACCCGAGGATTGACAGCACCGCCCGCCATATTGAGAAGTGCGTCCATGTGTGGTAGAAAGCTGGTATTGTGGCCTGTAACAATGTATATGCAGGGTGTCAAATGCTAGCTACATTTCGGGGTGATTCTGGGGAGAACTCATCGTCGCTTCGCTTCGGTTGAGTTGAGGTCAAATGCTAGCTGTTTGCTAAAAAGAGCTTACGAAAATAGCATACGAAAAAAACGTATATCTACAGGACTGATAATCATTAGGATAAACGTGTATTTGAGCCGGGACCGCGACTCGTGTTGATTGGTCTAAGTCCAGCTATGGAGTACTATAACTAAATTGCGCCGAAATGGAGCCACCATGGTGCCCGGCAGAGTAGAATATTCTAGCACAAACCTATTCGACGAATGGGTGTCGTAAGCGGAGACGAATGTCGGGCGAGTGAGACGGCCTCTGGTTAACAGCACACTGTCTTTATTTGCTAGGTAGGTAGGATATATTATATTTTAGATAATATAAGTAAGAACGCATATACAACAATTTTGAACATTACGATCTTCAACCCGCCTGCCAATCGTGAAGATTATGGCGAAACCCTCTTATGTGTAGAAGTCTGAAATGCAGCAACGGACTGGGCTCCAAGTGTGCTAATTTACGTAAGGCTCAATTGTATATCAATAGGAAGTTTGGCATTTGACATTCCATTGAAAGGCCATAGGACTATTTGCTTGTCTGATTATAGCTTAATCAATTGTTGGCTAAATGGCAGTGTCTTGGTAGATTTTAGGAAGCAAAACCAATAACTATTCAACAGAGAGTCAATTACGATTCCGATACGACTCTACCGATATAAGTTTTTGAAGAATACCCAATCGTAATATAGTTTATGTAATCTCGAGTTGAATAAAATTACCAGACTTAGGCCCCTGCCATGGGCTGTTACCAACTACACCACTTACCTCAGTGACGTTCCCCGTAGCATTCGCGACGGCTGGGGCAAACTGGTACGCCATGAGGTCGTCGTACCCACGAGCTGCGGAGCACACCAGCAGGCAAGCGGTGTACAGTATCACCAGCACTATCGGCTGGAAGTAGGGCTGCAGCCCGCGCGTTATGTCCACACTGGTCACGTCCAGCCTGGGGATAGACTCCGATATTAGTGTCAGAGTCGGTAAAGAGTATGTCTGTGGCAGCGAGAGACGGATGACGGATCACGGATCAGATTGAGGAGGCTAGTCTATGCTGGGTTGGTCACGTGCTGCGTAAGCCTTAGGATACTTAGGTATCTACATCTACTGGTATCAGGTCACGTGGTGGACTCAAGGGAAGAAGCGATGGATTGACATTCGACGGCCTACGACCTTGCGTCGTATCGGCGTAGGTATCGAAGACCGGGCGAAGTGGAGGAGAAAGCGGACCCTGGCAGAGGCCGGGATTGATCAGTTAGGGGAGCTGGTAACATCTATTATACTTTCGAAAACTAGGAAACGAGCACCAACGAGCACCAACATCAAGATGGACTTGGATGAACATGGGGTTCTTCAAAAGGCATGTCTGCCGGCACCTCAAAGGTTCACCGCATCCTCTCTTTTTAGGTTACAGATGTCCTGGTCGATGGTGGCCGCTGTCCATTGGCCAGACTGTGTCTGCTAAGCAATACTTTTAATATCCAACCAGGCTCTTAAGAATGGAGCTTATGGCAATGTCCTCATCTAATGTGGAGGAGGCTTAAATCCAGCAGTGGATTGTATGGAATCTTGGTGTGTGATGTGATTTAAAGTGAGGACAACAAAAGGAGAGAAAAATTGAAAATAAAAGTTTCAGACTACATACACTGTTAGAAAAACTTCACTCACCTATCTAAAACGGACATGAGACACAGCACACAGAAGAAGTAGTAGGCCGCTACATACGGCATTGTGACCACAGAGTGGAATGCCAGATGGTTGGCGTCTAAGGCATCGGAGCGGCTTATTAAGAGAAGATGTAAAAGAGAGAGGCCCCCAAGTACTCCAGGGCAGGCTGATGCAAAAGATTTCCAGGCCCGCTGCGCACAGAGTGCTACGTCCAGTGGGGTTAATTGGCCAAGCCTGTAACAAAATAATTGTAATAATTACAGCCCTGTAATATTTTTACAATTTAAACAGTTTAGGGTAGGGTGAAGGTATTGATTTATATATTTTTGTTTATAACAAGCTTACCGCCCGCGGCTACGCCGTTATGGACTACACATTATATCACGCAATGGGCTTTGCCCCACCACTCATACCCACCGCTACAACTCCTGTGTTTTATCGCACAAATCAAGGGAAATAAAAAGTAGCCCATGTCCATCCTTAGGTGCTAAACTATTTCCATAACGAATTCCATTAAAATCAAAGCAGTTGTTCAGCCATGAAAGCATAACAAACAGATTCATTTTAAAACACTGCAATTTCATGCAATCTCAAACCAGTCAGCCATCATATAGGTTTTAGAAAAGGCTCATGCTGGCACCATTTGTTATGCCTATTTCATTATCCCTTAAATTAAAGAATATTAATACATAACTAAAATTTGGAACAGAGACATACAGTGTGTGGCCTAAAACCGGGGCTAATACTGAAAATAGAGACTCTCTAGAGTATTGGTATTTTTTCTGAAACTTTTCTAGTTAACCAAGTCCCATGCATTACACACAATAAGAATTTAAAGTTACGATTCATAATCAGTTAATATTGCAAAACGAGATCAATCAACGTCTCAATGTCGTGGTACAGGGCCTAAGATAATATCAGCCGACACAACCCATAAAATGTCATTGAGACATTCCGAGTAGCTCCGAATAAGTACAATGCAGAATGAACTCGATCGAGTTGAGCGGAACCATTGTTTTGTTTGTATTACATTGAATTTACGATTAAGTTTGATAGAAGTTGATTTTAATTAGTTGGGACAATGATGATTTAAATACTGGTGACCAATAGAGCCTCCGTTTTTAATATTTTCCCTGGTTCTAAGCCACACACTGTATAATAAATAATAATAAATAAATAAATTCTTAGTAAATAATCAAACTGACCTTAAATACTTATCACCATCTCTAGACTGTTGTGTTTCTAGTATTCTATCCCTTGATACAGGCCTAAATGTACCACCACCCTGCATATAAATTTTCTCTGGCCTCCTTGACGAAAACGGATCTAACCTCTCATCATTTGGTGAAGTAAGAGGCGACGGAGACGAGAATGGATTATCTATGTACTGTTCATTGAATTTGTGTGCTTCAAGGCTCTCTAGCATAGCCGATAGATCTGTAGGTCTCCCTGAAATTTAGAATGAGAACAGTTATTTAATGTTTAATTGAGGAGCGTGAATCCCCAATCCGGCTGGCCACCGTGGGGATATCGACCACTACCCTCCAACTTTAAATTACAACACTAGAAACAAATATAGAAACAAAAACAAATGTGAAAGCAGAGTCCAGTCATATATATTTGGCAACACTTAATGTGAGAAGTCTCAAGTCAGAGGACAGTTTCATAGAGCTGGAACTACCATTAAAGGACATAAAATGGGACATACTTGGTCTCTGTGAAATAAGACGAATAGGAGAAAAAATTGAAGACTATGGCGGACACATATTTTATCACATAGGCGAAACACCTGGTCAGCGAGGTGTGGGGTTCTTAATAAGGCTTATTTATAAGGATAACATAAAAGAATTTAACAAGAGGACATGGACCATAATCCAAATTTATTCACCAACAAAACCCACAGACA
Organism: Blastobasis adustella; assembly: GCA_907269095.1. NCBI lineage: Eukaryota > Metazoa > Arthropoda > Insecta > Lepidoptera > Blastobasidae > Blastobasis > Blastobasis adustella. The sequence continues at coordinate 14,809,928 of OU026122.1, forward strand.
GAGATAAAATGAAGGAGTCCGAAAAATTCTATTCAGACCTGAGAACAACAACAAGTGCATATGCCCATAAAAATCTGGTTGTAATGGGAGATTCGCCCAGATAGGCAGCAGGCGAAACGGCGAAGAAAAGATAAGGGGAAGTTTCACTCAAGGACGCAGAAATAAAAACGGAGAAATGCTTACTGGTTTTGCTCTCGAACATAATCTCGCAATTCTCAACAGCCATTACAAAAAAAGAGAGAATCGGAAATGGACTGGGTATCGCCAAGCGGATGTACAAGGAACGAAATAGATGATATTCTTACCAGTAAATTGAAAAGCTTTCAACACATCAGTATTATTCATAATTTCAATTTTAATATGGATCACAGAATGGTTAGATCTAAACTAATCACTAAACCATTAAGGAAAAATAGGAAAAATTACCATGGCTGTGCTCAACAAATGGATGAAGAAACAGTGAAGTTTGTTAATGCTGGTCTACAAAAATTCAATGAAGAGTACGACACAAAAGTGAAGGACAACTCATTGCAAGAAAAATATAACAATTTCCAAAGAATACTTCAAGCATCTGGTAAAGTAAAAGCAAGGAATGATGAGAAGATATGTGCAAATAACCGTAGCGAAGTATTGGTATTATTGGAAAAAAGGAAGACTCTTATTAACACAAAAAACAAAACTAAAGACATTAGATTAGAAATTGGGCAATTAAATAAAAACATAAAAGAAACTATAAAAAAACAAAGGAAACAGAAAATAATGGTTGTATTGGAAGAATATATCATGAAGTCAGGAGGTGTCAAAAAAGCACAAAAGAAACTGGATACAAAGAAGTACTGGATACCTAAGTTAAAAGATAAAAATGGAAGCTCTAAAACTAATAGACAAGTCATCCTGGGCGTAGCTACTGATTTCTACAGGTCACTATACACCAGCCGAATAGATGATAACTACAAGATCAAACAAACAAATGGAGATAAAGTCCCAAACATTATGATAAGAGACGTGGAAAAAGCTATAGAAACTCAAAAGCATGACAAATCTCCCGGTCTAGATAATATTAAAAACGAAACTCTGCAACAAACAAAGAAAATGGCATCCAGAGTACTACCAAAACTATTTAATGAAATTCTAGACAAGGAGGTCATTCCAGATCAATGGTCCACTTCAAATATTGTCCTGGTGCACAAAACGGGAGACATATACAATATTAATAATTACAGACCCAGTAGCCTCACATCAAATATTTACAAGAGCTTTGCCAAAGTGTTGCTAAATAGAATAACAAAAACATTAGATGAAAACCAGCCCATTGAACAAGCTGGCTTTAGAAGTCAATACTCAGTATTAGACCACATCCACGTAGTGAAGCAAGTCATAGAAAAGTACAAAGAGTATAACTTGCCCCTGTATTGCTCCTTTGCGGATTACAACAAAGCGTTCGACTCTATAAATCATGATGTCATTTGGCAGGCTCTACAAGAACAAGGGGTTGACAGCAAGTACATAAAATTAATTAGAAATGTCTACAGGAATGCAACCGCTAAAATAATATTGGAAAAGGTAGGAGAGAGTATAAGAATCCTAAGAGGAGTTCGTCAAGGAGATCCACTTTCCCCTAAGTTATGTTCAGCGGTACTAGAAAAAATATTTCGTAGATTGGATTGGGACACGTTGGGATTATCTATAAACGGAAGTAAGCTCACTCATCTAAGATTTGCAGATGACGTGGTCCTTTTTGCGGAGTCGCCGATTATTCTTGAGCAAATGTTACAAGAACTAATGAAGGAAAGTGAAACTGTAGGACTGACAATAAACACAACAAAAACTAAACTGTTAACTAACAGAGGAAATAACAAAGTCATTGAATACCAAGAGGAATACAACTATCTGGGTCAATTAATGTCATTTACGTTTGTTTCTGAAAAGGAAGTGGATACACACATTGCTAATGCATGGAAAAGGTACTGGTCCATGAAAGAAATAATGAAGAAAAGTAAATTGCACATCAACCTCAAAAAGATAGTATTCAACACATGTATCCTTAGATATGGATGTCAAACATGGGCTCTCACCAAGGCTCAATGCAATAAGTTGGCGGTCTGTCAGAGAGCAATGGAAAGAAGTATGACCGGTATTAAAAGGAAGGACAGATAGAAAAATATCCATTTAAGAGCCAAAACTAGAGTTATGGATGTAACTCAATAAATAAGATGATTAAAATGGAAGTGGGCCGGGCATACTTTGAGAGGCATCAACAAATGGAGCATAATATGTCTAGAATTTAGAATAAAAGCACGAGATAACTGAAACACATGTTTATTAGAGCTAAGGAGCATAACCAGTGACTTATTGTCCAACTACCTGCATTATATTATCTTATTCTAAAATAAGGTAAACAAGCAGATACTTACTACCCTCACTTGCATACATAACAGAGCAAAAGGGTCACAAATTGGTATCCAAGAAATGGAAAGAGAAGGAAAGGTAGACAGTATCGAAGATGGAAAGATGACTTCGAGGAAGTAGCTGGCAAAATATGGACGAGATTAACAGCAGATCGTAAGAAATGGCAGGAGTTGGAGGAGGCTTTTGTCGAAAGACAAACAGACCAATGATGATTATTATAATTATTATGATTTACCAACATTATTATTAATTTAATATGATTTATTAACATTATTATTATTTATATTTTATATGTACATGCATATAAAATTATAATTATTATAATTTCGACTAAAATTTTATGTAAAAGTGGTCTGAATAAAAAAGCTTGAATTGAATTAAATTGAGGAGCGTGATACTCTACCTGAGGCATACAAGTACTCACCAGCCTTACTTCCAACTTTACTTTTACTACCAGTCTTAAACACTTTCGGGCTAACATCCCTCCCATTAGCGTTGCTGTCTTGACGCTCGTCTCTGATTTTTCGTCTTGTCTTTCTTGGTTTGTGTCGAAGCTCTTTAGCTACACCGTTATTATTCTCCATATCATTTGCCTCAATTTCTAGTTCACCACTTAAAGTAACTACTTCATCTTTGTTGTATTCCTTAAGGTAGTCATCAACCTGTAATGTTTTAAGTTAAAAATCTTATGAAATATCTTTCCATAAAACAACTATTTCATACAATTATTTTCAATATTTTAATTGATATTATCTTCATCAATATACTTTTTAAAAATACTTTAATATTTTTTTAGTAACATTATTATCTTTTATCAATGTAAGAATGAAATAAAAAATACTTATTAAGTATAAGTACTAGAAAACGAATGCTCACTTTTTCTAAAGCACTAAGGCTTGATCCAGGTATTTCAAAATCATGTTGTTCCCTTTCTCTATGTCTTGAAGAGTGTCTTTTCTTTTTTCTGTATGACGGGCTACGTTTTTCCTTATGCCCACTGGAAGGCCGGGACAAATTTTTCATAAACTTCTCATCTAGTCCATTAGGGTCGTGGGAGTAGAACACAAAGGAGGGGTTCTTATCAGACTTCTTTATTTCCTTCTCTACGAAACCTATGATGCCTTGTTTTATCTGCTCGTGAATGGGAAGCTCAGTGTCTAAAGATTCATGTTCGGATTTTATCCAGTTCTCACGGGTCTTAGCCTTATCAGGGGGCTGCTCATCCGTCGTGGAGGGCGTTTCGGCCGTCTCAGAGCTCACTGTGTGGCCATTCGATAACTTTCTAGAGCTAGACCTGCTCCGTGACCGGGGTTTCTTCTGCTTCGGAGACGGCGACCGCCCACTTGCATGCACTTCAGCAATCTCTTCTCTCACATCGGTACTTTTTCCTGGTTTCATTTTATAGTTAACACAAAATTATCGCCCAAAACATAAGAATGAATCCATTTGAATAGTTTGCAGAGTTCGTATAGCACAACCACTGTATACAACTTTTGGAAGAAAAGACACGAGACTGACTACGTCTACAACATCAAAAGGACTTGTTCGCGTAATTTATTAAAAACCGATTTATTTTCCAACCATTTTCAGGCAATTTCCTTTCATGAATTTCTGTCTGAAAACAAAAGGCCAAATGTCATGTCAAAACGAATGACGTCATCAAAGGTGACGTCCCCACGTCACGTCACGGTGCCACAGACAGACTTATTTGACCCAGTGACGACGGCGCTGTTGTTGACAACAAAATTACATTTCAAAATCACGATACTTAGTTCGAGTTTTGGTCACCGTATCAGTTAAGTTTGTGGCACTGTCGCTGAATGGGTAACATTCCGTGCTACGCTAAGCGTTTCAATATCCAAAAATCTTGAAGAAAAACTCAGTAGCGCTTTTCTTCTATGATTGCAGATAAAAGGAGAGAAACTAAAAAGAAAAAAGAAACTACGCCAACGTCGCGACGTGTCGCGTCATTGCAAATCGTTTGATTTACATTGTCGTTAAAAAAGTTGAATTGTGGTCTATAAATTGATCACTTTAATCGCCAACGACCATACCATGTTGAAAACACCGGTTCTCGTCCGATCACCGAAGTTAAGCAACATCGGGCGCGTTCAGTACTTGGATGGGTGACCGCCTGGGAACACCGCGTGCCGTTGGCTTTTTGCTATTTTTTTCAAATAATTTGAGACCTACCACATTTTTGAGAGATTTTTATGACAGTTGAGGGTTTTCGATTTTTTATTGGAATAAAGTCTAACTTTTTTTTTAATTGTGTTCCTTTTTTAATTAGGTCTTAAGTGTGTATATACTGTATAGTATAACAGTGCATAAATATGGAATTTAATAATTATGTCTTTTAATAAAACATAATGTTATAACGCGATTGAGAAATGATAAGCATCATTGTAAAGAACAATTTGACACGTCGCGTGATTGTAAATAGCCTGTCGTTTAAAAAGTTGAATTGTGGTCTTTAAATTGAACACTGAAATCGCCAACGACCATACCATGTTGAAAACACCGGTTCTCGTCCGATCACCGAAGTTAAGCAACATCGGGCGCGTTCAGTACTTGGATGGGTGACCGCCTGGGAACACCGCGTGCCGTTGGCCTTTTGCAATCTTTTTTATATGTATAGTTTGACACCTAACCTTTGCCTTTATCTACAATTTTTGAGAGATTTTTTTATGACAGTTGAGAGATTTCAACATTTCTTGAGGTTATCGAAATTTTTTTTCGAATGAAGTAGTCTTTAATTTTTTTATTTGTGTTCCATTTTTAATTAGGTTTTAAGTGTGTATATTCTGTATACTATAACAGTGTATAAATATGGAATAAATAATTATTTGTCATTAAATAAAACGTAATGGTATAAAGCCATTGAGAAACGACGAGCACCATTGTTTTTTTTTCATATATATTATACAAGACAGGCATTTGATCGCCGTTTCACCCGAAGATGTAAAGAGAAATTTGACACGACGACGCGTAATTGTAAATCGCCTGTTGTATATTGCCGTTTAAAAAGTTGAATTGTGGTCTATAAATTAAACACTTTAATCGCCAACGACCATACCATGTTGAAAACACCGGTTCTCGTCCGATCACCGAAGTTAAGCAACATCGGGCGCGTTCAGTACTTGGATGGGTGACCGCCTGGGAACACCGCGTGCCGTTGGCTTTTTGCTATTTTTTTCATATAATTTAACACCTTACCTTTTTAACTTTATCTAATATTTTTGAGAGATTTTTACCCGATTGCGCGACGCAAAGGAGGGTAATGTGTCTAACAGCCTATGTTCCTTTGTGGCACTCTAGAGACCGATTTTGATGACTCTTGCGTTTATCGATTTGTCTTAATCTTACGAGTGTCATTGAAGACATGATATTGATAAAAATTTATGATAGCGATTAGGTTTCTTTTTCGATTTTTAATTTAGAACGACCGTTTAGGATCTATATTGATTTAAAGTCAGTCAGAAACCATTCTCACTTACAGCTTTTATGCTACCGATCATCAATATAAATTGCAGAAAATAAAAAAGTAGTACAACAACTAAAACCCCGACTGCTATAAAGAACTGAAAAGTTAAAAACAAGCCGAATGGTGTAAGGAAATATGTGTATAAAGTAGAAACGTTAGTTTAATTTAAACTTGAAAGCAGACTACTTATGGACCACTTCATTTGAAATGTGTTTTCGGCTATACAATGGTGAGTGTACCTACTGAGGAAATTTTTGATCTGGTGCTCACAACACAATTCCGCCATCGCACCACCCGCCGTGGGCTGGGTTCTAATCCCCACTACGTACACCCTTTGTTGGTCACCACGCGAAGTTTTGAAAGAACGATTGTCGAATGAGCTCCCAAACACAGTGTTTTCTTTGGACTATGACATGGGATCGTTCAAAGAGGTACATTAGAGGCACTTTAGAAACACCAAATTTGTAAATCCCACGGTGTTACTGATGTCCATGGGCATTGATACGGCGTTGACCACTTTCCATCAGGTGGCCCGCTTGCGTTTGTCGGCCGCATAACATAAAAAAGCACGTTGCAGCCTAAAACCTACTTTATCAGCGGGTAATATAGGCTTTATTTTATCTTCAAAATAATTTGAGATCCTTAGGGAAATTGCAGTAATATAAAACTGGTATCTAAATATTGCATGTTCAAGCATAATTTCAAAACGTTGGGTTTGTAATTTTCAGGACAAGGTTTAAAGGAAATAAAGGGTAAGCTCTTACGGTGAGGGAAAACATCGTGGTGAACTTCGTACAAATACAGGTCTTCCAAGCTATCCCTAGTTTCTGTAGGTACAATTCTTTTTAAACTACTAACTGTACTAGCAACAAGAGACTTTAAAAAACTCGTATGAAGTCATTTATACACCGACTTACACATTTTAAAGACTGTATTTCTTAACTCCCAAGTATCTTATAAATGACAATATTTATTTATTGATAAACACAAGATTCATCATCATCATCACAGCCCGAAGCAGTCCACTGCAGGACTTAGGGCCTCTCCCACGAAAGGGGAGGTTATTGCCATAATCTCCACGCTTGGCAGGCGGGTTGGAGATCGCAGTCTTTAAATATAACAATGGAAAATGGAGACTCTTGATCTTTTGCCTCGAAAACATTAGTCGCCTTGTACGACACCCATGAGTGTAAGGGGTTGGTGCTATTCTACTCTGCCGAACACCACACGGCCAACACAAGATTAAACGCCACAAAATTTACGCGGAGATCGTTTCTGTAGAACGACCCAAATACTCCGTTCATAATCCGTTTTGCACTGATTTGCGCATTTGCAAATCGGAGCGGCTCGGTACCAGTTGGTGACGAGAGCCGCTCGCTGGACTCACGAATTCGGAATGTCGCCGACCTTCAGGCATGCCTTTGATAGGTTTAAGTTCGGTTCTGAAGCGTAGGCATTGCCTGCCTTAAATATTTTCAAGATTACCTAATCAAAATAGATAGCTATTTTGATTCTTAGTATAAGTTACCTATGGAAGGCCTTCGGCAGTTTTCTCCCGTGTACATAAATACTCATATAGGCACTCGTACCCCGTAGATATTATAAAAAAAAACGTGCATTTGGTTTCAACGCCTGTACTGTTTGTCGAGCAATATTTTACAAACGTTATTTTTATCAACCACGTAGGAACCTACTTATTGGTAGGCGTGCTACTGCGACCTCAAAGGACCTTGCTTTAGTTACACCGGTTAGTTGGTATTGTATTGTTCTACTATATCTGGTTGACAGAGATTGGTATACTAAGGAAAGGTATAGTAACACTATGGTGGTGTAGATACTAATTATCACATTTTACTCGTGGAATATCTTTTTCTCACCCTATCTCTCTCTTGAGGCGAGTTTACAATAACCTCCACCAACGCTCTTATCTAAGTAGATATGTACCTTCTACCGTCAAACAACAACTATTTTGCGCCAGCCTGTTTCGGATATCTTTACATAGTATAAAACAAATTCGTTTCCCGCCGTCTGTCAGTATGTATATGTATAATCAAAGCTAAGTAATCTATGTAAGCTTAGATCTTAACTACGCAATGGATTCAAGAGGAAGGTAGAATAGAAGATAGCTTATAAAGCAAGAAAAAAAAGGGTAGGTAGTGATAAAGTAGGTGAACGGGTACACTAGTACAGTTATAAAGAAGCTTATAAAGTTCACAATTTATTAAGTAAAAGGTAGGACTTGTAATGCTTATAATTTACTTCCTGTGGCTTGGACCATGCACAAACACAGGGAAATTCATCTGAAGCTAGACAGACTTGGGTAGATATCAATTTTTTTAAATACACACGACCTTTGGTCGCCAATTAGGTAAGTATAATGCCAACATCTGCTATCAAAATTAACATATTTGTTACATAACGTAACTTGATTTAAGTTGTATGTAATCAATCCATTATTTTAGTTTTAATAATCGGTATATTTTCTAGGTCCATAGTGTGTTCGGTCTAGCTGGGGATCGGTCTTCCAAACTCTCGATCACTACATCCTTTGTCATAAAATCTATTTCGTATCGCAGAAAAGTGTCATTAAGCGAGGGGTTAGAAATAAAATGGCGTCGTTTGCAAACAAAGCGGGCACAATTTGCGACATCGTCTAATCTCATACCTTCGAACTTAATATACTACGCGCCGTTCAATATAAATCCACTATCACTTAGCGTCGAGTTAAAGTCACTCTAAAACTCGATTAAATGCGTTATGTGTTCAATCGAGCATAATAATGATAAAAGGACGGCAAGTGGCTTTGCTTAAACGACTTCGTATTTGAACAGGGATGCATTTAGGATCAGGAAATGCATTTGGGCCGGCGAGAGGCCCATGAAGGCTGTTGCTGAGTCGTATGCGAGAGCGAACAGCTTTGGACCTGGATGCAGAAGACTGGGCGAAGTAATTGATTGTTATATTTATGATGATGGTGATTGATGATGTATTTAGGTTATAAAGTATGCACCTATGATGGTGACAGTTGAGAGTGTGACTGTTATATGCATATCTATGTTTAAAATTTCAGTTTTGAAATTGAAATAGAAATATCTACGTGCCTCTGTGCAGTACACATTTGAGGCACTGATCTATTTAATATATCTTGTACAATTTGCGAATTAATGAATGTTATTGAATACCATGAAAGTTAATAATCCACATCCATTCTCTATAAAGTTAGGTGCTTTACATAAAAAAGAAGGATATTACGGAGGAAAAGGAATATAAAGAAGCCTGTACTGTACAGTGAACAACTTAAAATCTAAGCCTTATTTCAATTCGGATGGGTAGAACGAGAAATACAGCTTAACCTCTACCGTGCTAACACAAAAAGGAGGTCATTTTAATTGGTCTTTTGAAAGAAATTGGGGGTAAAAGCTATTTCCACGCGGACGATATCGCAGGTAATTGCAAATTTACTACATAAAATAGATTTTGGCAACTTAGAGAACTTTTGTTCCAGATCCTAAAACTTTTACAATACTTAATGCATTTACTCTTTTAACAAATTTTGAACCATGTAAGCACTTAGATGGTTCAAAATTTATCATAAATTTAAGTACCTAGCTTGTCATATTACCTATACCTAATGCCTTAAAGATAGGCGCCCTGGGTACATCTCTGCCGCGTCCCCCGCTACCCCCCTCCAAGGCCGGGGAAAGGCACTTTCTCTGGCGGAATTCGGCGGTGGGGCCTGCGCCTGCGCAAGCCGCGCATGACGTCACCTTTGCGCAACGTGACGTAACAGAGAGCAGTTTTTGTTCATCATCATCCATTGTGCTAGTATGCCGAGTTTGTGACAGTTATCGAAATGCAGCTGTCTCTGGTTACGGAGTATGACTGCACCCGTATACAGCGAGCTTTGTATCATTAGTTTCTAGTACCTAGCTTTTTCTATATTTGAAAATGTAGAGCAGCATATAACTTGATAGGTACTTGTTGTAAGATATACCCTTAGTTATTGAAAAGTAGTTAAGGTACAAAAGGTAAAAAGGAAAAGCAAATTTATAAAATGGCCATTTTATTTTCATTATTTATAACTATTTATAATCTCAATATTACAATGATTTCAAAAAATCTACATTAGTTTGGTTCTTTAATAATTATTATTAAGTTCAAACGACGCTAACTGCGTCATACCTACACAACTTATAAAATAAGGAATTATTTCCAAAATTACAAACGTAACCCGACACCGTGTAGTTTTTATACCAAAACTGTCCTTACATCGGCGGGCTTCTAATAATCACAATTTACAAATTTTGTCCCCAATAAAGTAACACGTTTATCTATTTGGCACAAAATTTCAATTTTCATTGAGACCCAATTTTATCCAATCACCGCCTTTAACCTTAGAAAATAGTTATTATATTTTACAACATGACGTCACTCGTCTTTGTTAAGAAAACATACTTAATAAATAGCGATTTACACAAATCGATACACATTTAATAATAATGTAAATAAGTAGGTACAAAATGAGTTTACAGACAAGTTATTTATTTAACTGTCTTATTTAAAATTTTAATTATTTTACTTTTAAGTTAACTTAAGTACTACGATTCTAATTCTAATGTAAGTAACACTCAATATTCGTTTGTTCGATAAACATTTGTTATTATAATTTAATTATTTACAAAATAGTCTAAACAATCTAACAGTTCATAGAACGTACTAGAAATATATCATAGATATATGGGCTAAACATTACCGGCTTTCGACGATGACGATTGCGAACTTCCAGAGTGGAAAATTCGTCTGTTTTAAAAAATAGACTACAACGAGAATCGTGATCGCCTAATCGCCGGTAAAAAAACGCTTAATAATTCTACAGCAAACAACCTCCCGTCCAATGGGATTCTAGAGAAAATTACCTTTCCCGAATGCCATGGAGAGATACTAGACGCCTATTAATTCGGGCCTCGATGCGTTACTCGCTGGAGGCAGAAAATTCGGCGTTGGTACTCGTTGGCTGCCTTGCGGTTGCCACGTGGAACCACAAGCAGCCACCACATTGTCCGCATTACCGCGGATTGTCACTCCCTTATTTACAATAATTTACACTTACGACCTAGGCTTAAGTATGGAGTATTTTTACAGGCAGTAGGGGTGGCAGAACTGATAGACGAGCCGCTGGCTCCGTTCCGTCTTCTTCATTATACCTTTCTTGTAGTACTGCCGGATGCTACGTGATAGTTTGTCGTAGTTCATGGCGGGGCGGTTTTTCCTCTTGCCCCAGAGTCGGGCGACGCGCACAGAGTCCTCGATTTTGAATACACCGTTGCCTGGGAACAAACAATGGTGCCGTTAATATCGTGAACACCTCTACGTTTAATGAACAATAGAGATCTCCCGTAATAATTGCGGTAGGTTCTCTCAAAATACCTCGAAAACATGCTACAATCCTCGTGTACAATTGGAATTCTCTCAGCTCCAAGGACACAGCTAAATAACTCGACGCAGGGTACACGAGCACGAGACAAAGGCGGTCTGGTACCTATCTCGTGATAGGACAGTCACGACTTAGCAACCTTTAGCGCCGCGAGCTTCTAGCCAAGCCAGCTGGCAAACCAGTGACTGGCCCGTTCACCTTGAGACCAGAATGTCGCTCCAATGAATTTTCCACTTACAATCGTTCTAATAACAGCGCTAGAGCGACAAACACAATGGATTTGTATTGCTATGCGCAAAGATTGTACCTACTGTTATATTTATAATTAATTACGTTTGCGGTTTTGTCGATAAAGCTTACATTGGTAGTAAGAGGTACAGATTTGTATATCTACTACTAAGCGACTAGTTGTTAGCGTTTTCCGATTGATCAATGCAGGTAAAACAGGCTACCTATAAGCTAAATAAATAGTAAAACCTATATGGCCACTTTATAGAGCACTTTTTAACGCAGTTCAACTAGGAATAGATGGACCCATGGCGTGATATCTAGCAATTATCACTGGCCTATCAATCGGCCTGGCGACCGGTCCGCATTTGCCCACTCAGACAAAGGAACTACTTTACGACAAAGTAAAGAGTACCTACAGTTCTCTGATACAGATTATATGGCTATCTTGTTTGAATAGCAACCGGTTTCGACGTAGTTCTGTTACCTACTCAGAACAAAAAGAACGAATAAAATGTTTTTCCTGACTCGTGTGTACTTATCTGTGAGCTTATGCATGGTCAATAATTTGTAGGTACGCATGATTACGGGGTATATTTAAATTGGTGTTGGTACGTACTAGTATTATATCGATTGGGTAGACATTGTTCAATAATTATTCTTGTAATGAATTTGTGCCAGTGTTCAAAATATAATTTTAAAGTGCATAATTGCATTGTGCCAGTTCGAATCTAATCTAATCTTTCAATCCCTTCAGTATAACTATACATGACGTCACATAAATGCATTACTTATCAATTGTATTGTATTGTATGGCAGAAACACACAGTATTGATTAAGTAGTCCACGATCGATCGATCTCTTAAGTATAAATTGCTGAAATTTGAATTTCTGATCAGCTGGCAACCAACTATATGTAATTCATTACAATAAAGCTTTAATAGTTTAGCCAGTGGATATGATTATTTTAACTAAGTCATTAGTGACAAGTTCTTAGGAACTTGCATACAATTCCTCATTGCATACGTAATATATATAACATAATTACAACTGAGGTGAATTTGAAGGTTATGAGTGTTAAAAAGCTGATTACAAAAGTTGTATTCAACTGGGATTTCCTTTACTTCGCGAGTTGAATATTTTATTTTATTTTTAAAACGTGTAAGCGAGCATGGGAATTTTCCATTTAATAAAAGAACTTGACTCCGAACCTAAATTAGGTAGGTTGTTAACGTGATTAGGTTTCAAATTAGTTTATTATTGTTGGAATGGGCTTCATTTTCTAAATTCGGTTTTGACAAGATTGCTTTTCGTTGTCCTCAAAAATACTTTGGATCACACTGGTATTCATTACACCCGCCGTAGAACTCCAACTGCTGGACAAATTTCCCGAACCTTCTATTACAATCCACCCCTTTAGGTCGTTCATTGTGCTCTTGTCAATGCTTGCGCCAATTGTTCCCCGTTCTCAAGTCACATTACTCACTTTTTAATACATTTTGTGTGTGAAAGAGCAATTTTTATTATCAAGACACTTACTTCTATCGAGCCATCGTATCGCGGAGCCGTGGATCTGTGGCGACGCCAGCAGTTCTTTCAGGAACTGCCAGAGGTGTATGTGCGTGCTGCCGGTCTTCACCTTGACGCTTGCTGCCACCGCGCTGGTGCCTGCTGACTCTGAGTCTTCATCTGTGGGCAAAGGAGAAGATTTTTTAAGGTTCAGACAAGACAACAAAAGGTTTAAGCCCACATTTTGTGTTGGAAAGCGAGGTGCACCTCAAGTGGGATGATCAAATATTCTTTTGGACGTGAGCATTCCTTCGGATGATATTTGTTTATTTTAAAAGGATTATTTCTAATCCTAGAAACTACCGCTTTCACTACGACTTGGGATCAGTATCTGATCGAAGATTCCACAATCGTCGCGCACAAACTAAGCATAGGTAAATATGCGCATATAAATTTTGATCATTTCTATTATTGTGCGAAGCAGACGTAGTGGTCTGCATAATGACGGAAATCTTAAAATAGTACCTAACCATGCTATTCCAGTTGCTCCTACTGCATGAGGAATTCCACACTTCATGTGTAATATTTCAAGCTGATGCTACTAGGAAATATGTAAACGACAGAGTAGTGCCAACGTCGACACAAATACGAACATATAAAAATTATCAAGGGATACGCTTCTGAAAAGAATCACTAAATAGATTATCATGAGGGAAAAATAACGCACCCTACCTCGAAAGAAAGCTTGTTTGACCCTGATGCATACTAAGCGGTTATTAATGCTTATATTCATGTACTTAGAATGTTATATTGGATAATTTAGAGTCGTTAAGTGGCGTATGACAGTGTTGGCCGAACGGGGCCAATGCAGTTTGCTGATGGGGCAGGGGTTCTAGGAAACCCATCACGGCAGCTAATGGCTTCTTTAAAGTGCCAGCAGATTGGTCTGCTTCATATATTTGTAGTAAGCTCGTAATTGTTCTTGGTAAAGGAAGATTAAGGCAGATTAAGAAGTATATTTTAATTTTTAAATAGCGATGATCCATCCCTGCCGTAAAATCGGATTTAAACTAGGTAAACTTCCCGCCTTTAGATTTATAAAAGTACTTAGTAAGTAGTAGCTTAGTATTTACTAAGCTGATATCTTTGCAACCAAGTTTAGTAAGGACTACTTCATTAACACCAAAGTAACCTGTCCCAGTGCACAATGACTATCTAACATTTATATCTTCCTCAAACCAAACTAGGACGCTACCTGCTCGCTGGACTGGTTCAAATAGCGCCCTATCGGTATATCTGTTGACAATAATCACTTTTTGCTATCCCACAGACGTCACTTGAGGACTAGAAGTAGATCGTACACAGCCGCGATGTCACATCTTGAATTTATGTCGTCTATCCACATCAAAGAAGTGAGATCTATGGGTCGACGCTATTTGTCACGTAACATTCGTACCTTAGATTAAAACTTTACTCGTACAAATTATAAAAGATGTTTAGCTTTATGAGATGAGTAATATGATGCCTGACTCATGAGGCTTTCGACTTTTTGTACTAAATTACTATTGTGCCATTTCTAAAGCCTGAACGGTCGATGGTGGACGACCTTGCTAGCCGCTCCTAAGCCATACGAACTGGGTCGGAAACGGTGACAAAAAGCGGCCTCCGCATATATGGGGTCTCACATACCCGCCGCAGAAAGCCGATGGGACATACATAGAGTGACTGATAGGTTAACTGTACCCAGGCTTGTCAGTACGAATCAATCGGCCTTTATTTATTTATTGTGGACAGTTTCTCGGCTAGCCTTTGAGGTGTAATTCGTTGAGTTTCGCAAAGTTATCGTTAGACAGTTTGAGCTCGGTGCTGACTTTATTTTATATTTCACTAGTGGACCCGGCGCGACTTCGTTCGCGTACACCTACTTTACCCCTACATATACTTTTTTCTTGCTTATAAACCTTCCTCTTGAATCACTCTATCTATTGTTGAAACCGCATTAAAATCCGTTGGGTAGTTTAAAAGATCTAAGCGTACATAGATACAGACGGCGCGGACCGACTTTGTTTTATATATGTGTTGATTTAAGGATACTCTACTGTAGAGTATGCACAGATGATTAGGTCATGCTGTCTTACATTTATTACAGAATCTGGATTCAATAAAAAAGAAACATCAAAACCTTTCTTTCGTGTTGAAACCTCTTTTGTTACTCCCTTTTGGAACTTTCCAGTACCTATCTATAGTGATGAAGAATAAAAATAGCAATTACTTCATAATTTTTATCTATATCACAATGACTTCATAATTCGTATCAGTACCAAAGAAGTAGGTAAAATAACCCAATGAAAAAGTTGATATTTTTTTATCTGGTTATCGATTAGATTATTTCACAAACTTTGATCGTGTTCTCATGAAAATAATCTTACACGTGTAAGTATATAGATATTATTAAATGATTTTAGAGATAAAAAGTATTACCTACGGCGTAGAGAAGAGATTTGCGTTTAAATTGAAGTGAAAATACGACTAAAGACAGGTGATTTGAAGAAAATCTTTAAAGTCGAAAGCGTTAGACATACGATAATGGTAAAGAATTTAAATTGAATTCGTCGACCGACCCAGTCTCCCCATTCGGAGCTTGTTACTAGGGTTATCAATCAATCGACGTGAGCAATGAAACCTTTAAATCCCGCTCTTAGACATTTCCTAAGCCTATACCTAAGCTAAGCTAAAGCTGCTAAGCTGCTAGCTTTTGCCTGCGACTTCGCTCCCTCAGACGCCAGGGAGCGAAGTCGCGGGCAAAAGCTGTAGTCAGAAATAACTTTTTAACGACTATTATTGTTAGTTTGTTATTGTAGTTAACTGATCAAAATGTCCTAATATGATATATAGGTTCCTTCAATACAATAAGTTGATGGCGTATCATTGGACCAATAAAATCTAGAATCTGTTTATTAGCCCTACAGCACACGGATCTTTGACGATTGAAAGAGATATGTAATATCCTACTCAATATAGAATTTTTGGATTGAATTGAATACCATTGAAATCAAATTAAATTAAATTAAATCATCTGAGCTTACGCCTACGTATTATAATGTGATGTATATGTGCGTAGTATTGGACCGCGCCAGCCCTAGCTGTCACCGGGCCCTGCGGCGTAAATGCCTGCGCACACGCACACGCACGCCTCTCGCGCGACATTTGCGGCGGGTAATCGCACCGAGTTATTTATTTCCTGTGCCAAACGCTTTTTCTCAACCACAACCGCGTCTTAAATTGATATTCTATAAATGATAGGACATGGTGAGGCCTGATAGTGACAGCACAGCTTCAAGATACTAATCTTTAATGGTAACAATGCCACTAACAATTGTTCCTTCTTAGCTGTAGCTATGGATAAAGCCATTTTCGAATGCAGCGTAATATTAAATTTAGCTTTACATTTTTGCACAACTTAGATCTAGTCGCCACCACCGCGGCATACGTCTCACCTTCACAACAAAGAATCTATTTCATGGCCCATAAATTCCTTCGCTTCGGCCATCAAAAGCCTGCTATGAACGCTGGCCGGGTGGTACACAGGCATTTGTTAGCCAACAGTTTGGTCATAAACCCTCTTCGCTGGTCGTATGTGGGCCTAACGGTGGCTCAGGCACAGGCCTAGCATTGATAGTACCCATACTAGTACCCAATGTACTTACTTGCGAGTTGCCACTTAGCAAGCTTAGCGTTGCTTAATGCTTTTTTTACAGGCAATTAATATTGTAATTTATTTTGTATTGCTTCTTAAATATGTATTATTTAATTGATATGCTTCCTATACGTAGTTATGTACATGCTTAGTACTAACAGAACTAATTGGATTATCGATGTTAGTTTTGTGTACTCATTTGTTATTGGATTAAACAAATAATGGTAGGTACCTAATGGAATATTACATTACCTCCACACAGACACCTTCAGTGTAATCATTATTGATAACCTATCAGTGTCAAAATAAAATTTATTAGGTACCTACCTGTGCATCACGATGTTTAATTCCATATGACTGTTGCTAGCCTATTTGATCGATTTGATATGTCCTTATCATCAAAGGGACTATATATAAAAATTGTCAAGATGTCTGGACTACATATATGAACGGTTATTCATAGATTTTTATTTCACACTTGGAATGATATCGTGATTTAATGTAGTGGTATGATTGCAACCTGCACAAAGCCTGCTTTACATTCGGAATAAGAGCGCCTTATCTCACGAAGGGCTTACAGATCGCCTATGCAGTCAGGACATACTACCTCTGTCATACGGCAACAATTTTAATTTGTATACGAGTTTATTACTTTAACAGTTTCTGGAGCTGCAGAACTTAAAAATTTTCGGAAAAATTGGCCCTTCAGTAATCGGCTACCAAATGGGAATAACGCCATAAAAAGTAGGTAACGACACTTTTTCTTTGCTTATTTTTTTATTGCCTAGGAAGGCACACGGGACGATCCACCTGATGAAAGACGGTCACCTGTAGACAAGCTTTTTGAAGAACCTCATGTGATAATGCAAAGAAAATACTTCAGCCAATACTTTCAGGTCATGACACATCTTGCAAGAGCGCGGTAAAAAGCTCGCGATGCCCGTAGAATTGGTACTAGGCATCTAGACTATGTAAATTAAATCGATCCCATCCCGTCTCTAATCCAATCATCATCTAATCTATTGCATTTTCAACTTTTATTTGTACTCACCATCACTCATGTCGTCAGCTGAGGGCAGAGCGGCGGCGGGAGGGGCTGGGGAGGGCTGCTCGCTCCAATGCGATCTCCAGGGGTCGTGCCGCGCTGCCTTCCAGATCTCCAGTTGGGCGTACAGCGTGCTGCCGGCCTGGTGACAAGTATTTTATATTTAGAAAAATGTGTAAGAAAGAGGTGGCAAAACTGTATGATACTGTGAAGCATGAGTAGTCTGCCGGGAAGAGTACCATTGCCTACAGGTCTTATTTATTTCTGCGGCAATAACCTAACCGACAGAAAAGGTGGGATAACCCCTGACTAAGTTTACATTTACCCAAATATTTTGTAAATATCTGGACCGATTTTAATGAAACAAAGCTTATATTAAACTGACATTCAGACAGAATACCGCAAACCGCATTGAAATCCGGTTCAGGAGCTACGATGATACAGACATACAGATACAGATGTACAATTTATAACACCCCTCTTTTTTCTGCACGGATTAAAAAAACAGTATTTGCATTTTTGTTTTCAGGTCTAATAATAAGGTGACCACCGCAATTACTGGCTTAAGGCATTTCATCACATTTTTGTTGCATGGAACGTAAGTGCAAGAATTGGACTGGGTGATGATAATAATATGTGAAATAGGAGAATTATTTTATTTCAAGACAGATTTGGTAAAAACCTACTTTTATGACTTGTTTATCAGCTAGTGCTTTTACAGTATTTTAGAATTGAATTATTAAATGCCTTTAAATTGGACTAGTGACTCAGACTAACCCGGTATGGTAGGAGTCAACGTTCTAACTCGCCTTAAATAGTAAGACTTGCGGTAAACAAAATAAATACACCTATTTTATTACCTTGTTTTTCGAAGATAAAGAAAGTCTATTTATTCATGTTATTTATACACATTGTTGATATATACACTCGAGAAAGTTGAAATATGTGGTATTTAAAGCAAGGCAACTAATAAATACAACAATTAACCATATTGTGTAGAGTATAGAGTATTTCCATGAGTAGGAAAGCGGACCCTGGCAGCAGCCGGGATAAGCGCTAGGACGATGATGATGATTCTGCTTTTGACGATAATTGGTAATTTCTGAGCAACTTGGTACTGTAGGTCTCTTGAATACCTGAGTAGTCTTTAAGTTTATATAAAAACAACTTGTGTGAACTGTTTTTTTTTAAGAATATGTACTGTTAAGCCACAAACAAGCTGAATTCGTATGCGCGGCTGTGCGTCTATGCGTGCTTCTACTTGACTTTCATATAGAGAAAGTCAACCACCGACCATGACAGCACCCGGCCACTTACAGAAGTGATGCCGCGATTAGACGGCTCTTAGCTCAATGGGCTTTTCAAATCGGTCGGCTTACATAATCAAGTTAGCACTGAGTTAGCAGGTGATTTGTAAGGCGACAGAGACAGTATATTGTGAGCCCAATGAACACGTTTAAGCTAAAGAAACATTTGATTAACACGTTCTTGTGAAAAACAAGATGGACTTGATAATAAAGCTTTTTTAATCGCGGAAACATAGTAGAAAATATTTTTGAATTAGCGTTGCTATATTCGATAGACAATTAGAATTAACATATTCTATCTATTCGTCTAGATAAAACTGACGTCTACGTAAAACTGACGTGAATGTGTTAATGACTCCATAGTGCAACAAACTGATCTTAACCAGTGACAGCATCGCTGTTGTTGGAATTTCATGACATATCAAAACGGAGACACTTAGTTCCAGCTTTGGCCATCGTGTCAGATAAGTTTGTGGCACTCTATACGGCTGGCCATTTAACTTAGCTATTGCTCAAGCACCAAAATAAACTTTTACTGGTATAATTGCAGAGGTAACTAGGACGAGGTTTGTAAACAAACTGCATAATAGGTTACATAATGTCATAGCCTGGTTCACCAGCCGGACTTCCTCACATTTAGGCGTACAGAACTATGAAGCAATCATCATTCATTTCAATAATGATGAAATCGAATAGGCAGTGACATGAAAACGCAGTGTTATTTAGGCTTAGCAAATCCGGTTTATACCGACATGAAATGTTCAAGAATGTTTGAAAATCATGAAATAAATTGCCCAAAAAAGTTAGTTAATTAAGTAACTGAATTCTCTGTTTGAAATACAACTAGTTGACACGACGCGAGTTCGTTCGCGTGCACCTACTTTACAATATCACAGTCTACATAGAATGATTAACAATGACTGTTTACAAAATTTCAAGAGCAAACTACATACATACGTATTATTAAGATTTCATTGCGTCAGTGTATTATATTCCAAATAAGTAGTTCAACTTGGCTAGATAAGGCAAACTTATCTAAAGGTCACGATATATGACAAATAAGTACTTACACACATCCATACATACTTTTCGAAGTGGCGATAAAGCCACAAATATATACATCATACATAAAACAAAGTCGCTCCCCACCATCGGTATCCATGTACTCATAGATCTTTTAAACTACGCAACGGATTTTAATGCGGTTTTCAGCAATAGTTAGAGTGATTCAAGAGGTAGGTTTAATGCAAGAAAAAAGGGTAGGAAGGGGTAAAGTAGGTGTAGGGGTAGGGTAGGGTAGGTTGTAAACCCACCTTTAGGATTGTAAGAAACGGCTTAAAAGTAGCAATTGTACCCCATTTTAACATTAAAGTGATAGTATATGTATATGCAGGTATGCAAGGATAACAATATTTCAGGTCAGTCATTGCAATGTTATTTTATAATAGGTACTATTATAAAGTTATAAAACATAACATGTTGCAAATACACACAAAAAGTAAGGAAGCAATTACGTTGAAAAGTAGGTAATGACTGAGCTAACTAAGCTAAAAATAAATCAATATCGATTTATGGCTCAGATTTGTTAAGTTACTTTTCCGTTCGATCAATTCAAAGTTAGAAAATATTAACTGATAATTATTTTAAATAACCCCCGACGAGAAAAGAGGGGTGTAATAAGTTTGATGTGTGTGTCTGTGTGTCTGTCTGTGGCATCGTAGCTCCTGAACGATATAGGTTTTGTTTAAAAGCCAGTTTTAATCTAAAGGGTTATTAGCTTTGATTTATTAAAATCGATTCAGTAGTTGAGGAAATATTTGAGTATAAGTATACTTGGCCAGGGTTCTTAGTAGTTCTTCAATTTGATGTACGAGCAGGTAATTTGACCAATACCGAATTCCACGGATCTCAATAAATAGTAGCACTACTAGGTACCTTCAGCTCGCCATATAGGTATAAGTTGACATAGCGAGAGCAGCGCCTCCTACTCTTTATCTACACTACAATAAACTATTAGGCACTGGATTAGCAATTTTAGTTCGATTTATCGTCACGTGCCAAGTTTTAGAGGCGTTCGTATCAACATGCCGCGGACTTTGACATATGGCACGGTGGCGCGCGCCCTCTTTCTCAGAAAGAGGTCAGAGTTTATCAACAAAAATCCCGATTACACATAACCGATTGGACGCACTGCTGTTGTATTCTAAGCACGTCTTTTTACAAAATTGATGGACAGCGTGATTTTATGACAATACAAATATCAGTACAAATTAAAGTACAGACTTTCCTGAACTTAAATTTAAAGGTTTACTTGCTAGAACATGTACCTACATATTTCTTTACAAACTGGTGGACCCGGCGCGAGTTCGTTCGCGTACACATACTTTACCCTTACCCTATCTACCCTTTTTTCAAAATTTTTAGGAAAACTTCATTGCCGTCAGTAAATCTAACAATCTTCCAATGAATGCTAGAATGAAACGGTGTTAATGAAATATCTTTACCTGTGGCGCCCTCTGGTTGAACTCTTCCTCTGTCAAGGCGACTAAGGCAGGGCCGTCGACTGCGAGGTACTCCGTTGGTACCATTGGCAGGTTGAACTGTGCCAGTGTGAACATCACCCAGGACTTCACGTCGCTGGCGTTCCATTGCATCGGATCTGAAAGATGAATCTTGTTGAGAACTTTGCACGTGAAATAATACCTAGTCTTATGACAATTTTTATGCAAAGCCCACCTGAAGGGAAGCGGCAATTGTCGTCCTACAGTAAAGGACTAAGCTGATATACGACTCATGCCTGTGAATATTCTGGCTACTCTACCCTTCAAACCGGATCACATCAACTCAAGCGCAGTTGCTTGGCGCCAGAACTAGCTAAACCCACCCAGGTGGTTTTATTGGTACGTAAAGTAACTTGAACAAGCACGTGTAACAACGAAACCAGTAATTATAAATAGTCAAAATATTCCAAAAGCGCGTTTGAATATATTAGGCATGTCTAACATTTTAATATCACACGTAATAATGCTATCGAAAAAACTTTAAATTGGGTGATTACTACGAGACCGCCGGTAGCTGGCACCACTAAATAAAGCTTACGTAATCACGTCGTGTTCTCGGAATCCATTTATATTATAATCTCGCATGGTGTCGGCATGATCTCTTAGGAGGAAACGTTGCTTTTTATGCGTAGTGACGTCATTGATAAACGCTACGCTCATGGTACGTCAACACTGCGATACAGCATTCCCGTGTCATGTCATCGCATATTAATTGCCGATTCGAATTAAAATCGTTAATCCCGTAAAGGTATCGATGCATTATAACCTCGGATGTATGAGTAATGTCACGAGTTAACTAACCTGCAGATATTCCCAGAACTGTGCATGTGTTGTCCATCTCCCGCTTAGACTGTTCGATGGCCATGCAGAGGACCCTGTCGATGTCGGGTGCCGACAGGGCCTCATCGTTGGGGCCCCCGCTGCTTTCCTCCATTTTGACGCTCCCCAGCTCAAGGGGGATGGGCCTCAAGTTTAGCCTCTTCTGGAATGTTGTGTCTTCCAAAGCGGACCTCAGCAGGATGTGATCCCTCGGCTCTTCCACTTCAATCTTGGGTGTGATGTAGTGGTGTTGAACACTCTCTTGGAGTATCTGGTTCTCTTTGAGGAGCTCCTCGATGTCGATGTATTCCTCGTGGTGGGGTACCGGTGAGGAGTACTGGTTGTAGCTGCCGTAGGAGGCGCAGGAGCCCGAGGGCGAGAGGGGGTAGGGGGATGCGAATCCGGGTACGGCTAATCTGTTCGGTTCCTCTTTAATGTAGATTTGGGGTGAGTTGTAGATGGGGCTGTACGGGGAGGAGGGTTGGAGTGCCACGGTGGGGATGGAGCCCTCGTCTGAGGAGGGCGAAGGGGTGGGGTAAGGATCGAAGTCGAGAAAATCGTTCTGCTCTTCGGGGTACGGCGGTGGCGGTTTGGCGTGTATGGTGTTGAGTGTGTGGGGCGCCTGGGGGGAGTGCAGCATCGGTTCCGGGGGGGAGGCGGCGCCGAGCAGGCGCAGCAGGTGGTGGAGGTCCGCGGGGGAGCCGGGCACGGCGCGCTCACCCTGCGACGCGGACGGCGGGCTGCACCCCGAGCGGGGCACCGTTTGGGGCATCTGTGGACAAGAGGGAGCTCGTTTTAGTATTAAGAACAACTAATGAGTTGATCACTAACCTAAGCTCTTACGGTGTAGGAAAATATCATGATGAAACCTGCGATGAAAAAAATCAGGCGACTGAATGTATAACCATGATAAAGCCTACGTGATGATGGTAACGTTTCGACTGTTGTCACTTCTTACTTAATTGGATTTCGAATGACTCCGGTACTGTGAGATGGTCCCCTCGGCGGTCACGTTTTGACAATTATCGTTAATGATAGCCAGGCACTTGTCAGCAAGAAAACATTCGATTAACACTGTGTTAACAGGCTTTGGACGATGACCTTACTGAGAATCGCGTGTTTGACAACTCAATTATATCTAATAGTCCATAAACTTAGGTTAGAATTTTATAATATCCGCACTTTATACGAATTGTAAAGAAACGACACTTGAATTTTAAACTGAGCAAGGATAATTCTAGTGGTAATGAGATATACCTACCTAAATCTACGTAAACACAATGGATCAAAAAATTACAATTTAACAGCATAGTCACAGAAGTCATAAATACGTGATGTATCTATGTAATGCTTTTGTACATTTGGTTATCTATTATTTTTACTATTTAGGATTTTTAGTTATTAAAGTCAATATTATTTTTCAACGCACTACGTAACGCGTCATCGCCGCTCGCGCATCTGCGCGCGCTATCTCACGTATTTGTTTATGCTAACCTGCTAGCAAACTCAAACGGTTCTAAATTTAAACGCGAGTAAACTGATTTTCGTACTGAAAACGAAATTTCGCCCGATTTAGCATTTTGTTTGGGACCATTTTTGTGTGACAACCAGTTTCCAAAACACAGTAGGTACATAGTTTTTTGGAAACTGGTTGATCGTAAATCTAAAAAAAGATAGTCGTTGCTAGATAATAAGTACAAGAATATTATAAGGTCTATTTTTGTTTAGTTGTTTTTCATTAATTATTCATTTAGGCACCTCACTTTATAAATTACAATGCATAATAATAAATAATTAAACTCACTCTTAGCAACGAGAGACCCATCGTCCGTTTGAGCTCATTTGTAGTTGATCACTGTATAGTAAGATTTCTTCTGCGTGTAATTTTAATTACCTACTCGACCAACCTGTACTTAAGCTACAAGGTGGCACAAAGTAGTCCGTAACGGATAAAAAAATTTTCATGCACGTTCCTAGCAGTTTTCTAAATATTGATTGTCACAAATCTGTTAGACACATGGGTTTTCCACAAATACAAGGCATATTAGAATTGTAGATACTTCACATGGTAAGTAATAATTGTATCTAATATTCTATTAATTATTTTTCTATTCAACTCTACTTTTCATAAATATAAATTTACTCGTCAAATGTTCATTTTAAGTCAAATTTACATAAGTATACTTTTAAATTTAAATAATGTTACACGAATATTCTAAGATGTCTTTGAAACTTTCGTCATTGTTTGAATAGAGGGCGGGCGGGTACACGTGTAGGCTCAATGACGTCAGTAAGAGATGTAAAAAACACCATCTTCACGCCCAAAGTTAATCACACGATGTTCGGGTCAACGTACAACCACACCAATTTTCGACTTTTTGTTACGAAACTACAGAAAATCACCAAATTGTAGATTCGTTTTTAATTGGTTGAAATTGAATCTAAGAGTTCGCTACATTTTGCTACGCCTACGTTTACCTACATTACACATGTTTACTGAAATCTTATATTTGTCAGTTTTTATTTTCAACCTATCTGCGAAAATATCTTTTTATCGTACAAAATATTTGTTGGAACATTCAAGCATATGTTTTGAGACACCCTGTTGAAGAATTTCTATGCAAACGTCGCTTAGTCAAGAAAATGCTTCAGGTTTGACCGGTCGACGAGATTTTCTCGAATTCATTACAAACACCACCTTTTTCATACGTCCAGTCTCTTTGTTTGCTTCCCGTAGTTAATTAGAGCCAGTACAATTGATTGTTCTTTTTATTCTTATCCATGGGTACTTAACCGTGGGAGAATTGAATTACGTACTCGGAAGAACGGTTATAGAATTTCGGCTTCGGTTTAATTATACATACAATTTGCGAATTTTCGAACGAAAAAATTACTAAACCGTTAGCAATAGACCGAAGTCGTAAAAACTATTTGCGCTTGGTTACTTAGCGAATGCAAATCACTGGCTACTATTAACAAAAAAGAACGATTGATTAAAAAAGAGTGAATTAACAATGTAAACTTGTCCATATACATAAATGTGTAATACTTTTCAAACATAGTTAAGAATAAAATATTTTATTATATTTTTATATATAATGTAGATCGTTTAATTTGTATATCAATTTAGGAAACTATAGGCCTGTTTATTATATGCTTTTGAATTGAAATATAGACTATTTGTTTTTCATGAATGAAGAAAAAATATACAAAACAGTGACACATGTATGTACTACGAATCGCTATAAGTATCTAGAACATGTATTTCATAGGTACATATGACATCCGGGCTTATCTATCGTAATGATCGTAAAAAGCGCCTACTTATTTACATAAGGCATATTTATTCCAAATCCTATTATAAAGTATTTGATCGAAGCGTGTTTCTGCATACAAGATTGGCTTTGCGGGCTGCGCGGGCGCATGGGGCATGCGGAAATGTCTTGATGTTAAGAATTCGAGTGGCGACGGTTTAAATAGATGTATAAGTAAGTGTATTATTAAATGTTTGTGAATATTTTGTTTGTTATTGGTAGTAACAATAGAAGGTATGTGTCGTATTTTTTTGTACATACGTACGTACAGGGCCTAAATAGGTACGAGTATTTTATTAGAAGATAGTTTTGAAATAAAACATTATTTAATAAAAGATACAAAAAAATACTGCATATAATGAAGCGATTACATATTTGCGTTGATATCCGAACCAGCCTAATTTTACATGCCCTATTCATCTATGACGTTTCTCTAAAATCTAAATAAAACTCTGACGTTTGCTTTTTTAAATGTCTGCCAAATTGATAGAACCAGTATAATCGTTTTAGATTGTTGTTTAACTATAACATCCACTTTAGTGAAATAATCTTGATTGAAATTTATAAATTTTAACCGTAACAAATTATAAAACTCTTTGCAACTATCGCCGTAAACCTGTCCCATTTTAATTATCCGTGTACCAAGTCCCCGTCCCAAAGGCCAATGCGTCGAGCGTCGAGGAAGTATAAATTCGATAGGCGTAGAAAAAAATCAATGGCGTCACGTCATTGTTAAGATATTAGAGCATAGTAAGGATTGTGCGTGACCGGACAAATTGCAGCCGAAAGACCTTGGGGTTTCCACGGCGCAGCCATTCATGAAACTGTGTACGGACGGACATTAGCCAAGCGGCGGCAAAAAACGGGTTTGAATTACGAAATTTGTCTCGAAAACAAATTGGCTAATGCGGTTAGCTAGGAGACAATGTAAGCTCAATTTGTTCTTTGGTACAGAAGTATCAAATGTATGCTTGTTAGTAAGAGCTTCCTAGGTTATCTTGCTTAAGTTAGGTCTATTGTAAAATTAACTATATCAGAGTCAGTCAGTCTTTCAAGTTTCTTTATTTCATGTGGCTAGACTTCTATGGACTCTTTAAAGACGGAGTTTGCCATTAGAGAACTGACTGACTCAACTGGGGGATGACTAGGTAAGTCTCCAATATTTTTTGATAATCTACCATTATGGACTAAACAATTTTTTTTCAGTTATCATCTCTATTCAGTAAGCTCAATTTCAATCTTAATCACTAAGTATACACAAATGAATAGGCAAAACATGATGGTAAAGATCGAACCTCTTCTATACCATCATGTTATGCCAATTCATTCGCGTATTCTTAGTGATTAAGATTCCCATAGAGCGTGGCATGGTAACAACAATTTGGTGTCCAACGCCAAGGAAAGAACATGCCGCATGGCATATGTGTTTTATTGCTGGGGAAATTTTGCATAATACAACAATAAAGAGCGCTCATCTCGTTTCAGATGTCTGTCTGAGATAGAACCAAATAGCCCATTATGTTTTGGTGATGTCTTTATGGTATCCACTTTAGGATACCTGCTGTGAAGTAGTAATTCTCCCAGGTTTTTGAGTACTTAATCATTATTTTTATTAGTACTTATTGTTACTAATTATTTTTACAGGTATTTTCTTAGTAGGTATGTACCTATTTATGTACTAAATGTAATAAAAATAGGCGTGAAATCGTCTTATTCGTATGCGGAGACGCGGGGTTTTCCAAACATTGTCACCCAATTACGTAGTTGTCACGCTTGTTGTTTTTGCCCAAAAGGTGATCAAAGTTCAAATACTTGGCTTTGTTCGCCAATATGCTACGTTTTTAACATGTCCACTATTGTATACATATTGTTTCGTGGAAGATTTAGTGAATAAATCTGTGATTAACATGAGCGCTTCAAGCTTAATCTCTCAAGTATACTAGTAGGCAATAGCAACACCTGAAAATTCCCCATTGTGACACACTGACACCCAAACACAGCCCGAAGGTTATACAACACGCAAATGATTGCATGTGCAACCGTGTATCGGGGTCGTGCCCGAAGCCTTATCGGCGGAAAACCAGTCTTATCTTACCTAACTGAACGAGTCAACTCACTTGGCACTGCCACCGGTCACCCATAGTCTGTCACTACTATATCAACTGTTAAACAAAAGCCGCACTCACACAATCTCAAGCTAATGTCAAAGCCTCAAGCTGCCGGGTTGATGCACCTTTGACGTCGTCATGTCCAACTTTGAGGTTATGTCGCCGGCCGGCGCGCGCTTTCCACCCGCGGGGTTTTGGCTCGAATGCACTGTTCCAGTCCAATTGTAGGTTTATCCGGTGATGGGATGTTTTTTGCTCATGTTTGGAGTGCGTGTGCGCGTCGGGTAGATCACACGGGCACTGAGCTCGCGGCGCGCGCGCTCGCGACTCAATGGACGCCTGCGTCACGCGGGAAGTACGCCTCAGAACTAACACCGAACTCGGTACAACCTGCATCCGAACCGTACGTGACGTCACGGCGAACCTAATTACTATTTGATGACGTCCATTCATCCAATCGGTTAAACAAAATTAATATGCAATTTTCGGTACGGTTCTCCACAAACGGTAGTGTAATTGGAGTACTGTCTGGGAGTTTTCCGAGCGCACCTGCGTCAGTTAGTTTCCTATTCTTTTAATTTGTTTAGGTTAATCATTTACTCTATTAATGGAAAAGGAAATGACATTCGATAACACGTCTATTAATAGTAAAGGAATCGAAAAACAATTATTGTTAGATAATAGATGGAATGCGGAAACTATGGAGTCGGTGAAGTTGCTGTTCTGCCGACTCTACTATGACGTCTCTGTTCTATAATACGTCATTAAAACGATGACGTCCTCCAAATTCGGCAATATGGGCATTTTAAGATGGAGGAATGTAGCGATTGGATACGTGTATACAGCCTGAGTCTCGATTGGCGCTCCAACGGTGACGCCATCAAATGCCACCACTCATTCATACTCATACTCTATTAATAGCCCACCTAGTGCAGACAAAGACTTGTACCCACACAACTTGTTCATACATTTTAACACATACGAGAGCATATTTATGACGTTAGTCTCATACACACGTGGGAAAATGCTCAGTGAATGACTTAATTGTTTACATATACGGCCATGCGACCCTATGAGGATAAATTAAATCAATTCAATTCATATTTTTACTTTATAAGCAAAGTCAATGTAATTGTAGTACTAGAGCCTGCCCGGCTTCGCTCGGGTGTTCTCGGAGTTTCTCTATTATAAATTACTATACCTAGGTACATATAAACCTTCTGGAAGAAATTCAAACTCTATTCTGTCAACCCTATCAAAATCCGTTGCCTTATTTAGGAAATAGCGGATATACAGAAAGATAGACAAACAAACAGACGCGGAAAGCGATCTGATTGAATAGTATGTATAAGGATTGTCACAAAGTACGTAAAGAGACACCGCATCCCAAGGTGTAGAATTACCTCGGAATTTTCTTCCATACAAAAGACATCAACGGGGTCAACTTACTGTTGTAAATTACTATTGATAGAAACTACCGCTTATTAAGTTTAAAATTATAAATCCGTGTTCATATTCCTGTTAGCTAAATGGAGATAGGACACCATCCATAAATGCGTATGAATACCTAGGGCTCTATTTTGAATCGCTAGACTCGATTCCAACGGTTTCCAATTTTTATTTTCGACATGAACAGTTCAATATATTTTTAAATCACATTGACAACACCGAAAGAGTATGGTTCAACAACAGGGAAAATCAGCATAATGCATCAAAATATCGAAGTTTTCATGCCGAAAATCAAAATTGAAAACCATTCGAATCAAGACGAATAATTAAATAATAGAGCCCCAGGAATTAAGGATGTACGCAATCGGACACAACGCGACCATATTTAAAACTTTGTATAAAATCTAGTCAAGTACAAACCCAGTACGACGCGTACACAACTTAGCTAATCTTGTAATAGCCCAATCATCTATTTAAAGCTATTATCGACGCTTATGTAATTGGGAATGCCGGCCGAGTAAGTGACTGTGAAGTGTCTCGTGTTTGTGTCATTCACAATACCCATTCATACGGCACAGCCCACGTCTATGTTTGGATTATGTATGCAAAAACTCAGAGCCGCTTGTCTTACTGAGAAACGACAAGTATTAACAGCGGTTGTTATGCGACGGTTCACGAGGATTAACGCGACAGGAGTTCGGTTATAGAACTTAAAATATCAATGTATGTTTAGATACCAATTGATCTCAATGACTATAAAAAAATGAGAAAAAATATTACGTCAAGGGATGCTAATCGGCTACCGAGACTGTTCGGATCCTGAGACCAAGAATAATCTAGCTGTTCCAAGGGTATTAGAGCCTGTTGATTCGTCGCCGCTTACAAACCGGACAGAAAACGCGTACGCGTCGTGCCCGCATAGTCACCGCGAAGCAACCGGACTGAAAACGTGCTGCTAAATATATTTGATTGAAATTTGACACACAGATAGTTTAAATTAG
Source organism: Blastobasis adustella (assembly GCA_907269095.1). Lineage (NCBI taxonomy): Eukaryota > Metazoa > Arthropoda > Insecta > Lepidoptera > Blastobasidae > Blastobasis > Blastobasis adustella. The sequence continues at coordinate 14,840,293 of OU026122.1, forward strand.
GATATAATTTATTAAGATAAAGAATGAGTTCTCTCGGGAACAAAGCTTAACCGAAGTGGGCAATACTTGAGTAGTTTATAGTATTTCATACTACTGTTTACAGGATATTCCGGTAAAATTCACCAGGTGTAATGTAACAACTGGAACGCGATTCGTTGTAAAAATACTGTAACAGGATAGTAAAAGTTTTCAGAGCCAAGCCAGTAATAGCCAAGAATAATTTTTTCGGGTTAAGCAGTTAAGTGAGGTCGCGGTTTTTAAATAGTTTTTCATTTATTGCTTAATTCCTGGTTTTTCCTCACATTAGTGATAGATGCGCAGATAATACGGGCCTGTGACAGAGCATAAGTAGTACAAAGCAAGTGGCTGAGCTTTCGGGTTACTCCAAGAAATCCCACCAGGTAATATCAATCATTAATTACTATTGCGCTCTTGAGGGTGGCATACACATAAAGTCGCTTTCTGAGTTTAAATTATATTGGCTAATTAATTGCTAGAACGCAATACCTAGATATGATTTATATTGACTCAGTAGCGCCATCTGTCAGATTGATTGAAACGTGAAATCACATTCTGTACATTATTGAATTATGAATATCTGATAGCCAAATCCATAATGTCGATAACGGTTATCGACAGCAAGTGAAAAGTAATTTGAGGAGCACCCCATTACGTCAATGGATATTGATTAGACGTTTGTGATTCAGTGGTTAAAGCATAGATGGCGCTGCTATCTTCGTTACTGTTACATAGGGCTTCACGTTTACTAAAGATTAGCATCGATAAACGATCTGCGTCATTGAAATTTTAGGAATCTATTGCAAAATATGATTCTATTATTTATTTTATATTTATTATTTAATACTTTATGCACAAAAACTATTTTATTTTCAAAACATATCTTCATTTTTAAAATATACATAGGTACCTTTAAAGAATGGGAAATATATACTTTTATAAATACGCATCTATGCAGTTATGGTGGGTACTCGAAACCAGATGCTAAAAACACGATGTAAAGTTTTAATAAATACCTGATAATAGTTATCATAGAAATAGCTATTCCCCCGTTCACACTCCCAATATGTTTCCATTATAACAAGATCACTTTTATGCTTTTATAGTAAATTAAGAGGTAGATAACACCTTTCTTTCGACTATGTTTCTCTATCGAACGCTAAAGTAATAATACGCAATTTTTTTGCACAAAGCGTAATTTATTTGATTGCCCATCCTCTCTTATCACAGTTAAAGTTATCTTGAAGACAAAGTGCACGGTTTATCGACAAGTTACCGATATCTTATCGATACGCTTATCAATAGAATAAATAATGGAGGAGTGTTTCGAACAAGTATGTTTTCCATTTATGGCAATATTCATTTTGATAGTTACGTCTCCTGGAAGATGTGGATTTTATAGTGATGAATGTATTATCGCACGCGGCTGAGCAGTATTTTTGGGTTATCTGCAACTGCTGAGAATTATGTAAAAATATTCGCCGATAAGTATAACTACTATCAACATCTGTGATAAGAATTACAGAATAATATTTTTTTTACCGTGTGGTGTCCGGCAGAGTAGAATAGCACCAACCCCTTACATTCATGGGTGTCGTACAAGGCGACTAATTTTTCGAGGCAAAAGATCAAGAGTCTCCCTAGTCTGGAAAATGGGCAGCAGCATTTTTCATTATTATATTTAAACACTGCGATCTCGATGATGATGATGATGATTTTTTTACAATCTTTTATTGCGCTGTACGGCATAGTACCTACTCATCAAGACCATTCTATAGAGCCTAAACACGATGGGGTTATCGGGTTATCTTATTGCGTTCATTAGTTCCTATGACCACCTTGCAACTTTATCATCAGACCAGCTCCATGGTACCATAATAATGCATTGTTATCCAAGTTACATAGGTATACTAAATTTCAACTCAATCGGATACCAAGAAATGGTCGAAAAATGTTTTGTACATTTTTCAGACAACTTAACGAACAGTGCAAGTTAAATAATAATAAAAAGCTTAGAACATCTGCATGCATAACAACGCATCTGTCATGATAAGTTATAAGAATTACTAAAGTAGGAGAGTAGAGATAGTCAAGAGCACCTAAATAGAGTGCTTATTTTATTTCAAAACATCAGCGCATTTTATATTCCTCTTCAATTGAAGGGTTCGGAAGATGTCTACTTTAAATTTTCGTCAAATGTTATGAAAAACGTCATAAAATGTTCATACGAAAGCAAAGCTCGCACAACACTGACGTGTATCTTTTTAAACGTTACAAAATGTCCGTACTGGAGCGAAACTCATACAACACGAGACCTCCAACACTACAATCTCAATTATTCGAAACAGATCTACATACATCCTGATCGCGAGTTCGCTCAAACGGACCCGTACATAATTGAAACTTTATGGAGGCTTTGATTTAGGTGCGCCTGCGGCTCGCTCGCGCCGCAACCGGTTGTCAAGGCCCACGGTTTTCCCGCCACCGAACACAAGATGGCCGACGGCGCGCCATGATTGTTGTTCCGCGCCAACTTAATGTAGGTACGTACCTAATAGTTTTGTTGTATTGTAGCTTTATTTATTTCTTGTTAGTTAAAATTCTGTCAGATAATTTTATTTGGGATTTTAGATTTATGTTCTAAGCCAATTAGATTTCTTTTTAACATTTTAGAGATGTTACCTGCTTCTTTCTTAGGTACAATATATCGGTGTTCTGTACACTCAATATACCATCAATGTTTTTATTGGGTCTTGTAATATGTAATTGCCGTTTTGTATGGAGAAAATGACCACTGTAATTTTCATTAAATTTTTTTGAAAACGGCTGATCCGATTTCAATGAAACTTCGTTAGTATAATCAGACAACACTGAGCTAACTTACTGAAACGTAATTTTTTTAAACTACCTATATCATGAAATTATGTCTGGTTAAAGAGGCAAGACTGACGATAAATAAAAAGAGGTTGCAAATCATTTACTAAAACAAAAACTAGAAAAAAAAATTGCGAGCAAATAAATGGGCGCAAAACACGGCGACTTCATGCTGAAACCCCTATTATTAATTAGACAGTTCAAGTCAACATCTTTTCTTTTTCGTGAGTGACATGAAAACTAACCCGAAAAAGCGTAACCCATAAAACCTTTAAATCACACACACAGAGAGCTCTATTTGAGCAACAGAAGGAAAGTTTATTAATTTTATAAACACATAACTACTAGTTACTGTACTTCTAACACTATTAAAATTATTGTAAGTACGTCTTATTGGTTTAGGTTAGTTTAGGTTAGGTTAGGTTAGTTAGAATTATTTTTGTCTTTTTCAAACTATTTACTTACGCTTATGTTATGTTTGCTTGCGAATAGTATCCTGCTATTAGAAATAGATATCACTGATAAGGTCAGGGGCAGTCTGAAAATCAGTGCTGCAGGGCTTTAGCTCTCAGCGTAAACTGAGACTGTGCAAACGCAAAGCTAATTTTTTATAGCTAATATTATATTTTGTATGTATCCTAGGTATAAGGTGCTAATGTATAAAACGTATATGTTATTCTTGTGTGGAAAAATAAATATTCTATCTATTCTACTTAAAGAAACCTTATCCGAGCAACTTTTTTGTAGAGACATTTTAGTATTGACTCTTTTAAAATCAGCTATGAAATTCGAAACAAGTTATGCCGCCATAAAACTCTTTTGTGAAAATAAATGATCACGATTCGTCATGCATCACAACCGTTTAGCTATTTGCATGCTGTGAAATTGTATTTTGATTAACGTAAGACAACTTACATAATAGGACTGCTGCTACATTTTTTTATTAAATGATTTCAATGGCGGTCACATTAGGGTAGATAGGTAATAAAAGTTATGGTGGTAACCCAATCTTTTTCTCTCCTACGTCGCGCTTTATAACTTTTTTGTCTTTCAGCGTACAACTAAAGATTCTTACAGCTAAATTCTCATACCAGCCTGAATTTTATATAAACGATATCTTCGTTAGCGCGCGAGCTCCGTATCACAAAATTGTGATCATCTGAACAGATTGATCCAACCCCTGATTCCTTGGCGCTTGCGCGCGGACTGTCTTTGGCTAAAACCATTTAAAACGATTGCCTATTTATCAAATAATAGGTTGGTAGATAGGTTTTGGAACCAGGAGTGTTAGTAACCGGGTGTAGAGAGATTTTGTTTTATCCTGAAAACTAGTGGTCCCGCCTGCGATCAATTCGAAACTCTGCTAAAGACATTTCAGAACGACAACGAGTGCTAAGTAGGTACACTACAGGTACTCGTCGAGTAATAAAGATATATGAAGTAGGTAAGTTAAATACTTAACAGGGCACGCAGTCCCTACGGTCGCGCCGAGCAGCCATTGCAATTAATGCATATTTGATTGTTGCCATAAATTATGGGCCACATAATGGTATAGTCGACCGAAGGCCGCGAGAGGCCTGTGACGTAAGCAGTTTCCCTTTCACCGGCGCGGGCGCAGGTAATCGACACCGCGTATCGAGTAGCCGACCGATAGCCACATCGATCTGTAAATTAATATACTAGGTACCGATACTTGGAATCGGGGTTCGGATACTGTGGTGGCGAACAAAAACTTGGAAGAATGAGGGTGTCCCAACCAGAAGTTGCATAATAATTTAATGAATAGTAAATTGTTATTTCGGGCGTTATTAAGTAAATTGTTATTAAGAGCGTCGGTGGCCGAGCGGTTACAGTATCCGACTCGTAAGCCAGTGGTCCCGGGTTCGAATCCCGCTCCAGCCATGTACCAATTTCTGTTTTCTGATTTATGTACATTAGTTGAATACTAATCAATGCTCTTACGGTGAGGGAAAACATCGTGATGAAACCTGCACATTCAGGCGACTGGATGTGTAACCATGATCCAATCTGGTCAGGTTTCCCTGGTAGCAGGGTCATGGAGGTCAGATGGCAGTCGCTCCTAATTACCTGACCTGCCAAATCCTGGATCATGGTCAAGGCGGACCCCGGGCCCTCATACGCGAGAGCACAACCGGGACATGAATGCCAAGATAATGATTATGATTATAATTTTATTGTCAATCAAGGCGTTCAATATTTGTGACAAAGTTTAAAATATACACCCATATATTCAAATATGTCCAACGGGAACACGGGAATAGCCGAATTGTACGCCTTATGTAAGACAATATTTTTGGGAAAATTTTGGGTAACTCCCTCCAAATAGGTACCTTACAATAAAAATATAGCACGAGCATACTAAACTGTATCGTCAAACGTTCATTGCGACGTGATAATTGGTGAGAAATTCTCGCCAACCGTTAGCGTCAGAGGTGACCCACCAGGCAAAGCAAACACCTACTACATGAATTACAATTTTATGTCATATAAATGTTTTGCTCACGTACAGAAAACAGCATATTTTATGAATCACTTTTACTTTAAGTCGAATGAAATAGTATCTAAAGTAAAGTAAAGGACCAGAAACTAACATATCTTAAAAGAATACACCAATCCGTTAAACCGTGAAAGGACTATTAACTACCTCACTCAAACCAATAAGCACACATTCCATTCATAATATTTATAAGAATAATTATAACCGAGCTTATACTAAAATCAAACAGCCCTCGGTTAAGGAAAATTATCTCACTATGATAACATTGACGTCATCGAACCAAAGTTAACTCACCCCATTTAAGATTTGACTCACAAATTTCTCAAGAGCGGTTTCGCATAGCCGATCGCAAAAGAGCATATTCCGTTTTCCTGCAGACGTAGCCTATAGTTGCAGCCTTTCGCAATATTATGAATCATCACCTCACTGGCCGCTAGTTGCGTGAACGTTCAAAGATCGGTGAAATTGCACAACCAAAATTGGAACAGACCAATCAGAGCGTCTAGCTCGGCCTGAATTACCCTGACGGGAATACCTGTTTCTTAAGTTTAGCCAAGGCTTGTTGCAATAATGCACAAAATTGGGATTTACAGAAATAAGACTGTGCAATTCTGAGTTGCTGATAAATATAGGGTATTACGGGGTTGCATTCAATCATATGATAAAAGTGGGTAACCTATCCGTATTTCTGGAGAGGATAGGCAGCGATCAAACAGCGATAATAAAATAAACCTGGACTTCTGTCCAATGAAAATTTAATTGTGAGATGAACATCTAAGTCACAAAAAATGCCTTTTCCATACATTTCAATTGAGTAAAAAAAAAACGAAAATTGTCATTTTAAGTAGGTACCCTGTTGTGTCTAACCCTGTGTTGCAGTAGGTATTCAATAAATTACAACTACGAACAATTAAGTACTAAATGCCTGACAACATTTTATGTTACGACGAGAAAAAAAATTGAAATTTGTCATATTTATGGAAATACTATGAATAGGTGTGCCTATTTGATGTATTTCACTGGGCGTCTGTATGCTAACATGACTGCTGTACTGGCCGCAAGTGCCTCGCTAAGACCGCCTCTTGCCGTAAAAGTACCTACATACCTCAGTAAATATAAAAAAACGCAAATACAAAAACCCTCTACCACAACTGCGTGTGGTAATTTTTTTATATAAAAAACTACACCAAAAAGATACTTAATGTTTCTACAGGGAACAAAGTAGTTTTCCTCATGGCTTTATATTTATACCAAGATACTTGAAAATCAAACGAACTTGTGAAGTTCGATGACAATTATGTTTCGCAGCTTCATCCTCTGCGATTTAACATAGTGTAAATTATTATATTGCAGTAAGACGTACATGGCATAATTTGTACATTAGAAAAATAAGAACTCTCTTTACATTTTAAAATCAAACACAAATTATTTTAAAATGTAAGAAGAACTGTTTGTATTTAACTATTTATTTAAATTAGGTAGTTTGACCCCTTTCGTTCTTTCTTTATTGTACACAAAATAATATAAATACAAGACCCCTTCTTTCTATTTCATCAACTGTCAGTTTTAAGTGCAATTAGTTACAGATTTCACAATCTAACTGTATCAGTCTGGCACTTTTGTTACTATTAGTCATAACTTTGTTTCTCACAAGTGGATTTGCATCCGACTCACGTAACGCGCGTCCTCGACCTCAATACCCGAAAGTGAAAATCGACCAAATAGCTCCCTTTCTTCTTAACCGTTTTACGCAGAAACTGTTACGAAATTATGCTAATAAGTATGCCACTAGTCTTTTGCTGTATTGTTTTGAAGCTAGCTCCTAGACTCGTTAGCAGTTGCCTCCCATTGTTTCAAGTCTGACTTCGATTAATTCGCCAATGATATTTTTTTTTTTACAGAATCAGAAAGGGTGAAACCATATTAATAAATTTGTAAGCTCCGCTATAGAGCGCTACCGTAACGTATTAAACGCTTCAAACTGAGGAAAATGTGTGGAATTTAAATATATAATTTGATTGAATAAATTATAAACATTGTTGGTGTGGTACCTGGCACCAAATATCACCAAAACACCCACCCGATTCTCCGAACGTTCATTTGCATTCTTATGTACAGTCAGAGAAGAAACATGTTTGCAATTTCCGATTGAAAATGGCGTCTATTATATGTGTAAAGCTACCGTTAATTGCTCCATTCACAAGTAAAATGAATCATAAATTATTGCATCTCGTTACTATCGACAATGTATTTGTTATTATTGAGAGAAATTATCAAACTTTTAACAGAATATTATACGAATAATGATACGAATACCTATCTGAATAGGTGCAGTACCTATCTGAATAGTACGCGTGAGGAAAAAGGTGGTTTTGATTTAGAAAATTACTTGAATAGCAACTATGAATCCGAGGAATGTTTGTGCCGCCTCCAAGCTGGAAATGTCGTCTGTCTGACCGACAATTCTGTAGGAATTTAACGAGCTCGCTATGCGACTTTCCCAACGAGTTAAAAAAGCCCAGACAAGTGATACTTTTCTCAATTACTCGTGGAAAACTAACCATAGACTTCAAATTAAGTAAGTAAGTTAGTCTATGCTCACTCTAATAAGTACTAACTAATTTTATAAGGAGGAAGCGGTTGTATGTAGACGGTAACCATCGAAACCACTGAATCATTCTTTCAATAACAGGAAGCTTTTACCACTCACTATTCATAGTGTACTTTTGATACCGGAAAATAATAGGATACTTGAATCTCTGTAAATATACAGATACAGATATCCGAATTTTAGCATAGTAAATAATATAAACCTAGTTTTCGATTTCAAAACGAATTTAGGGTAAATTCGTTCTACGTTTTGACTGTCAAATAGAAAATATGAGAACAACGACAAAACAATAATAACTTTTTGAAAAACTAACTACATAATTTGTTATACTCACATTATTGTTCGATTCAGCAAAGCAGTTCAGCCAGTAACTATAAACTCTTTTAAATATCGACATTAAATTAAAATAAATTATATTTAAAAAAATAACAGCAACGGGGAAAGAGGTGCTTTCACGCATGCGTCCAGTGCAAATAATCCTGAGCATGTGGCCGTTGACATGTTAAACATATGTTTATATCCTCTATGAAATGGGTAAATCCGTGAAATGGGAAACTTTGCAGCGTACGCGTGCTATTTTGAAAAACAAAATAAGAACCAGCGATAATGGTCGATTTAACGATGCCCGAACAGAGATACCGGTTGTTTTTTAATTATGGTAAATGGCAGACTGTGATTGCGCGAATGTACTGCCAACCTGTTTAATATAATATATGACTAACCTATATTATGTATTTAACTTTATTATTAAACGCATTTTTGTACAGCTATTAAATGTCGTCGTGTTTTTGTGGATCAGAGAATATACACAAAAATTTGACCCTTCAAACTAATTTTAATTTAACTTCCTTCTTATACTCTACTCCTCGAAGATAATGTACAATTTTAATATTCTTTATTAAAGTGGGCAGGTATATGCAGATTTTTTATATTAATTAGTTCACGTTTAACCTTCGAATTGATTAAGACTGGTATCTACTTCTACGAACGGACGCAAAGTTTGGTCGTACACGAATTACGTGGTACGTATGTTGTACTCTCTTGTGACTATTTATTAAATCGATTCTTATATTTCATAATTTTTACAAAAAAAAAAAATGTTTGTGCAAAGAGTGTATTCGACAGTCTCCTTTTGTAAATAAACTAACGTAAGTGTTATAGCTTTTTTATTTAGAAATATGTTCTAAACTTATGTCTCTTTCCTTTTACCAATAAGTTTTATTCGAATAATAATCGGTCTGCTGTAAGATATATCTTTAAGATATAAACAGTATCTGTTGTGCGGTTTTTCTTTGTGCACTATAAACCTTGGGCTATTGTTTGTATTAACCAAAACATAAGCACGATCGGATTTGGGCGATGTCGGAAGTGATTAACAAGGCTGTCTAATACTGAACGTTTATTGTAGGAAGCAATTTAATTTATAGCTATAATGTAGTTATATTGCTATACTTATACCTAATTAATAATAATAAAAATAATAATCTTGGCGTTAATATCCCGGTTGTGCTCTCGCGCACGAGGACTGGGGGTCCGCCGTGACCATGACCCAGGATTTGGCAGATCAGGTAATTACAGTGGAGCGACTGCCATCTGACCTCCGTAACCCTGCTACCAGGGGAACCTGAATCCAGTCATTCAACTCAGAAAAGAGTCATTGGTACATGGCCGCAGCGGGATTCGAACCCACTACTTCTCGCTTACGAGTCGGATCTATCGACGCTCTCTAAATAATACCTAATTATTAAGGCTATTGAATATTTAAACTTGTTATGCTTTCTGAAGCTGGAATCTTTCGGAAGTGCCTGATAAACTTATGGAAACTTTATTTGAAGTTATATAAGTATAACAATCATAATAATAATTAGTATATGATGAACTCATGTGTTCCAAGTACGGCACGAATACCTAGTTACGTCATTCATTACGTACTAAAATAATTCAGATAATAACTGCATTACATTTATATTCTATCGTCATTGACGCTATTTATAATTTGGTAAATTCTAACGCGTCACTTAGGTGATAAAATATTTTCAAATGTGAGTTTCAATTAACGATTCGGCGATAAAAACGATGTAATGGAAGTGTATTAAAACTGACATGTTTAATTAAAACTTGAAAGCAGGCGGGGACTCATTTTGATGACCCGGGTCTAACTATATTTTACTATATGGATACCTGCTTTGGAAGATGTAAAGCTCGATTATAATATTTATAAAAAAATAGATTACAGAAATATAGAAAAGCCTGCTTTCAAGATTTAATTAAACTAAAATTTGCATTACCTATGTACTTATAATAATCGGCTTGTTTATGACTTTTTAGTTTTTAATATCAGTCGGAGTATTTAGTTTATGTATAACTTTTTTATATTCATACAGGTCAAACACATAACCCTTCCACTTTAGGCTTTGCCGCAGCAAAATAATGTCTTCCAAAAAACTTGTCTTCTGTCTGGCTGTCAATAGCTTTTTCTTATTTTTAGCTTGCCACAATTAAAAATTTAACTGACTTGTGTAACCCGTTGTTTTGAACCTACAATATCAAACAGTAATAGGTTCATAAACTAAAGACGAAAGGTCTCTAAAAAGCTACCTAAAATCATCATCATCACCCGAGCGGCCAACCCTGCCAGAGTCCGCTTTCCTGATCCATCTTCCCTACTTCGCCCGGTCTTCGGCATCCTCACGAATTATGCCATTGACTCTCGTATACGACTCGGTCAATCTTCTTCATCTTGGGTCTCCCACGGGAGTTCTTTTTTAAAACCGTCAGGTTTAGCCACTATGCCACCTAAAATTACCTAACCAAATTATCTCTCTGCCATGTAGCTCAACCTTTCCGCTCGTAAAGTAAGCCACCGACTCAACTGTGGACATACCCAGTCACATACAGTTCTAGTCTAGGTAGAAAGCCAGGCGCAGGCAGGACTAATGATTCGGAACAGTGCGCGTGCAGTGCTTACTATAACTGCTAGCTGACGACTTGTAAACGACTTCTAATGGTAATTGACATACAGAAAGAGCCACTTGATTGTTTTATTAATTAAGTTCTGTGTAACAATTATGAAGTACCTATTGTGGATTGTGGTAGTCATTCCTTCAGAAGTCGGTGTTAAGCATCCAAGCAACAACGAGGTCTCCCTACCCATTTTCTATTAATATTTCTTGCGATCCAATCAGGCTTTCCACTCCACACCAGCTCGTGTCTTTATCTCCGTCTGGGCTAGAGTTACCTAATCTAGTTTATAATATTCTACTAAACATGTGTCTGCTAGAATAGCACCAACCCCTTCGACAAGGGTGGTATACAATTGTAAAAAATCTGTTTAAAGTAATAAATAAAGGATACTATATTCGTTACATAAATACTGTTTCTTTTTGGCTCAATAAAGGAAATTCGCTAAAAATTTTCTTGAACATTATTGGCTACCCTAGACTGGGCCTACCGCGTCTCCTTTCAACGTCATGTGTTTGTCGCCCATTCTGAGGCAACTTAAGCCCACAATTCGATAACATTACAACAAAAACTTTGATACGTAAAATTCCATATTTAAGCGTCAGATAAAGCCGTGGGATGGGACGTCCTGAAAAGTTCATATCAGAGTTAAACCGTGGCGGATGGACACTTTTTTATAAGTATGATAGATAATAATTATTATACTATCGATATGACCGCCCTTGTAGTTTTATTGTTCTGCTATTTCTTTGTTTATTTTTTACTTTTTGGAATGTAAAAATGCTGACCTGACACCTCACACCTGACCTGACTAGACAATCTTAACGGTCTCTTTAATTCTCGATAGTTCTATCTGTTATAAAACAGTTTACTCATAGTGTAGTGACAAATAACTTGTAACTTGAAATTACGTAGAGTCGAGTGTTTAAACTCATTGTCTGTTTAAACATGTTTTGCTAAATCATAAGGCATACATGTCGTTGCACGGTGCATGGTTGTACAAGTGTAGACTTTGAAGATATATTGACGTACATACGTACATACATAAAGCTCACGCCTGTGTCCCACAGGTGGGGTAGGCAGAGACTATGGACCGCTACTTTGCTCTGTCCTGACACGGCTCCCTAGCCTCGCGTATATCCACAACTTTTTCATACATCTCATTTTATTCTTGCCATTTCGGACTTAAGCTTTTTCCAGCTTCGGAGCTAGAGATTTTGCATGTACATGTTATAACTGTATAGGTATTAGAGAATTCGTAAAGTGATGGATTTATACTGGCAACTTTGGAAAACTGCCAATATGCGTTTTCATTCACGGAAAACTCCGCCAACAACAACGAAATGAAGGGAACAGTGCGTGAAAACTATTCACAACCAACTGCGTATTTCGAGCAATATACGCATTTACACCCACTCACTGTCGATCTGTCTCTTTTGCTCCCGATCAACTTTTACCTAGCCGTCTCTCTCTAAAATGGTTGACACCACGATAAGTTATCTACCAACTTGTTTATAGAAACAGAATCATACGATAAAACTTTAAAACGGTTTACATCATCGCTTTTTATGTACGTCAATATATCAAACGGTTTTTTGACAACAATTTACTATGGAATAGAGTTTTTTGTAACAAAATTAATGTATTGAATCAGTGATGGACGTCGAGTTACTAAACTCATCTGTTAAAGCACCAAAAAAGTGATGTGTGGTAATATTAGTTGTGTTTTTGCAACACAAGTACAACACAATACACGTGTTTTAATACGGACAAGTGGGCAAATTAAAATTAATGATGTAAAAACACTGTGCTTCAAAATCTTGAGTTTTTGTTTTAGTAGACCTTTGATTAACTTGTAGTAAGTACACTGTTGGAGGATTATAGAGTGGAATAGATAGGTAGGTATAGTTAGTCAAATAAATTGATTTCTTAAATCTCAAGCGTTGAGCCGTACAATTTATCACACTCTACCATTATAGTTTTTTTTTAATCTGAAAAGTTGAGCTGACCAGTTTTTCAAACTACAATTCAAGTATTTCTTGAATCAGACACATTGACGTCAAGCCAACCAGATTATGAAACTCTACAATTCTAGTATTTTTTGAATATGAAGCGTTGAACCGGCCCGTTTTTCATACTTTACAATTCCAGTTTCCGTCTCTATTCTTGTTCGTAGAGAAAGACGTATCTACCAAAGTGCCACAATTAAATCAATAATTTATCAGATGTCGATTACTATTCCGTACCAGGTCTCCCGCCCTACCAATAGCTGGCAGCAATCCGCTGGAATCCGTCGCTGGCTGCTCGTCAAAAGGCCGTAACTGAATAATTGCCAATTCCGACCGCGGCCTCCAGTAGCAAAAGATGCGTGCAGAATATTTACTTAGCGAGCTAAGCTTTAAACACTTCCATGTGGTTTATATTATGAAAAACCATTCACGTTTTATGCAAATAACGCTGAGCGGCGTCGGGCGAAAACTAGAAAGTTAACGCACACATGCGCAGGCGCAGCGCGCCCGCGGCGGCTGTGTGCGCCGACCGGCTAGGTTTCATAATTTAAAACCACGCAGACAGACAGGTGACTAGAAGTTTTATAACAGAAAATTACTTAACAATTCAACTTAAATTGAACAAAATACCAACAGCAATGACTTTAAAAAAATCAATAATAAGCAAACATACCGTATCAGACTCCTCGAGAAAACTGCGCTCCCACAACATGCTGAAGTACAAACAGTTCGTCACAAGTCACTTTCAGTTCAACGCAAGTCGCGGATGTATAAGTGTATACGGTAAGGGTTATTTATTTGTTTACGCGCTCAATCAGTCCATGGCTCGTAGCCTATTCCCGTGACGTTGGAGTACGGTGCGCGAGAGTGCGGCGCGGGCGCTTGCGGGGCGGCGTCGAGGCGCTGTGTGCGCGAGCGCCGACTTCGCCGCCGGAGACACCCGAAGATCGCCGAGCGCGCCCGACCGCAGCGACCTACTTCGCCCTACTTCGAAACGAGTGGTCGACGTTTTTTCTCACATTTTCCGAAGAAACACCGCAGTTGTCCGCCTGCAGAACGAACGCTCATGCAAAAAACATAGAGCCGTTCCCCTATTAGCTTTTTGTCGGCTTAGTAAGAATGATTCTATTTTATGGGTATCAGACTATGTACGTAATGAATTTATCCATACAGCGAGTATTTTAGCTTAAACGTATGCAATATGGGAAAGTTAGAATACCTATACAGCAGACAATGTGCGTGTAAGCCAAACAAACAACCCTGCTCTTTTTATTACGGACCACTTTTCCTAAAGGAAAACGAAGAAAATGCACATGTTTTATTGCAACTTGCCTTCTCACTCGACCAAAATAAATACATAGAAAAGAAACATAAGTACTTACGTGATGTACGATGAACACCTCTAAACTACAGATATAGAAAAAACTGTCGCTATGGACCATTTCCGAAAATCGCAATCAAGATATGATTGGATGCTAGGTACACCATTTGTAGCGTACCTAAGTTTAGTAGATAGGTTTAAACTACATTACAATGTTATATAATGTTATATTCTCAGAAACACGGACAATGACATGTAGCTGGTAACATTGAGCGACCCTGTGCGTCAGAAGGTGATCGATCGAGATAAAGCTGTTGATTTGACCCCTACTACGATTATTTATTTTCTTCCTACGATTGTAACGTTGTAAACAACGAATAAGCCTAGTCTAAGTACTCATTATTTATACTAGTTGAAGCATGCAATCGTTATAATATATATTGACTTTATTTTTTAGCAAATTAAAGACTTTAAAGGAAGGGTTTTTTAAAGGGCCCTATTTTTTTATAGGTCGCATCCACGGGAGCGCTCGCCTTCTAATGCCTGTCTTTTCTTTCTCTAGCACCTTACCACGAGTGTGAAAGAGATAGAGAGCGCACGCGAGCGTGGATGTAAGCGCGATGGATCTCAGACGCGATTGAGAGAAGAGGAGAGGCCCTAAGTGGTCCGTTTGGACATTGAGAGAGCCTTCGATCGGGTCTGGCACAGGGCCCTTCTATGGAAACCACTTTTCTATTGTAGAAATTGTGCAGAGCCATTCTACTGTCCAGCTTTCGTCGGTCGTTTGGTTCGTTCTCTGACTCTAACTCGTGAATGTTGGAATCCCGCAGGGCTGCGTGTTATAATTTACATTGCTTTTTCTGCATACCAATATTAAAATCTAGTGATATACATGTCTATGCAGATAACAGAGCAGTGAATGTATCCATGCTAAACAAGCATTTGTCAGGCATACGTCAACAAGTACGGGAACAAAATTGTGTATAAAATCTGTAACTTCAATTTAACACTAAACACAAGTTTGCGCAAAAGGAACCCCTTCATAGTACTTCTAGAAACCAAACCTTAATATGTCTAACAACGTCCAATTTAATAATCCAAGAATATAGTCAAGTTGGCCTCTAGAAAACTGGATGTCCAGGGTAAGGCCAGGCGGTATTTCACTCCAGTACATGCCCGACAATCTACCTTTGCCTCATTATCCATCTTGTACCATCTATATCCGTACTATCCACCGCCAAATAATATTCTATTCGAACCACCTGACCTGCTTGAGTGGCAATCCACCACCGTACGATTTCCACGTAACTTTCTGCTTCGACGGACCACGCTTTGGTACGAGTTTCCTGCTGGATGTATTTCCAAACCGTTATGGCATCCAAAGTACCACTGCAGTACTGAAGCCGATTAATCGGCTATCGCCACAACCTTCAGCCGAAGCCGAAGCAGATGCCGAAGGTTTAATAAAAAATTAACACACAACAGGTCGGACACTAAAAATAATACAGCATAAAATACTTAAAATTACACGCCTTATTAACTGGTCTCTCTTTGGTGCTCTTTCCAGCACCTGCAAAACCTGGCTACACTTGGTTAAAAGCGTTTTGTCATTTCAACTAGGTCTTGAAAATTACCTCAAGTGCCCGTTTTCACGTTTAACCATTTATTTTCCACACGATCTTCCTACACAAATTCTTTCTTCTCGGATGGTCAGTCAGTCATATTTTCCTTTTATTTTGTAGATGATATAATAGAAAAATATATGCGCTCAAGTTTCTAATGGATCCAAGATATGGTCCATATAGGAGACAACAACGCATTAATACAGCAACATGGGTGAGCAATAAACATTTAACGACTCAAGATCTGACGTTAACAGCTAATTAGCTATTTATAAATATGTACCGTCGTTTATTTTAAAATTTCCTCGGTATGTGTGGCGGGCACGTACGAATGCTATTAATGAGTTTAATATTAAAAGTTATCAATAAACATACATACCAATCTGCTTTCAAAAATCCAACGCGTAGGCACTCCCAACAGTTCGCTGGTATTAAAGAACTTGAAACAAACTAAGTGGGGTTTCTTCTTCGTTCTTTTGACGACCTGACTGGTTCAGTTGGTTAACGCAGCCACGCAGAGGGTTCGATTCCCGGCCGAGCAGACATTTAAAAATTAATTTTAATTTCTGTTACGGGTCTGGCTATAGTTTACTTAATAAGTATGTATGTAAAAAAGTATATAAGTAGTTTATCAGTTATCTAATAACCTATAACCCAAGCTTTGCTTCCTTTGGGGCTAGATGGCGCTTTGTGAATTTGTCAAAGCATTGATCGTAAATAACAATTTTGTATGTACAAATGAAATCACACCTGTTTTTTATTTGGTCTTGAACAAGCTGACTTAACGCTCAAATGTAAATTAAATCCTACTCGTAAATATTTTTCAACAATTTACACACAGCGACATCTAACCCCAAATCAAGCAGTAATTGTACTATAAGTGCTAAATACATTACACAACTAAATTCGGTAAAAACTCTGTTCGGTTCTTATGTTAAGACTAACGCACAGGCGCATCGTAAAATGAATTGATTGAAAGTTTTGATCATTCATCACACATCAGGACGGTAGATCTCATTATAAGTTACGACTTATGTAAGAGCTGAGGTTAAAAATGATTATTTTTTATGTCTTACGGTAGGTGAACAGGCAAACGGGCCAGCTGTTGGAAAGTGTTCACCACTGCCTATAGACATTAGCAACATTAAGAGTATCGCCAATGCGTTGCGCATCTCTATAACACGTTGCTCTGGCAGCAAAAAGGCAAATGCCCCTCCACTGCCAAAGCCACGGTTCCCCAAATCCCCATCCCATGTAGCATTGGAGACCTTACTCACCGGCAGAAATACAATACTATTAAAAAGAGTATTGTTTAGCTGCGGTATTCTGTAAGGTGGAGGTACTTCCCCAGTCGGGCAGCTCCAATTCGAAGGGGATACCCCGCTATGCCCTACCTCTCTTATTTGAAAAGCGCGAAGCAGATGAAGTGGATATATAGGGAGGCCTTGCAGAGAGGAGTTTGGCTCTTCATGAAATTTGTTTTTTTTTTAGCAGGTGAGCTTGGTATATTAAATATTTTTGCTCCCATCATCACCAATGGACGTGTAGAGTTGGGATTTAGAGTAGGGCCTCATTGATGGGTGGAGTCAAAATGCAATATATACGCAAGCAACGTACACCTTGTTTTATTTCGTTGTGCCAATTTAAACCGTATGCATTATTAGTATAGTATAAAAAGTTGTATTTAAGGAGTTTTGGAGATGCGGCTAGTTAACAGGTTTTTGGTGGGATATACGTTTCTTGATTGTTTTCAACATATCCGTTATCCATCAGTTGGCACGCGGGCCACCTGATGGATATCTATCTTATTTGAAAGTTTATATGTCTGTCATTAACATTTAATGCATGGATTTGCTTAATCCATGCATTTGGATTTGCTTAATCGTAGTCAGATACCTCTGGGATGGCGAAAACCCCCAGGGATTCGGTAGAAATGTGTACCTAAATCTGCGGGTAATAGTTAAGAGGTTTCGCGGGAGGCCCAAAATGGATTTAGGATGCGAGAGCCAATAGCTTATGAAGCAAGGATGCTGGAGAACAGACGAAGTTAAGAAAGAAGAGTAGGAAACGGAACCGACCTGCCACGTTAATGATTTCATCATCTTTGCGTGACTATCCCAGTGGTGCTCTCGCACGAGAGGGTTCTGAGTCCATCTTGACCATGATCGTGGATTTGACAGATCAGTTAATTACAGTGGAGCAACTATCATCTGACCTCGTGACACTGTTAACAGAGGTACCTGACCAGTTTGGAATATAGTTACACATTCAATCGCTGAATGTGCAGGTTTCATCACGATGTTTTCCTCAACGTAAGAGTTTCGCTTAGTGTTTAACTAATGGACATATAAATATCTCAGAAAACCGAAAGACCGCTAGGTTGATGATGATGACGATAAAAGGCAAGTAAAATCAGTCAAGAAGTTTAAGTCAGTTAAGAAAATAGTCCTCTCCCCCTTATCTTCCACGCCGATCGCCTAACCCTCTTGTATCCAACGACTCTCTACCTTTTCAAGGTCGCCCGTCCATCGCGTGGGGGGCCGTCCCTCGCTGCCATTACGGTACGTTGTCGCCACTCGAGAGCCTTTCCACCCCAACGGACATCAGTTCTGCGAGTTTAACGTCTGAGTCAGCCAAGCGTGATTACGAAACGGTACATCAGTATGACTATGCGCATCTCATTGTGACGCATTTTAAACTGAAAATGTTAAATCTTTATCAAGTTTTAATATTTACCGTACATTTTCCATACAATATTTATTATTTATTTATTTAAAACTTCATGCACTGTTACGTACAAAGGCGGACTTAAAGCTTCATAGCTTTCTCTACCAGTCAACCCTATATTTCCCTTCCCTTTCATCCTCGTCTCTTTCATTCTCTTTCATCCTCTTCCTCGACTAATTTCCAAAATTGTTATTTCTTTGTGCCTCATTGTCTTCCAAGCGGTTAGTCCAGCCTTCTGCCAGGACAGTTATTGATTTCTGCCTACCTATATTATAATAGTGATTTGCGTACTTATTAATTATTTCAGCTTGATTCTTCCAGTGTTTTAACCGATGCCGATGGTCTTATTAGTCAAAAGTAGTAAAGTTACAACATATTGTGTCCCTGCTCTTATTAAACTGGTAAAAGATCGAGTTCCAATAGTAGCACTTAAGGCTTATACAGAAACCCAAATCTGTGCATCCGCTATTCGATCCTTGAACGTAATAACCTCCAAGGAAAAGCCCAATATGAATTATTTATCGTCACGTTAACAACGTCATTGATGAATAAAAAGTAAATATTTATTTAATTACCGTACATTTTTCCGGTGTATTAAATATATATTACTATATACCACATGATAAAACCTTTAGGTAGTACCACAATTTACAGGATATCATTTTTTAATCTAACCAGCTAATGATAAAATAGCAGGTGTTTGATCATAGTCCAAAGAACAAAATATCGCTCAGTTCAGTGAAAACTGCGTTGAAATTAGAAAACAAAACAAATTAAAACATTGCTTAGTTTAATTGTAATTTTTATATTCAAATGTTCTAAAGTTTTCTAATTAAAAGAATGGGAATCAAAATCGACTTTTAGGAAAGGTAATATATGCCTCAAGGCATGTTAATTATTTGTATTAAAAACACAATTTATGGTTACAATAACATACAGTAACCTATATTGTAGGTACCCAGCTTTATCTAGACTTCACATAAGGGTCCTAGCTTTTAATTTGGCAAAACATTTGGGGAGACTGAGCGAGAGTGTGATCGACCCGATGTGGTAGGGATCAACAAGTATTGACATAATATCGCTACAATAAATATTTTCATGCCTAGCACAGTTACCTATTTATGATTCTATATTTTGGACAATTTGGAGCTACGATCGATAGATTTGGACTATTATTTTACATTGTATAATAGTTATGGACGTCTTATCTATGGAAGACAGACGAGACATGGCCATCATACTCGTAGACAAGAGTTCACCAAAATAGGCTAATACCTCCTCTACAATCTCATATAGACAAAGTCTTGAGGAATTTTGGCCAATATGTGGTGCGTCCTTTATCCGTGAGTATGGGGCCATGTATGCTGTGGGACCAAAAAATTTACACTAACTTCAACAATAATACTTGCCTTGATGGATTCCGCCATAGTGAAAATAAAAAACGCATCCGGGGTTTTCATTTTGTTACCTCTGTATTAATTAAAACCTAAATGCATCGTAAATGTTATGGTTCTCTAAGCAATATGACTCATCATCATCAGTCAACGGTCCCATCCAAAAGGCCCGGGGTCCGCCTTGACCATTATCCTGGATTTTGACAGATCAGGTAATTACAGTAGATGGAGCGTCGGTGGCCAAGCTGTTACAGTATCCGACACGTAAGCCAGTGGTCCCGGGTTAGAATCCCGCTCCGGCCATGTACCAATGATTGTTTTCTGAGTTATGTACATTAGTTGAATACTAACCGATGCTCTTACGGTGGCGGAAAACATCGTGATGAAACCTGCACATTCAGGCGAATGGATGTGTAACTATGATCCAATCTGGTCAGCTTCCCCTGGTAGCAGGGTCATGGAGATCAGATGGCAGTCGCTCCACTGTAATTACCTGATCTGCCAAATCCTGGATCATGGTCAAGGCGGACCCCGGGCCCTCGTACGCGAGAGCACAACTGGGACATTAACGCCAAGATGATGATGATGATGAGGTAATTACAGTAGACCGATTTCCATTTGACCGAGACACTGTTAACAGGGGAACCTAACAAGATTGGTTTTTTAAACAATATCAGTACGTAAGTACCTTAAACTCTAGATCGCATTTCAATAGGTTGGTACACGTAGCGAGCATCGTTAGAGGCCTTAAAATTCTAGATGATCGGAAAAGCAGATTGGTCTAACTAATAATCACTAAACCTCCTGCAGCTGCCATCTCGTCCCTGGTAAAGTTCAGTATAAGATTTCCTATAAGCATTCTCTCATCGAGAGCGCGTCACAACACACTAATAGAAGGAAGTTCCGTAAGAATCAAAAGTAATAGCTTTAGCGCCTTCAGAAATACGCAAGCAAACAGCGTTCCATAATGAGAATAAGGTGTAATTGAGTAGGTGCCACACTCGCTAAGAGAAAGCTTCAAGGTCGTCGTACGTCCTTGCTCTGTCCTCTGGGTTTTCCCATGTTGATCGTTTCACAAGTTCAACAGATACCACTTTTTGTTCTCGTTACAAGGAAAATCATAATTCAAAAGGCAAGTATTATAATTGACTGCAAAAGATACTTTTCCTTTTTTAAGTTTGCTAGTAGCAGCATGCCTGCGAGACCGATAACAAAAGTAAAACAACGCATACCGATTCGGGTAACTGGATGGATGACCGTTTCGTAAATTGAGGGTAATATCTTCACCACTGCAATAAGCTCGCCACTCGAGCGAGTTTGACCAAGGTCTTCCTACGGGGACCCTTCCCCTGGCTGAACAGTCTCAGGGGCCGATTGGCACTCCGTGACGGTTTTTTCTTCAAAGTAGGTAGGGATGGTAAAGCTCTGTCAAGACTGAGGAGTCGTCCTGGGTGAGTACCACCGCCTTATCTATTTCTGAGGCCAAGCAACAATTGTTGCATTGTTGTGTTCCTGTTTGAAGATAAGATACCTAGAGCAATTACAGGCACGAATCGTAGATATGATGGGCGACAGTTACCGCTTAACACCTTTTTTTTTTTAATTTTTTTCTTTATTCTATGTTTCTCTTTTATCTAACGGGAGGTATCCGTGAGAGCCAGGTTTTGATTTGGGGGGGGTTCAAGATTAAGTGCATATATTTCGATTCGTAACCCCACCTCCCTCTTAAAAGATGGGGTAATCGTAGTAAAAATCCGAAAATTAATATCAAGAGATTTAGGATGTTCGTAATAAAAGTAACCCGAAGTGAAAAATTTGCGAGCGCAGCAAGCGCGAAATTTTTCGAATTTGGGCTCAAAAGACCCGGGGTGATGCGTTAGAATTTTAGGTTGATTGGCACTTAAAATCCGAATCGATTACACGGCGTGGGCGATGTGAACATTCTAAATATGAGCGAGCGTAGCGAGCTCGAAATTTATTTCATTTTGACTGAAAAGACGAAGAATTAACATGACAAATGTAACATAAACTAATGACTGAGGGAGCGCAGCGAGCTCTGCTCCAAATATTTGATATATTAGTTCCTTAAATCCGAATTGATAACCTGGCGCAAGTGGTGTGGATATTTATAGAAAGAGCGAGCGCAACGAGCTCAAAAATGTATCTTAAACCCCTAATTAATTATACGGCGCAGGTAGTGTGTGTATTTAAAAAAAAATTAACGAGCAGAGCGAGCTCGAAATTTTTCTAATTTTGTCTTAATTTGGGGGTGAAGACGATACCTAAATGTAACATAAACTCAATGAGTGAGGGTGCGCAGCGAGCTCGGCTCGTACTTTTTGGTATACCTACATGTGGGAGATAATATTATTATTGTATATATCTTCATTTTTATAAAATGAAGGTAGTGTTCTTAAATTAAAAACCACATGCGGGTACACCGCAGTCTATAAAAAGGCGGCCATCGCTCTCGACAGGGCAGACGCTGTCCGACTGCGGACACGGCACCACCAGTGCTCTGAACTGTCTTCCTCAGGTAATCTCGCTTAACCGTAGAACGCATATTATTTCTATGTTCTATTTTGTTATTTCTATAGAAATAACAATTAATGTTTGTCAACTTGTCTGTATTTTGCTAAATCTAAGTACATCACTTAAGCTACTAAAATATGTCCTCTCCATCTGTTGCTGTCCATTGATTGTATTATTGGTAATAATATACATAGATTTATTATTCATATTTCTTTGTTTAATTTCTATACACGTTCTCCCACATCAGAAGTGGGATAAAGGATCCCAACGTCCCACAATATTTCTAATGCAATGTCCTTTGTTTTCATGATACATCGTGATCTTTTCGCACCGCCCGCATGAGGCTGAGGAAACTGGATGCTTCCGACGACGCGAAGTGTCGAGTGCATGACCAGACATCATAGGGTCCACAACAACTACAGGCTGCAAATTAGCATTCGGTGAGTCGTTACGAGTTTACTTGATTCAAGTGAGTTTATAACCGAATTAGAATCATTTGTTTCCGCGTAGAACGTGTAAAGAACAAAATTGAGAAAGTCCGACTAAGTTTTTATGTATCAAATTACGGAGTTACAATTTAATTTTGTTTTACAATGAATTATTACTGTCTAGAAACGAATACGAACACAAAAGTAAACGTCGAACAATATTTGTTTGCCGAGGGTATGATTTTATTATAATTTTAAGGTTGACCGCCAAAATACGATTATTCTGAAAAGCTACCTCCAACATTGAAAAAAAAAAAAAAAGTCACTTTGTTTAGTAGGTAACGTCATTTTTGTTGGTGACAAATTATTTTATCGAAAGGAATGTAAATATATTGACGGTAGATAGTTTCAAATTATGTTTTGAGCGACTTAATTAATCCTGTGACTTACTTTAGTTCGACCTGTTTAAGACTTTGGTAGACGGATTTAAGCAACTAAGTCCATACGTGACGACTATCGAGCAAAGGTTTTTATGAAATTTATGTGGTTTGGTTTTGTTTACGCAAAGCTTGTGGCATCACCGGATGGAGATGATGTTGGTGTTTTACGTACTAGGCTGATGGAGCCTCTGGGAGCGTGGCCAACAGATGGTAGTTGTTTCAAGCTTTGTGAAAAAATGTTAAACGATGATGATAATGATAAGGAAGTCCACATATTTTGGTGATTGCTCAATAGTCAGTTACATCATGTTAACTTTAGCTTCGAGTACTGAAATTTCATTGATTACCGATACCAAGTAACTATTTCGAGTTCTGTTGTTGTGCCTGTAAGATGAGGCACTGTAAGCAATGGTGAGATTTCATATCCTTCGGCTAGTACTAGTTTGGTAGTACCTACACTGTTGTTGAGGTTAAACACCCCGATTTATTTTGCTGATTTGGAGTGGCCCGGGAGTCGTGTGTGTGACTCTTTGGGCTGAGAGCCCCGAAAGTCTCGGATGTTTCAAGTTTTTGTTTTGATTTTTTTGGAAGACGGCTGGATATGAGACCTCTTTGTTATTACAAACATTGATAAATTGTTTAAAATGGGAACTTACACGAAACGTAGTCACAGATAGAGAAAACTCGATCGAACAGTGAAAAAAAAAAAAAATGATGACGATTACTTTACTTGTTTAGTTGTTTTGGTGTGGTAACCGATAGACACATTAACTTAATGAATGTAATATCTTATTCTTTTAGGTCAGAAGTACTAAAAATGTTACATAGTCTGTTTTGTAAATCCATGGGGTGGGAGCCTGGTGACCTGTATCACAGGTTCTATGGAACCTATTTCAGACACCAGTTTCTCACAAATAAATATAGCTACAAAAATTAAATAGTACTGACCTACTTACGTATCATTTATTTGTTTGTGAAAAAATAATAAATGCTTGTTTTATTATTATACTGTTACCTAAAACTGTTGAAGGCAGAAATAAGCTTTTCATTTCCAAATTGGGAAATTATGTATCTAATGTAAAGAACGATACATTTTTAAAAGACGTTAACACAGTTGAATGAAAGCGTTTTACCGCGCTGGTAGCCAAATGAAAGTAGGTAATATTTTGAATTCGATTACTAATGGGACCTGAAGCAAGTGACTTAATGGAAAATGAATTTCCGATTCTGTTATCCATGGACCGTGACCGTGGCAAAACTCAGTTGCTCTTTTATGACGCTGCTTTAGATATTGGCTAAATAGAAGTTGCAGCGCTGGGAATTTGCATTGCATACTACTGGCAGTATAGTTGTTTAGGTAGTAAGTACGGGTCAATGGTGTGGAAAGTTCCTACATGATTACCGATTAATCAAATACAAAAAATATGGAGACTAGTCAATTGTTTTGTCTAGGGTACAAGAGTAGAGTGTAATTTCTTTAATAAAATGTGATTCCGATGAAAAGCCCTAGAGTTGGCTAATATGTAATCACGGGGATTGGAAATCCTACCTAATGGATGATCACGGCGATGATCATCAGGTTGATCACAAATGAAACAATTATAAAGTTGAAATTTTTATTGTAAGTTCGGGTAGAGCAACCGGGATAGCTCTGTGTGATTGTATTTGAAGATACAGACACCTTGCAATAACAGAGGTGACATGTTCTGAGATGTTTATTTTGGGTACATTATTAACGATTAACGACTCAGTAATTGAAATTTGTGACTTTGATGCCTAGAAGCTGTTCATTGGTAAAATCCTGATTCAATTTTGATGTTGGGCGGTAGAGATAATGTTATTTTCGTGGAGATGACCATTGAATGTTGGTTTGGGTCTAGGACGATTACTTGTTGTGTAACTCACGTATTTATTATCACGTGTTGTGATGGCAGATGGACTGCATTACTTGCGATAGTCTGTATACGATGTACTGAATAGATTTGATCGAAGGACTGACCACGAGCTGATAAAGTAAAGTGGGCTTAGTAAAGTAAAGCTTGTTAAATTTACTATTTTACGATTTTAGCAATTTCATATTGAGATACTGTATAGTCTAACAGTAGTTTATCTACATACAAGAGTACGGCCAGTACTGTATTAGCTTCTATGTATTACAAAGGTACTACTGGAGTCTATAAGTACTTACGGATTACAAAAGTACGACGAATCAACGTCACTGAGTGGAAGCGTTAGTAATGTTTATTGATTTCGATTTGTATTTCCACGAGTTAAGGAATATTGTTTTGAGTTTAGAATGATAAGAGGAGAGCTAGTATAGTCTTTTATAACCATAGGGTCAGGTATGATCGAGCGAACATGGTACTGTGCTGTGGTATTTTAGTTTCAGATAACACACGAGGGCGGTCTTGAGCCTAGACATCATGTTGAATAAAATACGCAACGTCAATCGAAGCACCGCCTTGCGGATTGCTGGAAATACTGTGATGACATCCTTTTCGGCTCGCGGCCGTGGTCAGGACGTGGAACTAGCTGCTCATCCATTAATGAGAGAAGTCTTGATTTATTGCCTCACGTCATATGGCCGTTCTCCATAAATGCATAAATGAGAGTGCTGCACAATGGATCATCAAGGGACCTTCGTTCTTCGTTCATCGGTGCTCCGACGAATTGTGCTGTACAATATATCGATGGCCAACGATGTTATACTGGGTGTTTGGTGCGATGTGCGGGTCATTTGATTTGACCGTTGCAATGTGATTTGGCATTTAATTGTAGTTGATTTGGCCACTGATTTGAGAATTGGCATTTGGGGTCATATGATTTGACCATTGCCATGTGTTTTGGCCATTGCCGTGAGAATTGGCATTCAGGTACCTGTGATTTGACTATTAGTACCATGTGATTTGGTGTTTATATGGCTCATGTGATTTGGCCATTGCCATGCAATTTGGCGTATTCTACCAACTACAGAAGGAACACCTTTCTATCGTGAGCAATGAATAATTTTAATGTTTTATCCAGGAGAATAAATCTTGATTTATTTAACACAAGTTGTGAGTCAGCGAGAGACCGCATACTCAACTATTGCTTCGACGCGTTGTGGCATTTTTCAAACCATGTTATTATGGAGTTGACTAGGCGAGATTGGTGCAACTCAAATAGGCTACGCACGGGCCATGGCCTTTGTGCCTCCTACAAACACCGCTGTGGATGGAGTGTATCCCCCCAGTGTCCGTGCGGTTCCCCTATTCAGTCAATATGGCACATACTATCGGATTGCCCAAACACAAGTTACCCTGGCCCACCGGAGGACCTGATCACCCTTAGTGACGAAGCAATTAAATGGCTGACTTCGCTTGGTTTAAATTTGTTGTTGAATGTGTTTCTCGTATATTGTATTTTTGCCATACGAATAAATAAATGGAGTTGACTATTGTTGCATTACTTTCGAGTATTGTAGGTATATTTTAGTTTAAATTTGAAATCGTAAAGTCTTTTGAGGACTGTTCGGTATGCTTGACTTTTAGTTAAGTATGTATTATATTATCCAGTTTTTATCGGTGGAAGCCTGTAATTGGCTCTGTGCTAATATAAAATAATACTGGTATTATTTTAATTGTAATCATTGCTGTTGGCAAGATAGATAATTTAATTGGATTTAACATTGATGCTAGTTGATGTAAATTGATTATCTTTTTAGTAAATTGTCATAATGTAACTCGAGTAAAGATACGTGTATTGCATTGTCATGATATAATTCGACCCTAAGTATTCTTTAAGGATTGAATTTTATTGTTTCCTAATGTTAAATATCTGTTTCTTATGTTACACATACATTTTGTTTAATTGTAATTTTGAGATAGTGTATCGCAAGCCAATTAGGCTGCTCGTCAGTATGGCCGTGTGGGAGATAATATTATTATTGTATATATCTTCATTTTTATAAAATGAAGGTAGTGTTCTTAAATTAAAAACCACATGCGGGTACACCGCAGTCTATAAAAAGGCGGCCATCGCTCTCGACAGGGCAGACGCTGTCCGACTGCGGACACGGCACCACCAGTGCTCTGAACTGTCTTCCTCAGGTAATCTCGCTTAACCGTAGAACGCATATTATTTCTATGTTCTATTTTGTTATTTCTATAGAAATAACAATTAATGTTTGTCAACTTGTCTGTATTTTGCTAAATCTAAGTACATCACTTAAGCTACTAAAATATGTCCTCTCCATCTGTTGCTGTCCATTGATTGTATTATTGGTAATAATATACATAGATTTATTATTCATATTTCTTTGTTTAATTTCTATACACGTTCTCCCACATACATATTGGCTATTAAAATCCGAATTAAACACGCGACGCAGTTAATGTAAGCATATAAAAAATTGCGAGCGTAGCGAGATCGAAATTTTTCGAATTCTCACTAAAAAGACCTTGTGCAAACTTTTTGAAGGAAACCAATCAATAAGCGAGCGCAGCGAGCTCGGAATTTTAGATATTTTGCTTTTTAAACTCGGAGTGATTTAATGATTTTCGGGGGGGGGGGGGGGGGTTTGAACCCCCTGAACCCCCCTCTCGCTACGCCTATGCATGCTGTGGTCACTTTTAAGTAATTTAGCACTTAGCTAAGTTTCTAAGTCAAAATCTCTGTAATGCTACATTAGAGCTCGTCTAAGCTGAACTGACGCGGCCCACTATCGCATTAACGCACACAAGCAAATTTAAAATATGGACGCAATACGTATACAAATGCCGTTGTAATTGGTCATTAAGTTGCCGATGAGACTCAAACGTAGGAGCACGCATCGTTCGATTGAGCAGTCGACGCTCCCACACAGATGAAGTGTCGTTATAAATATTTGCACTAACACATCGAAATCAACTAATTAAGTAGTGGGCCGCGTCATTTCAGCTTAGACATGCTCTACATATTTATGTATGAGTACATAAATGTTCTTCTTCTTATCGTGTCAATGTTGTAATAGGTTACTTTATTACTATTTATATTTTTCCAGTACAAAACTGACATACGCGGATGGCACTGTCTGAGGCTTGATATAGATCTTCGAGCGAACAGGAGCCTGGGCAGGCCGAGCAGACTAGCAAATGCGTCATGGTTTGCGGCGAGGATTCACACTCGCAGGCGCTTTCGGTGGGAGCGATATACGCCCATCTGCATAAGTTTTCTCTTGATCTGCCGACCTGAGCACGCAACCTGTTCATCGTCTTCCAAATCGGCCAGGGCAGTTCATAACCAGGTGGCAGTTTCTCCTTAGGTAGGACAAACGATTGAGGAGCGTACTTTTCACGCCACAGACTTGCTCTGGCTTTTTGAGCATCGTCAGTAGCCTTGGCACTGGCGAGGAAGCTTTTGCAGCTTTTCAACCGTTGATGAGCTAATATATTGTTATGGAGAGAGTGTTTTTCATCTGTTTCTTGCTTGTGCTTCTCCACGACGCACGCCACTTCTCTACGCACGGTGCAATACCTGCTCGTGGATACAGCTTCTTAACCGATGTAGGTTTGAGATAACCTCATTAATCAGTAATCATTCGGCTTGTTACATTGAGAGCAGTATCCACCAGCTTTGCATGAGCCGAAAGGCTCCAGACGGGGCAGGAAAATTCGCCGGCAGAGAAGCACAAAGCGAGACCGGTTGTACGGAGTACCTTCGGGGTGGCCCCCCATTTGGACGATACGAGCCGGGTGAGGAGGTTATTACGAGCACTGACTTTCTGCTTGGTGTTTTCGCAGCGGGATTTGTATGGCAGTGCCCGATCTAAATTTATCCCAAGATACTTTGGATGACGATTTTGTGCAATTTTTACACCATACCATGAGATGTTTAAAGTGCATCGGGCCAATCCGTTGCGCTGATGGAAGGCGCATGATTGTGCTTTGGAAGGATTTGGTCTCAACGCATTTCTCTCATAGTAGGTCCAGGGCTTCTGACAGATTTAACATTGCTTGCTCAAATGTGTCAGTCTGGAAAGCAAGGGCGAGGTCATCGGCGTAAATAAAACTGGAGGTATTTAGCGATAATGGCTGGTCATTCGTATAAATGTTAAAAAGTGTGGGAGCAAGAACGCTACCCTGTGGTAAACCATTTTTTTGGGAGCGCCACCTGCTTCTATCGTGCTTCTATCGTAGAGCATGTGTACATGGAATCGTCGATTATGCAAAAGTTCACTCAGAATGCGTACAAATTCAGCATCACCGGTCAGATCACAAACTTTTCGCAACAATCTCTTCAAGTTGACTGTATCATACGCCGCAGTTAAATCGACAAATACAACCCCGGTTACTTTGCCTGCCTCGAAGCCGTTTTCCATGTGCTGTGTAAGGTTTAGCACCTGATTGCAACACGATTTGGTGGGCCTGAAACCGGCTTGTTCCGGGATGATTTTGGGATCCACAATACTTGTCAGGCGGTTAAGTAGCATAAATTGTTAGTGATCCTCAAGAAAAAACAAAAAAAAAGTTGATTATTAAAACTCGGTATATGTATCCAGTAGTTAAAAGAACAGAATTCCCAGAAACATCAAATTAGTTGCCGAAAGACTTTAGCACTAATAAAGGTTATGAACAACTCTCCCAAACTAATAAATATTCATTGCTTATGACGAATACTTCTGTTTTAATTAACCGGATAATTACCCAGACAACCTTTTTAAGATTTCCATAATTAATTATTTAATAAAGTAGCTGACATATTTATGTAAATAGTAAGCTAGCTTTTTCGGGTGAAATACCACTTTCTTGGATAAACAGCTCAACCAGTTCCATACAACCTTTGCAAGGTCCTTTAAAGCCACGCTTGTAGGAAAGAACATATAATTTTAATTGCCGTATTATGCTTATTACTTGTCTTTTATGGTTATTTACAATAAAGATTTTTCTTTAACTCGAGCTATAGTTCACTCACATACCTACCACACATATAAATTCAGGACATTTGGCAGTATTTCAATTGTATCCTTACATTTTACCATTTTTTATTTTGTCACTCCTACTTACGCTGTTTGGGCCTAGATATATCCAAATTAATTAAGTATGTGCTAATCGTTACATTCATCATCCTTCTTTTACCCAAGTTACACCGGGCAAGTGAGAATAAGACGCGGCATTAGGATTCCGAACTGACAAAAGTGTAGAACATTTCACAAAAGATTTCATCCAAATCATTTTAGCTGCTCAAAAACTCACAAGTTTTATTTGAAGTTGGAAATATAACTTTTCTTGTTACGTTGTATGAGATATCTACCCGTAAAAAAATACTCAGTGGTTTTATACACTGACGAACGAGAAAAATAACTTGTCACTATATGAACGTTGATATTTTCTACACAACAATTATAGCTCTATGAAGTCAAAGAACATTGAAGTGTATTTCATCGAAGTAAAATTACTAAAGGAAGTAATGTGTAAATATACCTTGTTTAAAAAATATTTTTTGTCCAATGAAGCTACCTTTACTAGTTTATGAAATATCGTCGTTTAAGTGAGTGATATAGTTATTTTTTCTTTTACGATTTTTTCCAGTAAGTACTTGTATTGCAACTTCTTGCCATAGGTTTTGATAAATAGGTTTGGGAGGATCAAAATATACAAGATATGTAAGGCCAATTCTTCATAACAGATTTTTTACAGCATAATGCGGTTTGCGGTCCAGCCTTCGCATTTGATATTAATTTCAATTTCATACCTTTACCATTTCCTGGGCGTCTTGAGTGTCCGACGGACAGACGGACACCCAAGTAATAGTTTTTGAATTTAGAGAATTGGAACTAATGGTCTATCAGTTCCGATTCTTTAAATTCGCCACACTACTACCATCACCGCACCATCGCACCACCATCATTATACGTTACAACATCGTCCGCATCGTCACTTACCATCTGAAGAGATGGCGAACAAATGTTTGTTTAATAAAATTAAAAAAACTCGTCATAACACACCCCATTGTGATTAGTAAAAGATGCACAGCGACGCAACATACAGTTCCAGATAGTGTAAGCAGCAGGAGACAACTTCGGGTCGCCCATCGGGGCGCGCGTCCCTACTGTCACACTGCATTGTCAGCAAAGAATGACGAGACTAATTGCGTAGGTAAGTACAGATTGTTAGTGGGTCTGAGAGTAAAATGAGACCACTGTATATCGCAGTTATAATTATCAGTGTCAGTATTATTAAAATTGAAAGAGGTATGCTAAGATGGTTTGGACACGTGGAGAGAATCGTGCGAATGTGAATGTAACGGTCGGTAGAGGGCGCCCGAGAAGGACATATATTGATCAGATAAATGATCTACTCCAAAAATGGCAGGTCAGGAGTACCCTCAACCGGCGCAAATGCATGAAAAGCTGTATGAATGTGGAAGAGGCGAGAGAGGTGTGTCAGGATCGTAGCTTGTGGCATACGATAGTCTCTGCCACCCCTATGGGATACGGGCGTGAGTGTGTATGTATGTATGTGATTATCAGTTCTGAATTGATAACTATGATCATTATGAAGATAGAACGCCACGTGGATTCATAGGCAGTCGTAAACCAGTGCCAATTACAAACGATCAGATGCTGATTTTCTTGTCGTCCGTAATGGCGCTGGTGAGCCGTGCGCGCATCAAAAGTAATGTATCGCATAAATAAAAACAAGCCAGTCTCATTGGGGGTAATAATCTAGCGTACCTACTCTGTTGATTACCGTCAGCTCATGAGATTCGCCAACGACCGACGTTGTTGTTCTAGACGACCTGAGTGGTTCAGTGGATTAACATGCCGTCTGCCACGCAGAGGTCCCGTTCGATTCCAGGCCAGGCAGAAATTGAAATGATGAATTTTAATTTTTGTTACGTTTCTGGGTATAGTATATATGTATAATATATAAGTAGTTTATCAGTTTCCCGGAACCCATAAACCAAGCTTTGCTTACTTTGGGTCTAAATAGCGCTGTGTGAAATTGTCCAAGCATATTTATTTATTTAGTGTGTTAAGGTACGTGCATCGTACTTAAAACCTCGCTCAACTTCGTTGCTTGCTGAATACCAAAATGATAATAAAATTATCATATATATTCCCCGGTCAATATGATCTGGGCCCTATCATAGAGGCAGACCAACCAAGGTTTAAGTCCGCTAATCCGGTCTCTGATAATTTTATATGCAAAGTCAATTTGCATTATTTAGTACTTTAAAATAAGAATTAAATGTGTATTAGAAAGGGGTGGACCACCTTGAATACGAGTGTGTACAGTGGTCATTATAATCTGGAAGCGTATTTTATACTGGACGCGTTTTTTTACTGTAATTACCTAATCTTCCAAAAACCTGGGACAAAGACAAGGCAGACTCCGGGCCATCGTTCGCGACAGCATAACAGGGACATTAACGCCAAGTTTTTTTTTATTGTAAACGTGTTTGGTGTACCTGATCCAGTTTATTTATTTACCTTATTTGATAATTTAGTGCTCAAAATCAATTTAAAAACTTATCAAACGTGTAAAATCAGTTCGCTAACAGATATGTACCTACCTATTTTGCTAGGTTAGGCTCTTATTTAGGACCTAGGATTTTAGAAGTAATTATTTAGAAAATACAGCCCAAGTTATATCGAGCAGACACTTCCATCTCTTGAAAGGCGGCGGCAACTGTCGCCCAGAAATCCCGAATGTCCATTAATTATTCACGGTACCTAGCATGTTAAGGTACTCTGTCACTACTACAGGTTACATGTGACTAATGACATAAAAATTATCTATTAAAACAGAGCGAAGTTATTGCCTTAAGTATTAAACGCGGGTCCACACTGCAACATCCTTAACATTAAATACAGGAACCAGTGGGACTAAATTACGTACTCACAACACAACATATATTATATACTACGTACATACTGACTCGCCTTTTTCCCGCAGAGACCACTTTGCCCTCTGTCTTGACAAATCTTTCTCGCTTTTTCCACACTCATCGACCTTACACATATCAACCTAGCTTTTAAGACGTTTATTCATCGGAAAGTGTTTGACTTGTACTGTACTCTTATCTCTTTCAAACAAGCTTTCAAAATATTCCTTCCATCTTTTGAATACATTTGATTCGCTTTTTATATCACTGCTATCCTCGTTTCTGAACTTATACAGTTGAACTTAACTGAATGCAGTTAGATACCATTTCCCGGGGCTGTCTAACGCATAAGTAAGGGGAAATGCATAAGCATTTCCTGAACATTTTCTCACTCAATTTATCTTGCAAAAGTTTTCAGTTTCAAGCACAGTTTCATAGAACTTCTGGGACATTTTTGCAATACCTAGTACCAAAGTGGAACCAGTGACTGTAACTACTGGGAATATAGGCCATGAACAATTAATTATTTCAATGAGTGATGAAGAATGGTCTCATTGAGTTAGGATTAGGATAACAACTTAGAGCCCATCGTGTGGGTTTAAGCGCGTAGGACTGACAATAATAATAAGTAGTTGTTAGGTGACTCCACATTTTATTAAGTACTTTATTGTTTTCGCCAAGATTCTTCCTCAGAATTTTTGTTTTTATTATCAACAGGCTTGCAGTTAGACATTCTCTAAAGAAACCCTCTCAGATCAAGTACTTTTGTACAATACCATAAGTCGAATCTATATATATATCTTTTGTGAACTCTTACTACATTACCTACACAGCTAATTAATATTTCTTTGTTATTAGTGTTATTACCCTTACCACCTGGTAGAAATTAGTCAATTACTAAGTCTCACAAAAACTATTCGTCAGACAGAACAAAATGCTGCCGCAAGGTCGAAGCGATCGAGTCGACAACTTGAAAAACTGGTATATTAAAGGTTTAATCAATAAATCAGATTGATAATAAATAGACTGTTGTACTTTTAATTTGCAATTTTTAATTCAGGCCAATATATCGTTGTTTCACCACGTTACGTTGTTACTCTTTTCACTTTCTTGTTCCTTATTTACTAACAGGAAGCTCCACTATAATAGAGTGTCAAGATAGATTCCGAAAAGAAGTAAATATTAAAAGTTATAGCTAGTTCGGGGACATTGGCGTGTCCAGAGATAGGTAACCTTAACTTAATTTTGAAAACGCGGTTTCACTTTAATGGCACCCTCTGTGGTGCCCCAAGGAAGTGTAATGGGACCAATAAGAAACTCGGAAAAGAGTCAATAGTGCATGGCGTCACTGGGGTTCCAACTTGGTCGCTCTCGCTTACGAGTCGGACCCCTTTATCACTAGGCTATCGACGCTCCTACGGGTAGTTCTGGAGCTAATAAGATCTAATATGAGATACATCTAATATTCACCTCGAACCTGCATGAATTGCACACATCAGCTACTGCTACTTATGAAAAAGAAGCAATTGAGTGAATAATTAAGAAAAGTCCAGACTAAGATTGAAAAACAAACATTTACATCATAAAGCCATACGGAAACCTGCTTGTGGAGCTACGGGATTCAACTTTAGGGTATAGCTGCACAATCAAACCTCAGCATTCTTCAACGCTTAAAGTATAAAGTTATTCATATGATACTTACTAATGCTCCATGGTATGACTCCATAAAGACTTGATGATGGCAACTATCGAGCAAGAAATCTCAATGCATTCTAACTGATACCACAGTAGGCAGCAATCACACACCAATAAATTCGTTAGGGACCTGCTGGACGCTAAAATAACAAGAAAATGAAAAAAGAAAATCCCTTCTAAACTCACGGCATTTGTTTAAAAGTTACTTATATTGAGGGTGCATCAGTGGATGCATGCCTGGCACACCAAAACTACTACTAAATGTTTTCCAAAAGAGATAGTTAAGGAAAGAGATAAAAAATGTAGTAAAGAAGGAAATAATGTTACTAGCGAGGACCTGTAATTGGCTTATTGTCTCTAAGATAATATTTATTATGTTTTATATAACTGTTGGTACTCAAATGAATAAATAAAAAATCTTTATTATAGTACCTATATTGCCAATTTAAGGTATGCTTCTAAAACCTTAAATTGACAAGCGGACAATAAAATTTCTAATTTCATTGGCGCCTGTGTACTGCCCTTTAGCAAAGCTTACGTAGGCAAAAATACGTCAGGCATATAATGTAGGCAAAGAAAAAACCGTTAACAACCGCACAATGATGGACGTTACAGAGGCGTAACGTAATCTGTAGTTGCCTACAGGGTTCTAATGACAAATAGAGGAACGGAGAGTCCATCTCTCTGAGAGTAAGTTTATCTATACCTTAGATGAAACATTGGTTTTATCCAAGATCAATACCAGTGTTATAAAACGAAAAATAGTTTCGCCTATTGAAAACTATATTATCAGGTGTCGGGCTTAGCCCAAATAAAAAACTCAAGCATTTAGTTTCCACAGGAACGAGTCCGGAGCGTCGTAACCTAATTTTATGCGGACAAAGTCGCAGGCAGAAATGCTAGTATTTTAATATAATCTGCCCCCGTACTTCCGTGTTCTCACCAAGCCGAACAAAATGTTGAGGGTCGAGGAAAACCTACCTTTTCACAAGGTGTTTCTCCTAATTTTCAGAACCTCATCTCTTCTGGCTGGTGTAGGGTCTTGCCCTGAAGCTGTACTTACTGTTATTAGGACTCCTGTTCAAATAACTGTTCAGCACGTTGACACTTTTATTGTCCATTTTTAAACATATAATTGGTATATTCTTGGGTTTGGCCCTTCAGGCTCTGATTGCTCATTATCTTTGCCTGGAAAATTAGTTAATACTGTAAATTCTGACTACGTTGTAATTACGTTCTACAAATATTTTGAATCGAATCTAACTTCGATTAGAGTATTTTCTTTTGAGGAAATGATCTCTAGTTTCCTAAATACCCATTTGGTAAAAGTAATGAGGGTTTTTGGTCAAATACAAGGGTATTGGGGTGTGTGTCTGGATTCTTACCGTTGTATCTTCCTGTTTTCCTTTGGTTATGAATTGAAGTAGGCCCCCACGCCACGGGGGTCATTTTTCCATCACATTAGAAGATTTCTTTCGTGGCAAATATTATATTTTATGCACTAATAATCACATTTTCCAAATTAACGTTAATCTTTTATTATTTTATTCTTTATACGTCATATGTTGTCATGCGGACACAGTTCATAGTCGGCGGAGATTTTAATCTTTTTTGTGCTCCCCTTATTCTAGATAATTGCTGGATCCAATTCTTCATCATGTCTTCTCGAACGTGTTTAAGTGAAGACCCGAGCCTTCGTTAGAGAGTGCAGCGGATGAGTGGGCGGAGTTCTCCCAGCCTTCGAACTAGAAGGTGAAGAAGCTATCTTCAAAAACCATTAATTAAATACCAGTTGACCGGTCAAATTATGCACGTGACTGCATCAAAGTTTATCCTCGAAGTTTTCTAAATTAAATAGTCTGTCGAGTCAATCTGCAACCTGTACTTTTCGGCCAACAGTGAACCCAGTGATCCAGCCCGGGCATAAGTTGTGTGGAGTGGACTTTCGTAAAAACTTTCGTACTTTTAACATTTTAAATTCTTTTTATAAATTTCTTGTTTTGTAGATTGTAGTTTCGGGACTGATTGTACATAAACCCATTACCCTGATATTCGTTGTTTTTCTTATTAACTGAGCCTGGCACTGTCGGTAGGATAGCTTTACGTTACACTGGGTAATGCTAGACAGCTAAAATTTTCAGTATTACCAAGTAGGAAACCCTACATCATCCTTCACACCCTTTCACATCAAGTTTCAATTGTCTAGCTTTTAATATAACTATTGCAAGACGCATATTATGTAGCCTGGATTCAGTGCTCGAT
Organism: Blastobasis adustella; assembly: GCA_907269095.1. NCBI lineage: Eukaryota > Metazoa > Arthropoda > Insecta > Lepidoptera > Blastobasidae > Blastobasis > Blastobasis adustella. The sequence goes on from OU026122.1 coordinate 14,877,551, forward strand.
CGAGTTTCAGTTGGTTATTGTCTCTGATTAGCTCCGAATCTTTGAAACGGCCAAGCTGTAATACATATTCTGAACGAAATGTAGTTATTTGTAGAGTAGGTAAGGCTTTGTAGATTTATGAGCTTGGCTCTTTATGAGATCAGATAACTTTTTCACAGTGACATTGTTAAGAGATTACGAGGCTTGTCCAACCAAGTATCCATTAAAATATTTTTTTTGACTACAATGTACGTTAGGATCTGATTTATTTGTGTCAAGTCCGAGTATCCCTCAGGATACTCGGACCAGTGCCTTATTTTTATTCTATAGAGTTACATCTAAAAGGCTAGTGTTAGGAAGCTGAAATTTGGTTTGCGTGGTAGGATTTGCACACAAATTAAAAAAAAATTAAGAAATTAAACATAAACTTTCAGTTTTCTAGCACTTCAGGAAGTGCCCTTCAGATTTAATTTTTTTTTACAGACATGCACTCTTTTTTGGGCGTTGGAGTCTAAAAATCTGTTTACACTTTCCATCACGTTCGCGGCTTGCAAGTTCGTCCCTGAGTGCCCAATAAAAAATGTATGGTATGGTATTCTGACCTTAAGTAGAGTAAGTATCTATGTACCTAATTAGAAGGAACGCCTGACATTACGAGCAAAGTAAAACACGTACAATATTTCAGGTAATTACATTTTATTTTTATAATTTAAAATCTCACGTATTATAGGAAATAAGGTGAAATATACAGCAAAGGCGCAATATGATGATGGTACCAATTAGGTTGAGGTAAATTCAAAGTGTATTTTAAATCTCAAGATGAAAAATAACAAAATAAAGTGTTCATAATTTATTCTTAAACCTAAAGACTGATACTTAATTCTAATTACATTTTTTATTTTTTCTATATTAGGTACCCACCTACGACATGTGCTATACACGTTTTTGTGAAAGTTGGTAGTAGACAATTAAGTTAAAACACCGTACCCAATACCATATTCGGATTTCACTAAAATTAAGACTAACTGATTTTGATTCTTTTCTCTCTTACCTAACCGTTTTATCAAGTAATCTAAGGTAGTGTAAAGCAGGATGCTACGAATAAGTAGGTATAATTACCTACATGTATCTATACCTATTTGTTTGTTTGTTCTAAAAATGTACAATACAAGAGCATAAGTTCATGATTTCTTATAGAATCAAGGTTTGTTATAGCATTCATGAAGTATTTTTTTATTTAAAAAATTTTATATTCCATTAGGTTCAAGGACGAGTTTATTTGGCCTAAGGGACAGCGAATTCCCATTCCTTTGAACAAATTTATTTTGGCTAATGATGCACCAAATACCCTGTAAGTTGCTGTAGCTACGAAACAAAATTTTCTTGAACTGATATTGCACTTAGATGTAGGTATACTCTTGGACTGTACCTTCAACTTCGACTGTTTTAAATTTTTGGACAAATCTAAGTTGTTTTAAATTAGCATATAGTTAGTCGGAGTTTTCACATTAATTCTAGTAATTGGTATTTTGACAATAGAAATAAATAAATAATAGTATAGATTTTATGAAGCGATAGCGAAGCACGTGCTAAAATGGCACATGTAATAAACTTAAGAATACAGGCTACACATTAAACCAATTTTTATTATCGACGACTTTAGCTAAAACTACTTACTATATACGTATTGTATACATTATGTAAGGTTTCACTGTCATCAAGCAATGCTCAAGATGGCTAATATACCTTACCAATCCATATTAAGATAAATACGTTTAGAATAGTACTAAGCTATGTAATAAAAATGCTCGTATATTTAATTCTCGGTTCAAAAAAACCACCGGAACAAATTACGACTAAAATTCTATTACATTTTCGTCTTTATATTTCCGTTTGTCTGAAACCTGCTTAATAAAAATATAGTCAAGTATGAAGTAGATAGTTATAAAAAAGAAAAGGTAACTAGGAATTGTATTATTTACAAATTCATTAAATTATTCAATTGTCTATATTAGGATCACAATCGTTAACTATTCTATACCGCATTTTTCTGACGGATAAGGCTTACAATAAAAATATAATTTAAAGCAGTATGAAGTATTAATAACAAAAGGTAGGTTCTTACTTTAAAAGAAAATGTTTAGTGCTTCTTTTAATAGGAACAGTTTGCAAGATCATAAAAGAAGGAATAAACATTATCTTTGCCTACAATTTGATGTAAGTACTATTGAATTGGCAATTAAAATAAATAAATTTACATTACAAACCATGCATTATACCACAACGTGAGATGTGTATTTTTTGTTCTATCACCTCGACCAAAATAAGATCATAATGCACAGATAAAAAGTGCAATGTTCTTTAAAATTAATATTTAACTGACAGTACCTGCAATATTAGAATATTATGCAAATATTATTTTAATCATTGGGATTTCCTATTTTCTGGTTCTTATACAAATTAGCTATATTATTAAGAATTTTAATTAATAGTTATATTTACATTGAGCACATGCAACACATAGTGCATACTATGACACTTTCATGAAAGTTTCAGTCCTTGTTTGGCAAAAAATGCCTGCATCTTCGTCCTAATACGTTTTGATTTGCCTGTCTGTATTTATCAGTAATTTAAGTAAAAAATTGCAAATGACATATCTATAACAATAACAACTAATCAACTAAAGGCAATAAACGTCCGCTCTAAAAATTTGAAATATTTCGACCGAATTCCGTAAAATTTTTCGGAGGCCTCATTAATTAAGTCTTCAGTCATTTGAAGGTACGCCATATACCCCAGATATAGAGGTAAGTACTTATTGAGACTGCTTGTTGTGTACATGTCATGATCGAGATACAATTTACGACGGGACGGTAAAAATGGCACCTGTCGTAGTTTAATTCAAACCTCATTAAATCATCGAAACAACCAAAAGGACTTTGGCATGCTCTATGCATCTTTCTCATGTCTGCCTATTAAGTTGGCCAATTTTGATTACTGCTTTCATTGTAATTTCTTGTAAAATCTGTTATAAAAACTCTATCTTTGTAAATTTGTATATGGACGAAGATGCAGATTGTCAGCTGAGAAGCTAGGTACAGGATAGACTATCCTGATCCGTTGGTGTAAACGTCAGTGGCTGCCCGTTGACCGGCCCGGATCACGTTCTGCACCGTCTGCGCCGCGCCCTGAAAGATATAAATAATATCTAATTACAAGTATGCTCTTTTGTCCCCGCAGAAATTCAAAGTAATTTCGAGATAAATTACAGGATTCAAGGGGTTGACCGTAACAACTTAGCTTGGATAGAATTTTACGAAATTACTAATTTTTTTTTTTTTTTTTTGACTTTTTTATTTAATAAATAGTGGAATAACATTTTTTTTATTTTTATTATGATTTTAATAGAATAAGATCAAATTTAAACTTCGTTTTCTTAGTCGAATATAGTTACGATAAAGTTAGCTTTTAGGCAATGATTTAAAATTAATTAATACAATGATGTAAGCAAAAGATGAGTTATTGTCGCGTTACAATAATACTTTACCAATATGTGAGTGCTCATCTGAAATTCATTCAAAATAATTTTGACAAAATATTTAAATTGAATTACAACGTAAAAACAGCGTAGAAAGCCTACTTTGCACCACTATAAATTGTCTGAATATTAGAATCCAAGGGGCGTAGGGGTATTTTGACGAAAACAATAACGAACTAAGTACAGGTTATGTTACAAAGGTGCAAACAGATATTTTTAAGGCGAGGACGCTATTTTGAATCCAGACCGAAGTGAAGTATTTTGGAGTTTAACCCTCAGTGCATAAATTGTAAAGTAGAGTAGAAGAAAAGTGTCCGAAGAAAATATTATTTTATGACCGAGTATCACTTTAATGCCACTCTATGTGAAAAACAAATGACACATAAAGTTTTAATATCATAAAGTGGTCAGTTCGACTTCCGAATAAGGTATCTTTACTATGCCTGTAGAGTTATCATACGGATGCATATGTAAAAATGAAAAAGTGATATAGGGATGGAAAGAGAGTGTTAAAATACCTGTATAGCTGCTCCGAGGAACTGGGAGAAAGCCCTCGTGACGTTGATAGCGGCGGAGACCAGCTGCCCGCGCCCCGGAGTCTGCTCCGCCGTTACCGTCCGTGGAGGCTCCAGCGGTATCTAGCAGTTATCAGTCAATAATGATAATGGATATCGCGGTGATAATGGAAACCGAAAGCGCAAGGAAGGACAGTCAGTTAAAGAAACAGATAAAGAAAATGGCAAAGATTCTCTGGAAAGATCACTGGAAGACCAAATACATAGGAGGCGCAGTAAAGTACGAAATGCAAAGAGAGAGAAAACTAATGTCAACTAAATTTTAAAATTATCAAAATGAAATAAGTACTAAACAAAATATTACAAAATCTTGGAGTATTTCAAATTATGGACCACGATTCAAGGTGCAGTATTATTTACTGACTGTGCTTCGCAAAAGTTTTTTACCTATCTCAGTTAAGTTGAATGGTAATGGATAAAAAATATTGTCGCAATTATAGCTTTCCACCACTCTCATTATTTTTAATGGGTTAGTCCTAAGAGTCAAAAATAATGTTCAAATAAATTAAACTAGAAATATGAACAACGTTAAATGTTATTTGAAATATCATGCAGGGATTCTCGAATTAAAATATATCAAAATGGAAATACAGATTAGTAAATATGTACAACTAGTAGTTCTATCTAACGAGGTTAGTGGAGAGGTTGGAATAAAGTATTAGGTACCTACCGGAAAGTAGAATAAAGTGTGCATGAGACTTGCGTATGTAGTTAAAAGTTTTTCTAGTTGTTTACCGATAATTTTGTAGGCATTTTACGAAATGAGAAACTCGTAATTTGGGAGCGATTAAATTGTGATACTAATTGAAGTTTCGGCTAGATGTAAATATTTCTGTTGATAAATAACTCTGAATTCAAATAATTTTTCTCTAGTTCTAGGGAATCGACCCTGAGACCAGGGTCTGGGTAAGTCGTGTAGATAATAAGATATGTCAGAATTACATTATATTTCAATTTCTTTGGTGAGAATAGTAAATCAATATATCAAGTAATCAGAAAAAAAAATCCATTCTACTTGTCAATTAATGTTGGGAAAGGTTGTAGTGGTTGTTTTCATGTATATGATACGAAAGCCAGTACACAAAGATTAAATGCTATGGGTAATTGGATGCGCTGCTGTAGAATTCGGCTATTTAGTATTGGTGTTTGCAAAATGATTAAACCGTTAATAGAATGAAATGTGAAAAAAAATTGTAAAATGTAAAATGGTAGCAAGTTATGAGTAATTTAGAATTAGGAATAATGGTTTATAGTGAGGCAAGCAGTTCAGTTTAAAGATTAGACGTAAAATCTAAATTGATTGTACTTACATAAGTTTAGTTACACAGCGCTCACAAAATCAGATGATTGTTTGGCCACACTCAAAAAGTTTGTGTTGTGTGTGTACTGCTGATTACCTACGTACGTACCTAATCATCATGTTTATTTTTAATTTCTTAAAAGCTAGTGATAAACTATTTTTCAACACATTTGCTCGTAAAAGGGCCACAATTTCTCTCCGACCGCTATGGCAACTGAGTTTCGTAATCAGTTATCAAAAAGGATTAAGGATTAGGATCTGGCTACTCAAGCAGTTACAAAAGATTAACTGATTTTTAGCTTACAACATGCTTTAAAGGAGATCTATTAAATCTCTTTAAATAGTTTTTGTGTTAATGTTTTTATCGTATCATTTCTTTCTGTGATGCCATTTGCGCATTGAGAGAAAGGAAGAAGAAAATATTTTTTTTCCCAAATTGTTGATACATAACATAAAAAAATGTTATCTTCATTCAAGAAATGTTAAAGAGTTAAAAAAGGATTCGACGGCATCAAAGATACTTACCGTGGAAAAGAACACGATAATATGATTCGAGTGTGCTACTTTTGTTGCTAAGTCGTCTTAATCGACTGATGAACAAAGGTATCTAATTATTTATTGTTTTCTTGCAAGTGTGTTGAAAAACGTCGTATGACACTTCTGTGCATTGGTAATTATTACGCAATTTGTATCACAATGTACCATTATACAAACAGGGTAAGTATCTATAATCTGTAAGTTGTAATGAAGTACCTTATGAATATCGGTCAATATTAATTCTAGTGACCAAAGTCCAAAGTAATTGTTGGATCGCAGTCTGTATGGAGGGGAAAAGGTTGGTGAGGAATAGAAGGGACTAAATTTTATCTAACTTCAAGTAATTTTTCCCAATGTTAATGTCAGAAGATAATTTACATTATTATTCAGTTAGTAAAAGATAAAGGGACCGAAGTAGGAACTTATAATTAAAATGTAGTCTCTTCAAACATATAAAATTATGTACAAATTAGTGCATAAATGTATATACAACAAGGTTTATTGGTGCTTATTAAAAAAATAATGCATGCTGTTTTAAACTTAATGAAAACTTTCAATCTATTCAAACAAAACTAAACTATATAATTTTTATTTCTACACGCATTACTATACGGCACAATAATTTTTATGTACAAGCCATTGAAGCCATTTATTTTTAAATAAATAAAAACAACTATAAAAATATAAAAAATAAAGACAAGCAATTTCCTAACAGAACGACGTGAAATCGTTCACCCTACCTAAGATAATTATCATATGTACAGTATTTATAAAGAACCCCGCCCTCGCTCCCAATTAGAATATACAATCTCGTTTCAGACTTAGATTAAATAGGAACAAGTCTTTGAAGCATCACTCTTTAAAATCCAGTCTGGAAACACACAGTATTTAATCTAAGCTCTGAGTCCATCACCTCATCCCCACTCGCACAGTTTTAATAGGACTGATGCAAAACCCACTCTGTTGGCGGGCGGTGCGTCGTCGGCGTTCCCGACGAAGGGTCCAGAGCCGAACCAGTTGAGGCGGTTGCTGGTGGCGGAGGAGGCCGCGGGGGCCACGGGGGCCGCTGGGGCCGCGGAGGGGGCGGGCCGCCGGTTGGGCCTCGCCGCAGTCGGCCCGGGCGCGGTCTCTCGCCACTGCTGCCACAGCCACGCCAGCCCGTCCAGCACCGGCCTCCGCTGCGCCGGCGGCAGCGGCGGCGGCTCCGTCGTCGTCCGCCGGGCCTTGGGCGTCACTACCACTTGGTTCAGTAAAGCCTACGAGGTTATAGTTAGGTTCCAGTTAAGTATGCCAGATGTAGTTAGACATGTTATTGCTGACAAAATGAAGTCTTGTGATATAGAAATAGTGAGAACAGGAGAAAAAGTCATGGGTTTACGAGATGTTATTCATCTAAAGGCAAAATGACGTATGGGAAGAGTATGAAATAAGTATTTGCAAAGATAGTGATGGGGATTTAATAAATTAATGTGCGACAAGTAAGTAAAGAAAATAAGAAACTAACAGCGAGTCTGAGTTGCTCATCCAAGGAACTTGCCGTGGTTGGTCCAAAGCCCTGTTCCTTGAGAAGCGCCGCGAGCAGGGCGTCATTACTCTTCCCAAACTCGGTGCTGATGGAAATGGGAGCCTTGGTCGCCTCTGACACCATGCCCGTTGGCTTGGTCTGCTGAATCAGTTTCTGCAGAGCCTCGTCTGGCGACTGGCCTGAAAACGTCAATGTTAAAGGGTAACAAACAACAGACATTTCCGACAAATAACTCTGATTGTACTCGAATCCAGAAGGTATTGTCAGTTAGTTGCAAAAAACATCAATTGATGGCGCTCCCACAATTTTTGTACTTCTTTTTTAAATCTTTATGATTATGGCAGCGATGTCATGTAGCCAACTAACACTAAATTATAACTATATAACTAAAAATAAAAAGTTTAATAATATAAACATAACTTATAAAGAAATGTACAATTTTTTTATATTAGTAGGCACTATGTTCCATTTTAATACTAGCCTTTAATCTTTCTTTTTCTTTAATTCCTGATCCTACCGTCCATGAAACGAACTGACTGAGTCAAATTGATGTTTGTTTTGTTTGCAATTATTTACTAAAATGTCGAAAATTTTTGAAAACTATTGATAAATGGAATATTATAAAGTACCACGTATCCAGTGTTTACATCCTCTTTGCTAAGTACCTATTTCAAGCGATCTTCAATTACCAATTTTGTCAGGGCGCCACCTAGCGTGTGGTTAGGAATGCTTTATACATAATAATCATCTTGGCGTTAATGTCCCGGTTGTGCTCACGAGAACGAGGGCCCGGAATCCGCCTTGACCATGGTCCCGGATTTGGCGATCAGGTAATTACAGTGGAGCGACTACCATCTGACCTCCGTGACCCTTCTACCTGGGTAACCTGAACAGATTAAATCATGGTTACAAATTCAGTTGCCTGAATATGCAGGTTTTATCACGATGTTTTCCTTCACCGTAAGAGCATCGGTTAGTATTCAACTAATGTACATAACTCAGAAAACAGTCATTGGTACATGGCTGAAGCGGGATTCGAACCTGGAACCTCTGGCTTACGAGTCAGATACTGTAACCGCTCGGCCACCGACGCTAGGAATGCTTTACATACCTATTGGAAAACTGCTTATTACTCGTATGTCACTAAAATAAAAAAATGTATTTTCCCAAAGCAAAATTTTGTTTACTCTAATATAGAAATATACAATTTACCTGTAATTGTAAGCTTATTCCTCTGCGTCGTCGTTTCTTGGACACCCTGTAATTTGATTAAAGTTTGTAACAATTTAGCGTCATCTTGCACATTTTTCAGATCATCTTTAACCACGATCTTAGCACCAAAAGGCCTAGGAGTCGTGGAAACCGTAACCCTAGCTGTTGGTTTAGCAGCAGGCTTTTGAGTGAGAGAATCAAAAGGCTCATTTAATGGCGAGGGCGAAGCTAGTAGATTCGATAATACTTTCAAATCATCTTTCTGACCATTTTTTGGGGCACTCACTTTGACATTTGTGGATGGGAAAGTGGGGATGTTGAACTGGGATGGGTCCTGTCCTGTAGCTTTTAACAGCGCTTGTAACAGTTTGGTGTCTTCTTGAAATTGTTTGATGTCATCTTCTAGAGATGGCGTGTTGGCTATAGTGGTAGTAGTGGGTCTAGGTGTGGTTGTAGTAGTAGTTGTTGTTGGCGTTGTCGTACGAATAGTTGTAGTTGTGGGGACTCTATAGGGTACAGTGGTGCCCAAACTCTTTCCGGTACGTCCATCATTAGCTTGTTGATTTGTTTGTATTTCATTCAAACTTTTCTCCACGGCTAATGCTATAATACGGTTTGCAAGATCTGATTCTGGATCATCACCATTGGTATTTGTGTTGAGTGCAGATTTCTGAAATAAATAAATGTTAATAGTAAAATTATTTGTAATTATTTGTATCTTTAAAAATAATGTTATTTTGAAAATCGTTTACAGGGTTATGATAAAATGAGTCAAAATTTACCAAATTTTGTAAGAAGAGCAAGTCCTCTTCATCGGAGAAAGTAGATGTACTAGGCACCTCCGTTGTTATGGTGGTACTCGTGACTGGAGCCCTTCGACCTGATAAAGTTGCTTGTATGGACCTCGTTGTAGTGGTCGGCTGTCTTCTTCTACCCGTTGGCACGTACGTGGTAGAAACTATGGCTTCAGTAGTGGCCGTTGGTGTTCTCGGCTGCAATGTTGTAAATATGGGCAATGTGCTTGGGGCAGAAGTAAACACAGGGGGTAGGTGTGTAGTAGTTCTTGATGTGTACACGGGGCGGATATTTATTGGAGTCGTGGGGTTAGATCCAATAGACGTAGTTAAAGGATTTGACGCTATTCTCACGTTTGAAGTCACCCCAGATATTACTGGAGGGATCGCGCTATTACTTTTCTGTCCTGTAGCTTGAAGTAGAGCTTGTAAAAGCTGTGTATCTTCATTAAATTGTTTTAAGTCATCCTCAAAGGATGGCGTTGTTGTACGAACTCTTGCAGTTGAAGTAGTGGGTACTGTTGTCGTTTGCCTAACCGTGGTAGTGGCAGGTGTTGTTGCTCTCGTTGGAATGTTCAAACTATCTAAGGATGGTATGTTCAAACTAGCAGGATTTTGTCCAGTAGCTGCTAATAAAGCTTTTAATAGTTTTGTGTCTTCCTCGAATTGCCTTATTTCGTCTTCTATTGAACGCGCTGTAGTGGTTGTTTGAGTACCAGTTGTGACCCTTATGCTTCCACCAATGTTTGGTATAGTCAAAGTATTAGGACGCTGATTAACGGCTAAAATAGCCTGTAGTATTTTAGCTTCTTCACTTTGTGGGTATGTGGCTGCAAATTGGGTAGTTGACGAGGATGAAGTTGTCGAATCGCTTTGTATTTGATTAATGTTACTGAAAGCATTCAAGCTTTTGGGGCTACGTTCAGTAGCTTGAAATAAGTGTTCAAGTAGTTTGGCATCTTCTAGATATTTCTGATCATCCAGGTTTGTAGTAGTTGGTAATAAAGTGACAGTTGTTGCCGCTATTGTTGTAGCCTGGGTAGTTGTAGTCGGTAAGGAAGTTGTCGTCAAAGTTTGAGTTGTTGCCTCAGTTGTTGCCGTTATAGGTTCAGAAGTAGTAGTTGGAGGGAGTGTCGTCATAACAACAGTTGTAGTTGGTGGCGTTGTAGCTACTGATGGGAAAGTGAAACTTTCAGTTGTCGAAGAAGGCATATTGGTGAAGACACTTGATAAAGTTCCAGATGTTCTTAATAAAACTTGGACCGATGTAGGTATTTCACCGGTAGTTTGTATTTGTATTTGTGGTGTCTGTGTATTAATTTCTGTGACAGTTTGTGCTGTCGATGGCGTTGAAGGACTATTAGTATTTGATGTTGTTGCTTTCGACGATGCCAATTTTAATACATTTGAGTCTTGTGGTGCAACCATAACCTCATCTATTGGTATGAATTTAAATACAGCGCTTCCATCTCCTTCACTTGGCTTTTCAGTCCGAATTTGTTGTGTCTGCAATTGGTTTGAAAATATATTGATCACAAGTTTACTAAAAAATAAATCGTTATACGTGCAATCAATTTAAAATATAACAGTGAATCCTCAGCAACGCACATAAAATATTGAAAGCCATCACCAACTTACCTCTACCAAAATAGAAACGTACTTGGAACCATTGTACACTATGAAATTACCGGTTTCATGCATTGAAATTGCTACACCGTATTTTCGATTATGTGAAATAAATAGTGATAATAAATAAAATTAATTAGTGATAAGTAAATAAACACGTGATAAATGTATAAATAATGACTTAAATAATGATTATACCTCCGGATCGATATCCAGTGTTAATATTCTTGGTTCATGAGTTGAGCTCGTCATGGATGAAATGACCATTTCCTCTTTAGCGGCCGAAGATATACTATTAAGCAGAATCTCATCAACAGAAGGTAGCATTGTAGTTGTGCGTAAACTCAAAACATGCGAGGCAGTGCTTTTTTCAGCAGGCAGCTTATTTATGGCAGTAGTTACACCAAATGAACTGCTATGTTTTATATTAAGTGCCGATGTAGGAATCTGCAATTACGAAATAATATGTTATGCTTTGCAGTGTTATAGATGAAAGCGTTATCGTGCAAGCATGCAAAGAAAAATCTCAGACCTCCACATGCGCCACGCACTATAAATGCACTACAGTGAAAGAGAAGCCCCAAGCACAGCTCATAATAAGCTAATAACATAAAGTCAATACCATCTGTTGTAGGTTATTTACAGTGTCGTTGGTTACATTTTCCGTTCCGTTATTTATGTCTGTGGAAGTCACAGTATTAGTGGATACTCGGGTGGGGTTAGACTGTGGTCTTACTATGGCCGGATTATTATGGATGGGGCTATATGGGTTTCTTAGACTCCATGGACTGATTGGTAGTATGTCAATTTTTTGCATTACACGTGGCACTCTGGTTCCGTTCGGGAATCTACGTATTATTGTGTTATTAGGTAGTACACCATACACGATGTAAGGGCTTGCTTCTGTTAATTGTTCCAGAACATCATCGTTAGGGTCTTTACGTACCACTGTATTGTTTGGCAAAATTCCAAATATAACGTAATCTTTTTTAGGAACTTTTGAAGTATTGATGTTCAGCCGATTACTTATAGAAACAACACTTTGATTTATCTCATTGGTAGAAATAGTAGTATTTTCCACTTCTACTTGGGTCGTAGTTTCAATATCAACTGTTGCTGTTGTTGTTTCGATGTTGGAAGTAGTTGTTTCTACATCTGCTGAAGCTGTTGTGGTTTCAGGCATGGCTTCAGAAGTACTTTGTGCCGTATTTACGACTGTACTAGTACTTTGAAATGAATCATTGGAGTTTTCTGTAGATGAAGTCATCGGCGTAGTGCTTGGAACTCTGCTGGGTGACTCGGTTGTAGTAAATGCGCTTGCAATACCAAATCGAGAAAATATCTCGGTACCAATTTTTTCAATTGTAGAAGCAAAGTCGTTTGATGCCACAGTTGTTGTTTTCGTAGTAGTAGATCGGAGAGTAGTACTAGGATTTTTTATGGTTGTAGGATCAGTCTGAACAGGGAAGGTGAAAATGGGAAAAGGAGTTGATATTGTTGAAATTATAGGAGTGGACGAAGGAGAAGTAGTAGGTAATGCTTCTGTTCTGAGACTAGGGGATTCAGTAGTAGAAGTCATGGTATTTATAATTTCTGTTAAGCGGTTAGACAAAGGTATATTGTTTTCCTGGCTAAACATTTCAGTCAGTGGAGGAACGGTCGCCAACTCGTCATTGTGCTGTCGTATAAGATCTTCGATCATCTGTAAAACTCTAGCTTTTTTTGATAACACCCATAATTGTAAGGGAGAGACGTTGCTTGGATACTGCAGGTCAACCACGTTTTTGGACAAGGATGAAGTTATTGGTTGAGTACTTAAAGGCAATAAGTCTGGTCGTGTTGTTTCTTGATTATCATAATCGTCGGCATCTTCAGGGATTAACTCTTTTACAATGGCGTTTGTGAAGAATGGAAGAGGAATATTTACATTGGGAGAGTTGTCAGTCATAGCTCTGCCCAAGGAGTCAGAAGATGAATCATTGTTAATTGATTGTTCATTTGTTTGACTTGGCGTAGTGCTTATTGTCATAGATCCAAATAATGTCGTCTGACTACTTGGAAGAGATAAAGTGCTACCAGTTTGTCTAAAAGTATCATTGGGGCTATTTACAGCTAGTGCAGCGTTTGCAGTGACACCAGTGGACATATCTTGGATTGTGCTATTTACAACATTTTGTACGGATTCTACAGTTTGGAGGAAATTATCAATATCAACATCAGACTTATTAGTATTTTTATCAACATCAACATTTTCTGTATCTTTAATTTCCTCTAAACTGTAAGGGGTAGTATTTAGGCCACTATCTACATCGTCATTTGCAGTCTCAAGTCCATTTACAGCGCGGGGAATTATGGAGTTTAATAGTTTTGCCATACGTCCAGATACTTTTAATCTAGTGTTTTCGTCCATATTTTGCATTAAACTCTTAATATTATTGGACAACATGCTAGTTAGTTCGGACGATACTAGGTTTTTGTTAGTTAGAAGTAGATCAGATACAGTGTTATATACCGTTGTTGGGCTGTCAGTTGATGGCTGGATTGACTTGGATGGAGTTGCAGTCGTGGGTTTGTCTTTTGGTGGCTCTGTATCTGAATATAATACCCTTATAGCAAAAGGTCTTCGAGCGGAAACGGGAGTAGTGGGAGTGGTGAGAGTGGTGGGAGTGGAGGTGAGGATAGTTGGTGTATTAACAGGGGTGATATTTTCTCCTTCAGTGTTTAGCGACTGAGTAGCACTTTCCCCAACCGACAAACGATTATTCACATTTGGTGTTGTTTGATAAGTGGTCTGTACAGATTTAATAGTTAAGTTTACATCAGTGACCGGCGAGGTAGACGAGTTTCTCACAGTATTTACATTAATTGAGTTACTCACGCCGTTGAGTGTTTGTTTGCTATCAGTAATTGTGGTTTGTCTTTGCGTAACTTCTGTTGTTGATGATAATCGAGGTGTTCTAGGTGTGGACGTAAGTATATCGGCTAAAGCATCAAAGATAGATACTGTAACTGAAGCTGAATGTTGTGATGCCTCGACGTTTTGTATTTGGGATGATTTCACCAAACTCTCAGAGAGTTTTAAGTCTGCAGAGGATAATGGGCTACGGGGCATGGTAAAGGCAATAGCGTTCATGTCTGGCCCTATTTGGAATTCTTCTCCCTCTACCTGAAATAAGAAGTAATCTCACCCATATAAAGAGAAAAATAGTTTTCGGTGTATGTTTTCAAACAATACATAGGAAAGAGCATAATAATATAGTGACAGATAGACCCAAGTAGTGTTTGAAACGTGCAAAGACCAAAGCCTCTTTATTACTCTTGGAATTAAGATTATAAAAAATACAATGCATATTAGTTTTGATGAAGAAATGAAAAGTAGTGATAGAAATGTGTTGCGTATATTAAAACAATATATTTTACGATTAAAATTTAATATTTTTATAACGTATGTTAGTGAAATAATCTATTTACATCTCGAAGATTTATTAAAAGAAATTGCACTAAATGCATTATTTAAAAAATAAGGTCAAGATTGGTTGACCTTATGCTATTAATGCTTTCAACGAAAATATTAAATCATAAAATTTAAATAATATAATTTTTAATGCAACTACTTTTTTAAGGAAAAGTTTAAAGAGACGTTTACTTTGAAAAATAAAAAAAAGAGTTTAGTGAAAAATTAAATACTACAAACTTAATAAATTACTTTAACAATAAAACATCTCTTTAACACTTATCAACTATTATTTTACAAGTAAAAATGAAATGGTAATGAATGAACGTGTGAGAGTTAACTATTGGGTTCCATTAACCAGCTCTAGCGATGTTTCATGATTGGTTGGTGGTGGAGTCACGTCTAACTTCGACATCTGTGTTGTGACGAATATGTCCTCGGCAGAGAACCAATATGGATCTTCAAGAGACTTAGCCAACTCATGATCGGTGATGAAGAATTTCAGCCAAGCCTTTTAGTAAATGAGAAACTTTTCATTAAAATCATTGCGATATATACGAAGTTCTCTAATTTACATTTCATAAATCATTATTAGAGTAGAAATGATATGCTGGAATACGTTAAATGATTATCAAATCAAAATTGAAATAATGGAAATGAATGATAAAATGCATAATGAATGACTAATGTAGCTATTTTATGGTTGTTATTAAAAGCAAATATTTCCTAATACCAAATTTTATAAAGGGGCTTTAATGGTCGTATTTGCTTTAACAGTAGTAGGTACTTGAAGTTCGTGTCTTACATGTTTGTAAAATTATGTATTGTATGAATGAGAAGTTTACACGATGTTACTTACGGTTGATGGTGTAATGGTAGGGACAGTGGGTTTATAAAATGGCTTATCTAAATAAGAAGCTCGATATTTGGAACTAAATCTGCTTTTATGTTTGTCAGGATCAGGTGGTATCTGCAATATTTTATCACGACTATAATAACGACTGGCACGTAAGAAACTGGGACAAAATGAAGACTTAAGTAACATCATGTAAAATAATTTAGAAAATTGTACTTACGCCATTCGTAGAAGGTTCTGTGCTTTTCGTGTAAGTATCACTAAACTTTCTCGAGTTTCTTTCCTTTGGTTTAGGTGTCACACCTTGTAGTTCGTCTCTATTCTCATTAGGCTTTACATTCTTTCTACCGTTATATTTTCGTGTCTGGATATTTCTTATAGGTGGAGTAGAAGTCGATGTTATCTGGTCTTGGATCATAGGCGTTGCAACTTTTAAATTGTCTGTGTACATTGCATGATATTTTTGTGTTGGATCTAAAGTACTGGGTTTATTGTCATTATCTTCTGCCTTATTCACTTCATTTTCTGTACTATTTTCAGATGACTCCTTACTAGTTACAGCTATAATGAACATTTCTTTATCGGGAACAGTTTCTTTTGAATTAGGTTTTGTAACTTCAGTGTCAGGTTTATTATTTAACAAACTAAAGATTAAAGGCATGTCGATGGAGTTTTCGTTTTTCTTTTCAGCGGGTGTTTGTACTACGTAGGGTTCTGTAATTGTTTCCACTGTTGAGGCAACATCCATCTTAGGCTTATTCCTTAAGCGAGAGTAATAAGACGTTTTAGGTAGTATAGGCGTGTTAGAAATTGCATTTACTTCCTTCTTTTCAACTGTCTCAGTGTCAGATGCAGCTGATTCTGTGCTAGATATATTTTTCCTTCGTGAATAATATGATGGTCTAGCGGGCGATTTCTTGACTAAGTTATTAGATTCAATGCGTTTACTTTTAATTGAGCCATCATTGTTAGGAGCAGCAGTCGTGGTTGTCACTTTGAACTTTCTGTTGAATTTGTATACTGGTTTTTCTGTCCCTTGACTGCTAGAGACACTTGATGGGGTCGTGGATGTTGAAAACGTCGACGATTTCCTGTTCCTGGGATTGTATACATTACGAGGTCTATATTGTGGAGGCCTAGTTTTTGGTTGATCAGGTACTGGTGTAGATTCAGTTGACTTGTCTTTCGTTTCAGTTCCTTTTTCTTTATTTTCTTCAGCATTTAGCTTGCTGCGGTACTGTAAATTGTATGATTTAATTTACTGATAATACGAATACTGTATTTTATTAGTAAAAATGATGGATAATTTCTAATGTAATACGCAATCAATAGTATAACTAAAAGCTATAGTATTTTACGCAAAAGTTTGGTTTATGGAAGATATAAATAACATAGATGATTAATGTTTTGTGCGGTGAAAATAATAAATAGATATCATACATTTAAAATTACAGTATAAGTAATACATTAATAGTAATATAATTATGTGGGTGGGTTGATTGTGGTGATAGTAAAGTAGAGTACGGGTATGGAGATATGGATGTGCGATTTTTACCCTTGCATATTTATTTTTTGTTGGGCCAGTATTAGTGGACTGTGCTGACGACGTTAAGGTTTTGTAAACTCTCTGTGATGCTTTCACTGTCAAACTCTCGCTGGATGGAGAGCTGGATTGTGTCTGAAAACGAAATGGCAAGTGTTCCTTCTTAATAAGTAACTGTTAAGGATATAACGTCGTACGTTGTATCATGGACAGTATGTGACAGAATAAAGTGATTTAGAAGTGCGTACTTGTACGTAGTCATTGTACGTATGCATTTGTTATATATACGATATATGTATATATATATATATATATATATATATATACATCACAGTTCTTACACGTATATAATAACAAAATTAACAATAAGTCTATATCTAAAAATCAAAATCCCCTAAAACGTACGTCAGTCTAATTATCTCTGGCCAAGACGTATCGTGCCAAGTGCAGTGTAAGGTTCCATAGTTACCTACCATAATATGCGATTAAAAGAGGATTTTGTGATAGTATAAACACATTATTCATGTTGAAGCTAAATATATTGAAAACGGATAACTTAATCCACAAATGGGATTCAGATACCTGAAATGATTTCAAAAGACCTATCCAACGACACCGCACACAATGGACTTTGCGCGAAATAAACTCACCCCACGTACGTGAAGGGGAGGTACTTAAAATATTTAATTTTACAAATGTTCGGCGTGATTAATATGTAGGTAGAACGATACAAAATTTCAGCTGTCTACTACCAAAAGTTTTTGATATAAACCGCAGACGGACAGACGGACCTAACAAAACTATATATAAGGGCTCCTTGGTTTACTACGGAACCCCAAAAATTACTACACTAGTTGGGTTTTCGCCGATATGCGATAGACGTATTTCAAGATTCGAGTAGTGGTTCACAAAAAAGATTAAGGTACATCATATGGTAGGTTACCTGCCTATAACCTGCTAAAGAAGAACGGATATCTAATAAATTATCGGAATTACAAGACAATCAACTCACAGATGCATTCTTCGCTTGTATCAATGCTTTAAAACTCTCTGGATAATTGTCGTCTTCACTTATTTCATCTGGTTTTATTAACTTGGGTAGCGACACAGTCGGTCTCAAGTTCATTTTGCCTCTTTTCAGTGGACGTCTTACAACCTTTGTTATTTTTTCTGTGGTCGATTTTATTGAAGCCGCTTCACTGCTAGACTGAGCGCTGTTCGACATGTCGGCTACCACAATTGGAGCTGCAGTTTGGATTTCTGGTTGACTAGTAGCAGTTTCCTTATTTTGACTAGACTTTACTTCATAAGCCGTTAATTCTTCGCCAGTTGTATTTGAATCAGTTTCCAAGAGTCTGGATCTGTACCTGAGTTTCCTTGTAGCCTTGAAATCTCCACTACGTGGTGTTGTATGTTCTCTGTATAGCGAATTAGTGGTACCGGATACTTCAAGATCGCCCGATTTTGTTCGCGAAGTAACCCGTCCCCGCGGTTTTTTCGATGTACTCTCAGCGTTATATTGCGTCGGGCCTCGCCTTCGGAATTGTTTTGGAGTGGATTCTTCAGCTTTAGAAGTTAGTTTGGAAAGTTCTTCCAAATTCGAATTGACCACTTCAATTTTAGTTTCGTCAATAGTTGGGGATGATAATTCTATGGAGGCTGGAGTTGAAAGAGACGGGGCTAGAGTTGATCGGCTGCCTTGGCGCCCTCTACTTCGAATAACACTGTCTCTTCTAGGTAGAGGGTGGGTAATATCTTTTGATTCTTCTTCGGCAGGTCTCGGACGTGCTCGGCTGTTTGTTCTTCTCAATTCGAATCGTTCGTTACGTTGAGGTTGCGGTCTTTCGGAGTCGACAGGAGTTTCTGTAGGCCTACTCCTTGTTCTGGTATTCACCTCCCGTGGTGGAACTTCCTCTCGTCTTCGGGAACCCCTCGGCCTGAACGTAGACTGCGCTTCAGCCTCTATCCTGGTATCTGGCGCTGGGGAAGTTGGTCTCCTGCTGATTCGCGCCGTGCCTTCCTGGAAACAAGAAAATACAGTATGTTAATTACGTAATCTGTCAAAAAAGTGTTCATGTAAAGATTTGAGTACGCTTATTCCTAAAAGAGTACAATTATTTTCATTCTCTCTAGTTCCTGGGTAAATTATCAATGCAATTATTTGTAACTGTATATTGCGTGAGCAATAATTTCCTAATTTTGCTTATTTAATCTAATCTACTTATATTTTAAAGATTTGATAATTGTTTGTGATGGATAAAGTTAAAAAATTCATTTATTGCAAGTAGCAATATGGCTATAATAGGTACTATAATTTTTTACCAAAATTCAATGGTGGCACGGTAACTGCTAGTGAAATAAGTAGCTATCTTTATATGGACAAGTTAATTTCTCTCAAAAATAATTTTATAAATGCCTATATCTTTTCAATATAAAAGAGTTAAAGGACTCAAAAATCACCCACACACAAGGTTTGAATGCCCAACTATGTTTAGGATTGTATAAAAAACAAGAACAGATTAAAGACCGGCCGGATTTTACAAACACATCTGCTAGAAAGCGTAATAAACCGCAATACCAACAATGCAATTACGAAATCTCTTGCATCTGAATCACTGCAACTCTACAATGAAAGTGCATTCATCAACAATGAATGCAACAGCTTAAAACAATGAATGTAAGATAGCCGGCCAGCAGATGGGTAACTACCTAGATGTAATGTCTTACCTACATTACGTAGTAAGTAACTACTGCTTGCCGTAAATCTGCGTAACAAATTGTAAGAAGAAAAGGATTTAGGATCCTCTAGGATTTAATAACCTTGAGAAACCCACAAATACATGTTAATTATTTTTTCCCTGCATATTTAAACATGGTTCAACATCACATTTTTTACAAACACTGGCATAACAATCAATAAAATCGAAAGGCGCAGTTCATGAATTTGTAGCTGTGTTTCTAGTCATCGTTTCTAGTTTCTAGTTTCTGTGGCATCGTCGTCATAATCTAGGCGTTATGTCCCGTTTGCGCCCCCGAGGGCCCTGTGTCCGCCATCCTGCTACTCCTGGCCCACCTCGCTCGGTATCCGGCATCCTTGGTGGTGAGCTTATTGGCATGCATATCAAGCCATTGCAAAGAATAACTACCCGATAAAAAGAACGAGTCGTAGTAGGCTGAATGGGATTCTGTTACTTCCGACTTCGAGAGTTACTTAACATATTATAAGCGTAGCCATTGTCTTGTTGGCGGCTAAGCACGCCAGTTAGCCACTGGGCATGACAGGTATTACCATAACAGTATTGTTCTGGACACACATAACATACATACGTAAAAGCATCGAGATTGAATCGAGGTGAAATTGAGGCATACACTGCACATATGACAGTTTCTGATGCATTGCGAAAATAGTATTAAATAAAAACCAAGTCCGATCCGAAAGAGATATCACAATCACAACAACAATCCAATCGCGTAATCAAACTCTTCGTTATATTTTTATTTATTTTATTGAGATTTTATGCAAGGTCTTCCTCTGAGGACCTGGAGACTGGCCCCGTATTATTTTTTATTTATTTTTCATATACCACGTTCACCAACCGATTCTCTTAATTAAAATCAATCTAGACCTAATCACCTACTATTAATTAACTAAGCAACAGCCGATCACGAACCTGCCGATTTAATTAACCATGAAATCTTCACGGCTCTAATTAGCTACGATAAAGAATTGAAGTCTGAAAACAAATTAAGCCTGGTCTAAATATTCAATTTCAACGCTTTGACATTTATTGAGGCGGACCGGAAAGAGTGGGTCTTGCTGAGCAGGGATTGTTGGACAAGACAAGTTTAATTAATCAGGGGATCTTGCTTTGTATGTCCTATATGGAGCGTAGAGGAGTCGGCATAATCGACGGACTGAGACCGATCGGATTGATCTGACCACCAGTGAGGTCGTGGCAGGCGATTTCACGCTCGAATGTCATGGATTAGTTGGAGCCATGTTGGCGCAGTTTTGAGCTTTCATTCTAAATATCTGGCGTGTAACTTTACAATCAATTTAATTTATAAAATCAGACCATATTCGAGTTTCTGCTATGTTGTATTTTGTGTTTGTTTTAAACTGAGTACAATGTGAATATTGTTTGGTTTTAACCGTTTATTGTATACTAGTGCAGCCGGCGCGACTTCGTTCGTGAATTTACGTTACATTACAACTACGCTTTTTTTGCTTATAAACCTTCCTCTTGAAACACTCTATCTATTGTTGAAAACCGCATTAAAATCGTTGTGAATTTTAAAAGATCTGTGCGTACATAGATACATACATACAAATATAGAAGATACAAAGGAACAGACGGCGGAAAGCGACTTAGTTTTATACTATGTATAGAAGTAATATGTTTGTTACAGTAACGCACTACAAAATACGTGATACATAACTAAGAATGAAACAAGGTAAACATGCTGCTTTATATTTGGTTTATATTTAAGGTCAAGAAAAATGTAGCACACAACAATACCTGCCCCTCACGCGGCATCTGCTTATAGTTTTTTAAAAAAGCTGTTGGCATTCAGAAATGTAGATCACTATTTATTTCTTCTTTTAGACCTGTCAACTTGTTTAAACTACTTTACCTACCTACTATGTTGTGTTTTATTGGTATATACCTACGTATATACCAATAAAACACCTTGATTCCGTATTATTACTAGATATTTAATAGATATTGTTCAAAATCGATAATGAACCATTTCTTGCAAATAAATACTTAATCAAATTACAATAATCATATTCACAAAATTAGGTTCTGCGTAGTACATTTCATTAGGTCATACTATACTTTGGGCAACACATTTTATAGCAATACTTTTTACATCTACTTTTACCTTCCATTTTGTTTTTTGTTTTCATTAATTTGTCTTGAGCTGTGTATGTAAACTGATTAGAAATAAATAATTATATTTCTTGGCGGCATCAATAGGTAAGGTACCCAGACCGACACCAGTCTTAATAGAGCTCTACCTAGCCAGCCTAAACCTAAATATCACAACTACAAATCGCAATAAGACTAACCAAGGGTCCAAGCTAGTATTCTAAGTAAATTGTAAGGCCAAATCGTGGGGTAATGTAATGCAAAGCATTCCGTCGTGACAACCAGAGCCTTTGTCCACTCAACACTGCTCAACCGAAGGTCGCCTATAGAATTTTTGGTGAAATTCTTTGACATATTTAGGGCAGGTGACAAAAACCTACAATGTAAGTGATACATTTTTTCTTAAATAAGTAAGTATTTATGTATAATTAAAATTAAACCTCGTAATTTTACGCGGAAGCATTCGTCCGGAAATTGCATAAAAACTTGCTTGATTGGCGAAGCAATATTTGTTTGTATTTCAAAAGGTTTCGGGTCATTACCCTATATATTTATTACTCGTTTTCATACTGCTGTCTCCTTTTTGGGTTAATTTTTCTAAGGTTGGAATTGTATCAATCAATATAGGTACATAAATCCACAACCATAGTTTTACACAGAGTCGTTTGATAGTTACCGAACAATGGCAGTCAACAACTCTGGACTGTTGTGTGGTGTGACGTGATGAAAGATTGGTGACAAGATTCAAAGTAATCTTGATTCGACCATATTATGCGCAGAGAAGAAAATTATGTCACCAAAAGGGCATTGCATATGATTGCATATGAATATGGACACAGGAAGGGGAAGACCAAAGAAAATATTACTAGATTGTGTGATGAGCGTGAGGTGAGCGTGGTGATGACAGCGCATAGGGATGAATGGAGAAAGAAAACATGATGTACCGATCCTAAATGAATGGGATAAGGGCAGGCAAATAATGAATGGCAGTCAACAAATCAATTAAACTTTTTTTTTTTTTTATGTTATCCGGCAGATAAACAGGCATGCGGGCCACCTGATGGAAAGTGGTCACCGCCGCCTATGGACATCAGCATCACCAGGGGTGCTACCAATACGTTGCCCGCCTCTAAGGAAACCTCTAATATACCTCTTGAACGATCCCATGTCATAGACCAAAGGAAACACTGTGGCTGGGAGCTCATTCCACATCCGAATCGCACGAGCGAGAAACGTTCTTTCGAATCTTCGCGTGGACACCACTAGAGGGTCCACGTAATGGTCCACGTAACTTATTATTATAAATGAAATAACGCAATTTTAACCTCTATGAATATCTACTTATATAAAAAAACCGCTCAATGCAAATCGACCTCGCATACGGAGGGTTCAGTACCCTTCCGGATGAAATTAACACAAGTAATATTTAAATGAGAGACTGCACATTCAGGCGACTGAATGTGTAAGCATGATCTAATCTGGTCAGGTTTCCCTGGTAGCAGGGTCATTGAGGTCAGATAGCACTCGCTTCACTGTAATTACCTGAGCTGCCAAATCCTGGATCATGGTCAAGGCGGACCCCGGGCCCTCGTACGCTAGGCGAACGCCAAGATGCTGATTGAATACTTAAAAGAGAATATACTACTTATCTGCTCGCGAGACCGACAGTAAAGAAGTACAGTAAATAATGTACACAACATTACTTAAGTTTTGTCTGCTTTGACCCTACCGCAATATTAATATCCACCAGTGCATATTTTCCTATAAAGATCTCTTTATACTAACACGATTTAGGTTGAATAAATTAAGTAGCATAATAATTTAATGCCTTAATATCGAATTTCAAATTGCACATAGGTGAGATCAGATCATTTGGCACACGTGTGCATTTAAGTATTGGATATAGTGCATAATCACTTCTGTATGTAATGTTTAACAAACTGAGTACGACCACTCCCTACTGATACCTACTCTCAAATAGCTTACACACTCATTTATTAAGGAGTAAGGGTCCTTCTTAATAAATGAGTGTGAAAGCTATTTCAGAGTTACGTAATTGTGAGATTCAGTAACTCCACCTGAACCTAGATTTATAGTCCCTTAGTACTTTGAAGTCATAGAAAAGAATCTGTATTTAATTGTAGATATTCATAATGATAATAATAAAAAAGAGAGTTAGTAAGGAGTGGTCGTACAGAGTTTGTTAAACATTACATACGGCCATCTGCTACCCTATTTTACAAAAAAAATATTTCTTATTAAGGAGTTAAAGTGGTAAATAAGAAAATTTTAAAATAAAGCTATATTAAAGTCCGCATAGTCATTATCTTCGTCCTTCAACTGACCGACTGAAACTCTAGAACTAAAATCTGGGCCAAGCCACGTGTGCTGTGGTACACGCATGCGCGGGCCACATTTGATGTATGATCAAGTGCGGTCTGAGCTGCAATACGGACTTAAAATTGGGTTTGCCCCGGGCACTAGGGTGGCCATGGCTACTTAAACGAGATAGTAATTATTAGGGTATGCATAATTTCGAATTAAGTGGTTTTCTTTCATCAAACGGAATGACAATTGCTAATGCGTTATAACTTGATGAAAAATATGTAAGTATTTCTTATTAAAACGCGGTAGGGTTGGCTGGAAGAGATCTCTTATAGAGATAAGTCGACCTGTGTAAACAATTTATTGTAATAACTAAAAATATTTGGTTTCTGTGCACAATTAAGTGACTACATATTAAAACAAAGTTCCTCTGTCTGTCTGTTCGCGATAAAATAAAAACTGCTAAACGGATTTTCATGCCGTTTCCACCAATAGAGTGATTCATGAGGAAGGTTTAGAGGAATATTTTTTTAAGGTTTCTACCCGTGCGAAGCCGGGGCGGGTCGTTAGTATATAATAACAACAAATACACCTTATCTGAAATCGTCAACGGTTTTCATTATACATAATAATACATAATACATACATAACGTTACGCCTTTCTTCTGTAGGGGTAGGCAGAGACCACATTGTTCCACTTGCTACGGTTTTCATCATACATTATTATCCATTTACGTCAACGCAAATCTAACTACGGTGAAATTTAAGTTCTTAATAAATAAAAGAATGAATAAACTCCAATGGTTGACGTAATAATCAACTTGAATATGTCGTAAAAATTATATGCATTATGAGTAATCTTATTGTCGGCAGCGTTACAGGGTAATTTGGAGACAGCCGCCAAATTACTTCCGGCCGCGAGTCGCCTGCGCATTCCGAGTCGTGCCCGAAAATAACGACAGATAATTGATCGGGAACGAAATAATTAGATAGAAAATCAAGTATTGTTTAGGTACAATAATAATATTATTTTTGTGTCACTTTATTAGCCCATATATTGTGCAATTGCAATTGTTTTAAATAATTTGTCTACCATCCATATATTACTATGTCAATCGTCAATCAGATTTAGCGCTATTCAAAAACGGATCAGATGAACTTGAAAGCAGTCTTGTTTTCTAAAGGAAATAAAACATAAATCAATTTTATAAATGTCTTCAGAAGCAATTAAAAAGTCTTTCTCTATTAAACCTATTTAAATTCTTTTATAGGTAATCAATTAGTACAACATCATTTATTTACAGAATATTTTTATTAAAGTTCGCTTAATTATTATTAATTCATAAACCCATTGTCACCCTACTCAATTGCCTTTCACCCCTTCGCCTACTCCAGCGCAGCTTTGTCCACGTCTGCGACTGATTTATCGGCTCTTATTAATTACCTCTCTGTCCTATACACGTGGGCCGAAATTTTTTATCTCACTCTAATGATCTGACATGCTTGTAATGCACTTTGTGTTTTAATTTAATATTGGCCGGGGTCATGCTAGAAAGGTCGTATCAAACGTTGCTTAGGAATATGTTCTCTAACATAACAGATACCTGTTCAAATAATTTTGAAAATTGTATCTAGTACTTTGTCTAAGCTTAGTATTATTATCAGTCCCAAAACAGTATTATTTTGGTTGGTCAAGGGATGGGACCAATGACCAAACAACATACTTAAGTATTTATTTTTATATTCAATTTTTTTTTTTTTTTTTTATATTAAACAAGACAAGCATTTGACCGTCATCTCACCTGTTGGTAAGTGACGATGCGGCCGAAGATGGAGCATGCTCGTCTTGGAACAGCCTATTCACTCTAGCCTTGAAGGCATCCAGATTATATTGATCAGGGAACACACTCGCAGGCAACGCGTTCCACTCCTTAGCCGTACGCATTATAAAAGTCAAGCCAAAGCGGCTCGTGCGGATAGTTGGAAGGTCCACGACATAAGGATGAAGCGCTCGCCCGGATCGTGTCTCCCGATGGCGGAAAGGGGACGGCGGAATGAGGTCGTGCAACTGCTTCGCACACTTACCGAAATGTAACCTGTAGAAGACCAACAGACGCTCAACCCTACGCCGATTTCAGACCAATATATTATTAACATATTAGAAAATATTAACTCTAATCTAATCTATTCGTTTATATAAGTATTGTACCATTGCTAACGTTTAGTGTAGCAACTCTCTACTGTACTAACTAAATAGAACTAGCATTAGAATTAGACAAACAGATGGACAGAGAAATCGTAAGAATATTTCAATGATTTTACTAGTCATTGTGCTAAGTGAAACTTAATGAAAGTGTTTTTCATAAAGCTAGATGGTTACAGCAATGAAAAGCGCTTCGTACGATTGAGTATGTAGCCTTAATGTAAGTTATAAAAATGTAATTTCGAGTTTTTTTTAGTATTTATTCGTAACATTTTAGGTATACCGTTACGGCAGTATACCTAAAGGAGTTTGCCAAATATGTGTATAAAGGAATCAGTCAAACATGGGGTTTAAAAAGCGTAAAATTATTAAATTAAAATGAACCTTACGAATTTGGTTTAAATTATGAGCACTTTTTTAGAACTCACTTTTACATTAAATATGAATTACGTGTATTTAATATATGTGTAATACAAAATAATTACAATGAATGCCTACGTTGGTTTTCCCCTGCGACAAAGTAATAGAGTAGCAAGATATTTTACTCTGCAACTGCACCTCAACCCGCCGTGGGAATCGCTTATTTTGCCCCACTTTCCTCTAATACCTGCTATAGGCCGGACACGTCTGCTATCACTCGTTATCACCACTTTCCTCTCGCTAGCCTCCGGTGGGTACTGGGAACTATTACTTCCCGTGACACTGGTATTCTTTTTAACTATTTATTACGTTCACACAGTAATTAAAAAGAACCGCGCAAAGTGACTTACTACTCTTTGCACTCGCGGTGGGTTTACGTGGCTGCTTTAGCTCCCGACAACATGAACAAAAGGATTATAAGTTTAAATTGTGTGATTGTGTCTGTCGGCGTGTAAATAGTAAGTATTAATAAGTAATGAAATTTCAAACCTCCGTTAGGAGATGGCCATAAGATTAAGAAGGTTATTAAAATTAGTTAATAATCCGTCGGTTAGATTAGCTTGTCTTATAATTGAGTGATGATCATTTTTTATTTATTTTATCATGTCAAATATGGTTTAACCCTTGCAATGAAATCCAATAACTCAAAGTTACCAAGTCAAGTTATGAAATTATTTGATCTAATAATTACCCATTTAACATTACGGATTGACAGACACGTATCTGCAGTTTTTGATGTTCAATGGCGTATCTGTCTCGAATCAGAGGCTACCGTTCTAATTCGTGACTGAATTTGACTGCGCAGGACACACGATACGTTATTCTAATTGAGAAATCGATACGCGCGTTTGCGCAGACGTCGAAACCATTACGTGACTGTTTGACAGATTGTTAGATATCGGGGATATATTTATAGATATGGATATGATCCAATCTGGTCAGGTTCCCCTGTTAACAGGGTCGCTCCACTGTTATTACCTGATCTAAAAAATCTTGGATCATGGTCAAGGCGAACCCCGGGTCCTCGCGCGCAAGGTCACCATCCAAATATTTACGCCTTGAAGATGATAATTTTTAGTTTTTTTTTCATGTATGGAAAGATATCAATCTGTCTTTACAACAGAATATCTGTCTTTACAACAGAACTTGTTAAAATTTTGGTCAAACACATTTTATTTGATATAAATGGTATAAAAAAAAAAGTGATTGAGCCCCCTCTTTTGTGAAATGCAAGTACGCTCAGTTGCAACACTGTCGTAGTGGTAGTCCAGCCGGAAAGCAACGAAAGTACCACCTCCCAGTTTTGTCATATAAGACGACGTGAGATTTTTGCAGCTGTCGCTCCGTCTAAAATAATAGAGTTAGGTTTTATAGGGGCTGGTTCTTCATGAGATATTTAACAGAGGAACGACGAGTGGCGCCGAGCTTGCAAGGCTTGTCAACTAAATATCATCATTGCCGGGCTTAAGCCTTCCCTAGAGATCTACAAAAGGCCAGTAGGAATCCGATACAGCTTGTACCTGCAACCTTTACCAGGTCGTCGATCTTTGTGGTTGCGGACGACTACCCACGCTGCGTCTTCCAGTACGAGGATGCCACTCGAAAACTTTACTGGCTCACCCCATTAGCCTGGAAATTCTTCGGGTTTTGTGGGTTCGCCTGCGAATCTCCTCATTAACAAAATATTTCGTTATGTACATGAATTGTTTTTGTAGAGTATGATATTCTAACCGAGAAATCGATACGCTCGTTTGCACCCACTCACTGTGTCGGATTGTTAAATATCATTCGGGGTAAATATTTATAACGTCTATTGGACGCGGTCTTACAAAATTTTACACAAGATTTGTGTCTAACAAGGAAAGGTACCCAACGGTCCAGCTGCGATTAATTTTAATTCAAATTTCAAAATTGGAGGTAAGGAAAGTAGAAAGGCAGAGTTGTAAAGCATTTTATGTAGGTACTCTGAACGCGTGTTTCAGTACAGAAATTAACTGGTACAATTTGTTAAAAGTGCTTGTAGTGCATGCGAACATATTATAATCGATTAGGCATTTCTTCTTTTTCTCAAAATTATAATTAGTAATTTCAATGCCAATTGAATATTTCTAAGTAATTATACTAAATAATCGCGCAACTGGAATCTCTTCGGAATTGCGCAACAACTTATTCGCTTATTAAACGCAATGAAAGTGTAAAGGCGCAACAAAGCGATTCACTAATAAACAATGGCCGGAAAAGACAAGTGTCGGTGAAAACTGTAGCATTTTCGGTGATTTTTCTGAGTAGACCGCCATGCTGGAACTAAATACGCACAAAATGAAGTTTGTGCAACATTTGTCACTCTATAGGTACAAGGCTTTATTTAGTATTCAGCGGAGCGCTGTGGCGTAATATTGCGGTTTAGTTGCGACATGTCGATTTTTTGTTCTTTACCATATGTCGTATTAGCATTATGAATGTTTAATATTAAATTTTCAATATGAGCCTTAGTATTTAATTTGGATATTGTTATTTCTGATAATCGCGCGGGATATGTTTGAGTAGACATTCTAATATAGATACCTGTTATAGTATTTTTATGTCAATAATTGCAAGACTTAGGCCGACTTGGGCCAAATTCTTAATCGCATTTAAGATAAACACAAAATTTCATACAAAATGATGTTTAACATCATTCATAAACGTGTATAAGAATTTGGTGCAAGCCGGGCTTAAAATCCAACTGCCTAATCGCATATGATATTGATACAAACCACATCCATGCATCCTACATGACAGGATACCACACAATAAGCTCAGAACCAGCTGACGCTATAAAGCCTTTTACCTTCACTTGACTTGCCAATTTTGCTGGTAATTTATTAATTTTGACTCCATTTGGACTCTCAGGGGG
The DNA here is from genome assembly GCA_907269095.1 of Blastobasis adustella. Lineage (NCBI taxonomy): Eukaryota > Metazoa > Arthropoda > Insecta > Lepidoptera > Blastobasidae > Blastobasis > Blastobasis adustella. The sequence continues at coordinate 14,907,208 of OU026122.1, forward strand.
CGAATCGGAGCGAAAGTGGCCAGATATCGCTTTCGTTGTAAACCTGTTGGCTTTCTTCAGTGTCGGTAATGGGTTGTGGCAGACGGCGGCGGCTCCTCAAGCCATAAGAGCAGGCGGTGCGTGACTCAAAGACACGAACACTTCGTTCGGCAAAGAAATAATATTTATAAAAATTACTTAATATAAGTAGGTACGCATAACTGAGTATCCATCTACGGTGTTGTAGACATTTACAACGACAATAGTAGGTATACATTTTTAGAAGATGAAAATCTTCTAAACATTTAGGAAAATAAAGGGAGTTTTCCAAAAGTAATAAAAAAGTTCATCTTTCAAATCTGTGCAGGGAAAAGGAAAAATATTTCGTGAATTCATTGATCATATGAAAAGCCTTTTATGTATTTTCATTGCCTGTATTGTATAACGATTAGTGGAAGAAGCGAGTGAGATCTGTCAAGACCGTAGCAAGTGAAACAATGTGGTCTCCGCCTACCTCTCCGGGAAAAAGGCTAGACATTATGTGTTATTATATCTGTTCATCTCTTTTTTTTTATTGCGTTCACAGCTATCCGCCACATCCCGCGACCGACACCACATACGCGTTCAAGGTTGCCGTGCGGTGCGCGTGCGCCGGTCGCCGAAAGTGTAGCAAAGCCTTCGCTTTCCGGATGTCAGCGACACCTGACGTCACAATTCCGTATCAGATCACTTACGGAAACTGTTGGGGCAGAGTTTGTTTTTACCGGTGATACTTTTATTTATAGTGTAGACGATTAATATTTTAATTTACACATAACCTTAGCCGCTCATTACTGAACTAAAACCACTTTACGGTGACAAAATAAAAATAATTTCATGTCTCCGAATTCTCGTACTAGATCGCTGAACTATTACGTATCTGCTGGTTCAATGTCGTTCCGCTTAGTATGTACATATGGAATGTAAAAAGACATTGTTTTAACAGTCAAAAGATAATTTTTTCGATCATTTTGTTGTTACATTTTCTTAGAGAGTAGGCTCGTGGGTAGGACCAGTTCCGATTCTGATACAATCGCTTTTGTCAACGCCAAAAGCGAATGCATACTATTTGCTCGAAGGTCACTACGTCTACGTAGCAACTAATTTTAAATTTACGCGAATATTTCACATAAAATCTGTTGTACAAGATAGAAATATTTTTATGTTACATATTTGCTAAATAAATCTGACATAAACTAATATTCTAACCCACTTGTTGAGCGATGGCGGCCCGTTAGAAAAGGCAAGAAAAAACAAACAAAAACTTTTATGTTGTTATTTCTTGGCATTCAACGTGGTGACAAGTGTAGTTTTAATTAGTAGCTTCTCTAGACAAGACCTAGGAGCTCATACCACTACGCCATATCGATATATTAGATCAGCTATAATAGGTATAAAGATATTTTGCCATATTATGTAAAATACCCAAAATCGCCACACACACAACAGACTATCTTATAATTGCCAACGTAAACGTGTTATTTCACATTCAACTTTTGACTGAAGCACTTTTGGTGAGTTCGTCCGATATTAACCTGACCTTTCCGCGAATGGGCATGGCCTCTTTATCCTCTTTTAACTTCTTTTTGTCATCGATGGCATTGGTACATTTCTCTTATCTAGATTCCAGAAAATGTCTTCATAAAATGTTAAATAAATAATACAACTGATATGATCTCCTCGTGTTCTTTCAGCCAGCAACGAAACGACCTTACAGATCTGATCCAGAAAACGATATTAACTGGTTTTGATCGAAGTCGCGGGCATAAGTTTGTTTAGAATATTATGTTTTCCTTCATGAGCGGGTCACCTGATGGAAAATGGTCACCGCCGCCTATAGACATTAGCAACACCAGGGTATCGCCAATGCGTGAGTACATAGATTAGACAGTAGAGCAACCGTAACAAATCATACGATATTCGAATAATAAAACCGATCAATCTCAAATAACAGCATAATCGCTAATCGTATTTTAAACAATAACTACCGGCTGAAAAACAATACTCAGAAATCAGAGCACGTAACCCAATCCAGTGTTACTACTTGTTAACGCAAGTGCTAATACAAAGCACAAGTCTATTTCAAGGTGATACAAATGCGAATAGGACCTTGCACTTTGCAAGTTACTGTCCGCAGTCGCTCTCCCCGCTACTTACAATTATGAGTAATAACTACGTTCGATTATCATGTCGCCTACTTTTAGCTACTTGTTCTGTAAGATTGTCGTATGATTGATTGCAGATTGTATGTTATCGATAACTGTCTGTATTTAGCTAACATCATTATCATAATCAGTTCATAATATTCCACAGCTGAGCTTAAGCATCTTTCATATCCGTGGCACAATAATAGTGTAGTGGAGTACAGTCGCGGAGAAGACAGCGTAGAAAGTACTCAACAGAAAACGCTGCTCCTGCTTTCTAATCGAAAAAATAGTTACTCTCTTATTAGAACACCTGTATCTGGTCTATAGAGATCCTAGCTGGTTGACCTCTAACGATTAACCAGAAAGGCAGAAATCTACGACGTTGTACAACGCATCGCAGAATTATCCGATGTGCTGCCGCAACATACAAATTCGCAATGCGACGACGCGCCATTCAGTCAGTGTCCACACTTCGAACAACCACACAATTCAGAACAAGACGACTAATTACGACACTGATTAGTTAATTTCTTTAATTGAGGAACGTCTCGTCCTTTAGGATATGTCTCACTGGAAACTGAAGTCGAGGTGGTTGTCTTCTTTTACGATGACGATGCGTTGAAATTTTTTGCGTTGCGTCACCGCATTACGTGCTATGCGACGCCGCAACGCAGTTTTGTTGTCGCGCCGTTACACCCGTATTCAGAAACGTTATGAGGTCTCACAGCGCGCGCGAATGTTTCCAACCGACACTATGGCGATCAGCACTATGCGTTCGTCAAAATGAAGGGAATTGGCTTAGAGCCGTGTTGGAACATCGGGAACAGCTACAAGCTGAGCTCCGGGACAGCGTCTTTCAGGATTCTATATTCACAAAGTACCTATTGTTACCCCTTTTAAACAGTCGCATGATTAAACATTGACATGAGTACGTAACTGACTGAGTGCTAATATAATGTTAAATATCGACTTCTGGTAATGAAATGGACATGCAATCACGGGCGGAACTCTTGTTTATTTTTAATAACTGTAAGTATGCTTCGACTGTGCACTATATTTACTTTCTTCCTGTTCCGACTGGCTGATTATGGTATTGCAGGTAAACACTAACAAATAGGAACTTATTTATGGCACCAGAACGATTTTTTCTTCTTTCTACTTGAATCTCACTACTAAAAATAGATGCAGTATGCATCTAGTGTGTTATCGACGTCGAAAATAGTACTACTTGAGACACACACACATGGTACAAACCACTTTATTTTGCTTCTTCCATATTCATCGAACTTTTCGTACAAAGATTGATCGTCGGTTTTAGTAGAACGGATGATCGGAGAGTTGGCGAACTCGCGGGTATTCTCGGGGTTTGTAAAAATATGCATGTATCCTTATCTCTTTGCAGAAAACAGTGTCGCTTCCCTCCGTCTGGCTCTATGTATCTATGTACGCTTAGATCTTTTCAACTGCGCAATGGATTTTAATGCGGTTTTCAGCAATAGATAGAGTGATTCTAGAGAAAGGTTTATTTTATTAAGAAAAGAGGTAGGTAGGGGTAAAGTAGGTGTAGGGTAGTTATAGGGTAGGTGTAGGGTAGGATAGGGTAGGAGACGGGGTATGGTAGTTCTCTAAATGATAGTGTAAACCTCATGAAAATCCGTTCAGTGGTCTACAAGGAGTTAGCGGATATACAAACAGACATACAGACACTTAAAGCGACTTTACCTTACACTATGTGAAGATAAAGATAAATAATGTTACAAACCGACACCAACATGCCGATTGTATCAATCTAGAATTCCTAGGCAGGTTACCATCACGCTCTGATGGCAATCTGGCGACAGTCACGGTTGTCGTCACAGTAAAACCGAGTCACCGTGTAAATAAACGGTTAAGCTCCCGTTCCTATGTAGGAAGCTCGACATGCCTGTGATTTGATAGTGTTTACCTATGTCAGTTCTGGGCTAGACATCTAGGCATATCTATTAAGAGGAGTGTTTCCCGAGTGCGGTCAATGCAAACGTTTGATCCAATTTTCAAAATTGAACCTCCCGCTCACCCGCGTCAGCTTCTCGAGTCTTTTAAGATTAGTAGCAAGCTGCCCAGTCTTCAGTGTGGGGATTTCTCTAAGTTGGCTCCGTTGGCGCCGCTAAACCGAAAATGAATAAAGTAACTAAATTACTTATCTACATACGCTAAACAAACAATCATACCATTAGAAAGTGACTTGCGTTTGGCGATTGCGGCCGGCGCCACCAAATCCTATTGAAGTGTCTTCCCTGCGCATCCCGACACCCCGCGCTCGTTATACGCGGCTAGTTAGCGCTTTGAAAGGCGCAAATTAACAATTTCATCTCAGTTCTCGTTGAAATAGTGATTGTGTTGGATTATTTGGCTTATGTTTCCACTTTTAGTTATTTCTAATGATGAGTAGATAGTCCAACGAAATCTATAATAGAATCTTTTGCAGAATCCAGAAGAAACCTTTTTCGGCTAGATCGTTTGACAAACAACGCTGTTAATACCTTAATCTGTATTTTTATTGTTAAAAAATAAAACCATAACCTACCGTCAAACCAGTATACACCAGAAACCGCCACTAGTCTTCACATCGGCAAACCAAATATTGTATATAGTTTAAATTAGTATACCATTCGCAAGTGAAATGAGCATTGCTACTTCTAAATTTACATCTTACTAATAAAGAAATGTATATCTAAATATGTTTGAGACATCTATTATTTGCACGATAAATTAATGTAACAAGCAAGAGCTCTCACCACTGTCATTATCATAATTCTACCTCATTAAAAAAACAAAGTCGAATGTAATAAGTTTCTAAATATAGTATTTTCACTAAACAAAAGATTACAACAGTATTCCTTAATAGTCTCCTAACGTATTCTTTACAAAGAATTTATGTCAACTCTTTTGTGCTTTGAAAGTGTTACATAAATATTTTAAAACAGTCTAACAATAACAATCATTTTCTTAATTTTGACGCCTCAACAACTTTACGAGTGAGGAATATTGAAAATGTGCCGTGCAACTTTTGAAAATACTCAATTTCTGTGTGACATGTTATACAAGTAATGTGTTTTCTGGTTTCATTTCGAAACCTAGTCTTGGTCATTAGTCTAGGTGTTTAGAATCGGAACTAATACGTGGCGTAAAAGAATCTAGGTCACCGTCGGAACATGTTTTCTATCATTCAATGCAAGTGATCCAATGTTATCTGCATGCATTCGGGTACCATCAATACCTTAGTAATTTTACAAAGTTATTGTTCTATTGAATTAGACTTAGGAGTTCAATTGTGAAATCAGGTTATGAGTAATATAGTCGAATGATAGATAATGCTTTCAGAATTGTTGTGTCTATCATTTTGTCTTGGTCTTGTTAGGTATTTAACTCGGACGAGCATGACAGCTTACCGGTAAGCTGTTGCGTAACATGTGAACGTTTTGATCATTAATCTATGAACTTTGAACTCAGCCATGTCTCTTTTATTGCTCTTTTAAGATTTTTACTCCTTACTAGAAGGCAGATAATGATTTACACTTTAAAATCTAGTTTTTTAAAACATTACACAATCGCCCGTATCCTATTGGGGTAGGCAGCGACTAGAGATAGTTTTTTAATATTTACCTACACCTTTCTGTTGAAACGAAATTCTGTAGAAATGGCATTCTGTAGACACAAGGCACTGAAAAATGCGATTTACAGTGCGATAGGGTAGCTTAAGTATACGCTATACCAGACTAATTTTGGCGATATAATGTTAATGTAGGTATTATTGAAATTCGAAATAGCTCACTGAATTTTACGACGACAGCGCCGCGGTCGGCAGCTACCACCTTGGTGTACGATTATTTAAGACCAAATTCTAAGCAGAGGTGCTTACTAAGCCAGATTACATATTAAGCATTATGCACAACTTATGTGGTAAAAATTGCATCATCAACATCAGAGAGGTGATCTAACGAGATGGATGCGTCGGCGCAGGCTGTAAATGGCATGCACTCGCGCGCAGCATATCTTTTGAAGTGCGATGTCATTAGAGGAACGACTACGCCCACAGCGGTTAAATTTTCTCTTTTGTTGTTGGCGAATGGGTAATTGTGATTGGTGTCGTTTCAGGTTATTATTATAGCTGCTAGGCACCTACCCACTTAGAACTATTGGGACCATACCCACTGAGAGTCAGGATTAAAGGAAAGTTATTTGTACGATGAATCTTCGTTGGACGTTGGATGGATTTGTAGAGCTTAGGTACTCGTATATGTATATAGGAAGTACAGATGCACATCGGTTAGTTCGGCATCGTAAAGCGTTGTATCTGTCGCATGTGAGTAAATACGAAGCCGACACTAGCCGATGGATATTGGGTATTAACGTAAGTTTATCTTTGTTTCTTCTTTTTTAATGCTGCTTATTGACAAACGAGCAGACAGCCCACCTGATGGTAAGTGGTAACTATCGCCCATGACATCTACAATTCATATATTAGGTTGCAGGTAACAAAATTGCAGACCCGCCGGTGCGTTGTCACTGTGAGGATTAAGATAAAATGCCTCATGCCTGTAATATCGCTGGCATCCTTATCCTTTAAACTGAGACACAACAATGCAAGTATTCTCATACTCACCCAGGCGGACTCCTCAGGCTTGATAGATTCCTACCACCTGATAATGTTCGAAAAGTTAATAGACATACTTTCACTTTTATAACATCAGTTTGAGACTAGAATATACATATGTACCTATAGAATGTGGATTTTATAACCACAATGGTGCCATTAAAGTAATAAATTAGATCCGACACCTTGACATTTCCCAAATTGTTCAAGTTACGTAATCTTGTTCACCTCACCATAAAAGTTGCCACCTATGCTAATTGTGTTCTAAAGTAGTTTTCATAGCAGTCAGCAGACGACCTAAACTTGTTAATTTACTATTATTATATTAATTATATAAAATATAAGCTTTCTGCCCGCGGCTCCGCCTACGTGGACTGTTGCTCCTATATCTTGCGAGCTTGCAATTGGAGGGGAATTAAAAGTAGCCTATGTCCTTACTCACATGATCAACTTAACGAATTTCATCAAAATCGGTTCAGTAACAGATTTATAGAAATTAATAACTTTTAAAATATGAAACCGATTTCAAATAAAAAAGGTAAAAAATTAGCTTTTTATCACAGATACAATACGAGTGGTTAGATATGATTATTTTGGAGTCGGTGCCACACAGCGACCCTCTTACCTCACCCTAACAAACATTACTGTGCTGGCACCGAGAATGATAGATAACTTACTCGTATTGTATGATAGAAACATTTTTGGATTTAAAATCGATTTGGATCTTTGGATATTTTTTTATACAACACAATTACATGTTTGTAATCTCTAGTTGATCACGTTGATCTCTAGTCGGCCAGTTACTCGTAAACCAAGCTACGCGGTAAGAAACCCGGAAAATAATTATAAAATGTCATGGATATTATGGACAGTTATACTTTCCATCGGTCATTTATCTACCTACACGTTTGTCACAGAACACTATAAAATCGTTATTTGTTCATGAGCAAAGTTTTTCTCTTGTTGCGAGTGCTGACTTTAAATCACTAAATAGCGAAGTATAAAGACTCTTAAAGTTACTAGTGATTCTAATATACGCTACTGAGCACAGTGATTTTAAGGCACAAGACATAAATAATGGTTTTTGCTGCGAGGTTTTACGCACCAAAAGCGACCTTTTCGAACTATTGGAGAGGTGAAAATAATGTTTTTATGTTTTTTTATAAACCTATGTAACAACACTACACGTATTCGAGAATATGGATTTTCATTCTAACTAGAAGGAGGCGACTGTACAACTTTAAACCGCTATGAATAACTCAAAGTATGTGAGAACCGCAAAAGTTGAGTTTAAACTCTATCGCCTAATATGTATGCTTGTCACACTTTACGTTTCATACAATATTTACAACATTGTCGTGCCCCACAGACAACTCATTTTTAGGAGCAGAAAGACGTCGCTTGAAAAGAAATAAAAGCATCTTTGTGAACATAAAAACGTTACTTTTAAAATCTTTACTTTCTCAATTTAGAGCTAAAAATATTGTAAAAATGTGGACTCTGCCTAAATTAAATAAATAATGTTTTATTTTAAATTATAGCACACTAGGAAACTGAGCTGAAAGTGACCCAATTGGTGAGGCGATTCAAAGTAGTCGCTTGTCATTGTTCGGCCATATTAAGCGGAGAGAAAAAAATCATGTCATTAAAAGGGTATTGAATATGAATGTGGATGAATACAAAAGTAGAGCAAAGATGGGGAAGAGCAAAGCAAAGATGGATGGATTGTGTGATTAGGGATATCAGTGATCTACAGGTGAGCGTGTAGATCACAGCGGACAGGGATAATGATGATTTTCCTAGGAAACTACACCATATGGGCTCCAATACAACGTAAGTTAGAAAACAGCTTTATACAGAGCAGCGAATGGCAACATCTCAACAAACACTGTGATGTCTATCACGCTAAAGTATCTGCGATTCCATCTAAATGCACAATCTATGTTTAAATCTGACTATTGCGGGTGATAATATAATAGCTCGTAATATTTGTGATACATGGGACAATATTGTTGCGAATTCTCGACTCGTGGTGTCGTAACACTTTACACCATGCGCATGCCAACCCGGCAGGTAATTATGGTGTGTCGATACAGGTGATGAGTTTAATAATTATGGTTATCTTTATTGTACCAAAAGAAGATAATGTTTAATCCTAATATTAGTTATTTCCAATTAAACCAGGTGAGATGGCGGTCAAATACCTGGACAGCCTTATTAAAATAAAATAGAACTAGGTACCTGTAATAAACAATTAAAATAAACCTTACTTAACATGAATTAAAGGTAAAACTGATGTCGGCTTTACAATTATTAGGTTATTTCGTGCATGTTGTTACGATAAGCCTTCCTTCATTTACAGTTTAAAATATAAAGTTATAAGATAATAATATAATGCCTACAAGAAAAGGCGTATAACGACCCGCCTTTTCATGGGTATATAGTTTTAAGAGTCTGTCCAAAGACTTCGTTTGGATCTGAAATTTTGGCAAATATATATTTCAAGTTTTAACGCTCTTTCTCAAGAGCTTATGCAATATGTCTACCAAACACCAATTGTTACACAAAACACAAGACTCAACCCAATGTATTAACGAACTAAAATCAAGATACCTTATAAGCAGTGCTGGTTTTTCCAGATATTGTTGTCTAATCTATCGATATAAACGATAACTTGATATTTTAACGCCATGTCACCTACGACTGTCCATATTGTAAGTTATTAGCATTTTACTTTGGACCTACTTAGTCATTATATGACTCATAGCGATATAGAATAAGATTATTAAATTGCGAAAGAGTGTCAGATTTTGTAAGAAAGACCTTGGTTCTGAACGAGTGCGTCAGATAAGATTTTCAGGTTTGACTTTCAAGGGAGACTCTAATTGCCTTTCGTATAAATAATTAATTTAATTATAGGTGTTGATATTGATAATTGACAATAGAGCCTACGGCCCTCCTGATGGAAACTGACAACTTTCGCCCATAACAACTACGATTCATGCACTTACATTTCATCTAGAAATATATTGTATAAAACAAAGTCGGTTCCTGCCGTCTGTATGCCTGCGTGCCTAAGTACGCTTTTAAACTACGCCACGGATTTTAATGCAGTTTCCAAAAATAGATAGAGTGATCAAGAGGAAGGTTTATAAGCAACAACAAAGGTAGGTAAGGGTAAAATAAATGTACGCGAACGAAGTCGCGCCGAGTCCACTAGTGTAACATAAATGCATAACCAATGGTGCTTGTCATTGTGAGGACCAAGCTGGTATGGGATGTACCCCCCCCCCCCTCACCACCCCACCCCACCCCCTTGTAAGACCCCTATTTTCTACCACAAACCACTTTAATCACAGTAGTAACTCATTCTAGCCACGAGTATCGTACAAGGCGACTAAATAGCGACGTTTCGCGAGACGGCCTCGAATCTGCAAAACGAATAGCTAGATCGAATTGGATTGCAACCGCAGCTCAATCGCAGTTTGACTCATGTTTGGTATTCTGAAAAGACCCATCATATTCGATTGGTGTTACAATCGAACCTTGATTCGATTGTGTGATACAACGGTGTTCTTCTCTTATTCGAACAAGGGTCTTCATTGTAGAAAATAAAATTCACGAAAAATAAAATCCGAAAATTAAATGAATGAAAGCAAATAAATCGTGCAAACGTTTATTTCTTCAGACTCTTGATAGGTTGACTTTAAAGGCAACACCAAGGAGAGCGTCTATTGAGAGTCGATTCGATTACAACTCAATTGCGCTTACAAACAAGTTTTTGCAGAACGCACAGGACCGGCCTTTGTGGAGATCTCTGGGGGAGGCCTATGCCCAGCAGTGGGCGTCTTTCGGCTGATATAATGATACCTAAGTCTGCTCATTGTGTAACCAAAGTCATTCCCATGTTGACCTCTATAGCCATCAGAGAAGGTGTCGCTGTTCAATAATCTATAATGGATGTTAAATGCCAGTGATGATGATATGTAAATAATCTCCAAAAAAGATATGATAATGAAACTGCAAAATGCATTCACGGTTTACTGTATTTCCTTTCACGTGTCTCGTAATGTATTAAGTAACTTATTTTTTATGTATCTCTATCCTCTTATGGAATGTCTCAAGAGACGCTTAGGCATTACTGATGTGGTAACTACCTTTGGGTAAGCAAAGAGGTGACTTATTGTTTACTTTGCTCTTACATACAAAGGTAATTTCTTTTTTCTTTATAATGTGTATGTATATTTTTATTATCTTGTTTTCCGAGATTAATGTACCCTTTAATAAAATAAGCTTTAATTCAGTTATTTCATACAAAATAGTACTACCCGAGAACCAGCCATTATACTTAAGTAGGTAATAGGTATTTTTATAATGTCAAAGTGTCATAAGAATTAGCTAATTTAAAATCCCCCTCCCTTCTTTCTATCAATAAGGTACATGATTTACGCAACCATTTTTTTTTGTGAAAGAGCACTTCTTTTAGAATGTCGTAACGAGCTAGAGCTTTTGGCTCTATCTAAAGTTCTAGAGACCTATTACCTAAGTAGAGTCAGACCATTATGTGTGATCTATAGCATTCAAGGCTCTATAGTGAAATAAGATACAAATATATGTCATCCATTAGATGATTCAAATCATTTGTTTAAGCATAAATAAGGTACATTAAGTATAATTAAATAAGAATTTAACGACCGTTAGTACTTACCTTCAATTGATAGAAAAACCTTAAAAGAAAGAATGAGATTCGTTTCACTCTCTCTAAAATAGTCTTTATTGAGATTCGGTTTAGCGCTGAGAAACTAATAACTTGTTTCAAATGACTATAACTCTTAATTTTAAATGTATTGCAAAATGTATTTGATATAATCAGTTGTAAACTCGTCTGTAAGGCAATGTAAAATGACCTTAGTCTTCTGAATCTAATATTTAGTAGCAAACATATGACCTTTTCACTGACAAATAAGTAATTAATCGCCTAAACTAAACACATTTTAAAACGATATAATGCTCATAATGGTCAATGCTATGAAAGGAAATGTCACAGATGTAACATGAACTCTTCAATAATAGCCAAAACATATAAAATAAAGTGATGTTAAACAGCTATCATACAAAGGTTACCTTTAACTTGCCCATTTAGATCGAAGATTTGCATCTTTGACAAAGGTCACATATCTTCCTACAAAGGTAAGGCGTTAAATTAGCATATGATCTTTGACCGTAATATGAGATTTAAAATATGATTAAGTCACTATAGAAGACTTATGACTTAAAATTAACATGTTTAACTAACCTAACCAACAGAAAAAGTCGGATAACCCTCGACAAAGTTAACAAATATACGAATATTTTCTAAACTACTGAACCAATTTCAATTAAATAAAGCTTAGAATAAGACTACTAAGGAATTAACTGGCTTTCAAATAAAACAAACCGCATCCAAATAGATCCTTCCGTTCGGGAGCTACTATGCTACAGATAGATACACAAAGCTACAGATACATTGATACACAGATCAAACTTTTTGCGTATCCCAAGATGGTATTAGCATGGATTTTAAATAATATTTTGTCCTCTGTCAAGACCTATGTCACAGAATACTACTTACTAATACTAGAATAGCACCAACCCCTTACTCATGCAAAAGATCTAGAGTCTCCGTAGGCTAAAAAATGGGCAGAAGCATTTCCCATTGTTATATTTATAAAACTGTGATCTCCAACCCGTCTGCTAAGCGTGGAGATTGTGGCAATAACCTTTCCTTTCTGTTGTGGACTGTGATGATGATAATGATTACTAATGAAACTTGAATATCACAACTCTTCAAGTCAGCACTGTTACCAAAACTGCTAAACTAAACAACACACACACACACAATATTACAACATTTATCTACATAGGTATCAAAATTCAAATTCATAAGAAGCAAACAAACATAAACATTAATCAAAATCATAAGGTACCATCTTGAACATCTAATTGATAGAGCACCAATTTCATATTCCAACAGCCTTAAACTCGTAACCGCAGAATCAATTTGTAATTTTAATATCGACATTTAGATCTCATACATCGATAAAAATAAACAGCACATAATGTACTATATGCGAGTATTATCCCTCATTATGAGTAAGTAAGGATCACGATGTGACCCTGCTGGTTTTTTGAAAGGATTGGGCGACCATCGTTTTGATTTAGATATTACTAGCCTGCGACCGCGACTTCGTGTGGAAGACGTTTTTAGTGCAGTTTATCTTTTCCCGAGTGACCATTATAATAGACCTCCCTAATGTATGAAAGCTAGTACAACGGAGATGTCAAGCTGAATCTCTGGTACTACCCAAGACCGGGCCTCTGATTCTAGCCTAGATTTTAAGTTAGACCCCAAACTACCAAACTGTGAACACCTCATCAAAATCCGTTCAGCGCCATTTCAATATTTCTTATAGTTTAGCTGGTATGGTATGGTTATAGATCAGATGTTCCAGTTCCAGAATCAATTGTACCCTATATGTTGCCAAGGCTTGATAGCTACACAACAAAAAAGGTTTCGTTCAAAGCCACCCAGGAGCTCCAAAGATTAGCGTATACAAACAGACAAACAGAAAGACATAGTTTAAAAACTTGTTACTCTATAACTATTTTTGTCAAAAGATTCAATGTACAGACACAATTTTTACTGTTTTATTATATGTATAGATTAGGACAAGGACTAATATTTTCAATGAAATAAAATAACCAATCAATTATTCAAAATATTTAGCCACTCGTAGCTCTCAATAGTCGATTTCGGTAATCGATTTCGATTTCTTCGTAAAATAAAATCGATACATATTCCGATGGCCAAGGAATCGTGACCAGCCGGCGTTCTTAGTTCATCACATGTAATTTGCCGCGAGTGATGTCGAGTCGACTTTTCGAAACCATCATTAGATTTCAAGGAAAATTGCCGTGTATAAGCTGTAGTTTGTAACAGAAATATATTGCAATGTATTAAGGTGATTAGATAAGAGCATGACAGTAAATGAGTTTTTGTTTTAAGTCTATAATTGTAAACGATATACATTAAATTAAATATGAAACGGATAGAGGTAAATAATGAGAAATCCAGCTATTTATGAAAGTCGCTAATATAGCTTCTATGATTTTGGCGGTTATTGCACTGCACATAAATCATCCGTTCCTATTATTGCATCGAGGTCAATAGGGTCACAGAAGTCGCTAATATAGCAGTCACAGGGTGCCTGAGACCTTCGCAGTTTTCTTTTATTTACGAGTATATTCGTTACAGCGATATCCCATTACCGTCCAAAATTATTATCATTTTATTAAATCCTAACCACATTTAATAAACAGAAAGTGATACATTAAACAAGAGCGGCACGCAACACGTATGACCTTATATTTGATAGCAAATGATTTAGTTCCATCATCAAGTTCATGCACTGGTCTGATTTATAGTTCACATTATGACATTGGTCTAACAGCCAAACACTTATACTAATGGCCTGTGAAGGCTCTAACGGTGATTAAATGCGGAATTCAGTCTTAATTTGAATCTATCTAAATAATAACAAGTTTTAGATTTTTGGCCTTTATAATGTCTCAGACGACGATAATCAATAGTTCAAATGAATGACGAATCAAATGTCTAATGAACAATTCACCACATTAATCCTTAACCAAAAGCGTACGGTGATCTTACGGCGAGGAACATCGTGAGAAAACCTGCATCTAGGAGACTGAATTTGTAACCATGATCAACATCAGTCAACTGGGTCACGGAGGTCGTATAGCAGTCATTCTACTGTAATTTCCTGATCTGACGAATCCTGGTTCTTAGTCAAGCCGGACCCCGAGCTCTCGTGCTCATGCACAGCCGGGATATTGATATATTAAGTTGACTAATCCGTTAACCAATCTAATAAATGGGAAAGGAGAGCTCGTAAAAAGAGTTCGTCCAGGCGTCTCACTAATTCATTAATAGCATGATCGAACTGTAATTGGATCGCATTCGTAGCTCAATGACAGTTTCACACCTTTTGGGTATTCCACTACTGTTAAATAAATAAAATAAATAAATATTCGTGGACAAATTCACACAGCGCCATCTAGCCAAAAACTAAGCAAAGCTTGTGCTATGGGTGCTAGATAAACTACCTTAATACTTTTAAATACATACTTATTATACATAGAACACCCAGACCCGCAACAGAAATTAAAATTCATCATTTCAATTTCTGCCCGGCCGGGAATCGAACCCGTGACCTCTTGCGTCACTAATGTCTTGTGTTACTAATGTCTCGATTGAATTGTAATCGGATCACAATCGCAGCGTAGTATTCTGCTACAATTACAACTGCCGTTGATATGCTATTGCGATCCAACTACAATTCGATTACAATGCAATCGATCCATTGAGTAAATTTGCGGAATCGAGGCCCACTACGAACTATTAACACGTCGATGCAGTTATTAAAGCTGCAATGATAATTACCAAAGCAGTTTACGCACAATTAGCCTACAGTGGTATTTATTCGTCTGACATTGGCATTTTAGTAAAAGGAATCGTGAAACATCTGAAGACGCCGGATTTCGCAATGTTTACCGGTTCGATTGTCAATGTCGTAGTTATTCTTTTACAAGCTTATTCCTTTAGGTTCATACGGTCCACTATGTCAGAATGTACACTGTATCAGAATGTCCACTTTATAAGAATGACCACTCTATCAGAATGTCGACAATATTAGAATGTCTACTTTATCAGAATGTCCACTCTATCAGAATATCTACTCTATCAAAATAAAAAAATAATCATCTTAGCTTTAATGTCCCGGTTGTGCTTTCAAGAACGAGGGCTCGGGGTCCGCCTTGACCATGATCCAGGATTCGGCGATCAGGTAATTACAGTGGAGCGACTACCATCTGACCTCCGTGACCCTGCTACCAGGGGAACCTGACCAGATTGGATCATGGTTACAAATTCAGTTGCCTGAATTTGTAGGTTTCATCACGATGTTTTCCCTCGTCATAAGAGCATCGATTAGAATTCAACTAATGTACATAACTCAGAAAAGAGTCATTGGTACATGGCCTTAACGGGATTCGAACCCAGTACCTCTCGCTTACGAGATGGATGCTCAACCACCCGGCCACCGACGCGCTCTAACAGAACATGCAACTTAAATCAAAACTTCCACTTTATCAGAATGACCACTGTATCAGAATGACCACTAAATCAGAATTTATCTTTACAGGGCCGTAGCCCATGTCAAAGAAATAGATACATATACACATATGCTCGAAAAACATAACCCTCCTTCTGTCGGTAAAAATAATTATCCGGCCAATGATACGAGTTAAATTTAGGTATAAACTTAAAGTTCACTTGCCTTGACTGTGAGGTTCCTAGTCATATGAACCAGTTTGGATTGAGTGCGGAATAAACAATATATTGTAACAGGTTATTTATAACGCACTTGGACTTCTTTACATGTAAGATTTGTATTTACCATTACATTTAATGTCAATGTAATGAGTATAACAGCAATATTTAAAATACTATGTATGTGTATGAATGTGGAAGAGGCGAGAGAGGTGTGTCCGGATCCTACCCTTATGAGATAAGGGCGTGAGTGT
The DNA here is from genome assembly GCA_907269095.1 of Blastobasis adustella. Lineage (NCBI taxonomy): Eukaryota > Metazoa > Arthropoda > Insecta > Lepidoptera > Blastobasidae > Blastobasis > Blastobasis adustella. The sequence goes on from OU026122.1 coordinate 14,923,651, forward strand.
GTATGTATGTACGTGTGTGTAAAATACTAATTTATTACTGAAATTAATCACACTACCTTAAATAATATTATGTTTCCAAATAAAAACAAAATATATGCGGATCAATCTACCTACGAAATCAACCATGACATATTACTTAGTCTTTAAGCTGTAGTCAGAATTAAGAGTCTTAAGCTGTAGTCAGACTTTACATCGTGTAAAGTTAAAATACGTTAAAATTAAATGGCGTTAGTTGTGTTTTCTAAATATCCGAATACATTATATTACCTATGATTTTAGTCAAAAACAATTGGAAAAGACAAAAATATACAAATATTACAGAAAAAATTTCACGGTGCCTTCATTTTGTATACACAGAGTGAAAAACTCAAGGGCGCCATTTTCTATATCTTCACGTACGTTAATGCAATATTGTATACAATCCTATCATAACAAACGTTTGCGTTTCACCTACGCAACTCAAATTTCTATCTAAACAACCGAAATAATCTAATGACGCACGAAATAGCACGAATAGCTATATTGAAAATGTCACGCAGTAAAAGCATTACTGTACCGCTAAATGTTTCTAATTCAAAATTTACCGGTTAGATAACACTTCCGTTCCTCTCAACGGTACTGATTGACCTTGCGGTGGAGAAAATTGGTCTGGTTGTAATCAGCAAACCTTTTCTAAACATTGACGTAAATTATTAATAGATTCAAGAAAAACACAAGATTTTTTAATATTGCAACGATACTATGTATATTTGTAAATTAGAGGAGGAAGAAGTAGGAGTAGAGGACACATTTTTTCCCCTACTTCGGCAAAGTCAATTGGAATGTATGCCTGTAGTTACGTATATTGCAGCGCAGTACCACCTACTAAACCGATTCGATGTATTTGTGGTTGTAGCGAGGATAGGCTCCGAACTCTTCGGATTAACAACAAAATTTACAAAAAAAAAACATTTATGATGTGGTTTTGCATAGAAACGAAGGGGCGAAGAATGAGAAAATGTGCTTTTTTTTTAAGAATATGCATCATGCAGACGAAATCTCTTTTAAACCGTAGGTCCAGTACGCACGGGGCCGCCGTACGCTATGCTTAAATGGGCGGTTTCCACTCTAGTACATGATTGCCTTGCTGAGTACCCGCCCACAACTACTTTAGTCAGTTGAGTGCATTAGTTCAAGTTTGGGAATGCAGGAGTAGAGACTAGAATCTAACAGTGCGAGAAAATCTCCACAACTAATTCCCACCGCTGCAACTCCTGTTTATCCAGAATCTACTGTGGCGATGAAGGGTAATTGAGATTTTATAACCAGGCACGCCCGAGGACAAGCTAATTATGTCTTAGAAAACGTAACAGAAAAAAGTAAAATGACAACATAGTAGGAAACATAATGGTCTAGCTTCTCTCCTCAAAACAAAGTAGACAATGATGATTCTTAGGTTGACGATGGTTATAAACAGTCTTTGTGGGTAAGCCATTTAGAGAAAAAATATTACAAAAAAATTTAAGACAAATTATGTTTTGACGATGAATAAATTGTTATCACTGTCATTTATATTTTCACTACCTGGCGCCCTATTTTTGAATCGCTCGCCTCGAATTAAACATTTTTCAATTTTTATTTAGGCATAAAAAATTCAATATCTTTCATATTACATTGGCAACACCGAAAGCGAACGGTTCAGAATTAGCAAAAATCAGCGGTATGCATCAAAATATTAAATTTTTTATACTTTGTTGAAAAATGTTCGATTCGAGGCTAGCGATTCAAAAAAAGGGCTCCTGAAGAGTTCAATACGCTACGGCGTGTGATTGAGAGTTTATATGTGGCTTTTCCTGTTCCATTTAAAGTTTTAGCGTTTTTTATTGGATATCTGAAAGTTCACCAGCAGTAAACTATCAAACCTTATTTTATTTTTAAACCCTTTGTGTTCCGTGTACATAGTTTTGTTCACATCCCACTCGATTCTAAACACGATAAAATGTGACTGATGTTAATCTTAACTAACCTTAAATACTTTTTAATTACTCCGTCTTGTTTAATTTAAATATATAGAACATAAATGAAATATTTTTTATAATATTAAGCATTCAGTTGTAGCATAAATATTTTCCATAAACATATTTCAATGACACAGATGCTGAAGACAAAGGTTTGAAAGAGCTATTTGAGCGCTCAGAGCCGGAATGTCCATCATAATGCACATTAGTGTTACATTTAATCCTTATCAAGATCAATAAATAAATTGTATTCTTGAACTTTACCACAGTTCCTTATTACAGTGTAATTAACTAGTGCAATAACTGTCATAACTACGGCTAATGCAGTATTCGAAACGTTAAGTGCAATTTTATAACAATCTATGTAAAAGCATCGTGTAGGTATGGATTAGTTGAGTAACAGCCTTTACAAAGCCATCAAAGATTCCAACTTTTGTAATAATTCGAAAACGAAATATCAAAGTCATCGTGTAATAAAATTACGTTTTCAAGCGATTGGCTCTTATTTTGTAAGAAATGAATAGGATTTGATTGAGATTCGAAATGAACAAATATCTATTTCGCAACATATGAACTTGAACATCAAATTGTTTTGTGATTCTAATGTTCGTAGCGGGTCATACACAGACGGGATAGAATACCTCATCTTCAATTTTTTCAGTACAATATTAGCTCAGTTCCTATATTCTCATTTCTTATCTTCTCTATCGCATATCTTTATCTCTACAAATTTATTATTATATTTTTATGGGGTGTCGGCAGTTGGCCTAAATACGTTGTCAATCGGACGGACGTTTCAGCGCCTCTGCCAACTGCCACACTCCTTTCCCAATAGTCTGATACACTTATAAACTGCATCTAAGTACCATTAACGTCGAGTGTAATAAATTTACTTATAATTGAAAGTCAAATACCTGACTTTCAATTATATAAAAAAAAAAACAATTCTACACGGAAACTGAAAAGAGAGAGGGAAGTCCCTCCATTAGCACTTGATATCTTGATCCGCCAGTGGTATTTACTCGAGGACAACAGCTCCTCTTTTTAATGGGCAGCGCTTGAAACTGGATTGAACCATATTGTTTAATGCCAACTTGTGTTCAACTCTATGTAGAGATCGTATGTAGAGCCACTGGCGGTTCCGTTCACACAAGGTTGTTTAACAGTAATATGCATATTCATTACAGTAATTCTGGTGCTACGAGACTCATATTTGGACAAAGGAAACGGATTGTCGGTGATTATAATTAATATCTCGCTCGATATTATTGTTTTTCTTTGCTTTATGTTAGCTTAAATAAACAGGATTTTCAGAGAGGAATTTGAATTAAATGGGTTTAATTATTAATTTAAATGTCTAAAAGGCTGACCATCCAAGACCTCCGTATACCAGAAGACAATGAGCAGAGCGTTTCGAACACTGCGATGTACAACCCGCCTACCAAGCGTGAAGATTTTAGGAAATACCTCCACATTTGTGGAGTCTCAAGTCAAGCAGTGGATGATGATGATTATTATACAATGTTGGGATATTTTATTTCACTATATTTAATTAATAACCTTATGGCTACTTAAAGTTTAAGACGTAAACTCGAAAAAGACTGTTTCAAAATTCTTTTTGCATGATAATTACTCATATTCGAGTCATGCGAACAGTTGAAATATCTAAACAATTAATACGTGTTAATTTAACACATAACTTTGGACTTCCTCGTTCAGTTTTAAGACAAATTAAAAACCATATTAAATTTTTTAATTATAGCTCTTGGCATAATAAAGTTACAGCGGTTCATAAACTGGAGAGCAGATTGATTTTAAAAACTTAAAACTGCAAAATTAAATTTAAAAACTTAATATTGTTGCTTAAGTTCTTCATATATTAGCACAAATATTTGGGTATAACGAGGATATTAGTCGAAATGCCTAATTATTACTCTTGATCATAAAAGTTTACTCTAAAATCAAAGTTTCTTAATATTAACTTAAACATGAGTGAGAAACTTATACTAATTAGTTACTTGACATTTGTGTGGCCTAACATTCATGAATAATATAAACTTTTTTGAACTATGTGAATAGCCTTGAATGCCTAACCTTTCGGTAGTTAGATTGGCCCCTGTCCATAGGTGGATATAAGTGTACAATTAAATGTCAAAATATTGGCAAACATGCACACGGACAATAAGGCTTTGAATCTGATCACAAAAGCAATGTTTAGGTACTAGCTAAAAAGTTAATAGACCGAAACGCTTACCATTCCGCAGCGTGTCACCTGTATTTGTATGCAATTTCTTGTGAGATGTTGAATTAAATTGTTACAGCCGTAAATGATAATGTTTATGAACTTGGTTTTGTTACATTAAAATGAGTAGTCTCACTTCAACTGAATGCATTAACTGGAGAGCAGACATCTTGGCTGTGGCGTTAGTTTAGACCGCCGAGATGCTGCGTTCTGAGAAGTACTCAAGTTTAGGTACTCGCATTAACTAAAGGTATCATACTAGTAGGTACTTCTGACTTGAAGAGGATTCGTAATAAATAACTTGCGGTAATTAGAAGACTGATATTCAAAATTACTGCTATTAATAATTTGTGTATAGTATGGGGTCCAATGTAAGCGAATAGATGGTAGACGAATGGATGGTAGATGAATGTAGAGCGAATGGATGGTAGACGATTGACGAAAGAGGTATATAGCGCGAATCTGGAATACCAGCCCTTAAGAGGACGATCCAGGAAAACATTCACTGATCAGATCAGTAATGTTCTCAAAAAAGCTGGGGTCCGAAGTGGTAAGAATAAAAGGCGATGTATGAAAAGAGTTGTGGATATATGCGAGGCGAGTTGTGTCAGGACAGAGCAAAGTGGCAGTCCATAGTCTCTGCCTACCCCACCTGTGGGACACAGGCGTGAGCTTTATGTATGTATGTATGTATGTATGGGGTCCACTCTGCATACAATTGTACCATGCGAGCTGGCCGTGAAATGCCTGATGTTTTGGATGGATGTATAATACTCTGTCACGCAAGAACTACTGAACGGATTTTACGACATTTTGCTGTATTGTATTTTCTCAGACTAGTACCTAGGCCTTATCCTACACCTAGGTTAATCCCAAAATTCAACGTAATTCCGCGAAAACACAGCTTAACTTACTTTGTCATAACAAGAAGACTGACAAGCTAGTTACGTACTTATAAAGAGACAGGGATCTTAACAAAAAATTGCTTCAAAATAAAAAAAACAAATGTCACAATGTGACTGCCAAAGCGGCGATATTAGTGGACCTGCTTCCTAGTGCGTTACCGCAAAATAACACATACCAACACTCCTACGTTACGATGTATATTATAATGTGGTTTCGTAAGTGATTTTCCACTCTAATTGAGAAGATAGAACTCGGTGCACGGAAACATGAAATGGGTATTTATAATGAAGTGTTTAGTTTTAATTCCTACTTATTTCTGGTCTACTCTAATCTCGCTTTTGTATTATTTTGTTTATATCTAGTTGCTATAATCACATAAGTCTGCCGTGCCTCGTCTCTCGATACGTCATACCGTGAGGCGGAAGGGGTTGGGTCTGCTCCGGATACGACGTTTTCAAACAAATTATATCCTTTCTTAGCCTTATCCTTACATCGTAAAAAATATAGTCGCATTCCGCGTCTATCTGTCTGTATGTATATCCACTAACTCCTACTGAACCACGTAACAGATTAATATTATTATTTTAATATTTTTTCCGGAAGAATGACATTATATGTATATTACAATGTAGGAACCCTGAGAGGACCCGCGCCAAGTCAGGACGGTTCGCTAATAAGGTAATTAGTATTAAAAATGGATTGTACTCGGAATATAATTTTCATATTAATTAATTAATTGATACCAAATGAAAAAAATATTCTAATTAATGTATCAGGAATGAGCTCCTGTGGAATGCCTTGAAGCGATGAATTAATATCCCTGATTAGATGCAAGAGTGACGCGAGGATGCTAAAGAGCATAACAGACGTAAGACAGGGAACACTGAGAGATGCTGATGATGATTAATAGAAATACTTATTAAGCAGTCTGTAATGGTTCCCTGCTAAGCATGAGTCTTTTCATAATTGAGGATCAATAATCTGATACCCATTCCCTGAAAAATACTTCCTTTTTCCTAGTCAAAAGAAATGCCTTTGAATGAAAGGGCTGTATACAGTTCTGCTCTACCAGTCACGGCTACTGGATCTGAGTGCATATACTTATTTTGAACACAAAAACCGTCGCGAAAATAACACTACTCTATTCACTGACCATACTGGCTTATTACCACGTGTCCAAATTACATCAATTACAAGCATTGTACTACCACATACACTTCGGGACATACAGAGCGTGAAAAACAGACAGATATTGCGTACTACCTAACTAGGCTTGCTAATGAAGCGAACCAAGGAAACGACTCAATTTAATTTATGAGGACATTATAGAATGCGGTTGCGTGGTACGCAACAAAAAATTATAATAAATATGGGTGTATTCAATACACAGTAAAAGCGATAGCGTGTTTCTATGTCAGTCGGAGTGAACCTCTATACCATAGACTCTATACAATATTAATTTAAACCTGATTGGATGGCATTAAGTACGAATATAGAATAGCCCTATTACTGACACTCTAAAGTAACAAATGAATATTCTATGAAACTTTGTTAAAAACTTTGTAGAGAAATACTTCAGTCACACATCCAACAGCATTACACATCCGAAATCGATTTATCATTCTTTAACTTAATTCAACTTAGGATAGGTAAGTACTTACGATTTTTTATCGATTTGTTTGATACTAGTAGGTACACAATATTCTTATTTACCTGCAACAAACAAAAATAAATTTAACAACAATACTATAATAAAAGTTAGTAAGCACCTCTTTATAGGTTCGTACCCGAAAATGCAACAGCGATTTCGCGGAAATCTGGACGCACCCTTTTAATAAAATCGCCTGAAAACACTTTGATCCCTTGAAATAATAACGTGCAATATCGGAACTCCTGAAAACTTAGATTGTGGAAAACTGGCGAGGTTTTATCTACTAAATTCAGAATTTTACAACTTATTTATGAAGGGTGTGGAAAGGTGGGTGAAATGAGGAGAAAGGAGAAGGAGGAGGATGAGGTATGCGTACATTGGGCCGTGGAGTAGTAGGCCAATCGTCGAATTGGGTCGATCGTGATGTGCCCTGCTACGATATTCTCTAAGACCACATCCGCGTCTGAACGATGAAACGTAACCGATCGTGGTCAGGTTGCCAAGCAACGCGAAAATTTCTATTAAAATATTGTTATCATTTGACAGAATATCCTACATTTTATCGTTGCGTAGCAGGACGTTTCTTAGGGAATCGCACCCCAGGTTAGGTTAGCTTAGTGTCAAAGCATAGAGGATATTTAGGTTTTAAATTAGTTAGGTTAGGTTAGTGTTGTGCCAAAGCATCGACGAGCTCCGCTTTACGGGCTCCATCGAGGCAGTGTCGATTTTCGAAATGATAAATATTTTTATCATCTTGGCGTCAATGTTCCGGTTGTGCTCTCGCGCACGAGGGCCCAGGGTCTACCATGGCCATAATTCAGGGTTTGCCAGATCAAATAATTACAGTGGAGCGACTACCATCTGACCGCCGCGATCCAGCAACCATGGAAACCTGACTAGGTTGGATCACAGTTATACATTCAGTCGCAGAATGTGCAGGTGTCAGGACTTGTTGAAATAATATACCCATTCAAATCGCTTTCGACCCAATTCACGACAAGATACCTACTATTATTTAGTACTCTTAACAAAATAAATTCCAACATCTCAGCCAAGATACAGTCCAATATCACACGAGACGGATGGAAAAACTTGTAGGGGCGTAGACGTCATTAGAGCAAGCCGCGTGCTGTCGCCGGGAAAGGACAAGGCGAACCGGCGCCCGCGCAGCCGCTTATCTAACCACCTCGCTGTGACTAACACTGCTCCGGTTTGAGAGCCAGTTGGTAGCTCTGTCTATGTATTGAAATAAGTTTAGTGTCTTTATGTTTTAATATTTCACATGGATTTCCTACCCCACCTTTGGGACACAGGCGTGAGCTTTATCAGCGATGAATAAAGAACTAATTTTATCAGAAGTTCCCCTGTAACTTATGTAATTGAACATTGACAACAGATTGAAAGAATAGCTAATACAAAAACAGCATTTTAAACTTTGAAGCCAGTTTACAGACAAAAGCGCGACTACTCAATCTCCTTTACAAAAAGTCTCTATTGTCAATCGAGTAGTCTGTTATGGTGTATTGCGCAACGCACGGTCAGCTGAGGAGCGTCACGCGTCACTGCGCGCGCATGTAGTAGAGAAAGTGACAACCCTAGTGGGAAACTGGTAGGGTTGACAGTAACACGACGTCCCACGTGGTTTATTTATTCATTTCAGACATGTGCGGACATGTCCGCAGATCAACGCGCGGCGTTGGCGAGATTCAGACACATCCTAAAGAGTAGGACAAGTTTTACAATCTTTAGGAGTTGAGAATACTTAAATAAATAAATGTACCGCCATGGGGTACCAATTGGCTCCTAAGACTGTTCAACCAGTCTGTGTCACCGAAAAAGACCTTGGTCAACTTCGCCAACGGTATTTGGAACGAATCCGCAACGAGTTATCACCCAAAGAAATATAAAATCACATTGAACTTAAGTTTATTGTTGCAGCAAGAGATAATAAACCAAAGGAATTTGAGCTAAGAAACCATCTTATTATTATCATTACAGGAGCTCGAAATTATTTGATGAATCAAAAATCTGCATCTACAAACTACTGTTTACTTCCTCGGTAGTCTAAATCAGAAAGGAATTCCTTGGAACATTTTTTATTGCAATTTGAATATTAGAGCGCGATTGCAAGCAAGCGATTGGTCGCGGCCCGCTGAGCTCAATAACTACTAGCGGTTTGGCAGCGAATTGCAACCCACTGAACTATATGCATAAGACCCACGGTATAAAAGGTATTGTAATTCAGTTGCTCGTATTACGAGTTGTTGACTCGATTATAAGTAATACGATTTTATAGCTTGGCGTATTTGGCTTGGCCCACAGAATACCAGCGCTGTGACTCGCTTCTTGCGCCTCACAGCACATGCTGAGTGGGTACCGTTTATGCTGACCGCCGCGGCACCGACAATGACATGGGACTCACTGTTTTAAATGTTTTAATTAATAATGTTTCCTTAGGCATTATATAACTGTTATTGTGTCGTGGTGTGCTATGTATCATTAATGTCTTTCTTTCTTTTAAACAAAGATTTCTTAATATCTGACCTCCTTCACCTAAGTAGTATTAAAATTTGCGTAGATACACGTATCAAACTAACAATAAAATAAACAAGATATTGTTATTAGGACAGAAGGTATATCGAAACAGCCAAGTTCGGAAAATTCCATCTAGATCCCAGAATTATATTAACACAATTTCAAACTACTTACTATTACGAGTATTTGACATTTTGTAGTCGACAAACGTGTCACCATCGCTATTCAAAGAGATCAAATAAACTGGTTTACTAATTTATGTTTTCTAAATCATCTGCATAACATGAAGACCACAAGATATATGGATTTATGCAATAAAATTTATTGGCTAGATCACATTTACTGATTTATAATCAGTGTTTTTCTATAATTAGTTATGGAGTTAGTCAACAGATATTAATTAGGTGACCCTGTAGAAATCACTTAATTATACTTTTTCTAAAAACATAATATTTAACAAATACTCGTGACACTAAATTTTGAACAACTTGTTGTTTAAATAAACAGTTTAAATCTACACAAAATTATGCAAAGAACTATTAAGAATAAATGTTTATTCATTTTCGACACTAAAGACTTCACATTGCATCACTCATCTCAGTTATCACACACTTATAAAAATATCATCCTGTCTTCTCACATACATAATCCAACTTAGAAACAGTATTTCAACAAATCACTTGGCACTTAGCACAGGGCGTGAGTGCATGTGCGAGCAATAAGTTAGCGTTAAGTAACGATCACCAATACGATTTCGATTCGACTAGTAAAAATGATAAGTCGTGACTAAAAGCGGGAAACCCATTACTGGTTACTCAGAAGTTGCAATTTAGACTGTTACTGTAATTTAAATATAGGAATGTGAATGCGACCGATATAAATAACGATATAATTATATATGATTATAATTTGGACGCCAAATTAACTATGTAAGTTATATTAGTATCCAATATAAAGCTATATTGGTCCAGTAAGAATCCGATATTCCCCGCCCAAACGTTCAAGGCCTCTGTTCCTATACTGGCATGCTCCACCTTCGGACACGACATGGCAGTCAAAAGTCTGGGTCATTTTAATAAAAAACAATAAAAAGTATGAGAACATCAAAAACTTTAAAAATTCGTACAGCAACAAAAATTCATACTACCTCAAATCTCTTCATCTTTGATAAAAAAAAATGCAATTCTTGCGTTCGATCTACTTATTAAGAAATAACGACATAATAACGGCTACTTTATCGAAAAAATTCATTTGATTCACGATAGCATCAGGCAACAAAACAATTATGTTACTAGTTGGAGGGAGACAAACATAATTGTATTACGGTGTCGTAACACACTATTATGTGGTTATCTTGTATCACATCTGTTAAATTTTTGCGGAGCTCCCTTTCACTGTGCTCTGAATTATGGGGTGTATTTAGCTTCTATGGACAATGGGTTTGAGAAGGTAGGTAATTGAGTCTTGAGAAGCATTTATAATAAAATATAAATCAAAATTCATGGACCATTAGGGATTGTATAGGTGATTCAAGTTTTAATTTCAGCTATCATCATCATATCAGCCGAAAGACGCCTACTGCTGGGCATAGGCCACCCCAGAGATCTCCACAAAGGCCGACCCGATGCCTTCCGCATCCAGCTGGTACCTGCGATCTTTACTAAGTCGTCGGTCCACCTTGTGGGAGGCCTACCCACGCTGCGTCGGTGCGTCGGTGACCTTGGTTCGCATCAGATAATTTATCCAAAATTATCTAGAAATACTTAGTAAGTGATCAACACTGATGCAACCTAGCCTGCCTTACACCAAATTCTTAAACACGTTTAAGAATGACGTTTAACGTTTTTTTGCATCAAGTTTATTATTCATATCAAGGTTAAATACGTTATTGGTGCAAGCCTCCTTAATCTCTGATAACGTTTTGTGTACTATGAAATATTTTTTCCCCTAAACGACCTCAATCTCAGATTTTTCTCTTAGAAACAATCTTAAACAACAAAAAATTATCCAGCATAACGCAAATCCAGCACTAATGGCACAAAACATTTAACAGCTGGTCTTTATTAGCAAAAACGCTAACCATCAACAGCTAACGCGTCCTTGATTTCACTTTTCATAGCGGTGAGGACTAAAAATTGTCGACGTCATCATAAAACAATATCGAATCAGTTAATTGACCTTGGGGACCTTTTACTGTTCTCTTACTACAAAACAGAAGTTTCTGTGATAATTGCATAACTGCTACGCTCTGTTGGTGAATTACCTCAGTGCTAATCTTGATGACAGATGGATTTGGCAAATGGAAAAAAGATATCATCCAGTCCAGTCGGCATTGAATTCGGTAAAAGTCCATGGGAATTCTTTCGCTTTCTTCGACGCTTACATCAGGCCAAGGATGCAAGGCATTGTTTTAGATTACTTAACTTTGCGCTCGACTTGTTGGACATAAAGTGATCTTAATTAATCTGTAATTAAATCGCCTTGTGTTACGTATTTACATTTTGACAATTGTGGGAATTATTGTTGACAACTAGTTCAAGTAATTAATGAAAATAAGGACAACGACATATTTTACGATTTTTTGTCACGATTTATTTGTAATTAGCCATTCCCTGCGGATTTCACCGCGCGCTGTTCGAATCTCTGTAAACATTTATATGTCCCGCAAGATTCTATTAATTTTCCTGGTTAAAAAGTACCCTATGATACTCGGAAATAACGTTAACGTAATTATCAAAGTATTTTCAAGATCGGTTTAATAGTTTCGGAAATTATTTCCAACATCCAAACATACACACATATAAATTTCCTCTGAATGATATAACTATAGAAAGACATTTTGAGGTAGCTACAAACTGAAATTAGTTTCCATATATTATAAAATGTTGAGATCTACACAGTCTTCAGACTCCATTCGATACTACATCAAATCTACATTCACTCGACTTAACTTCCCAAACACATAGAAAGAAAATGATTGACGGACCAGACATTTCCTACGTAATATTTGTCTTAACCAAAACGGTACATGGCGCATATTTTCGGAATTCCCAAAGGAAAGTCCAAGCCCATTATGGACTTGACAAAGATGGCCCTAAGCTAACAAAACTGGTATGCCAACCTGTCAGTAAAGACGGTCTATTGTAGAAAGGGCCATCGTAAGTGTATCCATTCACATAGTTCTAGGTCAGTACAGTCACGAACAAAGTGATGATGGCACCACTCAGATGTTACGTAAATGGCTCGTCTTAACCCAGGTCAGAGGTGTACACGGCATCCGATCGGATTATATTTATAACTGTTGATCTGTTCTAATAGACGGAATTGGTCCGATGCTAATCAAAACATATACTTAAAATAAAACAGTAAAGTATGTACATTGAATATATTTACAAATAATGAAGAAATAATAATAGAAGAAGAATTTTAAAAAAATTTTGTCTTTCTATTTGTCAGTATGTATGAAACTTTTTTGTTGTGTGGCTATTAAGCCTAGGCAACATATGGCGTATAATTGATTTTGCAAACTGGAAAACCTGATGCAGAACCATAATAGACCAACTAAACTATAAGAAATAAGGAAATATCGCCAAATGGATTTTGATGGGGTTTTTACTGTTTGGTAGTTTGGGGTCCAACTTAAAATCTAGGTCATGTTTCATCTAATTAGGTTGGGTAGAACTATAGATACAGCTTGACCTCTCCGTAGTACTAGCTTTTATACATTAGGGAGGTCATTTAAAATGGTCGTTCGGAAAAAAGATAAACTGCCATAAAAACAATTTTCGCGCGGACGAAGTCGCGGGCAAAAGTTTGTTTATAATGGATTAGCTTTTGCCCGGTAGTAAGTGAAATAAAACAACTTTGTTGCCTTAGGGTAATATATAAGGACAAAACGTAGGTGTATTCCTACAAGCGGCGACTACGTAAAACGGTCCAGTTTAAGTTGGAAAAGAAAGTTTTGAAATCAGTGTTCTATACACAACTTTAAATATTTTGAGAATATTACAAAACAATCCTTAAAATCTTGGAAATACTATTGCACAAGCACTGTTTTCCTCTGTGTACTTATTACCTTCATTAGATCGACATAATATTTAACCTAAACACCTGCTCGAGCTCCATATCTTTAAGAACCATTCATCATATTCGATAACTATGCCAGGAGTGCGTCTCGCGACCGTCTGGTGGCATCCACGCTCCATTGTTCTGTCGCACAACTAGGCGATGTAAATTCTCACGGAGACACTGATAGGATCAACAAAGACCTTCAAATTAAACGCAAGCGGCTTTGAAGATGTCTCGGTGAATGTGGTCTGGTGAAGAGCAATGTCGTTGCTTAGTATAGAACATTTGGTGAGCGATTGATTAGGTACATTTGCTATTGTTTTCCGAAACAATTTCAAGTGTATATTTAAGTGATGGAAGGAACTACTGCTGGCTAGTTATTGACCACGGCTTGGAGCAAAATACGATAAAAAGTAAGCTAAGTTCCGGTTCTTTTTGGTTACTCTTCGGTTCATCTTTACCTTCGCTTCCGTTTCTGTCTGTCTGTTTATCCCCAAACTTCTCCTAAATCACGATACGGATTTTAATATGGTTTCAATGAGAGAGCTTCTTCTCGAAGGGAATACATGCATATTACATAAGTAAATAATAGTCGAGAAATTACAACCACGATGCATCCCGGCTTGCTTAGTCCTCAAAGTGACAACGAACCTACAGTTTTGTATTTTTGTACCTGAGTCTTAAGTTTATAAATAAGTGTTAGCTACCTGCTCGTTTAAATATTAATTAGTACAGATTGTGTAATTTTAAGTATGTCATTAACATAATGTGCGTGAGATCACATAAGCCACGATCCAGTATTTCGTGGCCACTTTCGTGATCTTTGAAATGAGTATCTTGCGTTGCATGTAGCTAATAAATAAATAACACATTAGCAGCCAATTTTCACCTCGATATGTGGTATTCTATAACAAACTGGATCGATGCCAAATTCTTTGGAAATTAATCTATATTTTATGTTAACAAATGCGAACCACATTTCGATGCAAATCAAATGGTTGCTTCATCTGTCGACTCAAATCAAATCTAGAATTCTAGATCTAGACCAATGTCGGGTCTGAATGGCTAAGTTTCTTATTGAGTTTTGACATGTATTCTGATGAGATCTTCTCGATATAGTGCCAGACATAGTGCCAGAAACGATTAAGCAACCAATTCAGGTGATGTTAGTGGTGAGAGACGCAGACGCATTCGTTACATATATTATGTAATAGCTCGCAGATCATGTGATGCAAAAGTGATCATATTGCAAAGTGTTTATGGACCCGATGAGTCGTGGCTAGTTTTTTATTTGGACTAGTTATTACCTAATGATAAACACGCTACGTTTTGACCCATGAACTACTACTGTGATGCATTCTACTTATTAAAAATCAATGTTAAGTATGCGATCGTGACTTACGCAAATAAATTGGTATGTGTTTCCTTTTTAATTAGGTAACTTTAATACTCAAATTGTGGATCCAACCTTTTTTAATTGAAAATATTGAAGTTGCAGCATATGCCGAGGTGAGTTCTGATTTGGCATGATACTACAATATTCACCATAACTTTATATTAAATTTACCCTAGTTACAACTTGTTTGATATAATTGTAGTAATTTCCAAATAAAATCTATGTCTATGTCTAAGCTACACTTACGGAATCTGGGATTTGAAAGTTGCGTTTTACTACAAGTAACAGAGTTTTATTAAGAAAACTTTTTCTTTTAACGCACCCTGCGGATCCTAGGATGATGATCTTGTTTCTTTTAGTGAATATTATTATTTTATTTATGTATGGCTTTTGACTTCATACTGCTATGTAAATTTTTAAATTTTCGGAAGTGCTATAAGGGATCCTTTTCGAAACCATTTTTGTGCAGTAGGAACAGCTGTGAGGTTCGGAAACAATACAGCTGCCAAAGTTTTTGCGCCACCCGAGGGATACGTGTAGGGTTATCTAAGATAATTTCTGCGGACGTGGAGCATTATCGACCCGTCGAATATTATTAATTATTTTAATACTTATTCAAATATTACATTTTTAATAAAGTATGAAATTATAAAATCCGTTTTCAACTTTCCTTTCACGCTACTAACATCGCTGACCATACACTTAGACCATGGTTCCTGCATTTCCAGTTGCCAACCGCAGTAATCCGAGTCCCCGTCACCTGTTACTTGGAGATTAAGTACACTCGGGTACAAAATGCGTAGTGTGTGGTCAAGTGGAAATAAGTTAGTTTACTGTACGGCTTTGTTTTTTTTTGTGCTCCCAGTTAAAGGGAAGTTCAGATATACAAATTCAAAATCTTTTTCTTATTCGCCAATATTTACGTAGATACTGTGTACTTATGTATGTATCTGATGTCACTCACAATTGCAAACAAATTTGCGATTATGGTCAGCTTTATCAAGATTCAAGAGTGACAACAAGTAGGTAGTTTAAAAACGAAAAGCTCCGTTAGGGCTATAGTCCGTGCCAAAGAAATAGACGCATATACGCAGATACATACGCTCGAAAAACATAGCCCTCCTTCTGTCGCTGTCGGGTCAAAACGCACACAATAAAAGAAGCAAACTTTAGTAATTAAGCTGACATGTTAATGTATATATTTTATTATCTATCAAGTCAGACTACTCGGGCTTGACAGAGTCCTGCCACAGGTAAATATTAATCATTTTCGATCGTGACTGTACCACTCACTAAAGTAATGAAACGGCTAACCTGTTCTGGTTGACCGGTACCGTATTACAGTGATAAATTGGTAGATAGGTAAAAATGCGAAAAATTACTTTAACATATTTTTTCATCAGACCGTCTAAAAAATATTATATACATAGATACAAATTCGATGGTTTTCTAAATATATTCCTAATGGGGCCAATTTTATTTTATGTATATTATAAAATAATGCGGAGTTTATTAGCGGGATTTCGTTTTAAATTATGTTATTGATATAAAGTTGCTAAAGTTGTTTATAAATTAATTTAATTAATATTCTCAGACGTTTAAAATTATTCCATAATAAATAAATTAATAAATCTAATTAACAAGGTTAAACACTACAGCATCCACAATTAACTCCACCAAGGTTTCGTTAACAAGCTCCTATTGAGAAAATCTAACTTTGCATTTTGACATCTACCAACCCCGTAATAACAGGACCACGTAAAAACCACTCATCATCATCCTAGCTCGTCCTCTTTCCGACTAATTCTTCTCCACTTCGCCTGGTCTTCGGCATCCTCGCTTCATAAGCTCTCTTAATCGACCACGTAGAAACCACTTATCATTATCCTAGCTCGTCCTCTTTCCGAGTTATTCCTCTCCACTTCGCCAACTTCCAACTAAGTAAAAACCACTATGCTAGAATGTTAGCTTCGGGTGGGTGGTGGGCATAAGATTGTACAGATAAAGATCATGTTTGGAATACGTTACCGGATCTTATCCAAATATCCTTTTACATAGACTTTTGAACAATAACAATAAGGTATCAAAGATCCAACTTTCTAATCCAGCGATTATCTCCCACTTAGTAAATGTCAACTTTCATAGCACCGTATCCTATGACCTTAGCCGTTGATGCATGCAAAATTTACAACAATCATGTACCGTATTAGCAGACGTTCATTGTTGCTGTTTGTATTATTTGATGATTCAATCTTTTTGTGAATTGGAAAGGGGTTACATTTATAGCTTTAGGGTGCTGTGGTTAGAGATATGAAACCAATGTATGGTGATGGAGGAGGCCTTTGTTAAGGGGCACACTGGAATAAGGGATATTCTCTAATAATCCTTTAGTGCCTAAAAAAGGTTTATTAATATTACTAGTGGACCCGGCGCGACTTCGTTCGTACACCTTTACCTATAAAATGTTTCTTGCTTTTAAACTTACTTCTTGAATCACATAATCCATTGTTGAAAACCGCATTAAAATCCTGTTACGCAGTTTAAAAGATCAAAGCGTACGTAGATACGTATATTAAAACATAGGGACAGATGGAACCGACAGCGGGAACCGACTTTGTTTTATATTATGTATAGAAGAGTGTATTGTTAGCCCACATAATGAGTCCAAAATTCTTTCAATAACGGCCACTTTACAGCCAGTGTATTAAAATTATTCAACAAACAGATAGAAATTGTGATTTTTGTCTCGAGCCACGAGAAAGAAGTCACATAAACACGCTAGTTTGTTTTTAATAGGCACCGTAGAAAGTTTACAACGTATCTGAACTATCATACCTGCAGTAATATTACGCTACATCTAATGTAATAAACACTTTGTAATTCATAACATCAGAACAGTGTCAAGCTTTCATGTCAATGGTAAATGGTAACCCCTCCGCCGACCGCATACTAAAGACATCAACGCGCTCCAAGTATTAACTTTATGGCACTAGTGAGGAAAATGACCTTTAATATGAGTACGTGGTGTGGAAAGAATACAGATAAACTTTCTCCACGTTAAAATTTGTAAATTGGGTAGTTTGTCACAGTTTATGCGAGTTATTTGTTGAGTTTGTGAGTCTCGTTTGTTAGAAGTCCATGTGTGAGTCCATCACAATGGGGCATATACGTATTCTAGAGTATATTTTGTCAACTAGTTATCTAAGGTTGCCTGGAAGAAATCGCTTTAAGCGATAAGGCCGCCGGTTGCTTTTTCTTGCTTTTTTCCTTTGTTTTACTATGTATTATGTACTAAGCAATAAAGAATTTTCATTCATTCACTCATTCATGAGGCATTTACAGCGGTGTGATCACTGGCAGAGAAGATCCATTAATTTTTGTAAAAGGCAACGAATGATGGTGTTTTAATTTTCCTGTTTCTGAATAAATACATATCCTTTTCTCGTAATTGTAGGCAGAGACTACATTGTTCCTCTTGCTACGATCCTTAAAAACACCATCTTTGAAACAGCACGCAACCATGCGAGCGCTCTTATGCGCTACCTATCTCTTTCACACTCGTGGCAAGTTACTAGAGATAGAAAAGACAAGCATTAGAAGGCCATCCTTCGCTTCTCCAATTCATCAACCTTTTCATAAAAGCTTGTCATTTTAAGACCTGTTTCTGGTCAGGGATTAAACGTCACTCGAGAAACGCCCGAGTTAAGAATGCAGTCGTTCACTTTCTCCCGTCTTCCGGCTCAGCCTTGTGACGTCATGACGCTCTGGTGTAACGCCACTAGCTGTAAGGCATCATTAATTTCGTGCAACATGTTTTGACACTTTTTGACCTTTCTTCCGTGAGAATGTGAGTTCTTTGCCTAGGTATGAGTGTGAATAGCCCAAGCTACACACAATTAAAGCCTTTTATTCCGACAACATTTACATTAAATATCAACAGAATTTATAACATGATTAATTATTTGAACAAAAAAACTAAAAAATTATTAATAATTATGTTCATAAATCATGATAAATTAATTATAATGTTTGTCAATTATAATAACTATAATCAATATCATTGGTCTATTTATCTCTCGATAAAAGCCTCATCTAACTCCTGCCATTTCTTACGATCTGCGGTTAATCTCGTCCATATTTTGCCAGCTATTTCCTCAAAGTCCATTCCATTTCTTGGATACCAATTTGTGACTCTTTTGCTCCATTTGTGGATGCCTCTCTAAGTATGCCCGGTATACTTTCATTTTAATCATCTAATTCTTTGAGCTTCATCCACAACTTTAGTTTCGACTCTCAAATCGATATTTTTTTTCTGTCCTTCCTTTTAATACCCGTCATACTTCTTCCCATTAATAGGAAGCTACACATACTCTAACAAATCGCGTCTTAATATTTTGTTAAGCGGTACGCTACTTCTAGCTAACGTGAAACATTACCTCTTCCCAAAGGTTGTCTGAAAGATATCGCTTAAAGCGATAAGGCCGCTTTGCGCTCTTACTATGTATAGAAGCATTAAAACTCGATTCCCGCCGTCTATGTATCTATGTACGCTTAGATCTCCAGATTTTAATGCGGTTATCGACAATAGATAGTGCCTGTTGTGTCGTCTATATGTATGATGTTTCTCTATGTATTTTACTGTGTGCAATAAACTGTTAAATAAATAAATAAAATAAATAGATAGAGTGATTAAAGAGGAAGGTTTACAAGCAAGAAAAAAGGGTAGGTAGAGGTAAAATAGTTATTTACACCGCCAGGTACACTAGTTATTTATATATTAAAGTAGGACTGGTAGTTGACGCATGTCGGTTTCCACGCGGCGACTCGTCGGCCTCCGCTAAATCCGCAATCACTGGCATCGCGATGTGGAGCGATTGGTATCTATAGTCTGTTTAACGAGATGACGGAAACTTTTTTGCGAAGTTGCGAGATTGGGAATCGTTTTTTTACGGGGGACCCCATTTAATTTGAGGGACAATGCTACTAAAATTGCTACAAAAAACAGTCATTAACGATAGTACAGTCAGCTGCAGGGAGACCTACATTTAATGTGTGTATATGGGGGTTTATTCACACTGCAGCTGACTGTGTGTTTGTATATTTATAATAAGATCTCCAACCCGCCTGTCAAACTTGGAGATTATGGCATAACTCTCCACTAACACGGAGGAGACTCAACAGTGGACGGTTTTAGATTGAGATGATAATGGTGATGATTCAAATGAAGATGGACTCATTCTTTTTCAACCATACTAAAGAAAGACGTTAGACGGAACCCAATTCTAAGCTCCTCTTGCTAAAACGAATCCACAAATTCGTTACTCCTAAGTATCACGTTAATCTTCAATATCAGTCTATAGCAATAATTTTCAATCAGTTTTCAGTTTGTTGATATCTGTTTTAACATTAAAAGTACAAAACGGTTACCCATCACTGGATGGGAACCGGGAACTGTCCCGGATACTGCGTGCGTTGCTTGACGTTGGCTATCGGTCTCGCAAGTACGCCGTCAAAAGACTACGCCCGCTTCTTAAAATAGATATAATTAAACAAAGGTCGTAAAATTTGAAATGCTGATGTTCATGAATATTAAGAACTTAGTGAGTACGCCACACACGCTCTAAACAATTATACGTTTTCAATTTACGCTTCTGTTTACGACTGTTTTATTGTGCGTGACTTTATTGCTTTCTTATGAGAGCTACCAGTCAATTTGTCTTTGTAATTGTATTGAATTAATAAAACGGTACTGTAGACCTTTTACAGCATACCTATTAGAAAGGTGATCTGCGAAAATGAGAAACTATTTAGTTATACTTTATCATAATTTTCATAACGAATTTTGAACATTTAAAAGATCAGCCTGTATGAACGATAGTCCGAGAATAGTAACTTTTTAATAATATTGAAATCGAATTGTGCATAGGCCACGGTGACTGCTTTCCATCAGGTAGGCCATGAGGGTATAACAAACAAAAAGTATTTTCATTAAACTAATTTATCTTAACATTAACGTATATAACTAACAATTAACGATAAAATGCAGTGGTTAAAAAATCCAAAATAATCACAATAAATAAATAAATAAATAAAATATGCTAGGACAAATTCACACAGCGCCATCTAGCCCCAAAGTAAGCAAAGCTTGTGTTAAGGGTATTATACAATGACAATGACAAACACAAAACATGTATCATGATATATAGATAGCGTGGTGATCAATTTACGGCTGGGACAAAGATTCAAATTACAAAGAGCCAGTAATTACGTAAACCAAAGTTCGTATTATAAAATAGTATGTCATCCTGCGGCAACACATGAGAACGAGTATTAACGTAATAGCCGTAATATTACCTCTATAAAGGTCACAAAACAAATGTAACTGTTACAAATGACTGTGAAGTATTGTGCATCACCACAGAGTAAGCAAGATAACCGAGATCGCACGGATTTACCTCAGCTTGCTCAATCGGGCAAAAAAGTTGTGAAGAGATTTGGTCTGCGGTTCGTTTTTTATGTTTAATAGTGTTCTCAAAGTGCACTTTGTCCTACTTTTGTATACAGGGTGTTATAGTTTTGAGGAATTTTAAGTTTTAATCCCCGTGATATGTTCAATTTCATTACTTTTGGATATAAATGCGCGAACGGCGCGATTTGCATATCACCGAGAATGAAACAATTGAAGTGCACACGTGTTCTTTTCCATAATTTTTTTTATCCTGTAATAAAACGAGGCTATGAATATTAAATAATAAAATATATTAGTTATACTAGTTTACACTTTATATTAAGTTAAGGTTCCGGTGCCTTCGCACGCGAGGGCCTGGGGTCCGCCTTGATCGTGATCCAGGATTTGGCCCATCAGATAATTATAGTGGAGCGACTGCCATCTGACCTCTGTGACCCTGCTACCGGGGGAACCTAACCAGATTGGAAGCTATGAATTGTGTTATTCACAGCTTCTTAAGTTTTGTGTATTTCTATCGGGAGTTTTTCAAATATTCTTTCGAGCTCAGCAGACACTTGAAATTTTGCAATAAATAAAGTTAAATATAGCAAGTGAGGAGCATAGCAAGTGCGTGGTTCCGTACATGTATAAGTCACTCCATTGCTACACGTATGATAAAGTTTTAACTCAGTCAAATATTGCAATAGTAATAAGAGCATTAGCAAGTCTACAGTCAAGCTAATCGGGTCGAAAAAGTTGTACAATTAACTCCTTGTTGCGGATGCTTGTGAAATTGTTTTACGATTATTATCGGATGCTGATTATAGGTTTGGTTCTAATCCACTTATAGACTTTAATTAAACTAAAACTAACGTCCGAGGAGGCCAAGATCCACTTCGGCTCGATGCTCAAACATCCTGCTCAAATAAATAATTATTAGACGGCCCTTTATCTACAAATACATCCAAAATAATAATAGTAACCCTGTCTATGTGTTACATTTTCTCGGTACGTTATATAGTACATATAATAATAAAACAATTTTATCGTTACATCGTATCCTCTTGAGAGCTGTCATTTAGAGCTGTCAGAAGTAAATCTAACTTCAAGAAGGTTACATCCCATTCTGAATTCTGATTACGCGCGATTTATTTCGCTATTAAGATGCATCCTTTTCAGAAAATGTGTATACTTACTAAAATATTCTATCTCTAAATTGACAGACCTCAATAAGGTCCCAAAGCCTTAATAGACACAACAGTGGCGGGAATCCGTTCCGGCCGACACGTTGCAGAATCGATTACCGACGTAAACGTAATTAAGTTCGGATTCGTTATTCGTTTCAGTGTTAGCGTTGTATAACATGAATGTTCAATGTGGTGTGGTTAACCCGCTAACCTGGATTATGACTTTTTTATTGCATAGGTGTTTTTCTTTTGCCCAACGGCTTGCGCCGCGGTCCGGTGTGTAATCTGGGGACGTCATTTTTTTACAATCGTGCTGAAAACGTCATTTCCTGGAATCGTTCAAGAGGTATATTAGAGGTCTCTTTACTGGAGGTGAACGCATTAGCGATGCTCCTGGTACCTGGTACAATTATATCCATAGGCGTCAGTGACCACTATCCATCAGGTGGCCTGCTTGCCTGTTTGCCTGCCGTGCAATACAAAAATGTAAAAAATACTTTAATGTATTGTCAAACAAACCAGCCGGTTTCCAGTCCAAAGAAATCTCATTAGCTAAGTCGTGCACGACGAAAACTGTATTTCTGTAATACGGTCAATCCAAATCCTAGTGGTCAATTCCGACTTCTGCCAGGGTTCGCTTTTCTATTATTTCTCCCCCACTTCAATCGAACTTGAGCATACGCACGTCGTAAACCGCAAAACGTCAGTAAATATCAGGCGTAAATGAGTAGTCCGTATCCAGCAGTAAATATGGTTTGACTAGCGCAATAAAGTATTGATTTAAACTAGACAACGAAGCACTAAAATAGTCGGTAAATAACAAAGGCAAAGTTCCGTCAAATAAGTACATACGCACATGTTTCTAAAACTTGCATCTTGATAAGGCAATGACATTCTAAGGTCGCAAAGTCGGTCGGGCGGCGAATAGGAAGTAATAGACCACCACAACCAAAGCAGTAAACAATAATTGAAATCTAATACTTGTGATTTATTAAGCTACACACAAAATAATTACACAGACCATTAAAATAATTATTAAACTAAAACTTTATAATGAGTTACAAATACTTTCCTTACCGAAAACTAATCCAAGAGTTGTAATGAGTTTTTATTTGCATTTTTGATGCTTGAACTTCGAAACTTGTGTTTTCTTAAATAAAGGTTCCGAGGGAGTAAAGTCGGGTGCGAGAGCCGACGGCTTATTCGAAGATGCGGACGATATGCACGACTATTGTAATTAAAAACAAATGCAGAAGAAAGAGTAGAAAAACGCAACTTGGCAGAAGCCGGTAATGACCTAACCGCTAGGATTATCGTAATCAAACCCCGTAAATTGTAGTTATACCTCTAAAATGTGCAAGGATCAAGCCGATTTCATCAGGGTCTTTCAAAATGCACTCATCAAGAGCAGCCCGTAAAGTCGCGTCCACTGCTGAATTCGAGCATAGTCTAATATTGAAGGGCTTTTCTATCATCTACACGTTTTTGTATCCTTCCTGATGTGCGATAATACAGTTTAAAAACACAACGCCTACTTGAACGTCCGTGGTATGCCTCACTTAGTTTCCGAATCGGCTATTTACCTCAATTTGTTCCCAGTAATCGGGCGATTGCAAAGTTATTGGCCTCCCGCTCTCCACTCAGTTTAATAGCACCAGCGTGCATACAGACAGACATGCGCCATTATTGAAAGTGCATCGCGCGCATACATCATCCGCATATATCTATAGCAGTAGACAACTGCTATTTGTATGCGAAAGCATCTGTTTTGTACATGCTTCGTGCTTCTTCAGTATGTAAACGCCCAAAATTTACATGTTAATTGAATGAAGTAACTCGGGAGAAATATATTGGTTGTGAAGAGAAAATGGCTACCGTTTTGAAATTGATTCTGAATGCATATACTTCTTTGCATTCTCCGATTTTGCAATTAGTTTGAAACGATATTGATTTACCAATAGGAGCATTTGGGCTCAATCTTTGTTAAACGGTCAGAGGCTCATGGGTCATGTCTATCTGTATGCATCTGAAGGAAAGTGGCGGGGATATAGAAAGCGCTATGATCAGAGACTGAGTCTGTACTGGAAACGAGGTCATCCGATATAAGATAGACAGCAGGCTGAAGCCACAGGAAAATAAAAGTTGGACAATATAAAAGTTCAAAAACACACTAATAAGACTTACTTAATCAGAACCGTATTATGTATTAAGTATTCGGGTTTGGAAGGTACGAGTATCTGAAATTGATGAAAGAATGTTGTTATGGAAGTGCATAGCTTGTGACACTCGATAGTCTCTATCTATACATATGGTTTACGGGTGTACTTGGACAATTCACACAGAACCATTTCAAGCTCCAAACTAAGCAAAGCTTGTGTTATGGGTGCCAGAAATCTCATAACTTATATATTTATTAAGTACATACTTATTATACTATACATATATAACACCCAGACCCGTAACAGAAATTAAAATTCATCATTTAAATTTCTGCTCGGCCGGGAATCGAACCCGGGACCTCTGCGTAGCAGACCAGCACGTTACACTTATACTAACGGTAGACCTATGCAAAATAAATAGCATACCCGATCTCACGTCGCGTCAGCCTGTCGCAATTTACATCTGCGGTACGTCGTTTACATAAGTTGCGACAAAATTGCACGCATTCTAATTTATTGGTAAAATTCCACTTTTAGAGGGTCGTTATGTTACAAAGTAAATGTTAAGCTAAGCTGTGGACCATAAATTGCAAATCTCTACTCGCTTTCCATAATTTTGGTTTATCTTTTATCGAGGCAGAAGAAATTAACAAATAACGTTGTTAAATGTATATAATATAATGCTTTTATACGTAGTACCTATTATCTGCGGTATGACCACTGCGGTGGGTATTATGGCTTTTTGCCGTGCGGTATGTCTGGCAGAGTAGAGTTGCATCCACTCCTCGGCTTACGGGAGTCAAAAAAGGTGACTGGTATCTTATACCCGATTTTTTTATATATTAGAGTATTTGACCGCCATCTCACCTGTTGGTAAGTGACGATGCGGCCGAAGGTGGAGCATGCCTGTCTATAAACAGCCTATTCACTCTAACCTTGAAGGCGTTATAAAGGTCGAAGCCGTTCGAAAGGCTGGAAGATCCACGGCATAAAGATGAAGCCCGGTTACACCAAACTTAGGTGCCACCGTAAGATATTCCTAAGCACTTAGTCGTCACAAAATGGATGTCATAAAGTTAAGAGTGGGTTAGTGAGTTTAGTTTTCATTTAAGGTTGGTGTTGATGCAATGCTTATCAGGAATATTATAAATCTACTGAAGCGTCGCCTAAATTTTAGTGCAATCGGGCATTAGAGCCTAACCAGTTAGTAAAACTTCAGTGAACAAAAAAATGGGTAGCTCAGCGTTGTTGTTCTTTCCAAACTGCGATCTCGAATCCACTGCAAGTGTGGAGGTTATAGCAAAACCCTCTGATGTGAAAGGAGGGTAGTTGTTTGATGTTTCTCAGACAACATCAACAGTCCGAACTAGCTTGTGAGCTATTTACATAATTATGATTTTTAATATTAGGGTCTTATTTAATAAGGAATCGCTTAGTTGCTGATCTAAAGGCAGTTTCTGGAATTCTTCTATATAAGTGTTGCTGGTTTGGATCCTTATTTACAAGGAGATATAGCCGTGGCAACGAGTATACACTGGCCTTGTAATTTGACATTACTGCCATACGATTAGATAAATAAAAAATATTGATGTCAGTTTAATCCATATTGTCTCATTTCTTAGCTGGAATTCGTAGCTAGTAACCTAATAGGAATAAAATTTCTCATTTAGAAGCCAGCTTCCAAATATATAATGGACGTAATCCTCGTAATACACTAAAAGGTTAAAAAACCATACCTAGTTCTAAAATAAACATGGCCGCTACAACAGCCCATCCAGAGTCCATGCTATGTTTCAGATTCATGCCAGGTGCACTAACCAACATTTACACTCATTACAGCTTTGCCATCGCGCGTGCGCGTAATAGCTAATCACTTTCAGATAAAGTGCCTTATGAATTATTGAGCAATTCGAGTGCCACGATCGCTCGAAAGTGGTCGGCTAATGATCTTTGTTCATTACGGTTAATGGTTAAATGAACGAGTGGATGAAAAAGTCGATAGATGTCTTTTAAATGGTTGTTTACAGTATTAGCGACGTGTCACATTAATTTTGTTGTGTAATCCGATATAGGCGACATTGAATCTTATTACCTGGCAATGGGGCCATGCGTAGAAATGGTGGATGGAGAGTGTTCTTTGAAATTAAATACTTTGATCCTTTCCTTGAATCGTTTGAAATCCGGGCATCATTGTAACAATGACGATTGGGATCGCAGGTACAACAAGTTTGATGTGCAGTAGTGCTGCTTACGTAACAAAGCAAGACCAGTTTTTAATTGGGTTGAAGTATAATGATAGGTATGTTTAGTAACTAGACCGTTTGTGACTAAATATATACAACTGTTCAGTGTTAAGGCATGTGGAACATTCTATTAAAGTAATACAAATACTAAGGCCACACCAACTAATAACCGAATATGGTTGAAGCACTTATTAATATAAAATCGAGTCAATCCATATATGTATTAAGTAATTCTACTAAATTTATAAATGCGAAAGTTTGTCAGGATGTTTGTTACTCCTTCACGCAAATTAAACTTATCTTGGGTTTTGATGAAATTTGACAGCAATAGAGCTCATAGTCCAGAATATAGTCCAATAATTTATTCCGAAATTCAACCATCATCATCACAGCCCATAATAGTTTACTGCAGGACTTAGGGACTCTCCCAAGAAAGCGGAGGTAATTATTATTAAACTAAAATTAGTAATTTTCTAATTCCTAGTATCAATAGAATTGTAGATTTTAGTCACAGTCAGACAAGTCGTATTAAATGTTAGGAAGGATCATTTAAATTACTTAATCATCATCCGCAACACCGTTATCATCATCTTCGCGTCAGTCCCGGTTGTGCTCTCCCGGGGCAGCCCAACTTATATCGCAACATCGTACCCTCTACAATGTTTACTATACTAACATCATATGCTAAATTTACAAGCATATTTATTTTTATTTAAGTAGTTTATCAGTTATCTAACACCCAAAACACAAGCTTTGCTTACTTTGGGGCTAGATGGCGCTGTGTCAATTTGTCCAAGCATATTTATATACTTATTATTGTTATTATTTATTAGATAACGTAAATTAATTTTGTATATTGTATTGTGGTTCTTCGTATTTCTCTTCTTCTTTATCGATCAATTTACAAAAACAAGTCTGATCTGGTTCGTCCAGTTATTGTTTTCGTATAATTATGTAGCTACCTATAATTATTCAAATAATTTTCAGAACGGATTCAATATCAATAGTATTCAATAGTATGATATCTTACGCATAAATAAAATATTTCCTATTTATAATATTTACTTACTTTTATCGCGTATATAGGTAAATAAGTTCTACGCACAGCTGACGACTAATTATAGATTGCCCCCGATTGTATTGGTTCAAGTGTCATTAAAAGCCACTGTTTTATATGCAGTAAAACTAATAACCAACCAAGGTAATCCAGCTTATCTAATTAAGTAGAGTAGGTACTACAGTGTACTGCGCTCCAGAACTCAAATCTCCGATGTAGGTTAAAAAGCTGCCAACCTGAAGTGGGACTGGCCTGGACATATATGCCGCATGCCAAACGAATTGTGGGCTAAAATCCACCAACTGGACCCCACAAAACGTAACAAGGAAGCGCGGTAGGCCCAGACGAAGATGATGGGATGAGTTGGACGCCTTTTCTAAGGATTGGTCGAGGAAAGCATCCGACCGTAAGTCGTGGTAGATGAATAGGGAGGCCTTTGCCCTGCAGTGGGTAAGAAGTGGCTAAAATAAAATTAAAAATTGAAAAAGGTACTACAATAAATTATGATCATATTGGCGTCAATGTCCCGATTGTGATCTGTGCGCGAGGACCCGGGTTCCGCCTAGCCAGGCCATGACCCAGGATTTGGCAAATTAGGTAAATACCCTTATTTACTAATTAAAACTGTCATCTGACATCCGTGATCCTGCTAACAGGGGAACCTGTATGAATCATGGTTACACATTTAGTCCCCTGAATGTGCGGGTTTCATCACGATTTTATAACTCGCCGTAAAAGCATCGGTTAGTGTTCAACGAATGTAATTACAGAAAAAGGGCATTGGCAGGTACATGGCGGCACTGGGGATCAAATTCGGTACCTCTTGGTTACAAATCGGACCTCTTGACCATTAGGTCACCGACGCTCTATTTATTTATCTACTATCGCCGTATTTTAATGGCTAAGTTATTCGTCGGAGCCAGCCAATGCAATGAACCTCCGACGTATCGATGATAATATCCGCGACCGAGAGCTTCACTTGCTCGAAGCACGGAGTGCATGTTGATTGTGTGAGGTAATAGAAAACCAATTGGTACAAGGTCCCCAGTGGGACTCTTACATGTTAACGGCTTGTTGTTGTCTCTTGTGTTAAACATAGGTGAAAATCTAGATTTCTAGATCACTGATTAGAACACTAGATGTTAATTACTGATTGAAACTAAAGCCGATCACAGTTAACAGAGTGATTAAATATCCAAAAGAGAAAATGGCTTGACTAGAAAGTGTATCTTATATCTTATGCAAAAGTGTTGGTTGATTTATTTGTCATTCAGTTTAAATGGTCAACCGCTTCCCAAATTCATTTGTACTCCCAACAAAAACGCCTGACATAACATACAACTGGCATTCTATTCTGAAATCTGCTATATACTCGTAAAATAGATTTACTCAGACGCAAGACTGCGTAACGGTTTGTAATGCAGTTTGAATTGTTAATGATTTTAAAAATAACACTACGCTTTAGTTATGAAGTGAATTAATTCTGCAGAACTATTATAACCTTGTGAGCTGACCGAGCTACTATAGCTTGGTTGCATTGCGAAACTGATATTGATTGTGCTTGTCGCAGGGTGTTGTTGGTGACAATTTAGATAGTTTGTACCTTGACACGGGCATTAAACGGGCACCACCTGTGTTTAAAGTGCGTGTCACAGACAATTTGATGTCTAATTTATACTGTCTGACATCGATATTGAGGACCATATTACACTCATCCTCTTCACTCGGTATCGTACGTTAATACCATGCAACAAAGTACATTATAGATGTCGATGGAAAATAGAACACATCGGCCATTTCTCTATCGCATACGTGACGATGTGATTTAATCACCTTAAATTATAAGTATTGAAGTAACGGAGCCAAAACTAGGCGAGGCAGCGTGGATAGGCATCTCAGAAGGTGGACCGATGATCTGGTAAAGATCGCAGGTACTAGCTGGATGCGTCGAGCCTTTGTGGAGATCTCTAGGGGAGGCCTACGCAGGCTTCCGGCTGATTAGATGATGATGATGATGAAACAAGGCGATGTGCTTTATTTACCGACAACTAGTGTACTTTTATTTTTAAATACAATCTTCGTCACATACCTCTAAATAAATTAGGTACTCGTACATTATTACAAATTATTTAAATTAAATTGTAAATCCAAGCCGGATTCAACTTATTATCAATCAAGCAAGTAAAAGAAATGTGTTCCCACATACCTGCGCGGTCCGCTGTGCGCTAGCGACCACCAGCAGCGCGAGCGCCGCCGCGCTCCACCACACGCCGGCGCGCATCCTCTGCAGACAAACAAACATGCACGTTAGGTAATGTTTTAGTCCGTACATATATAAAAAGTTGATGTTTGTAAGATCTGCTACCCGACATTTGAGCAGATTGAGCTTCACTTTTCATTTATGATACCAGTGTTTGTAGGATTTTGTTTGTCTAGACATAAATATGAATCGTTTTCTTGTTTTGCTTTGCCGTTTCGGTAGCAATCAAATCAATCTTCATAGTGTCATCGAGCACACATTCCTTCCAATAGAAAGTGGTGACCAACGCCCATGAAGTCTGTATTAATTAATAATATTCATAAAATTGTGTAACCAAAATGCAAATCAGCGCATGGCTACCTTTTCTTCTCACCGTAGTACAACAACGTAAGCATTGTTGTTTTTTATAGGTAATTTATACATAGAATAAAACAAAGTCGCTTCCCGTCGCCTGTATATGTACGCTTAGCTCTTTTAAACTACGCAACGGATTTTAATGACGTTTTCAACAATAGATAGAGTGATTCCAGAGAAAGGTGTAAAAGCAAGAAAAAAATAAGTACCAATTATGTTTATATAGCCAAGTTTATATAGCCTCTCTCTATATTGCAGTGCCCTTACGGGATGTCTTGTACTATTCATGTACTTAATTATGCAATAAAACTGAATTACTGAAAAGGTAGTTAGGGGTAAAGTAGGTTTACGCAAATGAAGTCGCGCCGGTAAGTATAAAGCGGTGGTATCCGCACAGGTGCAATGTATTCATCGCTTTACAGGGTCTCCTCCACCACACACCGCAAGTCTATGCCTATGTCTACATATATAAAGGGTAAGCAATAGCATGTTCCATTTCTTGGTTCTGTCACGCCGTCTTGTTGTGGCGTATCCACCCTTTGGGAATAGGCAGAGAGTATTGAGTGTAAGATGCTACGATACTGACACACCTCTTTTGTCTCTTCCACATTCATGCATCTTCTCATACATTTACGCTTTGTAGATATCAGTGAATTCGTGTATTAATAATTTGGATCCCAATGATGTGTAGACGAACGGCCATAGGGATTAGGTGAGTCCTGGGGAGGCGATGGCTATATGCTGGCGCCACAAAGTAATCGGTGTGGCCATTAGGGGCTAAATGGCCCTAACAGTGTACAATGTATGACGTAGCTTCTTCTTATTGAGTTGATGGACTTAACTACCCCCTTACACTTTGATCGCCAAGTATTTGGCGACGCATACAGCATAGGGACTGCCCTCAAACAAGTCTTCCGTTGTGCTAGTTTTAGGAGACGACATGAACTCCGGTGGAGTCATGACTTAGCTACATGCTCGTAATTTCCAATTCAAGATAACATGCGTCTATTGATTATTATTTTAGATTATTTATTATTTTAATTGATTGTATTTTACATTGATATTAACTATTAGTACCTAATTCTATTCATGAAAATATTTTAAATGACGATGTATGATTGATTACTACTACGAATAAATGAATATGAAATATGGAATACGTAATATTCTTCGTATTCATGTCATATTCACAGAGTTCAGAGGAAATTTCACATACTGCCAATAAATCGGTTCGGTCAGCTGCTGTATTACATTCCGCAAATGCGTTTCGCAGCTCAGCTTTCTCAATAGTTACCTATATTTTACAATTCTTTATACTTTACCTATCAACTTCTGTGTTTGTGTTCGAGATGATCCTGGATTTACTTCAGTTTTTGTTTAAACTCAAGAAATTTTATCAAAAGTACCGTCCTCCACTAATACTAATCACCGAAAGTACCTAATACCATCCTCGAATTGCAAGCAATTGAAACTTTAAGCTTGCCCTAATTCCATATTTACTCAAGTTAATAGACCATGAACAGTTTATCATTAAATAAATCTATCGATGAAAACAATGGTCAAATCTGTTGCGAAGTTTAAAAATAACAAAGTAAACAGACACACAAAGGTAAAATGTTATTTTGTATTAATAAAACACTTTATTCTTTCTGAACATCACTTTCTCTTTCCCAATGTTCATTATTTATACATCACTCATACTAATATTGGCATCAAAGACACCGCGAGTATGTTAAACAAACAATGGCCCTGAGGCTAAGCTCTGAGGGCTTTCGATGGCACAGTTTACTGGTGACGATCATCATGACGTACCATTACATAATTTCCCATATTGTAAAGACACAGTAATCTCATCAACAGCCCTTGCTGGACTTGAGTCTCCTCCACAATAATGGAATTTTGCCAAAAAAATAATGTAGACCTATAAACATAATGTAGATAAATAAATTCTATTTTACGAATACCCCTTCCTAGTCGATGTAATTTCAGCACCGACAAACTAACAAGTGTGGTTTACCCCTATTAAGCTCATCTCGTTGTGCAGGAATAATGCGCTGTCCTAGTTAGGAACGGTCGTGCCACGACGGACGTCGCCCGACCAATAGGAGACCTCAAAATCGCCCGTCGCATGACCACGGTTGTACGACCGTTGCCAATAAGGACAGCTCCTAAGTGTATTTGAGCTGGCGGATCAAAGGCAAAGGTTGATTTTTAACACAGAACTATTTTTTGTTCAGCAAACATCTTGTTCTCATATGACACTATAACCCAGTCATCTAGTATACATTATTACACTGTAGATGACTACTGGGACAACAGTAACCAGTAACCACTCTCTACCATGCCGACTGCCACATTTGTCGCTGCAAAACGCACTCGTGCCAGCTCCAATTACCGTGTTAACGCGGTTGGCGGAATGCGCGCGAGTGCATCTGTTGCAACTGCGCTTTCGCCTGGCCGGCACCCAGTTGCCATGTAGACCGTCCACGTATGAAGTAACGGTGGTAATTGACCGGTGGCGTTTTGCAAGGCCAAGTGGGGTGGTGTGACAGGTTTTAAGGGTACTGTTAAAACATCGTGATGAAACCTGCACGTACAGGTGTCTGAATGTGTAACCGTGATCCAATCTGGTCAGGTTTCATTGGTAGCAGGGTCACAGGGGTCGTGGTCGTTAGATGGTAGTCGCTCCACTGTAATTATTTGATCTGTATGATTTTATTTTATTATAGTTGAAGTATTAGGGTTGGGATTGGTTGGGACATTTCGAACCCGGACCGTATTGATTAGGACATTTCACGACCTCGCCCCCCTGGTGATGTGGTAGGGTTTTTTTTTAATTATGCGGTATCACCTACTAATATTATTGGAAAACACTTTTGTGTTAACTTTAAGAATGCAGAAATGAATATATTTTGACGTATTTTTCGTAGGATGGAACGGAAGTAGTGAGGTGATGTGACAGGTACTTTTGAGGAAGATTTTGGGTTATTGGTACTTTGATTTTGCGATATTGGGATTGGTTGGGAAAATGTTGAAAAAAAACAGCGTGTACCTTTACCAAAAAGGACACGCGAGAATACTGTTAACGGACTTAAGCCCGGCTTGTAGGATAAGCTGCAGAGAAAGGTAGCCCCACCTTGGTAGTTGCTTAATACTGCCAGGGGGTACAATTAATTAGAGCTGACTGTACGATATAACTAAAGTAAAATTTTAAAAAGAGGCAATTTATATCTGCCTGCTGGGTAAGACTGCTTGTATTGTAATAAGATTTGTTAGCTCTTGACTAATCCACTGGCTCTAGTGAGAACTCTATTCATCGCGGCCAGTCACACTACATATCAGAAAAGCATAAAACTCAATCCGTTCCAAATAAGTTCAAGTGCACCCACGCACCTACGCACGCAACGTAACCTCAGCTGTTAACGCATCGGCCGACGACCCCTGGACACGATAAGGCGTCACCTCAAAACATCTGCTCAGATGAAAGTAAGCCGACGTAAATGCTGGCGTCAAATTGCTTCAAATTCCATATTATCGCGGGCTTTCTCTAAGTGTGCAGCACCGAGGCTCCTCTCATGGTAACTCGCGAGCAATTACAGTGGTAACGCTGCGGAATCGGATTAAAGTGCCCGCTAAGTACGGTGGAAGTGCACTTCAATAAGAGACTGTGTTGTGTCTCTGTGTACTGGTAGTACACGGAATGATTTATATTTATTCTTTAAGTACCTAACAGTAGGTACCTGCAAGAACAAGTAATTCTACCCTAAAGTAGTGTTTTAAACTATTGCGTATTTACCTTGTTTTATGAGTAGTGTTGTTAACGTTACGGCTGATCTATCTATCTCTAAATATAATATTATGCTGTAAAATGAGATAACAAATAAATTTAAATCTATCGCTACTAATACCACTTACAGATCTCCAGTCGTCCAGTCATATTTATGTAACTTCAAAGTATCAGGTCTCGTAGGCAAAGGTAACGAGGTAAGATAAAGCCGGAAAATAGTGATAAAAAATTTATTTACATCTCCCTCGTGAATCAGTCTATCAATTAGAGAATACCTCACAAAATTTCATAATAAAGTTTTTAAAATTTATACGCATATCTATTTCTCTTATTGATACAATGTACTAATAAGAAACAACCAAATATCGAATGAATTCGGATGTTGAATGAGCTCCAAGCCACAATATTTCCTTTGGACTATGACATGGGATCGCTCAAGAGGTATATTAGAGGTCTCATTAGAGGCGGGCAACGCATTGGGAGAGCCCCTGGTTTTGCTGATGTCCATAGAAGGCGGTGACCACTATCAATCAGATGACCCACTTGCCTGTTTGTCTGCCGTATAGCACAATAATAATTATGTGGTATCTACCAATTTAGTGTAACTCTACATCTAACTGGTGTCAAATAATTAAGTGTTGTGTATTATAATAATACATACCTATCTATTAAATGTGGTTACAAATGTTTTCGCTCGAGGCAATTTAGTGACCTTCTTATGTCGAACTAACGGTAATGACCATGCAATGTAGCCCAGTATGGGGTTTATAGGAAATGTAAATAACACTGTTGGTATTATACCAATATTATGTATTTGTGTTATATCAATCAGTCTATACCTGTGTATCTACGTATGTAAATATGTACGCTTAGATCTTTTATTCTATGCAATGGACTTTAATGCGGTTTTCAACAATAGATAGAGCGATTCAAGAGAAAGGTTTATAAGCAAGAAAAAAAGGGTAGGTAGGGGTAAAATAGGTGTAAACGAAAGAAGTCGCACCGGGTCCACAGTAATCAATAAAACAAATATATAAACTTTTCATATGGTTAGGGCAAAGTTAGGACAGATACGGTTTATCTTTTAATTTTAAAACCAATTATCGTTACAACAATATAAATTAATTAAAACCAACAGTAGCACCAACCATTTATATTTAATAACTTAATTGTTGACTTAATCTTGCATCGTTATACACGTACCAATCGTCATTTGTTAAGTAATAAACTATTGTTACGAATAGGGTCAATATGTCATCGCGAAGCCTATAATTTCCTGGCGAAAAATGTAAATTTAATACTCACAAATCACAATTACAGCGTCAAACTCGCATGGAAGTGACGTAAGAGACGTAATATAATGAATGATAATAGCGATCCCAAGAAGATTACGAGTCATGGAATAGGGAACAATGATAATGTCACTGGACATTTGTGTCAAAGAGAACTAGCTAGCAAAAATGTCAGGGTCTCAATCGACTGATGTGTCAATATGAGCTTTATCTACTTGTAATAGATGAGTGCACGCGACTAGATCGGAGATAGCCATTGTGTTTATGTCAACTAAATGCCAGTAGTCCTAAATGTCTCATAGATGCATAAATGCGGATATGGATATAGGTCAAAAGGAATATGTAGTAGGTTTTAATTACCAGTCGAATTTCTGGGCCGCAACGAGCTCGCCATTCGTTAGGTATGATACCGCTGGCAAAACGAGGTTAACTATGGCTTCCCCCTTTTTTGTATTAGACTAGCCAGGCACTTGACCGCCATCGCACCTAGTGGTGAGTAACGATGCTGCCGAAGATGGAGCATGCCTGTCTAGGAACAGCCAATTCATTCTAGCCTTGAAGGCGTCCAGATTACAGTGATCCGGGAACACACTCGCAGGCAACGTGTTCCATTCCTTAGCCAAACTCATTGTAAAGATTGATGCTGGGAACTGGCCTGCGACAACGCGTGCCTAGTTTTGAAAGAAAGGTGGCCCATACCTACTTGAATATTAAATCAAAATAATAAATAGTAGTAACAATCCAACTCCTGACATTGCAGCCAGCCATAAACCGTCCAAGCACCGCTCATTAGCAACTTTAATTGAAATAACCAACTTATCTAGCGTGTCGTATGCACGCAACGATACTTGACGTGCATTTAAGTGCCACTCGACGTCGCCGTTCGCAGCACCGACTAATTATAGTCCAAAGAGGTTGCATTGCTGGGACAAATCTGGCACCCGTAGGTATGGGGTTAACTAGCTTTAGGGCTGCCACTGCCACAGTGCTTTGTGTGGTTTTTTTTTTGTTTTATGCTACTCAGTGACAAACGAGCAGCCGAGCAGTCTGATGGTAAGTGGTAACTGTCGCCCATAACATCTACAATTCATACATTTAGGTTGCAGGTAATAAAAATGCAGAGCGACGATGAAATGCCTCGTGCCTGTAATTTTAAAGTGTTGCCTCTGAAGTTGGTGAAAAATTTTTGACATTGTAATAAACTAATATCGTAGTATTGTAAAGTTAATAAAGTTAAGATTTCAATTTAGAGATAGGTGATCAACGTACGGTGGTACTAGATTTAAATTTAAAATCTTTTAATCAGCTATCTCTAAATTGAAATCTTATTATAATGTATTTATAAAAATTATGAGCTATTTTAATAACGAAAACTACTCAATTATTGCCTTTTAGGAATTTCAACTTAATAACGTATGTGAATACGAAGATAATTATGTCAAATTACATGTCGTGCTGACATTTATTATAATAATGAAAAAGTCATGTTATTTATTATCATATTCAAGCATACACGACGTTCAACGTAATTTGACTATCCACTTGTCAAACTGATAGCTCACTTACACTGACAGTAATTTGAAAGTGACAACTCTAAATCTCTCTGCAAATTGAGATATACAATAATTAGACTATAATTTCAAATGTGACTTAGTAATGCAATACTTTAACTTTGTACTTTCATAAGTTGGAAAAGTATTCAATAATAAGTGCAGTAACTCCGGTTAGATCTAAAATTAACTACAGTATTATCCATGACATTTAAAACAGAAAGGTACTGTAGGAAGTTGTCATACACAAGCTACGAGTACTTGCGATTAAAAATGGAGTCTATCTCAGTCTAACAGTCTAATACTCAATTTACAAGACACTTTTTGCACGGTTTGGAAAACAAGCGAGTGATACCCATGGTGTTATAAACTGCTGCAAATGCTGCAAAAATAATTAAACGTACCATACGCGCTAGCTTACGATTGTCCTCACTAGTTACTGTGGGATTTGTCCCGGCGGAACTAATTAAACTTTTTTTCATACCAATTTAAACAAAAGTTTTGGCAACCCTACAATACAAATGCAAACTCCTTGGCACTATTCACCGCGCACGCGCTTCCTGCGTCAGAACAACGATGCCCAAACAAAGTATTTAATAGAGACATCACACTCCTGCCTTGGATCTAATCTGCCGACAGACAGACAGACAATGAGCCAATTTCATAGACCTCTCTACGGTTCCTGCCTCGTCAATTATCTTCTTTTCAAAATAAATTGAAACTATTGTTGGAATTGGAACACTAATTTGAACTTCCGTTGATTTGTTTTTGCACATCCTTCAAGCCTTTGTATGAGATATTTTTCTTACAAAATGCACACACATATACATGCGGACACCCGCCAACAGTAGTTTTATAGGCATAGACTATCTAGTACCATTAGCTACGACCTCTTTTGCTTCATCAACTTTCGTGTATATTTTGATCGTCAGACAAGTATATTTGTCACACTTTTCCAAAACTATAATAAATCTAGTATACTCGTATACTACATCGTGTATAATGCAGCTTAGCAGAATGGCGCCAACTCTTTCTTACTAAAACGCCTCATAAGGCTGTACACAAAGGCGCTTCAAAAAGGCTGTACACAAGCATTATCTGCATTCCCCATAATTAAATTATTCCCCCTATTATTTACTCCTATGTACCTATCTTTAGTATGTATTTGTTTTTAACTATTTCTTGTATCTTTGTAAAATTGTATAAATTTAGCATTTATTGATGTAAAGTATCCCTTCCTTCACCTTTTCTTATTGTTTCTTCCGCACCGACTACCGTTTTCGATCTTTTTTTTCACGGTTGACTGGTAGATAAGGCTACTTTAGCTTTAAGTCTGCCAATGTACCTTTAGTGCATAAAGTTTTAATAAATAAATAAATAAATAATAGACATCAAAATGGACTGCAACGTTTTCTGTTATGTTTTGTAATCAGAATCCATCTGGCAGCTCCAAGCAAAGCGTCTGAGAGAGTGTCTAAACCCTCATTTGGAAGAGTGACACGTCCAGTTAAACAACAAGATGATGGATTTCCATCCATTCTAAAGATAATTAGCCAATGCTAAACATGACGGTAGTCAATAGAATTTAAGCTGGAACTTAGTGCTTAGTTCCAACTTAGTACACGATTAAGTTTAAGTGTAAATGCTCCAGCCTTGGAGTTTTGTTGACATTTTTAATGATACCGACATGAACTATCATATACGAGTACATAGTATAAAACAACGTCGCTTTCCGCGGTCCCTATGTATGTATATATGTACGCTTAGATCTTTTAAACTAGGCAACGGATTTGAATGCGGTTTTCAACAATAGATAGAATGATTCAAGGGGAAGATTTATAAGTAAGAAAAAGGAGTAAGTAGGGGTAGAGTAGGTGTACGCGAACGAAGTCGCATCGGGTTCACTAGTACTACACAAAAGTTGTCTACAACCTTGACACCTCGTCCACTTTACCCCATTATTATAACCCCATCAGAGTCGCTAATGCTCCATTTTTGACACCATTTGTATTCCAACAAGTTAACGACCGTAATCGCAACTTTGGGTGCGCTTGCGTTTTTAAATTCGCCAAATATCACGCGAACTTAACACGAAAACAGATTGGCAAAGAGCAGGTTGGATTCTGGGTTTTGGGTTTGCGTTGCGTTACAATCTTTTGCCGTTGAATTATACAACTGAGCCCAAAGAGTTTCTATATACCACAAGTACTTTAGTAATAAAACCCTTTGACTGTGCCATGTGGTTGTGTGGTGGTTGTAATGGTGGTATGCCCTCAATAGCATTCGAAACGTTTTGTTCCATTTTCGAGTCGTTAACGTTTCATTATCACACATAGCCCGAAAAAGAATAAGGGAATTAAATACATTTTCTTGTCCTTCCTAACCACTTGTGTCAGGGTCTCTATTCCTTAACATTTGTGGTTGCATAAGTTAGACTGATTGTAATTTTCATTTAGTCATTTTGACAGTTTGACAATTTTATATCAATTTGGCAATACGTAGACCCGTTTAGCAAATTATCTTTCCACGTTTATGCCCCCGGTTGGGTTAAACCTAATATTTTTAAACAACTCAGTGACAAACGAACAGACTGCCTCATGGACAGTGGTAACTATCGCCCGTAACACCTAATCGGTCATACCCGCCATTATTTCTTTACATTGTGAAAATATTTGGAACACACCATAAACTACTAACTACCCTCCCACCCACTAACCTAAATAGAACCGTTGCAAAAACACAACTTAATCGCCATACCTAATCCTAATTCCAAATCATAATCTTGCCAAATACAACTGCATCAATTAACAATGGAACTTTGGAAGGTAAGACTTTGTATGTTAATAGGCAATCTATCAACAATCGCAAATGCCACAATGTATAAGGAAGTGTCCTGTCAGACAACACAAATACCGACCTTTCGGGGGGCAACAAGTATGTGACAGGCTGACTATTGTTTATGATTGAAATTTTTGCGGGTTTTCATGAGTTAAAATCATCGTCAATAGCCTAACAGTCTTCTCCTGGACTTCCGCCTCCACACTAGTGAAGTGAACAGATGGATTGGAGATCGCTTAAAATCCTCAACAGAAAAATCAACTAACCGTTTTCTGGTTTACAGAGGTAATTGATGGTTTGCCTCCATGTTTTGTGGCACCGGACAATAGAGTTGGTAATACATTCTGTTCTGCTGGTCACCATTCAGCTAAAATTGTGGCAGAAAGTCCCTTTATATCGAATTACACTGAGAGTGATCTCTTATCAATATTAGATCATAAAATGTGAAATTGATTCGGCTGTTAATAGACAGGCGTGCTCCATGTTCGGCCGCATCGTCACGGTGAGTTGGCGGTCAAAGCCTGGCTAATTCTTACAATAAAAATCCGAGTTTTGAAGTTTCTAGAACGATTATATACTGTCTCAATATACATATTATGTTTTTGTGCAATAAAGAGTGAAACGATAATACTTAATAATTAGCCATGTCCAAATACAGCAAACAATTCTGCAGGCGAAAGTACCAAGGCCACAGAGTGTAAGAGCCAACTCACGGTAACTGTACCGGTCGAGTCAGCGGATAACCGAATTAAAAATGATTACATTCCAAAACAGCCATAGGAAGTTTAAAAAGAGTTTACTTTCTAAAATTCTGCGATACTCTATATACCTACTGTTTTAACTGACATATAAGTATCAATGACACTTTCGCTGCCTGATGGCTGGTGCTGCGACTGGTCAATAGGCTGGCCAACTGTCCTGTATTTTAAGGGACGTCCCGTATTTCAGCTGTCATTTATAATGACAGTTAATGATTCATTGACGACCTGAGTGGTTCAGTGGTCAACATGCCGCAAGAGGTCTGCCACGCAAGAGGTCCCGGGTTCGATTCCCGGCCGGGCAGAAATTGAAATTATGAATTTTAATTTCTGTTACGGGTCTGAGTGTTCCATGTGTAATAAGTATGTATTTAAAAGTAAATATGTAGTATATCAGTTATCTAGCACCCATAGTACAAGCTTTGCTTAGTTTGGGGCTAGAGGGCGCTGTGTGAATTTGTCCACGATTATTTATTTATTTTTATTCATTATGGCTTTGTTCTAATAAGGAACAGGTTCGCAAATAAAAAGAAAATTCATTGCAAGTTTTTATCGCGCGTTCTCTCTGAGCATTTGTCAAGACTAATGAATCTAGCCCAAACTCGA
The DNA here is from genome assembly GCA_907269095.1 of Blastobasis adustella. Classification (NCBI taxonomy): domain Eukaryota; kingdom Metazoa; phylum Arthropoda; class Insecta; order Lepidoptera; family Blastobasidae; genus Blastobasis; species Blastobasis adustella. Next base: position 14,964,985 of record OU026122.1, read on the forward strand.
TGAGTTTATCCGGCAATGTTATGGTACGACGGACGTCGTCCGACCAATAGGAGACCTCAAAACCGCCCGTCGCATGGCCATGGTCGCATGACCGTTCCTAATTAGGACAGCGAAATAGCTAAGCCATGGACCATTTTGTTTTGAATAACTAATTTTTTTATGGTCGGCTGTTATTTATTGAAATTGTTTTTTATGCAAAACCAATGAATATTCATTTTATTTCATTTTCATTTTTTTTTCATTGCAAGTAGATACATGAGTAACAACCATTTTTATTATTAATTCTCAGTTTTTAAAAGATTATAAATCCGGGCTGTAATTTTAGATCACATGTCCTCTAAAATGAGCGCACAGGATTGGTCACCCTACACGTCAGAGAAATGATTGACCAACGTTAACGTGATCGTGTTAAGTAACGATTGGTGTAATGGTGTGGTAAATGTAACCACAATGTATTACTTTATAGAGTTGCCACTTGTGCTTTAATGTGGCTTTCATCGGTCAGCAATAATTTTTTTATTTGTAATTTTGTATCTGCATTATCAACAGAGGCGATGAAGTATCTTACTACCAGTAAGAACTGGTAGTAAGATACTTCACCTTACTTTTCACGATAGCTTTATGATTTCATCTCGCTCGCTCCATTCATGAGGGAGCGAAATGAAATATGAAAGTTACCGCTATTCGAGTTAGGTGGTCCCACCCCTGACGAGTAAACCTGAATTGATGCTCTCTTATCTATATCTGACGCCAGGAATCAATGCTTGCGCTGTTGTGATCCGATTTGAAGGATAAGTTAGAAAATGCAATTACAAGCATGAAACGTAATCTTACACCTATATTCACAAGCAATACTTTTCTAAATAAAGTAGCGTTACCATGCGGTCCCACAGTGCTCGTCTGCTATGTGGATGCACTGCGTTCAATGCTGCTGTAATATTGGTCTATGTCGTTAATTTTGATGGGCCATAGTGCCGATCACAACTTAAGTATGTCCGTTGAATCACCGTGTGTTCCTGCACTGTGAGACCTCATGGTAACGTTTCTGATTACGAGTGTTAGTCCTCACAGCCATAAAGCACCTGCGGTTTTGAAAAATTTGCTTAACAAGGACATCACATCACAACAATCACATAAAATAAAATAAACATTAATCATACAAATAAAAAACATTGATAACAAATTACAAAATGATGCTAGAATGAGAGCTTCGGCCGGAGCCGCGGCGCTGATCTTCCACAAGTCTCACTTTTAATTAGAGTAATTTTGTTATAAGAACCTAAAATTATCTTGTATGTTCTCGTTAGTTTATTTATTTATTCGTATGGCAAAAATACAATATACGAGAAACACATTCAACTACAAATTTAAATCAAGCGAAGTCAGCCATTTAATTGCTTCGTCACTAAGGGTGGTCAGGTTAGTAAAGGCTGTAGTCTCTGTTAGTGTCTGTCGGTAGTTACCGCTTGTAAACTCGACCAGGAAATTGCTACTAAAGATCAGTTGCACATCGTAAAGGAACAAGGTTGATTTCCTCTTGCAATTATATGCTGTTAACAGTGTCGACCTTACCGATGTGTTGGTTCCACGGGAAGTTTTGTAAAAACTGACACACCACTTTTTGCCTGACTGTGTAACTGTGTATGGATCCCCAACATACATTAAATGTATAGTAGAGGGGTCAGTTCTCTCTGCAGCTGACCGTGCCTGCGGTAGTGGAGCCAACGTGGGAATGACAACTTAATTATGTGAGACTCTACGGGGGTGCAGTCTGTAATCATTCAGTCATCGTGTGATTTATTTCTAGTAGCCATCCAAGAGGTCTCCGGTGTGGCTTATGACGACTGCTATTAACCAATAGTAACCGGAACCGATGGCGTAACATAGTAGTAGTACGTTTACTTACAAAATTTTGAATGGATTTTAAATGGTCTGATCAATAAAGATTTATTTATTTAACATGCCGTCCGAAGCACGGCATGGTAAGCATGGTTACCTCATATTTCGCTATTGGGTCTCTTACCGCAAGAACTCAACAAGAAGAATTCTATACTAGACTTATAACTATTCATAGTATAAATCAAAGTTGGTATCTCTGTACGCTTCGATAATTTAAACTACGCAACGAATTTTAATGCGGTTTTCAACAATAGATAGAGTTATTCAAGAAGAAGGTCTATAAGCAAGAAAAAAGGGTAGGTAGAGGTTAAGTAGGTGTACGCGAACGAAGTCGCGCCGGGTCCACTAGTAGCATATAAATGTAAACCAATATTAGAGTCTTATTTTATTATGAGACCACTTTCGCTTTCGCTCGCACCGCGGCCAAACTAAAAAAAAATGGTTAACAACATAACTAATGGACGACAAATCGGGTAATGAACGATCGTTCTACAAAGACATACACATATTGATATAGCAACGCGGAGAGCGGATTTTCTCTTACCTAATATTAAATTGATACACCTCGCGGATATTTGAAAGAAATTGACGAATCACTAAGAAATATTTACTCGTTTCAGATGGAGTGACAACACGTTATTTTTCGAATTAGAATGAAAGTGTAATTTCCTGTTTTCTATGTTTCGTCAGTGCTTACTCATATAAAAGAAAGGGTGAATTGAACTTATCTTAAAATCGCTTATTAATTGAGGGCAAAACTTATCTAAGCAAGTAATAACTCTTCATGATTAAAATTGGTTTAATACAACCGCTCTGGATTCGTACGGATTTTTCCTATTATAATACACATTAACCTTATAAATCTCCTGAAGGAAATTCTATAAAAGACAGTAGAAATCGATTAATTTATTGCCCTGTCTAGGAGGTGTTGGCGGACAAACAGACCAACAGACAGACAAACGCGGAAAGCTACTTTTTACAAGTTTTGATAGAACTTCACTTGTATGTCCTTGAATCATGCAAGCCTAATTAGACCCACTTCCCGGCGTTTAATTGAGCTGAAATTTGGTATACCTATGTCACTTGGATGACAGTGCATTAATATGGTATTATTGAACTGGTTTGATGATGAAGGTGACCATAGGAACTAATAAAGGCAACAAGATAACCCCATCGTATTTGGGCTCTTTGGAATGGTCTTGATGAGTACTATACCGCGCGTTAGAAGCTTGTTATGTTTTTTATTTGAGAACTTATTATACTTACTATATAAAAATGGCAATAACTTTATCGTACGAAAGACCACAGTTTAAATCAAAATCATGGCACTAATAACTCACTTATAAAATAACAATCGTTTGCTGTATGACGCCTGTGACACAGCTGATTTAATTTAGATACTATATTTGGGTCAAGTTTCGTTCAAATGCAACGTACATTTAGAAAGCGGATTGCCTGCGCCTGCGTCTGTATCAGTGCAAATGGAAATTAGTTCGAGATTGGATAAGCTCTAGACTGTAATATACACAGATTTTGCTGTTCTAGCAGATCTAGATCTTAAGTGACGTGTATTGCTTCGAGAGCGATTGAAATATCAGTGTTATATAGAGGATATCAAATAAGAAAATATAGGTATCAAGCGGGGTACAAATCGGAAGACTGTTCAACCAGCCTCAGGGTCGGTATTCACCAACAGTATTAGAAGACACACCTAGCGAGCAGTTCAACTAGCCTCGACGGTCACCCATCAAGTTACCTGCGTCGGTATGCGTTGCTTAACTTTTGTTATCGGTCTCGCAAGCACGCTGCCACTAGACCTGAAATGACCTAGATGTGAAAAAGGGAATCAAGTTGTAGGCTTCGCTGATAAAAGGGTTAGGAATTGTTTTTGTAAACCTTCCTCTTGAATCACTCTATCTATTGTTGTAACCGTATTAAAATCCGTTGAATACTTTAAAAGATCTAAGCGTATATAGGTACATAGATAGGGACAGACGGCGGGAAGCAACTTTGTTTTTTACATGTATAGATAGATATCAGCGTGATTCATCCCATTGCTGAGCAAAGGCCTTCCCCCTATTCTTCCACACTTCGCAATCAAGATTTATTGTTTGTCCCTTCAAAATCAGTGAAAAAAAAAATATATATAGCAAGTTATCAATCATTTGTATCTTATCCTTTGCCAGCAAATACGTCGAAAGGCTATAATGAGAGTCAAGGACATTTCAGTTTCACCACTTTCTTTGCAACTTTGCTAATTACTTATGTATTTGGATTAATGAATCGGTTTCTAGTCATTCTGTATGCGCAGGAGTGTTGACAGCGTTGGTGATTTATAGTAAAGTAACTAGTATTTTTTTTTTCAGATTGTTGTTGACGTGGACGGGTTAGACGGGAAAGCTTAATCTTAATATATTATTCTTTTACCCGTTATGGACTATATTTCTTCAGAATTTAGCTACTATCAGTTCAACAGTTGAGCCAGTCTTACAGGCACCTTCTCCGATGGCAGCGATCTGGATGACATATTGATAGTTAAGCGCTACAGTGCACCCTGGTGGCTAAATCTGTTCTTTTCGATAAGCTTTTGAATGCAAATAACCGCATCGAAATGTGCGGGTAGTAGTTAGGGTAGTAGTTTGTAAGAACTCGTCAAATGATGACTCACAGGCTACTACAGCGCCCCCCGATGATCCACTGCCACATGCAATTTCAAAGATACTGCTCTGAAATGATACCTTTTGAATGCAAAAAACCGCAATGAAATCGGTCAAGTAGTTTTCGAGGAAAATGGTAACAGACGTACAAACACACACAACCTCTAACTTCAAACGCATATACCACCTCCATTCCGTTCCGTCCGTCGTGGGTAAAAACATATTAATTATGTGATATCACAAAATAATTAATAAATTGTATATTAAAGTGGAACTAGTGTAAAAACGTGATTTAATTCGTATTAATTATGAATCGAACTTATTTCATACCATTTTAAAGAAGTAGTCATCTTGACGTTAATCTCCCGATTGTGCTCTCGTGCACGAGAGCGCAGGCTCCGCATTGACCATGATCCAAGATTTTACAGATCAGATTATTACAGTGGAGCTACTGCCATCTGACCTCCGCGACCCTGCTACCAGGGAAACCTGACAAGACTGGATCAGTTGCCTGAATGTGCAGGTTTCATCACGATGTTTTCCTTCACCGTAAGAGCGTCGGCATTCAACTAATGTACATAACTCCAGAAATTAGTGATTGGTACATACCACTTTAAAGAAGTACCGAATTACAATAACGAGCCTATTGGATAAACTAAGCCCGTTGCTCTCATCAATATTGCTTGCAACAAATTTTAACAATAAAATAAAATGGACCATTGAAAAAGCTCGCGCGTTGATGTCTTTTATATGGACGGAAAGGTTTCTTTGTATTTCGACAGAATTTTTTTATTATCAGCGGTTAAAGCTGCTTGGTTCTTTCAACAGCTACTTCAAAAATGTGAAAGTTGGTTCAAAGCCTTGGTTACCTTATCGATACATTTTTGCCGTGAAATTACGCATCGATCATTTAATATATCCTACATTCACTTAATATATCCTACACTCCCACACCAGTTTCTGTGCACCTGGAATAGCTTTTTTATCTTTAATAGGGTTACTTAACTTTGTTCTCGTTCTTCCTTTTATTGTACACTTAACTAGCGACTCACCCCGGCCGCGCACGTGTTCTCAGGGTTTTGAAATACATGTATTATGCATATAAACCTTTCGGAAGAAATTACCTAAATGTTGGTGAAAATCTGTTGTTGATTTAGGAGGTGTAGATAAGGATAGTAAACAAACCCGCTTCATGGTTATGCTTACATAATTGGTTACATATTCAGTCGCCTGAATGTGCAGCTTTCCTCCTCCGACTAGCCTCAAAATAACGGTCACCCATCCCGGACTCTCTGACCATTGGTTAACCTTGGTTATCGGTGTCGCAGTGCCGCTTCAGAAATAAAACTATAAATAATGTACAATACGAATGCTAGCGACACCTGAGTGTACAAAAAAAATAAGCAAGTAGTATAATTGTATCGTGCTCTGTCGGTCTTTTGTGAGGTAGCATTTAAAAATACCAACATGTAAATCTACGTGTCATTCCCTTTCACTGCGCTTTGTTAATAAAAACATTGTCTTAAATCTTAATGCAGAAAAAATGCTGCAAAACATAAAGGTATTGATGGAGCTTTAAAAAGCTTTACGGTAATAACTTTACTTACCCAAACTTTCTAAATGTAGAGAAGACATAATTTTAGAGTTTGGGTAAAATTGTTTTTGATTTCGTGTGGTAAGTAGCTCAAATTATCTACCTTTTTATGATGCCATGGTAACAAGCAAGTTCACTATGTGTAAGTGAATTTTGAATTTTCTCTGTTCCGGTTGTAGATATAAGAAACAGGAAATCCTAGCTTAGACAACGCATAGATAGAAAAAATTTACTATTTTCTTTTTCATCTGATATTTAGTAGAATGATATGTCTAGAACGAATTGTTGTAATAAAAGTGGTAAGAATTACACTTACCAATGAAGAAAATCAATTAAACCGTAAATTCAGTATTCGTGACAACGTCCAATTTTATTTTAGAAATTACATCGAATATAGTCATTCAAGACTCCGACACGGCACTGCTTACTTAAATAACTCATCCAGTTATATTTCAGAATGAACAAAAAGTTTTTACATTATGTTATGTCTTAAAGTATTTTTTAAATGATTAAATAAATATTATTTATTTCACGTTTCACAGACACATAGACTCATTATATTTCGTTAATAAGATTATATTACAGTGTCATTTTAGGATAAATTTATGTCAAGAACCAATAAACATATCTATGTCAGTTAAACTTATAAAAATGTCAGCCTTTGTATTGTCAAAATTTGGAGATCAATTTATTATTTTTGTTTTACTTCACTACAATTTCCTCTCCTTATTAGGTTCTTACTAGTTAATATTGTAAATGCTGGAGTGTATGGTAGAGTATCTATACGTACTATGAAACAAAGTCGCTTCCCGCCGTCTGTTCATTGCCGTTATCTTTTAAACTAAGCAACGGATTTTAGTGTAGTTTTCAACAATAGAGTGATGCAAAAGGAAATTTTATAGGGTAAGACAACACGCGAACGAAGTCGTGGCGGGCCAGCTGCTATACTATGATAGGGTAGTGTTCTTATTTCCATTAATCCTTACTAGAATAACATTTTTAACAGACAAAATCCAGATCAAGTAAAGCGGCAAGCAAAATCTAAGTATGTCATACTAACGTAGTTTAGGTAGCGTATTTACGACCACGTCAGATCATAAAGTTAATGGTGATACGAACTGGGTGGATTAAATTCGATAAGTAAATAGAGCTTACAGTAGTTTACGTAGTCTTGTTTACCTCCGACGAAAAAATGGGGTGTTATAAGCTTAATGTGTGTTTCTGTGGCTCTGTGTATGGGAGTGTGTCTGTGGGGCATTGAAGCTCCCGAAGGGATTGACCGATTACGATGCCGTCTTTGTTTGTAAGCTAGTTTAATCGAGATAGATCTTAACTATGTTTCATTAAAATCGGTTTAGTAGTGTTGGAAATACATGTATACTCGATCGGGGGTTTTCAACGTTTTTCTTTCGGTTAGGTTGTCGTACTGACTGTACATTAGAATTTAAACAAACGTTGACATGCGCACGCGCAGTACTCGCAAACCATTAAGCTGTTAAGGCATAATTGATCTATCGCGTGCCCACTAAACGCGGGGAAGTATTGGCCTAAAAAAGAAATAATAACTAGTGAATATTTACATTGTAAATATATAAAAATCCGTTCCCATCGCAGTTTTTTCTTTTTATCAGATAATAACTTTGTGTCGCGTCTTAATAACGTAGTTATCTTTTAAATTTTAAAACACTGTTATTATATATTAAATTGTATATTTATTATTCATAATCGTTACTCAATCGTGTCATACCCATAAATTAATTCTCTAATATTTATCAAATATTTATACAAACCTAAAAAGTTTAAAATGTAGACTAATATAACGCGCTAACTAGGCCAGGAAGGCTTCTACCGATAAAAAATCGTCATCTCTCCATCTTCAGCAACCTAAAACCTCATTACACATAGGCTTTCCCTAAGACACGCTACCTAGACAGATCCCCAGTAAATTTTTCTATTAGAATACTGTCACGACAGTAATTATGCCTAGCGGAGCAGTAGCCGGACAGTGTTCGCGAGAGCCATACCGGCTAATAGAGATGGGTAGCATTGCGCTACGACAAATAATTGAGCCTACTCATGAGCTAGATGAGCTTGGTAACTCACTTCTTTGAACTGTATTGGTACACAGCGCAATAAGGGGTTATTTTTGGTAGTATTTTGGGGGAGATTTCTCGAGTTTTTTTAGGATAAGACACGTTCACAGACGGCTGTGGACGGCAATAGCCTAATTGATTTTCGTAGCTTTTACTCCATCACGGAATGCCAATTGGCTCTCGGTACGGTTAATGTTTCATTTGTCTTTACTGCAAATTACAAATCAGTGAAGATGAATGTAAAATAGGGTTTACACAGTAGCTCAATCGGAACGTTCCATTTTACAGGAATTAGGGCTGCATTTGGCCTTATCTCGCCTGATGGGTAGCTCCTAAGTATTGAGTATTGAGATTGAAAGTCTGCCTATAGGCGATTAACTGAAGACTTAAAGAATTCAAGGTTTACTACGCCAAAAAAAAGGTTTGCTACGCCATTGCGCAATTTTGGATTCAGTTAAAATAGCCGGCGCAGCCAGTAACTTGGGCCTGAGTTACTGAGTCAACTCAAGCACTTTACTGAGTTACCCATCTCTATTGGCTATACGCATGCGTTCACTTTCGATCTCGTTTCGTGCGCGATCAAATAGATACAGTAGGAATGCACCGTTTTTTTTCTTATTAGTGACGAGTGCGATTTGCATTTTTCACTTTCATTGCCGATAATAGAACGTTCAACGACAAATTGGTTCAAAAGAAAACGCGGAAGGAAATGTCGATGGAGCATTTTAATTTTTATAAGAAATATACTGTTGTACTTAGGTTTGTAAAAGTTTGATATTACGCTTTTAGTGAATGAAAATGGTCATCTTGGCTGTGACCCGGTTGTGGTCTCACGCACGAGGGCCCGGTGTCCGCTTTGACCATGGTCCAGGATTTGGCTTATCAGGTAATTACAGTGGAGTGAGCATTTTGACCTCCGTGACCCTATTATCAGGGGAAGCTGACATGATTGGATCAATGAAAGTCTCTATGATGATATCGTTCTTTTAATTAATCTTTTTTGAAAATTGCATCAAACTAGAAAATTTTGGAGGAGGTTGTTTCCTGCCCCCCACTAAGACATACATATCTACAAATCATATTTATCATATCGTATGAAAAATCTTTTAAAAATAATCTAGGCGTCAATATATCGTACGTGCTATAAGCGCTAGAGCCTGGGCTCCGCCTTGACCATGATTCAGGATTTGGCAGATCAGGTAGTTACAGTACCGCGACTGCCACCTGACCTCCGTGACCCTTAAAACAGGGAACCTGACCCGATTGGATCATGATCACACATTAAGTTTGAATGTGCAGATTTATCACGATTTTTCCCTCGCCGTAAGAACATCGGTTGGTATTCAACAAATGTACGTTAATGTTCGTAACATTATTATGATGATCTAATTCCCACAAACAATTACAAATGCATCACCATAGTCATCAAGTTTGTTTGTCTACTGCTGGCTATTGTCCTCGGTATGCTCACGTGTCTCAGTATTATAACATAGTCCAATCATCATCCAAACCAAATATTTTCCTAAAATGTACGTATTTTAATATTAAAATATCGAAATACATCCCGACTCAATTCCTAAAACTACCTCATTTCAGTAGCCCATAAAAAAGTAACATGTACCACTGTTTAAAATTTTTGAAACGAATGTGAACCAAAGCATTATTGTATTGCAGTCTTTAATAGTTATTCACAATATATGCAATTGCAAACCGACCCGTTCTTTATCAACAGACTAAATCCAACTTTATTAATATCATAGCGTTAATGGCTACTATATTTACGTTACTGTAACGAAGGACAAAACATTGCGACATAATCGATTCCAGCCACCGAGAGTAAAAGGTTCCGGGTTCGATTCCTACGTTACAAGTCCACAGCCATCAAAACAAATATCGTCGATCTCACTCGTTATGATTAACAAACGTAAAACGTTGCGTATCAACAAATAGTTTCTTTTCATGGTCCGTAATCTAATGTTTTACAGTTTGGTAACGACAAAATTACGCAAGAAATATAATTAAAACGCGAGCAAGAAAGTTTATCGGACTCTATCGAACTTAGAGCAGCTCGGAGAGAAACTACGACGTTGGCGTATAGTCACTGGAAATTGTCCAGTGCGTGCTCAGATAAATTGTTTTAATTATAAGAGAATTATTTTAATAAGTTTCGGCGGTGACAAATGGAGTGAAATGTCTCAACAGCCGCAATTGAGGCACGGTTTTACTTTCAAACGGGTTCTTTGCAGTCCAGTGCCTGCCGGGGCGCCGCGGTGCAGCGAAATGTGCGCCGGTTTTTATTCTCCTTCGGAATTTAAAGCAACGGCAACGACCAGCCCGCGGCCGCCACACTCACGGCCGGTCTTTAGAAAGCGAAACATATTTATTGAGTAACAGCCACTGCGATTATGCAGAATAAACTAACAACCACCACAGACTTCTCAACTGTCTCACCTCTAATATAGTTCAGCTCACGTCGACTGCGGCGTAAAAATTATAACACTTGTCAACGACTAAGTCGAATCCACCATCGTTCCAGCTGGCACTGTTGGCGCAAACACCTGCTTCACCTTCACTTTTAGTTTGCAAAAAAAAAGGAAAAAACTCTTGTTAACACAGCACACGGGTCCCGCCAAAATTCGCCATTATTGAAAATTCGCGATAACTATTCTGTTATTAAATAAATAGTTCCGAATCAGTAGTTCGGTGTCAACGGCCGTAACGCAATCCGGGCACTGGCTGGCAAGTGTCGCCGGTGGCGCGAGACCAGCGCTGGCCGAGCAGAATTAGGAAAAAATATTATTTAAGAGTTCGAACGTTTCGAAGTTTGAATTGTGGCGGGAATCGTGTGTACGTTGCGAGCGTGCGACTGTGCGCGGGCGCGTGCGCGGAGGCCGGTCGGGGCGCGAGCTGCGACTGCGCGGCGGCCCGCCAGCCCGCCCTGCCGCCGATACGTGTGGTCAATGTTAATCCGCGATACATTTTCAGCTGCACCACTCACCGCGGACCTACAGACACAACACTCCGCCATACCAACCATCCACTTTCCCACAGTACCCACAGCTCATGTAAAACTGGACCAAGCAAATGTCAAACTAGATACAGTACTAGCAATGGCACACAATGGCACTGCAACTTTCAGGTTTAGCTTTTGAAAAGATTTCAATAGGAACTAGTACACCCATGTAGACAAAGGGGACGTTTGCGTAAATACTGCAGCTGATGTAAATGTAACGGTTGCATGCACGGTTAATTAGAATAATCTTTTGTATTCACACTAATGTTTTGTCCTAAAAATCCGTGTTTTGGCAATAGATCAGCCAGAACTTACTATTATATAATTTCATGTTATATGTCGAGGAGAAGAATGTACATATAATTACTTATTACTTAATAGGTAGGTCTACGTGGCTACGAAGCTACGATTAGGTACTTAAATATTTACTTACCGTAATATCCCGTAAGATTTTGGGCTTTTTGTAAAATCATTCTACCAGAACTCCTTAACCATAAAAGCTTCTGGAATTCAAGTGACGGAAATCATTTTTAAATTTTAATTCACCTTTAATCAAATATCACCTAGTTCCGAAATGTAGGTAACTATTAGATAGTATTTTTTTCTATTGTACCTGTAAATATTTTTTGGATACATTAAATTTTATTATTATTATTCCGAAATAGAGCTTGATATTATTTTTAGGATATTACTCGCTTCCATGGTTTGAACCCTTGGTACCCCACAAGTGACCTGGGTGGTGCTAGACGAATAATTATCTTCAGATGCTATGCCTCGGCACAATAAGCCAAGGTTAAGCCCAGCTTGCACTAAATTCTTAAACGCGTTTAATAATTACGTTTATCGTTTTTATTGTACGAAGTTATTTGTTTAAATATCAACTTAAATACGTTTAAGAATTTGGTGCATGCCGCCCTAATATGTCCAGGGGCCTTATTTTTAAAATTGTTCGCTTTGAGTCAAACGGTTTTCAATTTTTATTTTGGGCATGAGAAATTCAAAATTCTTATGCATGACATTTATTTTCTCTATTTTTAAACCGTTCACTTTCGGTGTTGCTAATGTAATTGAAAAAATATTGAATTTTTCATGCCCAAAATTAAAATTGAAAATCGTTCGTCTCAAGGCAGGCGGTTAAAAAAAAAGCCATATCAGCGCACCGACGGAGCCTGGCTTACTCCGACACAGCGTCGCCCCTATGTCGCTATCACGGATTCCTGTGATACCAATTCCGCCAGGATATAACTAGGACAAGAAAAATAGGGAACTCAGAAAACTGTAAAATAAGTTCTAAAAACCCATCGTTTTTATCTTTACAACAAACAATATCTAGTTAACACAACATACCAATACTTAGTTGAGTTTGTTTGTCGACTGAAATAAAGATTATATTATTATTTAGCCGCATCGCCAAATAGGTTGTATCTTAAAAGCCTAGGGACGTTATTCATTCATGGGGTACAGACATAGGGCACAGACGAAACATGAAAGCAGCTAATTAACTTTGGATATGGGTTTGGTCAGTTGCGCTGAAACGACGATGATTTACGTTTCTGTGCCTCTTGCGACAAGTACCCATTTTCTAAAAGCAGGTATGCTCCATTGTAGACAGCATCTACCTTCATTTAACATCGGGTTTGATGGATTTTAATACTAGCTTTTGCCTGCGATTTCACCCGCCTAAAATTCAATTATGCCATGTTCCCGAGAGAATTTCTGTAGCGGTAAATTATAAACTTATATGTGATGTGTTATCACAACAAAGTACCACACCGCGTCTGTCTGTCTGTATGTTCGCGATAAACTCAAAAACTACTAAACGGGTTTTCATGCGGTGTTCTCCAATAGACAGAGTGATTCATGAGGTAGGTTTAGGTATGTAATTTGTTAAGGTTACTACCTGTGCGAAGCCGGGGCGCGTCGCTAGTTCTGGAATATATTCTCGAACAATATTTTTTTTTATCAAAATCTTTTCAGTAGTTATGTGTCGCGTGTAAGTGTAACAAACATTCATCCAAATGCATCTTTACAAACTTGAAGGACTAGTAGGAAGTTCAAGTAGAATAGATTAAGAAGATAAAAAATAGAAGTAAACATACACGATCCCAACAAGAACATTTCATGTAAAGCTGGTTGGCCAAGCCTTGTAGGTGTCTCTTAACGGTTTCACTGAAAAAGTTATCAGATCTCATGAAGAGCCAAGCTTCTAGCTCTATAAAGCCCACCTCTATAAACCCTCTATAAAAGGTACATTTTGGTCAGAAAGTATGGCTTGGATGTTTCATTGAACTGCATGACATGACAGAGCATGACGCGTAGACTGGATTCAGTGCTCGACAGGCGACGGTCAGGGCTGATGTCGTTGGTCGCAGTGGGATACGAACCCGGGCTTACTCTAGCTTACGAGTCGGATACCTTAACCACTAGGCCACCGACGCTTCTAAATTGTATATTTGCTCAGCAATTATCTACAGGCACTACGCAGAATAACGATCTACCACGGTACCGAGTTCAATTGTTAGTGCCACATATACAATAGCTTTTTTGAGTTATGTACAAGAAATAAACTTTCAAATAAAAATTATATTTTTTAAGCTTTTATCGCGCGGTACAGTACACATCAAATCCATTCTAAAGAGCCCAAACATGATGGGGTCATCTCGTAGCGTTCGGTAGTTCCTTAATCAATCTTCCGACTCCATCATCAGACCAGCACCATGGTTCCATATTAATGCAATATTAATTCATCCAGGTTACATAGGTATTCCAAATTTCAGCTCAATTGAAAACCGGGAAGTGGGTCAAATTAGGCCTGCAAGATTTGCCCTGACACACATATTATAGTTACAAAATTTCGCCTAAAATTAAATCCTACGCCTATGAATGTATACAAACGCATATTTATCACTTACTCTAGAAATGATATAAGAATTTGCATAGGTACTGAAAAAACTGATCTCCCTTTTTGCACTTTTGAAATGCGTTGCACAGAGATAAAATTTCTAATTTTTATATTGTTTACTAATCTCGCCATCTAAGACGGTCTCGCCAATTTGCATTACTGTAAATAATGGGACATCTCCAACTGTCATATCCGTTCGGGCTAAGAGATCCTGCGGGAGGCCCAGGAAGCGATGGATTGACATTGCCGAGTCGGATACGAGAGCTAACGGCTTACAACGTGAAGTGAAAAAAATGATCAAGAAAGCGAACCCTGACAGAAACCGGGATTCACGGACCACGTTGGTAAGCAAAGATGTAAAAGTGAAAGAGGGTCCAAAAGACCAAAAGAGTAAGGCGGATATGATATTCTTTCTTATTGATGTATTTTACACACAAGTAAGAATACCACATCCAACGATCATTTCGAAATTGGAACACTTCGATAGCGCGATTTATTTCAATACTTGGAATTTGTCTAAACACGGCAAGGCCAGCGCCATCTATGTGCGATACTTGCCAACTACATGCTCGTATAGGTACCAATAGTAAGTTTTGTCGAGCTTTCCTATTGGAGTGATAGATGTCGCCACACTGTCATTAATTTCACGTTAATGTTAAAATAAAAAACGACCCTCACTAGTAATTTTCTTGCTCATCATTTTTACCAGCAAACTAATCATATTTATTTATTTAACAATTTACTGAACACAAGAAAGCTTAAGAGTAGGTACAGATAAGTTACGACACAACATGAACTACTTATCTCTAAAAAGAAATATCTTCCAGTAGGCCTACAAAAGAGTGTAACAAATAAGACCTGCACAATTACTATAAATAGGTACCTACTTACATACAAAATATTGTTTACTTTTGCTATTGTAATTTTTCTTTTTTATATTAGGATCTCACCAGAGGGCTTAGTGTGAGTTGCACGAAACGAATCGAGTAAATTTACTACAGCGTAAATCGAGTAAACGCTAAACTTTCGACAATCGAATACCCGCGAGTGTGAGCTACAATCAATTGTAAAGCGTACTCCACATGTCCGCCGAAACTTTCGGCGAAACTTTTGCCGGGACTTCGGTCGATCCTCTACATTCTCGCCTATTAGGGATGTGGTGGGTGTTAAAACGCGTTGACATTATATCGATTCATCGGCGTAATATCGCTAATCTGCTGTAAACAGGGTCGCAGAGGTGATGGCAGCTGCTCTACTGTAATTACTTGATCTACTAATATCCTGGATCATGGTTAAGTGTACCCCGAACCTGTTACGGGAAAAAGCGCTAGGAATATAAATATAAAATCGATCGAATCGAGACGACAACAAACGATCTCTACTCTATGAAATAGGCGAGACATGCCAAACATGCACGGGACTACACGAATACTCCCTCTATACATTCTCGTGTTCCCGCGGAACTCTCCACATGTGGCGTGCGCTTAACTACTCGATCAGCGTTTACTCACCAATCGAATAGTTAAGTTTTTTTCCTTAGATTGGCAGTTCTGACATAAAACTATCAAGTTTAAAAGAAGTATATTGTGTTTGCTTATATAACGGAATATGTGTCTCTTAAAATTAGACGGATTACATTACTCATGTATTGGATTGTTTGTTTGAATTGTAAAAGTTTATCGGGAAATTAAGTTAAAATTAAGACTAGCCAGCAGCAATTTGACTTAATGTTCCCTAAATGTTATCATTAAGGTTCAGGTCAGGTTCCCCTGGTAGCAGGGTCACGGGTGGTCAGCAGTGGCGTAGCTAGGTAGGCAAGGGCCCCGGTGCATAGAGAAAGAATCGGGCCCTCACCCCCTCTTTCCCCGTAGATTCAACTTATATTGGCCTTCAAAATTATAGATAGGCATAAGAATAGGATACAGGATACAGTGAGTTGAACTTATCATTAGTAGGCTCAATCCATACGTCATCTCTATGAGTAAATATCTAAAATCCCTGTGTTCAATAAACGAAAATGGGAATAAATAAGCAACGACGCACATGGCATTATAAAATATTTATAATACAGGTGAGATCAATAGATGAAAAAGATAAAAGATTTTTAACAGAGTTCCCCGTTAAATTCACAACCTCTTGCGCGCTTTAATTTTTGCGAATTCGTCTATAACTTCACTCAAATCCAAGTTTGATGCCGCCTTATTTTCTATTGCAATTAACGATATGTGTCGGAGGCGATCTTGTCCAATGTTGTTTCTTAAATAATTTTTAATAATCTTTAGTTTACTGAAGTAACAGGAATTGTATGAAACAGTAGCATTGCTGTATACACTTCCGTAAGGTCACATTCGAGCACGCCAAATTTCGTTATATATTAATTTATTTGCAAAGTTCGCGAATGGACCACGTCTCTGTCAATTGAGGAAGGACCAGATGGTAAACATTAAGAAATTGGAGCGAAAAAGTGGGTCCAATTATATCGGAATATTTCATCTAAAACTGATCACATTTCGCGAGTAAAATCGTTTCATTCATGCTAAAAAAATTTTTTGGAATCAAAAAGTCGAACGTTTTACAAACTGCACTCATACCAGAAAAACGCGCATCTAACTGATTAATTATTATGTCGAGTACATTGTTGAATATAGTTACTCTGAAGACTTCTTCCTGGTTTTGGAATCGGTGATCAGAAGCCAATTCATCGAAATGCTTTTTAGTTTTTCTTCGTCGGTTTTCTGGAAAGGTAGGATCGATATCGTATTTTTTCTCGGTTTCGGTGGTCCATTTGAAGGACTTGAAGTGATTCCTGTACTCTTTTAATTTATCCGTTGTTTAGCGAAAATGAGTTCTAGCAAAATATGGTGCCAGATGGATGAATGTACGGAATAGAAATAATAGGTATGTGGTAATACTCGATGAAATAAGGCTGGTAGGGAATTACGAATTACATCAGTCAGAGATACACCTAGCGTCAACTATTACAGTGCATCCCAGAAATTTGAAAATATCGCAATGAATAATATAAATGAGAACAGATGCAAAGTAAGAGCGAATGAAAACTGAAATAAAAAGTTTAATGGTGGAATTTTGGAATTGATCTCACGACCGTCAAGTACGTGAGCTAATGAGCTGATCGCTGATGCAATGTGCGTACTCAACCAAACTACCAAATAGCAATAACAAACAGCACATGCTTATCGAGGACGCTTGGCGAATGTGTTGAAAGTCTGGAGTGCTCTGATTTTCACTTAAAATCATTAAATAAAAATAAAAAATTCTTGTGAGCAGGGTCGAGGTTTTCTAGCTTCAGAAGCTGGCGAATTGGCTGACCCGCTCTTTTCAAAGCTTAAGTTGGAGGGCCCCCTGAGCTCCGGGGCCCTGGTGCACTGCACCACCTGGCCCTATGATAGCTACGCTGCTGGTGGTCAGATGTGTGGAAAAGCTTTTTGAACTTTTTTGTTACTGGACCGATTGCTTTCAAAATCGATATCTGGGCGTCCCTTGGGATTGATGACTGGATTTTTTTTTATTTTGGCACCAGATTCATGTTTAGAGTCCCAAGGGACGCTCAGATATTTATTTTGAAAGCAATCGGTTTTAGTAATAAAAAATTTCATAATGGCGGCCATTTTGTCTAATTTTGGCACCAGATTCATGTCAAGAGTCCTGAGGGACGCTCAGATATCGATTTTAAAAGCTATCGGTTCAGTTACAAAAAGTTCAAAATGGCAGCCATTTTTTCGAATTTTGGCACCAGATTCATGTCAAGAGTCCCAAGGGACGCTCAGATATCGATTTTGAAAGCAATCGGTTCAGTACATTCATTTTTTTACTATTCGAAATGTCAAAATTGTAATATACACTCGCATTTCTAACGTTTACGCGGTCGATTTCGAATAATTATCGATACTCCTCATCGACAAAGTAAACTTACAAAACTCGCACTCGCAAATTAAGCTTCATATTATTGCCGCTAGAGGCGCTTATCTGTAGCCATACAAATCGAAGTTAACTTTAACGCGATCGAGAACTAAGGAAAACACTAAGCCCTCAGGTGGTAAGTGACGGTGCGGCCGTTGATGGAGCATGTCTGCCTAGGAACAGCCTATTCACTCTAGCCTTGAAGGCGTCCAGATTATAATGAGCAGGGAACATAATCGCAGGCAACGAGTACCATTCCTTAGCCGTACGAAAAATAAAGGTTGAACCAAAGCTGCTGGAGCGGATAGCTGCAAGATTCACGATACAAGTTAGCCTGGCACGCTTCTCCCGTGCTACTGCTTCGCACACTCTCCGAAATGAAGCCTTTCCCCGATGCTCGAGGTTCTGCAGCTTAGCATCAGTCAATTGCGGGTCACAAATTATTTACTTTACACGTTTTTCCAGTTTCCACCGAATCCAAAGCAAGCGGCCAGTTACTATTTGGCTGATCCATCCCAAAGGTGGCAGAAGTAGGTACTCCATGCAAGATCGGACTTGTGTTTGATATAACTGAAGCAACCGCTATGAGGTGAAACACCGCCTAACCTTCGAGAGGATACCAAGTTTTTTAGCCGCAGTTTTTGCTTTGGATTCGATATACAGTCTGAAGTGGAGGTTGGTAGATAGCTCAACACCAAGAAGCTGTAGGTTGTCGGTAATTTCCAACAGGAACAGTCCGAAAAGTCGGAGTTGGAATTGACTCCGTTTGGCTCAAAACAAGCACGCTTCTGTTTTGGTTGCGTTAAACGCCATCAGTTTGGCTTTGCTTCAATCAGAAACTGACTCGAAAACAACCAATCATGGCCTCTCGACAATACTCGATAACTATCCGTTACTGTGCTGTGCTGTTTAAATAAAATTAATACTAAAATAAATACTAGCGATCCGCCCCGGCTTCGTACGGGTAGTACCTTAACAAATTATATACTTAGCCTAACCTTCCTCATGAATCACTCTGTCTATTGGTGAAAGCCACATGAAAATCAGTTCAGTAATTTTTGAGTTTATCGCAAACAGATAAACCGACAGACGAGGCACGGGACTTCGTTTTTTAATATGTAGTGATGTGGAGTGATAATGATAATATTGAAAATACTGAAATACATCTAGGCACACTATGAAATATACGTAGTAATCTTTCACTCGTTTTTTTTATTATGAACAGACTGACTATCCCGCACTTTGTGCGAAAGAGAATTCTTTCCACAGTCGCGCTTCATGAACAGTGAAAGAATAAGAGAGGAAGTCGAAGAAGCTGGGAAGAGGAAGAAGCTGGGAGCAGGAATTGCTAGCGACGATCTTATCAAGCGCGGATCCACCGTTGTGATCCAAAACCCTAATTAAGGCCCATAGGCTAAAGTTATATAGTAAAGTTAAAATTTAGAGCAAAAAAAACCAGTACTGCATGGGCGTAGCGAGAGGTAGGCGGTTCAGTGGGTTGAAAGCCCACCCCGAAATCATTTCACGCCTACTGCACCGCATGATCAATCCGGATTAAACAGCAAAAATACAAAACAATTGGAGTTCACTGCGCTCGTTCATTTATTCGTTTTCTTTAATAAGATCGCCCCAGCTCTTTTTAGCTGGAATTTGAAAAATTTGAAACTTGCTGCACTCGCTTATTTAAAAACAAAATAGAAATCAACTTCGCCGCGTGCTTAATTCGGATTTTAAGAGCCGATGATGATGATGTAGGTATACCAAAAAGTCTGAGCTGAGCTCGCTGCGTTTACCAAGTCATTGGTTTATGTTACATTTAAGCATAATGTTCACCCTGAATCATTTGAGCCGAAATTGGAAAAATGTTGAGCTCGCTGCGCTCGCTCTTCTTATTTCACTAAATGTGAACTATTTTATTTTATTATTGTGTACCTATATATTCAATTCGGATTTTAGGAACCAATACATAAAATATTCGGAGCGGAGCTCGCTGCGCTTAGTGATTGGTTTATGTTACATTTATCATGTTCATTCCGCGTCTTTTGAGTCAAAATTCAAAAACATCGAGCTCGCTTCGCTCGCTCATACTGCCCGCGCCGTATAATGGATTCGGATTGTAAAGGCTATTATACCCAAAATTTGAAGTGCATCTCGCTGCGCTTACATTGGTTGATGTTACATTTATCATGTTCACCCCGGGTCTTTTGAGCCAAAATTCGAAAAAATATCGTGCTAAATACGCAGGATCATTTTTAAATTTAACGCTAGAGCGACAAGACTTTCTTCAGGACGGAAAAAGTGAAAACGGTCACGGAGATGTGAGGGAGCGGGAGGGATTTTAGGGACTTTATATAGGTGGATAGGATATGAGTATTCCTGCGTAGACGGAATGCAAGCCACTTGAGCTGAGAACGATAATTAGAAAAATTTACAAAGTTTTTTCAATCCGTTAAGTTTGAAGGCGCTCCAGTTTGTTCAAAATCACCTCAGTGGCATTCACCACCCTGCTTCGGATTGCCGGCACACAAATAGAAAAACGTATGTCAAAGAGACGTTGGCGTTCGTTCGGCCGATGTGTATCGCCGGCCGCTGCCTGTGCAACGTAGTGAGGCACGCTCAATACTTGTTAAACTACTTGTGTCAGAAATTGCCTGATATTCCTAAACGAAACTTTGAATGTCACAGCTGACAGCTCTAGCAAAATTACGTCAGTGATGTCAGGGATTTACAACATTTTATTTTTGTTGTTATAATACTATTACAATTTTAACAATTAACATATTATCTATTGTGTAGCTTTGAACACTGCTTTCGTCTTTGAGTTATTCCGTTATTGTATGTTTCGGGTTTTGCAATCACCTTCATTTTCATCTTCTTGCGCATCAGCGACCATCTGTAGACTAATCACGAAAAGCTGTTGCCAACAATTCTCTGATATCAATTATTGAAATTGTTACTTTTGCAATCTCGTATCATAGCTTTCAAGGGCTCAGTTGCTAACAAAGTTCCATTGCAATAAACGTAGGTCCGTATTGACTGACAGTAGTAAAAATTATAAAATGTGGATATGGCAATAATCTGTCCTTGTCAGTCTTTGTCAGTCCTTTTAGTAAACATTCATATTTGGTCACTATTAGCTTGAACTTCTGTCTAATTTTGCCCATTTTTTAATAACATTTTTCATAACTCACGAAAATAAAACAATCCTACGGAAATCAAATTGTTTGTTATGACTTTTATGAATGACGTTCTATGACGGAAAAAAACTTGGCATAAGTTGCCATACAGAGATTTTTTTTTTTTTTTTTTAATATGCAATTCGGACTTAGCGTGGTCTTATTATATTAGCTAAATACGGCCGTTTGCGGAAAGTGTGTGTAAATCACAGACATATAAAGAGAAGCAGACTTAACACAAAAATACGCACACATTGACCCATGTAAAGAATATCGTTGTCACATTCACTCCAAACTAACATTGTATAGCTTTATCCCTATTTCTCTATCTATGGCAACAATAACTCACACATAGACAAATCCGGAGTCGTGGCAGACGCCATGTTGCTTCTGTCAAAATAAGCGACATATGGCGGGCTGACGTTTGTGCTGTAGTGTTTTGTTTTGTATTTTGTTATAAAAATCTTGAGTCACGGACTAAAATAAAATAATTATAATATTCAAAAATATGTTTAAACTAGATGTCGTACTGAAATACTTAAGATTTTCTTCAAAGTTTATCTCAAAGACGCAATTTGACATTTCAAGTACTAGTACAGTTCAAAGGGTCGGAGTCAGGATCAGGGACAAGAAAATAAAGCTGTATTGATATTTAGGTAAATACTTTCACAGAAAGTAAGGGATGGTACTTTTAACTGCTAGTTTAGCTTCATCGATAAGGCGAAAAAATAAATATGGTACCTACCTACTTTTGATTACAGGTTTCCCAAAAATGATGACCTGAAAAATCTTTGGATTATGAAGTTAAATAAAAAAGATTGGCAGCCTAAATCAAGCAGTGTATTATGTTTGGCGCATTTTGATTCTAATTTATTATGTAGAAGAAACCACCGCATAATTCTGGTACCTGGTGCAGTTCCAACAATATTTAACAATAGTAAATTACGCGCGGACGAAGTCGCGGGCACAGGCTAGTTACGATAAAGTTGTGGTCCCCCTTGTTTCTGCACGCAAAATAAGCAATAAGCATACCATACCTATTTATTTTTTTAAATATTTAAAGCTACAATGCGGCCCTGTGTTTTGTGTTTGTGTGAGTAATATTTCTTTGTAGTGTAATTGCCACGCATATAGCCGGTTATGTTAAGTCTGCTTCTCTTTATATGTCTGTGGTGTAAATGGACATCCAGATTAGGTCATTTAAACGAAAGTCGCGGGAGCCACATGTCCTAAATCATATTATCATATTCAACCATAAATGGCAGTTCATTGTCTTTTCAATGAGGCTATAATATTTAAATATATAAATGAAGAATATTTAAATTTGAAAACCAAAAGTTTTGAAAATCACTCTTATTTAAAAGTGTGCAATAATTACATAAAACAATAAAGAACACTCGTCTGAGCTTGCTGGCTGCTCCATGGGAATCTACTAAGCCAGCGTGAACGGTCGCTGGATTTGTTGGTAATACATATAAAAAATTACTCACAATTCTATTCCATTCCACAAGTAACCATCTTATATAAAATTGTTAAATGCCAAACACAAACCGTAAGTTAATGCGGGTACCGAAATATCGCAATAGGACCTAATCGTATTTTTATGCTACTATAGGTGCTTACGTAACTTTTTTTTTGAGTAGGCTCTATAGTCGGGCAGATTCCAAATTGAGTAAAGTACTGTACCTGCTCAACAGCGTTGCCAGATCGTACCTTTTGGTACGATTTACGTACTATTTGGCCGACTGTCGTACCTTTGGCGTACTTTGCTCCACATCGTACTATTTAGTACGTTTTTACAAAATGCTGAATTTAGGTGTGGGGGGTGGTCACTTTGCCTTTCCTGTCCGCAAAATACCGTAAAGTAATGGAAGGAAGGGTTGATTTTGACGTGTTTTTTCTCACTGGCACCACCGTAAGTTCTTGTCTTGTCAATATAACGCTGTTTTATTGGCTACAACCCCCCCTAAGGCCGATAAAATAGAAGAGAAGGTAAATCGTACCTTTTTAGCCATTTTCGTACTATTATAGGGGCCCGGACGTACTTTTTTGGAAACTACTGCTGGTAACACTGCTGCTCAATGATAGTGGCATAAGTAGGTACCTAAGTTGAAAGAAAACAAAATTATATGCCACAAACTATGAACTATATATACAGACGACCGACTTCATACAAAATAATGTGCACAGTAGCTGAGCACGCACACACGTGAGTGTTTGAGTGTGGTTCGTGTTGTCATGGTATGCATCTGTCTCTTTCTGAGGAAAAGAGACAGTTGATTCTAATCCTTACAACATAAACAATAAAGTCGCTTTTCGTTTAATCATCTGTTGTCGGTTGTTTCTTCACACACAACTACTACAGTTGATTCTAATCCTTACATAGTAAATAATAAAGTCGCTTTTCGCATTATAGTTATGCACGGGATGGAGGGAAAGGGACAAAATTCTTTTAATATGAGTAAGTAGAGATGGGGACATCCTAGAATGATTCTTATTAGACACATATTTTTATTGCAAGTTGGACAGCCCTGATTATGTGCTATGCCCTTACTTTGATTTGTAGACGTTAGGGTCTTAAAGTAAAGAGTGAATAGAATAGGTATTTTCTAAGCAGGCATGCTACATTTTCGACCTCAACGTCGTTTCCCATCAGGTGAGATGAGGTCAAACGCAACAAAAATAACAAAAAAAAGGAGAGCAGCTGAGCAACCAACCTTACATGCGTGACTGGTGACAGAAAATGTTGGCGAGACCTATTACACGTCATTGAAATTTTTTTCCTGCACGGATGACGTCGGCCGACGTTTTTTTATTTGTAAAAACATTATACGTGCAGCCTTGAACTACTATTATCTAATTGATGAATCAAAGAGGAATCCATGAGGGCATACTGACCCTTTGTTTCTTGCGCGATCATCGCTCAGTCATGGATTTATTGTTGACGTGGAGATGAGTGCAAATCCAACCCGGACTGGGACATTGAGAATTTAGTAAGTAGATTTCACTAATTCACTGTAGAATAGGTACAAAAAACCTTGAGACAGCCTTGTGCATTCAACCATGCCCTGTCTTCGCCTTCAACCAGTCAAAACGTCAGGTGATCTTAACCTGTTCATTTGTGAAGCAGTTGTGGACACAACCTATTTTGCTTACTGTCGAAAAACAACTGAACAACTGCGTTACGTACATTATCTTATCATATGGAAAGATTATGTGCACAAGTGAATTTGTACTGTATGATGTGATCACATTACCTGTTTGCCGTTGGTTGCTGTAAGATAAAAGATTTACAAGAGACTGAAAACAGGCGTATGGAACGCAAAGAGTTAACATTAAGTTTTCATAACCTTATAAAACGAGGTGTGTTCAAGTTTATTGTGCTAAATGTATTTTTATTAATATTGTGGTAATATCCAGTGTGTGTTGTAAATATTTGTGCAACTTATTTTTATCATAAACATTTTTGTGGTTTTTTCTGTAAACTGATTTGTGTTTTAAAACATTTACAAAGTTTGTAGAAGTATGTACCTAATTCCTATTATTTTTCCTCTTGTCTCATAGAAGAGATATTCCAACAAGTAGAAAATGTTTAATAAACAATAGATATCTTTCCATTCATATCCAGTATTCAGAGCTATATTTGCTTATAAATATTATGCAATATTTTCATTTACTTGATTACTAAGAAATGCAAAAAAAACTGCATTTTAAGGGTATATTCTGGGTTTCCTACTGCGTACCTCTGTTGACGAGTAGCCCAATATTTCGACGCAGTTGCATGCATCATGGTCACAGGAAATGTGTAATAACAACGGTGTTACAATAGTTTAAAACATTATGTTAAAAACTGATTCTGTTGACTTCTATTTAAGAATAAATTTTTTATTAACTTAGAAAGAAATTGTTTTGTTCTGTTTTTTTTTATCTCTGTGTGGTTGTTTAATCTCATCTTGCATCATTCTTCTAGAACTGCTATTTATTAGCAGAGGGTTTTTTTTTTTGTGAAAAGATGAAAATGCTACTCTACTGCTCATTGTCTGGTCCACAGAGGTTCTAGCTAGCCTACTTGTAACATAGCAATCCATAGAATCATAGTTTCGTATTCCCCATATTTACTGGGATTACAATTCATATTCAAAATATTTATTTCGGATGTAGGTATCCATAGTTTAAACACAACAATACAATATAGTTTTAGTTTACAATAACAGGAAGGAGGAGGAGTTTACTAACCAATATGTTAACATGGAAATGGACATTTTATGTAATTTAGTTTGTGTAATATTTAATTTAATTATTATTAGTCACCTTGTATGAGACCACGCGTAGCAGTACTAACAATAAGAATACTTTACAGATGAAGAATTGTACAGCTACACAAACTACGCCATGGAGACACCAACTCCGTCCGCAGGCCCGGGCGATTGCTTGCCGAACTTGTTCCAGAACACAATGGAATCTCTTACACCCGGGTTAGATTCTGACTTTGACGAGAGCCTGGCTGTTCCAGAGTCACTGTCTGTGATAGAAGGTGACAAGGTTGACAACAAAGATAATGATGAAAGTAAGTCAAATTTTTGTACAAAATATTTTGAACTTATTCGAATTTGTATTTTTTACTTTACTTATCAATAAATAGTAATAAATTATTGAGAAAATAATATTATCTAGAGAGCTTCGTTTAGTCTGCTTTCAATTTATGACTCCTTGTTTCTTTTCCTAATCTATTGTTTGTCATGATGATAAATCTTAAGATAAGTATCAAATGCCATCTAATTAATTATAAAATGTTTCTTCCATGAAATCATCCATCTTATAGGATCAAGTAATATATACTAGCTTTTGTCCTTTGCTTTTGTTTATGTTTGTTACTCATTTACGCAAACATTCATGACAGAATTTGGATAAAATTTTGCACTATGGTAGACTACATCTCTCTCGTGAAGTCTATCCTTTGTACAATAACTTAGGATTCTTAAAATTATAAGATATGTAAACAGGTATCTCAAACGCCGACACTGCATCCACTACCGTTATTTTGCAGTAGTCGTTGACTATGACTGTAATGTCCATAATAATTTTCAATTTCAGCTCTTCCCTCAGAAAGCATCCCGTTCAATACTGTACATGAGAAGCCAGTTAAATTCAACTCTGTGCATAGAAAAGTGTTTATACCCGGTGTGGAGATAAAGGTCAGGCTGGTTGAAAACGAGCGGAGTGTCACCACACATCTCTTGAACCCCAATTTGTAAGTGCCTTTAATATTCAGTTTAAAATGTTGGCATTAATGTCCTGGTTGAGCTCTCGGGTCCACCTTTAACATGATCCAAGATTTGGCAGATGGCAGGTAATTACAGTGGAGCAACTGCCATCTGACCTTCGTGACCCTCAACGTAATAGCATCAGTTAGTGTTCAACTAATGTACACAACTCGGAAAAGAAGGACTCATTTGTACATGGTGGCACTGGGGTTCTAACCCGATACCTCCCGCTTACGCGCCGGATCGCTATAACTACTAGGCTACCGACGTTCTCCTAATCCCTTCCTATAATACTACCAATTACATGTTCAATATTGTCTAATAATCTAGGAACCGAAAATGAAAATGAAAATCAATATTATCTGGACAACAAACTTTTTGTCTTAGTTCTGGTATTGAGTTTGCAGTGTATATTATTCATCATATTATTGATTGTACAAGGAAAAGTGTATACCAGTAGCACATACCTACACAATGACAACGCTAAATTATTAGGTCAAACCACAAATCCTTTCAGAGTAAGGTTCAAGGCTTTTCAGAGTACTGCTCTTTTTAATATTTATGTTTTCTAGAGTTAGTGGTTTGGCGGCACTTAATACATCAATCTGACTCATAAACCCTATGCATATGCGGGTTTTTACTATGATATCTTCTTCTTAATCGTATATTTTATGAACAAACGGGCTATCGCATGTTACACCATTTAATTCAGCAGACAAGTCTTGTTAACATCGCCGTGGTTGAGAAACGGAGAGAGATAGCTATGACGATGTCTTCAAGACCGGCGGATATCCTCATTAACGTGTCCATGATAAGATCTCTTTGCCTAAATGTGTGCAAGTCTATGCGTGTGTACAGTACATTGCGAAGGTAAAGTTTTTGAGCTTGTCTTTGTTCGTATTAACGTCAATATACAGATAATAATGCAGATAATAATTAAGAATGTAATGGATTACAACAAAGATTTTTAAATTATTTTTAATTAGTTGAAAGTGGATTTAAATGTAATTTTATATATTTCATTAAATGATAAAATATATATATGTGTACATATTGCCTGTCGCTTTCATTTATAAGTTGGAATAAGTCGTAACAAAGTAGTGGTACTGGAAAGTGTGGAAAATATCCCGGTTGTGCGGCCGCGCGCAAGGGCCCGGGGTCCGCCTTGACCATGATCCAGGATTTGGCAGAGAGCTACTGTCATCTGAGTTCCGTGAGCTTGTTGACCAGATTGGATCATGGTTATACACTCAGTCGCCTGAATGTCATTGGTATTTACATGGCGGCACTGTGAATCGAATTCGGTACTTCTCGCGTACAAGGCCGAACCGCTAGCCATTATTCCACCGACGTTAAAAATGCTGATTGTATTCTCCGGAACTATTGGAAAGATTGAACTTGATCTACCACGTTATAACTTTCTTGTGAATTATGCGATCGTTAATATCGGGCGTAAACTATACGACTCTCTTTTTTTTATAACTAATATCACGATTACCTGCAGGGAACATATTGCTAGACATAACTAACTTAATTACCTAGTGAATGTACGTGGTGCGTTTCCTCTGATTTCTGGCATTGACCTGTGTATCAAAACTCAGGACCTGTGTGTGATCGCCGCTGTAGATCCTAGCTACACAGGAGTTGTAGCGGTGGGAATGAGTGATGGCGCAAACCCCGATAAACTAGGGAACAATTACTTGGGGAGAGAAGACATATTATTGCAATAAGTAAACTAATAATTACCATATTACAGAGATTGATTGATAGATACGATGTTGATCACCAGAATTTCTAAAAATTTTGATAAAATCAAAAATAGTTATACAAGATCCACTGTACCCCGCATTTAGGCTACATTAGTGGGGTAATTGTGGATTTTGAGGCACATTTAACCAATACATGAAATTACCACACTGTTTTACCTGGGTAACAATTGAAAAATAAAGTTTGAAAGTATTTTTATTAAAGGCAGGTGGCCCGTTTGTCTTTTGTTTATTCACACTGACAGACCAAACTGGCACGCGTTGCTCATAGAATTAGGGTCATTGTCCCATCACGTATTTTGGAACGCGGAGCGATGCGAATGTGCGAAAAAGTGCTCATTTTATTATTAGTAATAAACGATCCCCAAATAAAAGTCAAACCCAGGGAATTTGCCTGTAAATATTTATTGTCTTTAGTTAAGCTGTACCGACTGTATCATTATAATGAATCACATTTCTTTTATCTACTGAATTATATTCCGAACTCATATCAATAAGTTGTAAAACAATCGTGATGATAATAATAAATGATTACGACTGTTTATTTTGTACTTAAAAGCATTGTAAGTAAATACTTAGTATTAGGTCTATGATTATGAATGCTAGTAATACCTAATTGTAACATATTTATGTGATTAATTCATACTTGCTTTGTTTGTGATAATTTGCTCAACATTCGAGTAGATTAAAGCGGGTACAGTAGGGAGTATAGTGGCCGGCAGCTAACTCATAACTCTTGTGTACTACTAGGCGACTAATATCTTAAAGGCAAACCGTATTAGACATCTGCAGACCAGACTATAAGGTGCAGAGGTGCAGGTTTTCAATACCCAACCAGTTTACCAATCGTGGTACATTCCGTCAGTATTGTTAAAGGCTATCAAAAGTTACCTTTTTTCATTGCCTGAAAAGACACACGGACGGGCGGTCCACCTGATGGAAAGTGGCCAACGTCGTCGTTGCAGGACATCTGCAACCCAAGGGGAGCGGATGCGGGGTCGTCCTTTGAGATACCTGTAGACATGCCTTTTGAAGAACCCCATGTTGTAGTGCAGAGGAAAGAGCACATTCCATATCTTGCACGTGCGTGTAAAAACTCTCAAATCATTAGGAACCGTATTTTTCCTTTCAGATACACAATCCAACTGCAGCATGGCGACTTCACGTGGTCAATAAAGAAACGGTACAAGCACATACTGTACCTGCACCAACAGCTGTCTCTGTACCGGGCGTCGCTCGACATTCCATTTCCGACCAAAACGCACAAGTCCAGAAGGGCGAGTTTTAAAAACACGGTCTCTACAGAAGAGAGGGCGGAGAGGGTAGCGTTGCAGGCGATACCAAGAAGCAATTCGAAGAGAAGGGAACCCAGGCCCAGGAAACGGAAAGGTGCTTTGCCAAGGTACCTTGATACATAATATGTTTTGTCTGCATTACATGTCTGTCCATCTCGCGCAAGCAAAGCGTCTCATTTCGAGAAAAGTCCGGTCAAGGCGAGTCAGTTTGAGTTCTCATACGAAAGAGAGAGAGATAGAAATTATGAAATTATAGAGAAGCGCCTTTAGGAACTTGACTCGATGATTGAGATGCACCGGTCGCGCTCGAAGCCATTTAAAGCCTAACCAGGATTATATGAGGTTCAAGAGGGAGCTACTGTTGCTGTTGCGCAATATATTCCTGGCCCAGCATATATTCACAAGTTCAATAAGTTAATATAAGGCTGTAACACAATATGACGTGCTAGCTGTTTATACTTCATTTAGCTCTCTGTTTAGAATAACAACAGCTCCTAATGCATATGTAAAAATGTCAAATGTTGCAAACATTATCACCAAACTAAACTTTAACCTTCAAATGTAGTTATAAATAGCTCACTCCATTGTGGCCAAAGTATTTTGTGCGAAATCACTGATATGATAATGACAGTTTATATACTATCTTTGGCATGCTACTTTCCTTGAATACGCTTTTAAAAGTAGACACTTTAAGAGACACAAATTTATAAACACATTTAAGAATGACATGATTTTGACATCAACGTCATTTTGTCCTTATCTTAAGCTTAAATGCGATTAAGAATTTTTTGCAAGCCGCCCACAATATTCAAAATTTATATGAATACATTATTAATTTCGCCGTCCAACGCAAACCTTTGTAACGGGACTTCAATCATTGTTTTGGTCAGATAAGATAGCAGGCATTTAAATATATCCCACTACTCTATACAATTACGTTATCAGCCGATAAAATCGCGATGACAGACTGTAACGAATAACCATAAACTGCGAAAATATTGGGAAATGAAAATGATAACGTCATCCGATCCAAAGTCGGGTTTTTTTATTGAATAACCTCTTGTTTTTGCGAGTTTCTAGGTGAGTCATCTCATCACGAGACTATCGTTATTTTTTATGTCTTAGAAGAAACAAACAGAGAGCCAGGGTTATAGTTTTAAATAATATTTTAAAGGAGAAGAGGCCCTTAAAATACGAATAGATGAATTCTGAAACTTCTTTCACTAATAAGAAGCTACTCGTCCGGATTTACAGGGTACTTTGATACCAGAGTATACCACGATAAGGTGTGGAACCTGGGATTACAATGCAGAATGTCGTCCACGTCGACAAAGATAGAAGAAACATTTTGTAACGATTTCGGAAGACCTGCACTGCTGGGCCGTAAAACATTCATTCAAACTCATTGTGTCTCTAGGTACACTGATCTTGAACGTTTTAGGACCCAGTTACACGGTGGCCGTGCCATGAACTTTTTGAAGTTCCGCGCAGCAAAGCAGGCCTTAAACAAGATTTCTTAGAATCGTACCATCAGGGCTTTTCGGTGAACTGCTACTGCACAGTTAGGAACCTTTGGTGAACTGTTATCAACAGTAATCTTGTCTCTGGCCTGCTACAGACATACAAGGATCTTTTGGCACTTGGTTAAGGGCGTGATTGTCAAACATCAACTCAAGCTATCTATCAATAGTGACGGTTTATAAGATGGCGGCGTTAGTTTTGATTTCGGCCAGACCTGCTAAATGTTGTTCATAGTACGAATAAGCTGGGCAGCTCTGTTGGTCTTGCTATAACAGCTCGTGGTAAGCCCCCAGGTCTTTAATGTGATGATTTTATTAAAGCCGTTGCCTATTTGACAAGTTACAGAAACGACAATTAAAGTAATTCTCCATAAATTTAGGATTCGAAGACGTACTAACTTTAACTTTAAAGATTGCTTCTGCAACTGGATAGTGTAATAGTTTAACAAGGCAGTGAAAGAGTTTTTTGGTCTGAGAATAAATGAAAAGAGACTTAACGATAAAGATATGTACTTACCCATAGGTAATAACGTCCCGTCATAACGGGAATAAATGGAAGCATTGGAAAGTGATGACCGAGGCGATCATGATCAAATTGGAGATATTTTAAAGAAAGGTCAGGTCAACAGTACCCTAAATCCACGAGAATGTATGAAAACATTCATGAATGTGGAAGAAGATGTGACGTGATGTATATACCTATGATACTTATAATTTGTAGGTTCCCCAAGAAACCGGAAGTGATGGTGATGTACGATGGCATCCAACTACGCATGAAGCAACTTGAAGAGTATTTGTATAACCTGCTCAACATATCCATATACAGAAACCACCATGAAACAGTATGTTTGTCAATTCGTATACCTATAAATCCTCAATTACATACATCCATTACATCCACAATAAAGAGTATATCTATCTATCTACATTATTCTAGTCTTCGCATGCGAAAAATTTAGACATAGACATAATGTTTATTTGGCAATTTCTACAATATAGATAAACAACAAAATCTTTCTTACTAACTTAAATTAGGTAAAAGTATTGTAGTGTCATGCCAAACTAGAGCTCAGCTCAGCATATACTGTATTTCATTACTTGCATTTAATAAACGTAAGGATAGTAAATGTAATAATTGCTCATTAATTTCCATCGAACACACTGTTTATTTTTCTGTATAAAAATACCAATATTTACGTTTTTCAGGTGAAATTCTTGGAGGTATCATGCTTATCATTTGTGTCCGATCTGGGTACGAAGGGCAAAGAGGGCATGATCCAGAAGCGCACGGGCTCCACTCAGCCGGGGCAGGCTGGGTGCAATTGCTTCGGTCTACTGGGGAACATGGTGTGTGTCAGGTATGCCCGGTCCTGTACCTCACAGTCTGTCCTATTGTAACCCACAGACTACCTCACTGTATCCCACAGACTATCCCACTATAGCCCACAGGTTACCCTGTTTACTCACATAATATTCTACTTTAGCCCACAGACCACCCCACTCTGCCACACTGTACTCATAGACTGTCCACTGTCCCCATAGACTACCCTGCTGTAATCCACCGTACCCACATACTGCCCTACTGACCTTAAACTGCCTTTGCTTAAACTAGTAACAGACGTTCCGTTTTGGCTGGAGCAGATCAATCGTCAGTTGGATTGCAGTTGATACTAATCATTACGTTGTATAAAATAAAGTCGCTTTTGACGCGGGGGACGTTGTCGGATGTCCGACCAAGGTCGGCTCGCCCGCGCATCCGAATTAATCCAAAAGTGACTTTATTTTGTATAATTTAAGGATTAGTATCGACTGCCACTGACGATTGGTCGGCTCCAGCCAAATCGGAGCGCTTTTTACAAGTTTTCACCTTTTCGACGCTATATAAAATACCACAACCGGCGCTTTTACACCAAGTGATTTATTTGAAAATTGGCTAGTCTGAGCAATAACTATCTGTATTTGCCACCGCAGATGCAACTACTTCTGCACCGGCCTGGTGTGTGCCAAGTGGCAGGACCGCTGGTTATTCGTGAAGGACACATTCTTCGGCTACGTGCGCCCGCGCGACGGGGTGATCAAGGCAATCATGCTTTTCGACCAGGGGTGAGTGTGAGCGTCGCTCAACCGTCTCCCTTTGGCCATTACCTTACGGATTATATAGTTCTTGCTGCCACGTAAGTGTGGTGTGAATGGGACAGACGTATACCCCTCCACCCTCCCTGTTTTTACTTGATGGGAACCATACCATCTATTCAATCTGACGATGAAATACCCATGTGCTCCACAATATCGGAATTTGGACTTGGCACGTTGACATTAGGTCGGTCTACCTAATTCGCTTGCAGGCCGTATTCAGTCATCCACGCATTTGATTGGGTATTTAGTTGGCCGTAATTGGGCGTCCATATCGCCACTCGACCCACTAGCTGAATTCGGTCAGCCGAGCTAATGCATACGCCCCATAAGCGCTGTTTCGAAAACCGGTCGGGACTTAATGAATAGACTGTGGGGGCGCCCTAGGTAATCCTACGTCATCAAGTACAAGAAAATTCCACTTTGTAGCGATAGTAGATGTTTAGGAGACCCACAAAATGTAGGTCTGCCCGTACACAACCTGACACAAAAAGAAATTTCCTGCAAGGATAGGATTGACGTAGGATACTTGTAGGATTTACCTACGAGGATACCTACGTCATCCTCAGTCTAAAATTGATTATTTTATACTTATGCGCCGGACGAAGCAGACGTACTGCTAAATAGGAAGGGAATAATAAATAAACTGTTGCAAACTACAAACCAACACTTACTTTGTTAATAAGTTCGGACTACTTGACCAATTGTTGCTATCACTTTCTGTGACTCGTTTATTAAATTAAATATTTTTCTTCTGTCCCATGCAGCTGAATTGTGGATATGTGAGTACGGGTGATGAAAATTGTGCTAAAATAGTAACAATAGACTTAAACGTGTCGTCAGATACATTCACTCTGTCCATCAATATCAGTAATTGGTTAACATATACGCATTTCAAAATCAACCAATAAATCAAGCGTTGACAAAAATCACATTCATACGGCTTCCTTACCTTCAATAACCTTGGCAGGCGGTAATCCTCTCATATTAAATAGTTATAATCACACAGGGATAATTACTACGTCTTGACTGACACCCATTTTATCTCACATTCGTGCAGTCATTTTGACATTAGAACATGTCACCCCACCCTCCATAGATAAACCATGCCAGGAAGGTACACGATTTCCCACCCTACTCTACCACCATACTATAATTTATATCTCCTATAGGTTCGAAGTGTCAAGTGGCATGTACTCAACGGGGTTGAACCATGGCCTGCAAGTGCTCAACCAGAGTCGGCAAATGGTGATCAAGTGCTGGACAAAAAGGAAAAGCAAGGAGTGGATGCAGTACCTCAAGACTGTTGCCAATCAAAGTGGTTAGTATCGTAATTTTTCGCAATTCGTTTTAATTTGCTCGTATTTTTTACCGATAACGGTTCAGCTGTTTAAAAAAACGGCGCCCTCACAGTCTACAATGAGGTTTGTGCCATTTCAGCTGGCGCTACTGAGCCGTAAGGTCGTATTATTTTACAGAAAAAACTGCTGTATAATGACGAATCTAGCTCAGCCAATAACAGAGCTTTATTTTGACAGCAGACCTCACGTCTCAGTAACGCCATCTCATGAATTTTGGAATCGCAAAAACACTCATCGATGAAATGTCTATATATTTATACAACTCTATAACGACAATCTGTCGACATTCACGGCTTTGCAAGTTCAATGCAAAACATCGTGATGTAACCTGCAAATTCAGGCGGCTGAATATGTAACCATGATCCAATTTGGTCAGGCTCCCCTGGTACCAGGGTCACGGAGGTCAGATGGTAGTCGCTCCACTGTAATTACCTGATCGCCAAATTCTGGATCATGGTCGGCGGCGGGCCCTCTTTCTCGAGAGCACAACCGATACATTAACGCCAAGATGATTATTTTTCAACAATATATCAACAATCTGTCGATATTCAAGGCTTTGCACCACCATAAACCATATAATCTCTCGTTCCCCCAGCCCGCGGCTTCACCTACCCGAACGTGCACCACTCGTTCGCGCCCCCGCGCCCCGCCACCCCCGTGGGCACCCTGGTGGACGGCTCCGCCTACCTCGCCGCCGTGGCCGAGGCCATGGAACTAGCCAAGGAGGAGATCTTCATAGCGGACTGGTGGCTCAGCCCGGAGATCTACATGAAGAGGCCGGCTCTGAACGGGAATTACTGGCGGTTGGACACCATATTGAAGAGGAAGGCGGTTGGTTTGCGTTTTTGTTTGAGTTTTTACATTGGTCTTGTTAACATAACGCCGTAAAATAAGGGTTTTAAAAGGCCACAAATTTAGCATTTCATAATATTAATTAGTCACAAACTTATCTGCGGCGTCGCTGTTGTTGACATTGAGATGACAATTTAAAATGGCGGCACTTAGTTCCAGTATTGGCCACCGGATCAGTAAAGTTTGTGGCACTCTAATATGAATCATAATATGAAACGCTAATGTGGCCTTTTTCGACCCCCAGGCTAAAATCCAATTGTCAGCTTAGAGCATTAGATTCTGACCAGTAACGCGAGGTGTTTGACATCGGACCTTAGTCGCTAGTAGCGCCTCCTAGTGAAATTTCGAATTTGGGATAGCCCTCATTGCACAGAAATAGCTGCTGCAAATTGACGAATCTATTCTAACCAATGACGGCTTTATTTTGACATCAAACCTCGCATCTCAGTAGCGCCCTCTGGAATCGAGAAATCCTGTCCTGGAGCTAGCAGGGAATACTTGAAACAGATATTATTTTCTTCCTTTGTCTGATTGTCATAATAATGAAAAATAAGAATTTACATATTTTTCCAACAGTACCAACTTCTTTCAGGCACAAGGCGTGAAAGTGTTCATAATGCTCTACAAAGAAGTAGAGATGGCGCTCGGTATCAACAGCTACTACAGTAAAAGCCGGCTTGCCAGCGAAAACATCAAGGTAGTTGAGATTTTTTTATTACTGTGCCATTTTAACTTGCCATTAAAACCGCGAACATGTAACAACAACAACAACCACCCTCTCTTCACCAATTCTACAAAAACACAAATTCAAAATAAAGTACCTCCGTAAAACAAGTGAGCTTACTGTCATTTTTTCCTGAGTCTGACCAACCGTAGATCCTACTTATGTGGGAGATACATGCCAGAAATCCATGACATAAGACGTATTTCCGTTGTCAAAATACTGTAATAGTAGAGAGAAACTACGTCAGGTCTGTCAGATCCGTTACAACAATTTTGATCAATTTTGGCAGGGCTTTATTTTGAGAGCAGTGAGATTGTTGAAATTACGAAGACCTTCATTCTCCACACACACTGTAGAAGAGATTCCCTTCCAAACCCATGATTTAGCACGTATGCCCTTCGTAAGCTAACATGGCAAGCGTAGGGCCTATCTGATGGTAAGCAGTCACCGCAGTACCAGAGGTTTTACTCGTGTTACGAACACCGTAAAAACCTTTTGAACCCTTTCTTGGAGAACTCCATGTTGTACTCTCCTGGGAAGACCGTCATCACCATCATCATCATGTCATCTTGAAAAGGTCTCATTCTCAAAAGATACTAGACCATATAGATTATAAACTGTGTTGGCACCGGAGATAACCCTACATCATCATCGAGTACAAGAAATATGCCGCTTGGTAGCGATAGTTATGGTCCAGTTAACCCACAAACCGTTGGTCTGGCTATGCACAA
Source organism: Blastobasis adustella (assembly GCA_907269095.1). Lineage (NCBI taxonomy): Eukaryota > Metazoa > Arthropoda > Insecta > Lepidoptera > Blastobasidae > Blastobasis > Blastobasis adustella. Next base: position 15,001,886 of record OU026122.1, read on the forward strand.
ACTGATTCGGACGTTTACGTTCGGTACAGTCGAAGAAAAAAGTTGTTATTTTTACGACCCAAACTTTAGACTTTTCGTACCGATACTTATTATATATAATACTTATAGAAGTAATTAACACTTCTCCTGTTAACACAAATAGCAGAGATGCTACAGCAATGCTAAAAATTTTAGCACGCGGCTGCGGTGCGTTGTGCGCCCACGCGTAGCGCCGATTTCGGACGCAATTGTTGCGTCGGCTGCAGCGAAAGTGTTAAAACCGATATGCCTCCCATTGCCATGCGGTGCCCTCACAGTCTAACACATACCTACACTTCAGCTATATAGTAACCGGAACATTCGTAACGTCAGGTTTTCCGTCATCCAGACCACGCGAAGGGCGGCGTGCTGTTCTGGGCGCACCACGAGAAGATCGTGGTGGTCGACCAGACCGTGGCCTTCCTGGGAGGGATCGACCTCTGCTACGGGAGGTGGGACGACCATCGGCATAGGTGAGAGTTCACCTCCATTCTGGGCATTTTTATTTATCTTTATTTGGAAAACAAACAGCATGTATGGCAGTAAACTAATAATTAAGTCAATAACTAATAAATAAAACCTCACGTCTCAGTGGCGTCATCTCGTGCATTTGGAATCGCAAACATTTTCATGGACAGAAAATGTCTCAATGTTTACCAATTTGACCGGACGGTATCCTGTAGAGAAGAATGTAGCACCATATTTCCATTCTTGGATGGCTTCCTAAGAATCGTTCGACGAGGTAGCTTAGTCTTACATCCATAGACCAAAAATAGCTAACACCATTTTCTATTATTTTTACTACTATCTGCTACTCACCAGCCTGACATATTGATGACTATGGCTAACCTCTCAATGACTTAAAACCAGCATTGGTATTACAGGTTATTGCTTGTATTATATAGATATATTAATTAGTCGCTTTCCGCGTCTGTCTGTCTGTATCTTCGCTAAATCCTTTTAAACCACGCAATGGATTTTGATGCGGTATTCGCCATCAATCATTTAATTTCATCCGAAAGGTTTAAATGTATAATACATGCATATTATAGTAATAATAAAGAAAAGCCGAGAAACGACCCGGCCCGTGCGAAGGACGCTAGTTCTACAATAAACAACACAATTACTTTCCACCAGGCTGACAGACCTCGGGAACGTAACCCACACCCACACGTCGATAAAGTCAAAGAAGAAGACGTCGAGTTCGCCCGGGGGCGGGATATATCTTCCCGGCAACGGACTAGAAGCTGCCCTCGAACTGGCCAGGAGCTCCAAAGACCTCGTCATTGGGATGAACGAGTGAGTACCTCTGCTATTGTGTTTGTAGGTTTTCTATGGACCTGCGGTCTAGTTATCTACGAAATATCTTCACTCCTAAATATGTCACATTCATAAAGAGACGATATATTAGGCTAGGTATTAAATTTAAACATATTAGGAGATAGGTGTATCGAGCTTTCGATTATTATGATTCACATACAGCAACAGAGCCTCTGAAGTGTTATTATTACATACATACATAACGTCTCGCCAGAGACACTTTAAATGAAGTTATGTCAAGGGTTACCTTAAATTTGGTAGGACTATTGTGATCTGTCACATAAGCTGTGACAGCCGCATAAAAGAGTTCCGGTTTAAAATGTAATGTTTAATTTCAGCGTCGTAGAAGAGCCCAAGAGCGAACAGGAAGACATGACGCAATCAGACCAGGCGGAGAGCACACCGGAGCCCAACTTGCCAACCTTACAACCTGGGGACCACCTGCTCATCAGCTCAGTGAATAACCAACACGACGGTGCCAAGAGGGATAGCCTGGACGGCGTACAGAAGAGAAACGTGCTGAACAAAATCACTGACAGAGGGAAAGACATCATCAGTATTATATACCCGCCGTACGAGGAGGAGCGAAATGAACAGAAGTTCGACGACTCTGAAAGGAAAAAGGCGGAGAAATACGCCATATCTAATGACCAAGTATTGCTCACCGATGCTCTGGGCATCCCCCACGCCAATGTGAGCAAAATAGTGAGCAAGCCGACGCCCCTAGCGCAAGTGGTGGAGGGCAGAGTGATCACGGAGACCACGAAAGACAAATTGGAGGATTTGGAAGGAAACTCAAAGCTGTGGATAGGGAAGGATTACACTAATTTTATCGTTAAGGATTTCAACAATTTAGATCTGCCGTTTGTGGGTAAGTGAATGTTTTATATTCTATTTATTGTTTTTTAGAGTTATTCGTCTAAGGTATGAGATCGAATTAAAGATAAAAAAATGTAAACAAATGGGTTGCCACTATAATAAAAATAACCGAAATGGTGGATTATTTAAAATCATTGACATATTGATTAAAATGATTACATTTAATATGAAATAAAATCATATGACTATTTTAAAATATTTTACTGAATTTAATAGGGAACAATGTTTTTTTTGTTGCATATTTGTGCTGTTTCAATAAAATATGAGTAGTTTTCATTTATGCCACCGGTAATGGTGAGAAATTCAAACACTTGGTTCGTTGTTACAGTACATTATTGCAAAGGCTTGGAAAGTAACGGATTGACCGACGCCAAGACATATTTAATTAATTTCTCAAATAATAATACATAAAATAATATAAGATTCAAAATGGCGGCCACTTCTTTCTAATATTGGAGTTTACTAACTAGTGTTTTTGGACTAATAGTTTCCGAGTTACTTATTACGTTTTTAATAAATTGAATAAATGTGGGTAAATCGATTTGTTTCGCTTTCGAAAGTTTACCAGCCGTTGTAAAGCACACTGAAAAGTGTGCATGATGCATAACCATTTGGTTATGCAAACAAAAGGTTTTGTACCCCTGAATAGTCTCTTTGACATTGACAGTTGTGTGTTCACATTTTTGATCTTTAATTTTAATCTCCAACTATACTAACCGTTAATGCTTAAGTTTGGAGAAGGAATAATTTTCGTTACCAGTGCCACATTAACTTAATTTTTATTTTTTCTATAATATTAATTCTAAGCTTGAGGAGTCCTTCCGCCTGGGTGAGTACCACCGCCTTATCTATTTCTGCCGCCAAGCAACAATACTTGCATTGTTGTGTTAAGGTTTGCAGGATAAAGTTGCCAGCGAAATTACAGGCAGGAGGCTTTCATCTTAGTCCTCACGGTGACAACGCACCTGCGATTCTGCAGTTTTGTTACCTGCAACAAATGTATGAATTGTAGATGGTGGTTGAGAGTCCTAACACCTGATAATGGCTTCCTAGAAAATAACCTTTTGAAAATAACCTTGGCTATTAATCATATTATTGATACCCAAGATTAGATTAGGCGTTAACTCGCGAGACTCCATAATTCATTGTTTATGAATGAATCTCACTACAGTACATACTACCGCCACCACGATACACGTAGCGAGGTTTACCGATGATAAAGAAGTGGTGGTGATGTAGTGGTGAGCCATTGACAGCTGAGACAAAGAACCTTGGCAGCGATCACCCGTCGCGTGTTTTTTTTATGTTAGACTAGCCAGGCAATCGACCGCCATCTCACCTGATGGGAAGTGACGATGTGGCCGAAGACGGAGTATGCCTGTCTTTGAACAGCCTATTCACTTCTAGTCATGAAAGCGTCCAGATTATAATAATCATAATAACCGATATGTGACGAGTGCCGTCCACTGAGATCATTCCAGTCGTAGTTTCAACCAACGGTTTCGTCCCAACTTCGTTAGAATTGAGTGACGGACCAGTGGTAGCGAGGTCTCAGCGGGCGGTCTTGCTGGATAACGCGAGGATTGTCCGCCAATTCCTATCTCCCTTGCCCTGACCCTCAGTCGTTTGGTCTCCTCTACCGAGGGGTGTCCTTCCCTAAACGGGAAGAAAAATAATTTAAATATAGCTTGACCGCAACAGAGGTGACCGGTCAATTGTGGCGCTAGTTCTGCGTTTTATGTAGCAGTACCGGAAGGATGTTGTATTCTGTGACAGAATTATAATGTCGCCAACAATGGGACATGGATGAGAAGGGACGTGACGGAATAAGAAACTAACATGTCCCGATTGTAAAATTAGAATAATGACGTTTCGGAAAAAGACCTAACGCCCTTCTTCATGGAATGCCCGGCACCTAAGGTAGACAGTATAAACCGACTAATTTTAAATGGTGTACAATAACGAAGGCGACTTATTAAGGTTATAGACTACTCAATAACGTAAAGTTCTCTTCCTCTATATAGGTTAATATTACCAGTCAAATAAATTTAGTATGCTAATTTTTCCGCAATGAGTCAAAGTAACCTGAAGTCGTGGTAACTCTATAATTGAATTTCTCAATAACAATATAATGACGATGTGTGCCGCCAGACCTGGTGGACCGCAACACGACGCCGCGCATGCCGTGGCACGACGTGGGCGTGGTGGTGGGCGCGGCGGCCGCGCGCGACGTCGCCAGACACTTCATACAGCGCTGGAACGCCGTCAAGCTGGAGAAGGCCAGGTGGGTACACGCATTTATTTATTTGTGATACATTTACAACAAAAAAACTGGCCCAAGAAATATTCAGTGCCTCTAAAACCGGATAAAAGTCAAAAAGTATAAATCTCTTTATTGAGTAGGACATTACATGTCTCTTTCAATCATCAAAGAGGGTAGGAAAGTAGGAAGGATAATAGATTTATCCGATCACTGTGGTTATTATTTGAGAGTTATATAGGAGCATGAAATAATACAACACAGTAACAGTGAGTTTACGTGTGTAGGCATTTCAGTGAGAAAAGTGTATCAACGTAGTTCATTTAGTGGTCTATGTTCTTGCGCGTGCGTAGTGTGGCGTAGGTATCAGCATGCAAACAATTCTTTCTTGTTTTGGCGAAGGACGGTCCTACGGTGCTGCCCAGACATATTTTTTTTATAGAAGTGGCAAATTAGTCAGCAGGTCACCAAATGGAAAGTGACAACGTCGCCCATGGACATTTGCAACGCCAGGGGAATAATTCTGGCGCTGTGACATCGCAAATTCGACATTTTTTCTAGCCACATATGTCCATTAAGGATGACAGTCTATTGCAGTCATCATCTTCGACAATCGTATATTATCGATTATTAATTTCAGTGACGTTTTAATACAGTTGTTAGGCTAGAGAAAATGTCGTATTTGAAACGTCACAACGCGAAAATCGCTCCTCAGGGGTGTAGCGAAAGCGTTGCCAGCCTATGTGTGTCAGGATGCGGTGGCGTAAATCAGGGGGCTTACCATGAGCTCTTATAGCAGGACTTAGAGCCGAATCACACCGGAATGGCAGCGGCCGGCAGCGACGCGGCGAGCACTTTCAGTGTGAAATAATTTTAAACTTTATTTACATACTTATAACTACTAGTATCGCTTGAGGTCGCGCGGCGAAGCGGCGAGCGGCTGCGCGAGCGGCTGCGCGACGCCGCGCGACCTTTTTGAAGTTTTCAAGCGATACTAGTAGTTATAAGTATGTAAATAAAGTTTTAAATTATTTCACACTGAATTCGGCCCTTAAACAGAATTACTCTGCTTAGAACGAGACAGAGCTATATGTGTCATTTGGTATTTGAACTAGACAGTCCGACCCTAACATGAGAGATGTTGAACTCTAGAGACGGTGTGCACTAAATAAATAAAAAGAAAACTAAGTAGTGAATTTAAAATTTGTTTATGTAAAGAATTGCAATTGTACCTTAAAAGGTCTTTGAATACACTCAAATGACCACGTCAATATGTGCTAAGTAAATATAAATAAAGCAAGCATAAACGGCCAGTTTCTCGTACGTTAATCAACAATTAAAAATTGACATCCTTATCTATGAGTTGTAGAAAGAGACGGAAAGTGTTTTCGGTGATTAAAATTGACAAGCATTTTAGAAACTGGGGGTAATTGTTTCTTACTCTTTCTTTCCAGACAGAATACGAACTACCCGTATTTGCTACCAAAATCGTACAACAACATCAAGCCCCTCGAAGACTTGGATAAAAATCTTAGAGTCGACATCAGGAATATGTCATGTCAGGTGAGTAAGACACGGGAACCCGTGATCAGACCACTGACAGTCCTGAACCCTGAAAGTAGATCAGGCTTTACATGCGTGAGGCGATCATTCGCTTACAGATAACTACAGGGACTGGGTGCTTCTAATAATTATAGTAGTATTTATTTACAAGTATTTGTGCAGATAATTTAAGAACTCCGTGACCCGTGGTAGCAACCAGGGGAACCTGACCAGATTAGATCATGGTTACACATTCAGTCGCCTGAATGTGCAGGTTTCATCACGATGGTTTTCCTGTTACTTGTATAACACCGCTAAATTACTTACGACGGCAGGGGTTCAGCGTTCAAAAGGAGATAATGTACGGACCATACAAAAAATACCAAAATTTGAAAGTGACGGCGAACAAGATCATGGTAGCAATTCAACAGCATACATTATTTTCAACATTTTTATTAGCTGTAATAGAATAAAATTTTACCCCAGTTCATAACAAAAAAAGCTAGATTTTTGAGCTTCATTAACAACTTGGTTACTGTCATATAGCGTAGCTATCATAATAAAAATGTTGAGAAAAAGTTTTCTATCAAAATAATTACTTTGCAGTTGGCCTTCTTCATCGAATCAATTTTTGGAAACAAAAGATCTAGCTCGCCCAGTAATCGGTCACGGCTTCATTATCGGTCGCCAGGAACAGTTTTTGGCACGCACTTTCTACATTTTGGTACTTTCCCGACTGTGTAAGTGTGTATTGAGGAAACATCCAGCCCCACCTCTATCCCCAGGTGCTTCGAAGCGTGTCCTCATGGTCGTGCGGGTTCCTGGACCCGGATACTGTGGAGCAGAGCATCCACGAGGCGTACGTGGACACCATCACGCGAGCCCAGCACTACGTCTACATCGAGAACCAGTTCTTCATCACGCTGTCCGGGTCGAGCGTGGCTGTGAGGAACCAGGTGAGCTCGATTATTCTAGACCAGGTGTTCGCACTCCAGTGTACCGGAGTGAACTCGATCGATCGAGTGTCGTCCGTCGCACGCGCTCAGAGCTAATTCCGGCGCGTCTCGCTAGACGGCGTTGCTTGGAACTATACGACTTTTGAGAATTAGAAACGGGTGGATAGGCACAGCTACTTTCCAGTTTATTTAAATACTGAAACCTCTATAATATTTATAATGTTATTCCAACAGATCGGCGAGGCGCTGTTCAACCGCATAGTGCGGGCGTTCCGCGCCAACGAGCGGTTCCGCGCGTTCGTGGTGATGCCGCTGCTGCCCGGGTTCGAGGGCGAGGTGGGCGCGCCCACCGGCACCTCGCTGCACGCCGTCACGCACTGGAACTACCAGAGCATCAGCAGGTGGGTGGGCTGAGCAGGGTGGCACTGCCGGGTTCGAGGGCGAGGTGGGCGCGCCCACCGGCACCTCGCTGCACGCCGTCACGCACTGGAACTACCAGAGCATCAGCAGGTGGGTGGGCTGAGCAGGGTGGCACTGCCGGGTTCGAGGGCGAGGTGGGCGCGCCCACCGGCACCTCGCTGCACGCCGTCACGCACTGGAACTACCAGAGCATCAGCAGGTGGGTTGGGACTCCAAAAGTGCTACTACCAGAGCGTCAACAGAGGCGGCTATGGAGGCAGAGCTGCCGACGGTCAACCAGGGAGCAACGAAGGCTCGTTGCTCCCCAGTTGACACTACAGCAGAGGTCGTGGCAGTATCGATGGCCCCGCGACTGCACATGTGAGACCACTGCATGGGTGGCTCTCAGTACTGATGGCCCCGTCGTTGCCCAGATGAGACAATAGCAGGGGCTGGGAGTGGTATTAACAACCAGACATTGCTGGTCTATCGGTCGAATTTGTAAATCTTGGACTAAACAGGAATGGCAGCGCTTCTAACGATACAGCAGCAGATGGGTGGGGATACTACCGATGACACCGTCGCATACAAGATAAACTGTTACATCGTGATCAAGTGACACCTCATTTTCAAACATATTCCTATCATACTTAGTAAAACATACCACATAATATTAACAAACTCACTTTTTTGGCCTCTCCATTGTTGCGAATTTTTACGTACCTAATATACCTAATAAAATAGCATATTAATTTACCCCGTCACCCCAACAGGAGCAAGGAGGCGATCCTGTCCCGTCTCTACGATGCGGGCATTCAAGACCCATCAGACTACATCACTTTCCACGGCTTGCGGACGCATTCCGTCCTCGACGGAGAGCCGATCACGGAGCTCGTGTACGTGCATTCGAAGCTGCTGATCGCTGACGACAAGACGATCATATGCGGCAGCGCCAACATCAACGACAGATCCATGATCGGGAAACGAGACTCGGAGATCGCGGTGTTGTTGCAGGTCTGTTGTGGCTGGTTTTAGGTTGACTAGTATGGGTTTGCCTGCACTTGGAAAGTCACCGCTTGTTTGAAAGTTTTGCCCGCGACTTCGTCCACGCAACTTAACGTGTCCCGGAGTTTTAGAGGTCGGCAACGCATTGGTGATACTCCTGGCGTTGCTAGTCTAAGCAGCGGTGACCACTTTCCATCAGGTGGCCGGCTTGCCTGTTTGTTTACCGTGTGCCATAAAAGATTTCAAATAACTTTTGGGAAATAAAAAGTAGCCTATGCCCGTCCCCTTTAATTACTCACTTTTGCATTTATGATATGACTGTCAGTTGTCATTTTTTCAGGATAGTGTATTGGCCGTATGATATAATTCCTGTTACACCACATTCAATATTATCGTTGTCGCGCTCATATGGTACTACTGCTCGGATAGTAACGACATCTGGTGGATTTTACCATCGCGAAAAACTCTCATTATTTTGTATATTCCATTTGAAACGTAATTATGAAAGAAATAAAAGACATTTATTACCCATGGCACATCACGACAAAATAAGAATTACATGATTGACAAAAAAAATCAACAACGAAACACATCTAAAACAATGAGTAGTATCCCAGGCTACCTTTCCTTACCTTTCCTTTGGTTACTTGCTGACTCCCTGGGCCATCAAGGGGTCTAAAAAGGCCACAAGCGTTTCATTTTATGTTTCATATTAGAGTGCCACAAACTTACATGATCCGGTGGCCAGCACTGGAACTAAGTGACGCTATTTTCAATTGTCATGTCAATGTCAACAACAGCGACGCTGCAAATAACTTTCTGAAAAATAATATGAAATTTAGATCCCCAGGTGGCTTGTCTGGCCGTGTGGGTACATCTCTAAACATTAAAAAAATAAAACAAAATCTCCACACAGGACGAACAATTCGAAGACGGCGTGATGGACGGCCAGAGTTTCCCTCGTGGTCGCGTAGCGGGGGCGCTCCGCCGGCGCCTCTTCCGGGAACACCTAGGCCTGATGGAGGAGGACCTGGAACGCATGGGCGTCAACGTCGACGACCCGTGCTGCCAGCAGTTCTACAGGAACCTCTGGAAGTACACCTCGACGTTGAACACCAGCATTTATGAGGATGTGAGTACGAAATGAGATAAGTAGAAATGCTATGTGGGGCTTCAAACTATAGAGGACGCTTGTCGCCACCTCGGCCATTACTGCGCATTACTTTACTTCCTTGCAATAACTGTCAGATGTCAGTCTATAAAAAATAATAATCATCTTTGAGTTTGTGCTCTCGCGCACGAGGGCCTGGGGTCCGCAGTGACCATGATCCAGGATTTGGCAGATCAGATAATTACAGTGGAGCGACTGCCATCTGGCCTCCATGACCCTGCTACCAGAGAAACCGGACCAGATTCGATCATGGTTACACATTCAGACGCCTTAACGTACAGGTTTCATCGCGATGTTTTTCCTCACCGTAAGAGCATCGGTTAGCATCCAACTAATGTATGTACATAACTCAGAAAAGAGTCATTAGTATATGGCCGCAGTAGGATTTGAATCCGATACCTTTCGCTTACGAGTCGTATACCCTAACCAGTCGGTTGTAATATTATTGAATTCCCCAGGTATTCCACACAATACCGACGGACGCGGTGCACAACTTTGCCGAATTGAAGCGCTACCAGGAGGAACATAGTCAGACGCTGTGGCATAAGGACCCGGCGCTAGCGAACAGAAAAATAGACCTTATACAGGGCTATTTGGTCGACATGCCACTGGATTTCCTTTGCAACGAAGTGCTTACACCTAGGAATATATCTATGGAGGGGATGATGCCCACTGCGCTTTGGACTTAGTTCATAAGGGTATTTTTTTTATCAAGAAATTCAACTGCGATATTGAGTTCGACTTTATTGTAAGCCGGAAGACGACCATTGCTGGACAAGGCGTCATCCATAGGATTAGGTGATGACCAATCTTGCCCTGCTGTCTTGTGCGATAATCGACCTTATACAGATGGTTATAGAGGGGCCAGTCCTTTGCGCCACTCGACTTGTTTATGTTCCGCAACGCATGTTGCAAATGTGCTGTTTCTTGAAGAGAAATGCGAATAGTGGTCCATATTCCTTTAAACGATTTTGAGTGTTTTTCGAGATCTATGCGATAGACCAAACAGTATTTTCGTATGCTCTGGCCTTATTATGAGTTTCATTGATTATCTGAAGTCTCCAACCGTCTCTGAACTGCTTTCGTAGTAATTCGTGAAGTCCATCTTGTTTCTCTTCTAACATGTTATTCGGAAATATAATAAATTGTAAATAATAGGACTCTGGGAAGAAGATAGCGCTGACGTTTTCTTTTCACACTTCATTTAAATCGTTGTCAAGTAATGTATTGTCTTTTGCCTGCACTTCCTTTTGGGATAAATTGGGCTGTACAATTCACAACTGTAAGACGAATGTTTCCCGAGCGCGCTCGATACAATCGTAGCTTGATTATATTTTCAATCAATCCAGAAAGAGATTTCCATACAAGTTTTAAATCCCGTGCAACTTTAAAACGATATATTTTAATGAAAATCTGACAAGCCGAAAATCTTACAAACCACCAATATCTATGATATTGGTTTCTGGGTCACGTCTACAAAGTTTCATGGGCTTTGATAGCTTAATATTGAAAATATGATCAAACTTTTCTATGGAGCGCAAACACTCGCCTTACTAAATAATTTTTGCAATAAAAATGAGTCGTGGGTCTCCAAGATGCACTCGGTGCTAATATACTTTAAGGTACAGTTGCGATTACGCGACGAGTACGATGTCAAATCTGCGTGATTTGTGAACTATGGGTGGTCCGGGGGTCGATTCTCGCGCTGTGACATCTCAAATTCGACATTTTCTTTAGCCAAAACTGTATTAAAACGTCACTGAAATTGATCTTCGACAATATGCGACTGTCGCACATACTTGAGAAAATATTTTTCGGCTACAATATCATTATTAACGGAGATATGTCGCTAGAGAAAATGTCGAATTCGAGATTTCACAACGCGAGATTTAAATTACTTAGAACAATAAATGTCTGTGGTGTCCTATTTATATCCTGTGCATAATATTTTTAAAACAAATACTTAATGGACTTACATCTCCCTTCATTAAATGAAGCGGAGTAAACTAGTGTAGTTAATCGATCATAATAATTCAATGTTGTCCTTCTACGTTCAATTTTATTTATTGTTATTACTAATGTGTTCAAGTTTTCTAGAATTTACTCAAAGTGACATTTGTTTCAATAATTTAGTTTGTACTAGTACTTATATCTACTATTTTAACCACCGTATAATAATCACATTCCTTTTGACTATCTATTTTTTTATGTTTGTTTTATCAAAGCTTTGGTTTCCGAGTGAACGCTTGTAGTAATCTATAATAACTTCAAATAAAAATGATACTAATCATCTTGGCGTTAATGATCCATTGACCATGATCCAGGATTTGGCAGATCGATAATCAGACAATTAAATAGGTCATCTGACCTCCGTGGCCCTGCTACCAGGGGAACCTGACCAGATTGGATCATGGTTACACATTCAGTCGCCTGAATATGCAGGTTTCATCACGATGTTTTCCCTCACCGTAAGAGCATAATCACTATCAATGTATAATCGCTTTAAATACTTCTAACAAAACTGTATCCAAGTTGTAATTTTGCTACTTTATTGTTCTGTTTAAAGACTATTGTAATAGTATAATTGTATTATTCTGGTACTAAACTATTTATAGTAGAAAACTTCGACTCTTTCTAGTACTATGTACAATGTGAGGCATGAAGTGTAGTTAATCTAGATGTAAATGGAGGTTAGCGTCCAAATCCGATTTCAAGCCAAACAAAATAATCCGTAACTGGTGGACCCGGCGCGACTTCGTTCGCGTACTCCTACCTACCCTTCTTACTTATAAACCTTCCTCTTGAATCATTCTACCTATTGTTGAAAACCGCATTCAAATCCGTTGCATAGTTTAAAAGATCTAAGCGTACATATATACATAGGGACAGAAGACGGGAAGCGACTTTGTTTTGTACTATATATAGACATGTCAGGATAAACTAGTTTGACCTAGGCCGAGCTGAATAAGAATCATTATTCAAGATTGAATTGTAAAATTTTACCTAAATAGCTATAGATTTTGGTTAGGTAGATGTTAGGTAAGCAACTTCGTAATTAAAGAGAGTATGCTACGTTAAAAGTTTCTATAATATGATAGAAAATATTGCTTAAAGAAGACGAAGTGGACCGGGACAAACCAGGGTCTTTAATTGTCATTGTCACAATACTAACCTGGGCAACGCGCACTACTCGCGTGCGCAACATATCTCTTTCAACCTCATGGTGAGTTGCTAGAGACAGGAAAGACAAGCATTAGAAGGCGAGCGCTCGAGTGAATGCGATCGGTTTCAAAAATAGGGCCCGTAAACTAGTTTGGCCTAGTATTAACTAGTTTTGAAATCGGGTTTGTTTGGTAACACGGGTAATAAATACAAAGTCAGACCAGAAATTTCAAGTATCTGTTAATGGCGGTAGTAGGGGTCAGTGTTCTGTAAAAGGAGCAAAAAATGTTTCCCGGGCAATGCGGGTTCAATTTCTGGTTAAGCTTTACATAATATATTGCATAATAAATAGGTAAAGTACTAATAAATAATTAAGTGAACTATTGCATCCACTTTTCGAGATTATTTTATAGATTTTAAGTTACTAATTATCTCTATACGTAAGGAAGGTAGAACAAATTGTCTTGGATTTATTTTTATTGCTTACAAAAAGTTAGGGTTGTAATTTATAGATTAAAAAATACTGGTATTACGTAATTTTGATCTTAACAATAAGGGTTTTGCTTTTCCGTTGGTCCGTCGCTAAAACCCACAGAACAGTTCATCACCTTACACGGCAGGTTATCTGTCAATCATAACAATAACAGTGGTCAAACTGACAGCTAAACATATCCTTTAAGATACGCCATATTCTCAAAATGTCACATTAGCAACATGTCACATTTAGCAAAATGTCATAGCACTTCTACCGACTAATTGCCTTTTGCCAATGTATAAGATGCGACATTTCGAGAATGTGATCCTACTGATCCTCCACATCACCACATGCTTCTAGGTGGAGGGGTTTCTTATATCGACTTATATCCAACCATGCACGTGGGTTGGAATTTGAAGTAAAATATTAATAAAAAAATTCAAATTACTTTAATATATTCTATTATAGTTCGCGCCAAACGAATTAGCAGTAGCAGATATTGATCTCTCGGTTGGAACTAATTTGTAAGCGGTGGCTCTGTTTCAATTGTCATACTCGTTACAATTTACGAAATTGAAAAGTTTTCTTTTCTTTTATAACTAGCCGTTCTCAGTGGCTTTTCGCCCGCAGTTCGGATCTCTGTAAGCAATCAACTTTCCCGCCGGTACCGATTATTTTCCCGGGATAAAAAGTAGCCTATGTTACTCAGTGATAATGTAGTAAAAGTATTAGAAAGTAAAGTATTAGTGAAAGATATTTAAAAAACAGGCCAGTACTTTCTTTGGTTATTCATTACAAACAAAAATTTTAAAAATCTTATTTATCTTTACTCTTTATAATATTGAGAGAGATCAAGGCACGCTTTTGCTAATCGATTTGACACAAACAACAGTATAGATAGTTCAAGTCAGTTGTGCGCGTGGCGCTATGTGCGTGCGCTTGTAAATATACAGCTTTCATTTATGTGGCAGTGACGCGACCACTTGGCGTGCCAATGGCGTGGCGTCATTGTGACGTGTGAGGTTTACCCACACATAGGGCCGCGCGTACAACTGAGTTGAAATATCTTTAATTAAGGTTATCCCCTACACAACCTTTCACATTAAATCACACTGGATATAAACCCATCGATATGTCGTGCCCAGTTGTGGCAATATTCCATTGGCATTTAATATCTATTTCAATACAATAGTACTTCTTGTTTTACTTAATTTATTGTAATCAATCGTTTAAAGAATATTATATCGAATGGTCGTATTTGATTTATATTTTAAATATAATAATTTGAATTGTTAAATACAGTAGATAAATAAGTGTCCGTGCCGTTAATTTTTTGTGAAAAGTGTAAATAATATTTTTATAAAAAACTTTATCTTTTATTTTCATTTATATTCCATTGATCTTATAACATAATAATATGATCTTATGATAATAGGACGACGAAGATGTCGCTTTTTTTAGGAGCCGACCTAGACTGCCCTCTCTTATTTTGACAGGTACTGTGGGCCGAGAAATGGTCTATCGGCTATCAGTTTTGACAAAAGTTCCGTGGTCATAAGTGCAAGGGAAAATCAACCGTCTTGTTTTAAGACGTAGAACTAAACTTCAATCTTAGGACGGTAGACCACATTTTTGGCGCCTGTATACACCGAAAACAGTAGGTACGTAGGTGGTAATTTTATATAAATAATAATTACTCAACCTATTGATAATTGACACGATAAGAAAAAGAAGTAGGTAAGTACCTCTAATAATTCGGAAGAACCGTAACGGAAAAAATTCAATATATTTATTCCAGAAATCACCACCAGTATAATTTTTAGTTATATTTCCTAACATTCCCACTGGCACTAGACAAATAAATACATCTAAAATGTTCACGATCTTGGTCACAAATAGTATGTATGAATAAATAAATGGATGTATGTATAAATGAATAAAGCGCCATCTTCCACGTATTATGGTTTACTCTTTACATTTACTGCAAAGAGGGGAGAGCGAGGCAACTACGCGACCTGCGTGCATTTATTGAAATGAACATGTTGTCTACCGTTTACAATAGATGGCGCTAGAGCTTTGTTTAATCTATAGTAAATGAAACCGCTGTTGTTAGTGAACTGAAGCCATAGGGTTCGTAATTGAAGCTTTTGTATAGGTTTTTCTTAGAATTTGAATAATTTTGTATAGGTTTTGTAGCATTCTGTAATACCTAAATACCTCTATTTTAAATTGAAGTCGGCCATGAAGCCCACATCATTTACTTTAAACATACCTAGGTTGGTAACCTAACTACCAATCTAGATGTTGGTAGGGATGTAAGGTACGGAAGGGAAGGAAGGTAACCTTGAGGTTTTGGAGCGTGAAAAGTTGAAGTCTATGAAAATAACAACAACAGAAAAATAATATAACAGTGGCCGTATGGTGACAACATTTATTTGTTTATTAGGCCATAAAATTGGTTGTAGGTATTTCAGTAAGTACTTAATATTAATGCATTACAAATATTAAACATAAATATAAATCCGAATAAAAACATGAAAACAAAGTAACAAAATAGAAAAACAATTTACTATTAAATTTTAATAGATAATAAAAAGTAAGAACACTGATTCATTCATCAACTTACAGCCCCTACGACTGGGTGTCGTAAATCACCCCAAATTTTTCTATTTTATGCGCTTATTACTTAGGTACCTAACCACGCTTTGGTTTCTGAATTTAGAGAAATGTGTCTAGTATTCGCATTAGACAGTAGGTACGATCTCCAACCTGTATGATAAGCGTGGGGGTTAGGTATGCGGCAAAGCCCTCCACTGACGTGGTGGAGGCTCAAGTCCAGCAGTGGACTATTATGGGTTGTTGGTGATGATGCCACGGTATTGTATGACTATATTTTTATATATAGTTTTGTTAAAAACTAGCTGCCCGACGCAATTTCGTGTGGATATATTTTAATCTCTAACTCTACCCTTTCGATCAACAATAATCCATACTCAATCCCTCCCCTACTCCTACTCTGGCAATTATGACACAAACTAATTTATTTTAAATTTTAATAAGGAATGAAAATGAATAACATTAGAACATTTATTGCCACAAGACACCACGACACGACTAAAACTAAACAAAATTAAAAATAATGAGCTAAAAAATAAACACCTCAGAAGCCTCTTCCGTATGCCCAGCAGGATCATACAGGATAATATAATAATAATTCAAAATTAATAGAAAATTACAACTTATTTATAAAAAAATTAAACGTCACAACTAAATAAATAAGCATCAATCAAGTTACAAACAATTATCTTCCAACTAACTACCTAATAAACAGCGCCTATTTTTATTCATCTCCCTTGGTTACACATACACATAAGTAGGTAACTAAATTTTTTTTAAAGAAAGTAATAATATATTTATTTATAAATAATATTCTCCTAGGACCTAGGTACTTCCAACCTGGTACAACATGGTGCTACCAGTCGACTAGGTCACAGCATCACACCGTTATTATTACCCACTCTACCAAGAACACTCGCTTCCCGCCCGCAGAGCTCCTAAACGTAGTGTGTCTATCCTCTTCGAGAACCCTTTCCAGTTTGTATGGCAGCAAGTACAGAACCCAAGGTGCTACAAGTTTCGAACGGAATTCCATTTTCCGCTGGCTTACTAAACCCCGCCCTCCCCTAATTTTGGTAACCATGCCAGAGCGAGAAACAGGATGAGACACCACTATACCAAACGGTTCTGCATTTCCTATCCCATTCCAATTTTTTTTTCTTATTATATTTATACATTTTATAGATATAGATAAGTATAGGTTGGTATGTTTTATGATTTCACATTAGTATTTTTTCTTTTGAGTGGAAGTTGGTGAACATCATCACAATCTGAAAATCTACCTACCTACCGTGATTTACGTAGATTAGGTACCTAACTACCTATACGAAGGTAACTAACTATTTATTAGAGTGTTTATAACCAGTCAGAGTGGTTCGGAATCAGGTACCTATTCATTTCCTACAGGTATCAATACGTATGTCATATAAATGTAAATAAATTATTTAGATATCTAGGTAGATATGAAGTTGGTCCAGTTAGTCGTACTATGCATAATATCAACTGGGTGAAGACTATTATAGCCACAAATAGCCCTTTATTATGTGTGTAGGGCAACGAAGGACTGCAATAATTCGTTACTGGCTCTTGTTACGCAGGGCTGGGATGGGCTTGGGCTTGGCCCTTCGAGTCCTACGCTCCCTTCTCACGGCCGGTTTGAATAGGCCCGCGCGTTGCGTAACCCGCGGCCAATGACAGTGGCTTGCACATGCAAGGGGGCGGAGTCGTTACGTCACTGCCGCCTGCCCCCCGCGCGCGCCGCTGTGACGTCACGCCGCTTCCCGCGCCCCTGCCACACCCCCCCGCGCCTGGCGCATGCGACGACAGCGCCAACACCGAGTGCGGTGCCGCGAAGAAACACGCGACAAAACACTCGCGCGCTCAAACATGGCGGATGGGTCGTCTGAAGACCGCACCGGCCCGAAACAAATAAACGATTTAACTTTTTCCGCGCTTGACACAGAACATGGTGACACAAAAAAGTGTGACGAAGAAGCTTTTCAACGAGATAGAGTGAATTTATCATTCTACATCGAACTGGAAAAGAGTGAATCTTGTGGAAATAGTGTTTCGCGCGGCGTGGCCTGTGATCGGTCGACGGTGAACTCCACGGACTCCCAAAAAGTGTGTGGCGCGAATGCCGAATCCCAGACTGAGGACAGAAAAAGGCGATGCTTCGACAGATACGACAGCTCCGAGTCCTCTGACAGGTAAATCAGGGTGTTTTTCTGTTATGATGTGAAGTTATGATTAGTTGGTCGATTCGTGGAGTCAGTGCTCCAGTGACCGTAGGCTGTTGTGTTGTTTTCGATGTCATGGCCATTGTGAGAAGCGATGGTGTTGCTAAGCGGAGCGTCAGTGCGGTTGAATGCCCTCGAAATAGTCTGCTGGCGCGCGGCACGACACGATGCTCGCTTGGCGCTCGAGTCGCTTAAATAATCGTGTTGTAATAGAAACGAATTGTCACAACTTCACTGCCGATTCCCTAACGTGAGAAAAACGTCCGTCATGTCGTAGCGTAAAGGTTATAGGTATATCTATTCATTTATGATGTGTTCGACGACTATTGTATCTACCTATTGCTGCAATTTTCAAAATAGTTACGGACAGACCCACATGAATTCAGAGTTAGCATACGTGAACATCGAAATATAACTCGATAGAGAAGACGACTTTCTCACAACTTTCCAATTTCAGAGACATGTTACTGTTGTAGCAGACATTATCGATAATGAGCTCGTGTTTTTTGTGTGGGCGGTTGTTTACACGCCAGCTAGACTGCTGTGGACCTTGGCACTGAATCTATTACATAGTATCTTGTTGCTATGATATTATTACTCAAGTAATGATTACCGTGGTGGCCATGTGGTATCTGGCTGGAAGAACACACCCGGACCATACCTGCTAGCATACACAACCACAACTGATAGGTCCTAGAGATAGATAATCAGACATCTCAGTGGACCAGTGGATAAGCAGAGTTAGCTATTAGGTATAAGTGTAACTCAACCTGACAGCGTGCTAACCTGTAGTAACACTCTACCATGTAGTTTACATTACCTGCCTGGCTACCTGCTATCTTACGCAACTGATATCCTAGTTACAGCCCATACCATACCATATAGACGGGGAAGAACTAAATTCTCCTATCTTACACGTGGATAAAATCTAAGATAGGAGGATTTAGTTGTTCCCTGTTGATATATGATATATCAGTGGACAAATGGGTAGGCATAATTTGTTAGTTTTAACACCAACCTGCCAGTGTGCCAACTATAGTAATACTCTACCACAAGTTTAGTTATGGGCTGGCAGGGCAGCAGAGGATGGCTATAAATGGCTAATGATTCATGTTAGCTGAAATGCTATATTTTGGGTCACATGCTCTACCTATACTGGGTATATTTTAGCTTCCCTAATTAATTTCTTTGTAATGATTTAGTAAAAGGATACTGCAAGTCTATGCCATCTTTTAGGGCAACATAAAAGCAACAAAAAAGGCAGACACACTCAGACACATTGCAATCTTTAATAGCTGGTTGATTTGACTGTTATTGAACTTGACTTGATTTCGGTATCAAAGTCATTATCACCTATGACGTTCACCGTACATTGATAAAAACATAATCTTTTTGTCTTATTTAGATTGCACATTGTCGTATAACTACACACAAACTATACGTAGGTTCTATATAAATCTTGATTTCGTTTAGGCTTAAAATGTAGAAATCGCAAATGGCTTCTCCTTCTGTCTCCTTCTCCATCCCAGAACTATTTGTGTGATTAAAATAAATTCAGTAGAGTGCCCCATTTTGAAAAAGAAGCTGCCATGCATGACTTTGTTTGCGTGGTTTGAATTTAATTAACTCTTTGCCCCTGTCTGTGCGATTTTTCAAATATTTTCTTTCATAAAACTCAACAACTATAAACAGCCAAATGGGTGCAACCGTTCTCAAGTGATAACATTCGGCAATTGATTATTATTTTTTTGGTAAAGGCTTCATTTTTGTTATCTGTCATTCTAGTCAAGGTTAGTCTTCACTTTCCTACCTATCTAAGTACCTACAGGTAATCTGAAATTAGGAAGTTTGACGTAGATTGTCCATCCATTGATAACAGCTTAATGCTTTAGTACTGAATGATCTCAAACTCACACAAAACAGAATAATATGTAGATTGGGGTCTGAAAACTATTTTGGAGAAAGGTCAGGTCAAGAGTACATTAAATCTAAAAGTAAGTAATAGGTGTTAGGTAAGTATTCCTGCAAACAATTGCACTCGCAGCTAACTTCCTAGCCGCCATAAAGATCGACGCCAGGTGTAATACTTCCTCACTAAAGTGGTTGTGACTTTATGTGTTGTTGATGTAGTTAGTAGATTGTAGGTAATATGTGACAAAATTTATTCTACTGAATATTTAAAATGAAAACCTCCGCTACATAATTCCACATAATTCGGGAGCCCACGGAATTGGGGCACCGCTGCTGCCCCGACAGGCCGATACCGCGAGATAGCGCGGCGTAAGTGGGCAATGTAGGTCATCCATTACGACCTGATAACATGTGCCTGTCCGGCTTGTAGTGGTAGGTGCGCCGCAGGGCGTGGCGGATGATGCTATGCGGAGCGAGCCAAGTGGCAGTGACTGTTGAATGTTGGTAGGCCTAATTGTGATTGCTAGAGTTACTGTCCAATAGTGTCTTAGATATTATTAGATGCGTAGCGTCAATCAATCAATCAATCAATCAATTTATTTATTTGTGGTACACAGGTTATGCAGTTGTTACAAAAATTAGTAGGTAGATAGGTCCTCTGTGACCTGCCGTCGGCATACAAATCTAGAGAAGCTAAATTTTTGAAATTAAATAAAAAGTGAAATACATTAAAACATTTAAGATTATAAAAGCGTTAGATTAAATAACCCGTAGCGCAGTAATATTTTAGGATACGCTCTAATTTAAGTCTGAGATGTAAGTGGTAATTTGTTAAGTGACAATGAGGTACGTGCTTTGAAACGGCATATGTGGCTGCAACACAGTGGCCGGCCAGTCTATTATAGTTCCTCCCAAATGGATTGGCAATGACTGATATTGATCTCTCGGTCAGAACTAATTTGTAAGCAGTCAAAGCGATAGCTCTAACGGTTAAACTTGAATAGTCGTACGTATTCGTTACAATTTAACAAATTAGAAAAATTTAGAACGTTTTCATGAAATAGTAAATTATATAGTAGTTCAAAAAGAGATCAAAACACGCTAATGCCATTACATTTGACACGAACTATAGCTATGTTATTTATTTTTGTATTTGTTGCACTCTAATGTTTTCTACTCGACATGAAGTTTGCCATAAGGGACGAAGTGACATTATTCCAGCCTCATAAAGTAAAAAAATATCCATTTTGATATTTCCTGAAGCTACCTACTATCACCCTCGCCACCATATCAGCTGGAAGACGCCCACTGCTGGGCATAGGCCTTCCCCAGAGATCTCCACAAAGGCCGGTCTTGTGCCTTCTACATCCAGCTGGTACCTGCGATCTTTATCAGGTCGTCGGTCCACGTAGTGGGAGGCCTACCCACGATGCGTCTTCCGGCACGTGATCGCCACTCTCACCCCATTGCTTGTTAACTGCTTTAGTGTTACCATTCTTTCTACTTTAATACATATTTCATTTTCTTTTCTAACTTTTGACGTTATGACTATCTATGACTTACAATATTCTTGTTAGATAATTTACAGACATTATCAGTTCAATGCCCTGTTTTCCTTCTATAAATGGTTTGTCCACAACTTTGTAACCATTTAGGTTAGGTATCACTATCACTTACTAAAACGGACCGCTGTTGTAGCGCTCCTTGAGATATTCTTATCGGTGATGCAACATTCTTATCAAATCACAATTGCATGCAAATTTAATTTCATACATATAACATACTTTGTATAAAATATATGTGGTCAACTATAGTAATAGATTTCCCGTAATGCTACGTTGCTGTACCTCATTAACGATAACTTTTATCTGGGGTTCAATTCAATAAGTGATAGCATACAACTTGAACTATGTATTTTGTGTTGCGAACCCTTATCACGTAACATGCGTACGCTATCACGTTATCACTGTGCTCAACCACACTCAACTTGCGATATCATATTATTATTATATTATGTCCCTTGCCTATGAAATTGGCGGTTTTTTTTCGCAAATTTGCTCATATATTTTTATTTGTACATAAATAACATATCAAAATTTAGTTTTTAAAAATCAGGGTTGAAAGTACACCTTTTCAGTTGTCGTCAATTTTGCCGCTTTAATCGGGTATATTTTTATGAACAGAGTAGTTATTACAGTAAAATGGTATGCACCAGTTAGCTTAATGTTGTCTGATTATACCTACGAAGTTTCATTGTAATCGGATTTACCATTTCCAAGAAATTTAAATATTTGCTTGTATGAAAATTGGAGTTTCTGTCTTTTACGCCATACTAAACGCCAGTTTCATGAGCTGGCGCATGGCGTGGCGAAACCGAATTGTGATGAGTGATCAATGGAAATGACGAGTGACAACGTGACAGCCAGCTTTACAGTATGCTATTTCAGTAGACAACGTTTGAACTAAGCGTTTAAAGTTCCATGGTTATTAGATGAACGACAAACATCGTTATAAATAGTATAACTAGCTTTTACTCGCGACTTCGCCCGCGTAAAATTTGTTTAAAACGTTCCAGAAACGTTCCCGAGGAAACCACAATGAATTTCGGGGTAAACTATAGCCTATGTGCTGTTCTGGGCTATATTACTGCCAAGTTTCATCAAAATCCGTTACGTAGTTTTTGCGTGAATGCCTTGCGTGAACATCCTTACAAACTGTCGCATTTATAATATTAACATTATAGCTAAGATATGTGTTACTATTTGAATGGAAATTGTGTTATAACGTGAACATTAAAGTGATCGAATTCGAAGTCATAAGTATTACGCAGATACCATTTTTTAGAATCCTAGTTAAATATTTCCACAAAATGGACGGACGAGCTGGTGAGGTTCATTGCAAGAGGCACAGACAGAGCCGATAGATGTGAAGGCTTGTGAGAAGGCCTGTATCCAGCAATGGACGTCCATTATATGATACACACATCAAAATTGTCTAGGTACCAAGTATGTTTTTGCCAATTAAGGATCTACCTAATAAAAATCAGAATTTAATATATATTTTTTAAATAAATCTTAGGAGTGAGTGTCGAGATGGCGACTGATAGGGCTAAATGGAAGGGAGATATTGTGCCGACCCCACCTAGTCGGATAAGGGCAGAATGATGATGACAATTATATTTCTTAAAAAAACTGTGTTAAGTGCTTGTGCCCTAGACATTTTGATGACGTGGATCCGTCCCAAAGATGCGCCAGTATGCGGGCAGAAATCGGCAGAATCTATCGCCGGGCGCGCCAAAAGTAGCGGCCTAGCGGCAGTCTAAAACCGGCCCGGAACCGCAACATTGTAGGCGAAACGATGCGGCGAACAGGCAACAGGCAACGTTTTGTCGTGGTAGGTAGTGGTAGGGCGTTCACGCGGGCCTAAGCCGCGCACCGAAGGGTGAGCAGCGAAATAAAAAAGTGTTAGGAGTTGGAGTTCTAACCGGGCGCGCCGGGGGACAGCGAACGGGTTCCCGGCGGCGGCTAGGTAGGCTACTGCCACCGGCGGCTGCGTGCGCGCACAAACAGGACAGTTATCCGTTAGGTACAATTGGCAGGTAAAGTTGGTTGTACAAAATAAATGAAAGCGTCAAATTAATATCAGGCAACTTGTTTGCGCGTATCGTTAGACGATGTGTTTTTTATTGTTAGACTAACAGACATAAGCGTTATAAAATTAATGAAAAAAAAAAATGAAATGTATGATATTTTTGAAGAAAGGGAAGAAAAGGTTAGATAATTCACAAAAACAATAAAAAAATGTAAACCCGAACGGGTGTCAATCCGCTCCCAAGAAACTGTAGACTCGTAGAAAAAAGAAATCTTTACTCAAGCAAAATACAATATTGTGTTATCATGTTCAATTCGTATCAGGAAGTTCAGATAAGGAGAGCCAATTTTATATTCATGTACATTTTAACTAATTGAAAAAAAATAGCGACCTCTCAATAAATCTGCCTGCTCCCAGGCCGCAGCATACCACAGCGCTGCCCCGGCGACCGGTCGCCCTTCCCCCGCGCCCTCCCCTGTCATTAGAACGTGCGCCCGCGCCGGCGCATTGGCCCTCGGCCTTCGGGCAGCGAGCGAGCTACATATGATTTGGTTTCGGTCATTTGGCCACGGAATATGGAACCCCCGTATCACGTAATGGAGCCACGAAGATAAGTTAAGATATGGGGACTTCTCTCTGTTTCCTCCCAGTGATTTCCTCCCAAACTACGGACACGTTGTAATTTGTATTTTATATTATTATGGCGGTTCCATTCTGTATGGTTCATAATGCTCAAGAGCATCTAGCGTAGATCGTTGTTGTGAGAGTTCTTGCGTTGCAGGGAGTAGTTAAGGTTTGGCCACTCCGCGCCACTGTCAGCGCTGACAACAAGAAGCAGCAAGGCATTGGGAGAGCAAGCTTGATCCTAAAAATTACGTGGATGTAACGAATTACGTAATTGTTGGATAGACACGTGTATTGAATTAATCCTATTATGACACTATTATTATTTTATATAAACTGTTAATTGATAATATCAGCACTATCAGCTTTATCGCGAACGCCCAACAGAAACCGATCGGCATCGAAAATGGATGCTCGAACATTTCCGCCGGAGATGATCCGGAATTCCTACTCTGACGGTCCGTATACAAGTTTGCTTTATGGCACTGGTCCGGCCAGGTAGGCTGACTCATCAGGCTTGGTCGTTCAACTTTCATTATTGTTTATTTATGTTTTTATTGTTCGGCCGGAGACGAGCAGAACCTGACGCGACGTGCAATACTCTCAATACGTCATAAAATATTCGGAAACGTTCAGTGTTCTTCTTTCAATTGTTAAAAGGAGTGTATACACATATATAGGTATAATACCAACTTTCATGATACAGAGATATCTAAGTTATTTACTTTTCAGATAAGAATTCGCAGCACTCGATAAAATTACAAGTCAATTCCAGTTCTACGTAATTGGCATACCTACATGTAAACATATACGTAGGTAGTTTTGTTTATCTTTATAACTGCCGACGGAACGATAGCCCTTGTGTCCGCCTAGTCCTTAAAACTAAAAATAATCATTTTGGCGTTAATGTCCCGATTGTACTCTCGCGCATGAGGGTCCGGGGTCCGCCATGACCATGGTCCAGTATTTGGCAGATCAGGTAATCAGCGACTGCCATCTGATCTCCGCGATCCCGCCACCAGGGGAACCTGACCAGGTTGAATCAGTCGCCTGAATGTGCAGGTTTCATCACGGTGTTTTCCCTCACCGTAAGAGCATCGGTTAGTATTGTAACTAATGTACATATCTCAGAAAATAGTTATTGGTACATGGCCGCAGTGCCATTCGAACCCGGTGCCTCTCGCTTACGAGTCAGATATCGCAAACTCTCGGCCACCGACGCTCCCCTTAGTCCTTAAAACTAACGGTACCTAATGCTGGTGTATTTTCCTAACATCTTGCAATTTCATGCGGAGCCGGGTCACGCAAGCCCGCCGCGGTGAACGTAGAATGTGAACAACCTTGGGCAGTACTCCGTAATACTAGAATACTAGATATACCTGGTCTGGTAGATACTAGATACCTACATAGTGCACAGTACGTCTTTCCGTTTAACTCAGCCTAGGTTGTTAAGCTTTTGCCGCTGCACTGTGATCATAAAATGTTAGTTGCATCACGGTATATTGCAGCTTATTGTAATATTATGATCAAGGGTATTAGAATGGATACTAGTCTGTACCTATCTACTACGAGTAGGTATTCTACAATGTCCTGTATCTAGCTAAAACGAATTGACGTAATTAATTTAATATTGTTATGATTAAATGTAATATTGTTATGAGTTGTGTATAATAATATAACTATTTTAATATAATTAGTTGGTCAAAGTAAATTACTTGTAAGTGTACTTCGGTCACAGGTATATGAAGTTGATGCCTCCTCTGTGTCATGCTCATGACTATGTTCGTGGTGAAGGCTCGTCATGAACATGGCTACATAGTAAACACGGAGGCGTCAATGAATTATAAGTTTTAATATACCTAATACAAAATTGTATGCTATAAACAAGCGCATATAATATTAAAGTATATTTAAAATTTAACGCTACATTTCATATCAAAGGTCAAACCACATCCGTCCTATTTCCTCGGAGTGCTTTACAAATTAACATGATAATCAATGAGTTACGATCGATTTACCAGTTTAATGTAATAATTTATGGCATAAAATATTATGTTGCTATTTTAAACTAAGAATACAGGATTTTTAAGAAACTTCTTTGACTGTTGTCAATTAGATGACTGTGTAAAGTTCAATAATTCAGTTTTATTGCATAATCAAGTAGCAGTACAAGACACCCCGTAAGGGCACAGCAATATAGAGAAAAGCTATATAAACATAATCTGTACTTCAGTTTTTGGAATTCTTCGTTTAGGTATCATAAAGCTAATAGTCTGTATTTGGATGATATAATTTCAAAATTCGCGTACAGTGCGCTGCAAGTCGCAGCGAAATAAAATGTATCGATTGAAGTAGATTTTATGATCAAGTGTACCTACATCCTATAAATACACAATATATAGTACACAATTTATCTCAGCTGCGTTCCATTGAAAGCGTCTGGCTCGCTCCATCTCACGGTCTTACTCCTTGTTCACGTCACAAAGAATCAGTGCAGTCAAGTCAAAGGGCATGAGGAGCAAACTGGTTCCCGCTAATGCAATTATCGGCCCGCCAGTCGGGTCCGTCGGGTCTAAGTGGCCAGTGGGAACTATCGGCAGAGCTTGCACCGGTCCGCCAACAAAGAATTCGTCTTTCTCTCAGGTCTAGAAAGTATTCTCAATAAGATTTTAAAAACACGTTCCATTTTTGCGTCTTGTATCGCTGTTCACTAAGCTGGATTCGCACTTTTAAACATTATTTTCGAAGAATAATAATTTTAAGGGACAGTGCCATAGCGGTATACCATGCCAGTAATGTTAGCTAAAATGTTTATTACGGGGAAATCCTGAATTTACATCTTGCGCCTTTGTTTGCTGTTTGCTGCCATTTAAGGATTGGGTTATCTTGTATATGCCGTCGCAATTCGATTTGGTTGCTAAACGATTTAATACTTGGCTATCGATTCGCTTCGTTTTACCTCTTAAGGCTGGGCGGTATTGTCTTTGAACGCTTTACAAGCCATAATTGTTTGAATATATTCGCAGAATTTAAACAAATTATCTGTGAGATCCTTTGATATTTTAGGCGTCTTAGTCCGTATATAATTTTATGGTTGGCTCTAAATTATCTCTAACTATGGGATATTGGATCGGAAGGGGCATTTTTCTAAGGAATTTATCGATCGATGCAATGCAATATAATCCGCAGCTGCCAGGGGACAAACAACACACCTGCTTTAGTTTGTTTCGGAGTCTTTCACCTCTGACATTCGAAGGAAGTATAGTTTATGGCACGTGTTAATAGCCAACGTCCATAAATTCGTTTTTATCCGTAACATTATACTTTAGCTTATAGGCTGGCCCATTGTTTAGTTAGTTGGTGGAAAGGCCACTGTGTATGTTTATAGCGCTAACATATTTCAAAATGGAAGTATAATGTCTTTCTTCTAGCTTCCGTGCGTCTGTTATCGACCCACGCTCTATTTAATTAACTTGTTCCGTGTCACGACTTGCTCCCAACCTTTTGTCTTTGTCTCGAAAGATATTATCTCGAGGATACCACAACTTTGCTGGAGGAACACCAAGTTTACAAGTTAAACCCTCGGCTAACTGACTTAGTTCTTATCTTAAATGTTACTGCATTTAATTCAGTAGGAACTGTTGTCGTACTTTTTAGTTTACAAACCAACGTTTTTTCTGTGTTGTGTTCATCGATTTATGTACTACATTTATGGTGTGGGCAATTTGCGAATTAATGTTTGTCTGACCTACCTCTACCTTACAGAGGTGGCCTACACGTTTGCAGACGCGTCTAGAGGCCATCACGAATTCGGTTTTTATCACAGGTCTATTAGAGGTCGCAGAAGGATCCTGTAGTTAGCTAAAATATATATGTAATATCGGCAAAAAGTTTGTGTGTGCGCTTCGTCAGAACCTTCGATTGCCGGTTTTGCTGCACCGCTTTTTTATAGACCTAAAAGTAATAATTAGGGTTTACAAACACCTCTGCCCGGCTTATCGTGTATCTCTGATGTTTAATGTTATATATGGCAATGGTCAGAACCTCATATTTATTTCAGAGATCCAAAGCTGGTTATATCCACATTTCCGACGAGGAATTCCTGGGCAGGATCTCATCGGGAATAGTTGTCCGATGGACCAGCGGACAATTCGAGGAATTTTCTAAATACCACGAGGATGGTAACCAATGCATAGCAGAGGGATGAATTAGGGATTCCAGGAATCGAACGCCAAAATTTACGGATGTTCTGGTTAAACAGTTGGCTGCAATTGATATTGGGTGTTTTGACCTGCTGTTATAAAAGGTTCTTGTCTCAATTATCATCCTATAACTAGGAATTTTTTTTTATACTTGAACAAGTCCATCTTTAAATCTATGTAAAATGGCTTTGGCTAAATTCAGAAGCGTTTTTCTTCTTGTGACGGAGACGTAGGTGTTTACAAAAATCAAGTAAAAATATAAAAGGAATGGGATTACGCAAATAAAAAATGCGTTGTAAGATAATTTATGCGTAGGCATTAACAGTATTCAGATACAATATTTTAATTTATTTTCGGGATTTTATTATTTTTGTAGCAATTACAGCAACGGTACCCTATATTCTTGTTTTAATTTAAATGTACAAGTGTAAAATGAAAGAGATGTACGTACATCTACTGTAGCTAAGTTTAAGCGATTTATTGGATGCCATCTATCAAGATGGACGTCGGTCGTCGCATTGTCCAATTGCATTTCCTCCCTTCCGGCGGCGGCCCAATGGAATTTTGTAGCCGTCCTCGCTTTATCAATTTATTTAAAATCTAAAGCAGTCTCAATTTAAAAGATATAAAATCAATTCCTCTTCGCTCGGAGCCCATACGTAGTACAGAAGATGGATAGATACAAAAAATTACGAATTATGATGGAGCATTTGAAAACTATTAAAAATACTACTATTAAAATCTTGTAGCTATATCATCTGTCGCTATTTTTATTAAGCAATATGAATTTGGTTCCAATAAACGATGATTCAATTTCTTGTACCAATTTCGCATTGGTCATCGCAAGGTCCGTATCTTATTTTAATACCGACTGAGAAAAAAACTTTTGGTCGAAAGGAATGTAATAATACGAGTATAAGCAATTTCTCGGTCAATGACTTGCACACTATGAGATTGATATATTAATCTAGAGGTGACGTGTCTAGCTACATTTAAACACTTTCAGTTCGGGCAGGTATTAAAGCGGCCCGTGGTTCGGCTTGAAACTCTATGACTTATGAATATTTCTCTATCAAGTTTTAACACTAATCGTTGCCCAGTCGGCTATTGGTCGGCTCGCGGCGAGATTTCTCGACGTCGGGTATTAATTGCGGGGCGCCCTCGAATCGGCCGCAGATTGCTCCTCTCCAGGTTGCGAGCCATTATTAATTTGGCATTACAACGGTCGCTAATTTCGCGTGATATGATGCGCGGGCCCGGGGCGGGGGGCAAACACCAATTAATCCTGGCAACACGATCCGGCCGTGGGGCGAGCGCCCCCGCGAATGGCAGATTGGTGCATAATCCCGCTGCATTTATACCGCTTCCGACGCAATCGCTCCGATGAAGGGGCCCTTTCATTGGACGTCACGCGAGGGCTAATGTTTTTCTTTTGGCTCATTGTTTGGCGGCAATCGATCAAATGAACAGGCTAATAAAGTTTGGGAGTACGCTCAAGCTAATGGAATGGCACGGTGATAGAGATCGAGGCGTATCAAGGAGCCAATCCCGTCAGTGTGAATGTTGGTATCGTTTTCTTATTGCACACCTATTTCGGAATATAGTTCGCCCTTCATAGTGTTCAGGTGGTAGGCCCTAGAGGTCACAAAAGTCCGTGTCTTCAGAAAACTCCATGTGTCTTGTAAGGGATAATTAGGCAATTGTTATAGATAACATGTTTCTAGGAATGACTCTTATCTATTTCGAGAAATATGTATATGTCGTAACCTTTGTTTGTGAAGAATTATAGATTGGGGTAAAATAGTAATTTCACATACCGAGCGTCCACGACCGAAGGCCAGTCGTCCAGTCAGGTACTACCTACGATGAAAGGTGACGCCAATAAAATTTTTAAATACTCCCACTGCAAGTAATTATGTGACAAAATACTCGTAATATATACTTGGACGCAACTCAAATAATGTCGTTGTAATATGTAACCACACGCGTTGTGCCACGGCGGACCCCCGGTTGGCATGTTCCCCCAAATGTTTGAAGCCAACTAATGGTTTCGCTTCTTTTTTTTTCAAAGACCCTTCTATATTTGTCAGAGACATTGTTTAATTTTGCTTCTTCACGCTCGTCATTTGTCGAGCTGGCTTAACAATTCCCCTCGAAGAAAGTATAAATTTTCAATTTACCTAACGGTGTTAAACTTGCTTGACTGAACTATGAGTAGTACGTAATTCTAGAGGTTTATTTGCTGACGCGGAAGGAAGAGGTAATAAAGTTAATGGATGGTCAAACAATGGTTCCAATCCCAACATGAGATTATAGAGGTTAAATTTTACATTAAGATTTAATATAAAACTTTTAATTTATCTTATTAATGGCAATGTGTCGGTAAGCCTATTTTCACTCCTTCCACATTTTATTATTCGAGTAAGAAAATGAAATCGTTTGATGCTTCATGTAATTTTAAACTGTATAAATATTATTGACAAACGCCCACACGAAGTTGCTTTAGCAAGCGCGGAAGAGCAAAGTTTTCGAACTTTATCAAATGCTATCAAACTTTGCGTCCCCCTTTCATTAAGTCTCCGCGCCACGAAGGTATTTCGTAATTACTCACAACTCCCAAGTCGCCGCCTAAATTCTAATGTCATTAGGGGACATTTTATAACACACGAGTGTGTTGCGGTTTCAACCGAGTCAAACGTTAATCGGGCTTGCTTAAATACGCTTCAGTAACGTCACCTATTCTGCTTGCTTTCATGCCATATCTAGTTCTACAAAGAGATTAAATACTTCCACGTTAGGTAGGTATGCGATTACCTTGCGATTACAGTGGTTCTGGAGATTACCTTCCACATGCCCAATTACACAAAATTCGCTCTCTCTCTATATACAGCATAGATTGTAGAGACGGATTGTATATGTCACCATCACGCATGATCGGGGTAGTGGCCCTCCATTGTTGCAACACATAGCCCTAATGGTCATTGGGGCCATCGAGACGAGAGGTAATCGATTTAATCATGAACCGCAGTTGCCGCACGCTGGCCGTATACTCGTGTTTAGGAAATTGAAACATGCCTCAATGGAGCGCTCATTGGGCTCGTAAAGATTGTAAAATTCATGAGCGACGATACGGGATCGCGCACCCGTCGATATAATATCGACGCAACTTATCTCCGATACGGCCAGTTCAGCGCTACGACAACACTTTATTTGAAACAATCTACCTATTCAACTGAATTTATTTGAATAACATACACTGTAAACATTCCATCAAAATATCCGAAATAGTCGGGTTTATTCAACGACGGGCGAATCTAAATCCGTAATGTATGTTAAGAAGGCGAAATTCAAAGGGAATAAAATAGAGCATCCATATAGAAATGTTGAGATCTCCGAAGTTTTGTAAGTTAGACGTCGGTTGCGACACGTGGCGCGCGCCGGGCAGCCCCATAAAGCCGGCATCAATATTTCATGGGCTCCTGAAAACCCAATTCGAGAGGCGCGGGCTCCTAAACGCGATGGTAATCTGTCGGTCTCGTGTCAAGACTAGCTACTTGTCTGTCTGCTGGGCGAGTTTTCGCGGCGGGCGCGCGCCGCGTACGAACATGCGCGCTTTGTTTCCTCAGGTGGGGCGTGGGTGGCGAATTATATTTCACACATTCACATTAAACATCCATGTTTGTTTATTACGTATTTATTGTCTTATCGTCTGCATGCGCATGAGTAATCGTCAATGACATATTTCTGCCTTGAGACGATCTAGCATTGTAAATAATGACCATTGTGCTTACGTCTTGCGCCGTATGCAGAACGCCGTGGTCTCGCCGAGTGCGACAATAAATCAATCGGCTGACGTCGTGCCGTCGGCCGGGGCGTTTTATTAAATTCCCGGTTAAACACCCGCCGGTACAGTGAAACGAAAACGCGGCGATATTATCGCGATATCTCGACACCTCGACTCACCTCGCCCGCTTTATAATTACGAGCGGCCGTCCCCTCCGGTGCGGTGTGGTTGTGTGCGACTGCGCAGCGCGTACCGCGGTGTCTTGCCCGGCTCTAATTGCAATTCTGGTCATTATATCAGATTTGTATCAATATGCGTATTTGAGATGTTTAGACAGATATGTATCAATATGCTTATTTATGACTTCTGAAATTGACGATCTAAGGAAATAGCATAGGACAACAAAATGAGTTAATTAACTTATGAGAAACATGAGTAAACAATAATTTCGCAACTTTCTGGATATGACGAGATCGATAACGCTGTGAGTAAACGGACAATTTCTGCTAAAATATGCAAAAGGAAATTGCAGATTACGGCGTTTTCATCGTCTCAGTCGAGATTGCAGCGGAAGCATTCAATGCCCAAACAATTTGCATTACAAGTTGTCAGATTCATTATTTTCTTAATAAAATCTCGCAGTGGCGCACGGTAACCCGTGAATTATGCGATAGGTAGGTCTTAGGCGAGTTCCCAATTACCAGTTTAAAAGTTGCCCAAATTGTGTAGTCACCCTCGGCGCGGAATCCGGCGGCCCTCGGCATGCGTCTTGGCAGGTGTGCGGCCCGCCGGTTTGGGAAGCACCGTTCCCCGTACGTGAAAAGTTACGCGACCTGTTCTACTAATGGCCCCCTCGCCAAACCCCATAAACATTGCTAGACTGCGGCCCGACGGCATTACGTCCAATTATTTATCAATCGTCCTCCTCTGGCGTCTGGTGCGCAACAACTGTAATTATGGAAGAAAGTTTGATATTACATATTAGATCGCAGTCGACTCGGTCTCCGGTGGGATATGTTGACTGATATTTAGTTTTATTTTAGATTTAGACTGACTGTCGACCTATCCTCATTTGGTATCCACCTGCCTTGGAAGATGATTAACAAACGATTATAAAGTCAGCATTTATAAAGTGTAATCGCGAACCAAGCGAGCGTGCGGGATAACAAAGTGTTTGTGCTTAGGGAGGACGGTAAAAAGCGACATGTTGACAGTTAATGTCGCACCGGACTAATACAACATTAATAACCATTACAAGCCGCAGCCACACCATGTGCATAAAGTCAGGGCACGCGACAGCTCCTAGAAAAGGTCTAACGTCAGTGAACCACCGCACCTGCTGATCGCTTAGTGGACAGCTTTCGAAAACGTCGAGAAAATAAAGAAGGACGAAGTTAAATGAACTCCGTCGGAATATAGATAGACAATTTTAACACAGGCTTGTCGAATCGTGCTCACCGCCGGTCCGCAAAGAGTCAATAACAAAAAGATCACACATGTTTTGTATTCTCAACATTACGTATCTTGTGGAGTAGGTATATGCGATGTTAAGTAGGTTGTTAATCGAAGTATAAGTGTTTATTATAAGTACTTAACTGGAAGTATCGCCTTAAATTAGTTTGTATCATGACGCAGACAAATGCTATTTATTTATATCTGCCTTATAGCAGAACATAATTCCACCCCCGTCGTGTGTAATGAATGTCGATTAAAGTAATATCCATTAAACGATCTAAGTGACGACGAGAACAGCTGCATTATTATCGTGCACGTACTACGTATGGAGTTGGTAATAAAATACATCTTGATAACACTGAAAAATTACTACGCGTGTTGTTTCGTAAACAATCTATAATCAGGTACGATTATCATGTTAGCTTCAGTTTAACTTTTTAAGGGAACTGTAACCGACACCGGCGTGTTGTTCGCAAAATCGGTAATTAATTGCTTGTTTGGATTGCGCCGATACTCGTTATTAGGGGGACGTTTAATGAGTGTCGTAGTTTTTGCGCGATGCCCGCCGATAGTAATGGCGGGGCAGATGCGGCGCTGCGGGGGAGAAATGTCACGATCGCGTCATCGTCATGGAGGACAATGTGGGCCCTCCTATAGACACATTGTGTTGTTTGCCCCGTCTCCGGCGTGACAGCGGGGCTCCCGTCGCCGCCGTCTGACAGAAAATGAAAATGAACTGCCATCGACCCGTGCTGATGGCTTGCAGTGAAACATTAAAGAGCGGGGCGCTATTAAATATATAGGTGCAATTGGAAAGGGCAACGGATAATTAAATGTTTGCTTCTGCACTACTGCAGTAAAATTACTGCCACCTAGATAAACGCGTAGAAAGTTCAGCTTAAGATATATATACGTCCAACGATAATATGGTAAACGGAATAAAAATGTTGTACATTTGTAAACGTTGTAGCTGTAGGTAAATTACAGCCAATTACTAAACAAGCTGTCCGGGAGATTTATTACACCTTGGTCGCGTACACCGATCATTGCATAATTGAGGCGCCTGCACTCTAAACTGGTTCGGTATTTCATAGCGGCGTTCGATTTTATTTGCGTTTTTGCCGCGGGTGCGACATTAAATATGCATTCGAGGCGCGTGCCGGCGGTCAGCTGTTTCTCCTATGCGGCCGCAAGCTGCGCTCCGTAAAAGGAAACCCGCCCGAGTGGCGGATGGATTACGGCGATTACATCGCAATTATCCGGGCAGCCGCCGAGAGCGGCCCACGTAACGGCGGACCACTTTCGCGATCTTTGTTCCGTACGACATTGACCTCGCCGATCGTACCGACGCGACGAGCCTTATGTAACTTTTTCGGTGTTCCCGCCTCGAGTCAATGTCACATGTGGTGCCTTTTGCGAGTACGTACTCACATATTTGTTGTTTGCGTTTGCGTCATTCCGACGATACAGTGCGGTTTCTCGGACTCGTTGTCACGTTTGGTGTTAAATTCGGACGGCGGTGTTGTGTTGGCGCGTGCTTGGAAGCCCGAACGTCGCATTGGTATGGGCAGGCCGTAATGCGATATTCGCATGCGCGTTGCGATCGTTTTTATTGCGCGCCCCACTGTCCGGCGGCCGCTGCGCTGCGACTGCCATTTGCGAGGCAGCCTGCGAGTTTTTGCCGGCATCGACTGTGAAACAGCCATTTATAAAACGAATAATCTGTACATGTACATTGATTTAGGGATATAGTTATCAATACTAATCGGATAAGTGAACAATAATAATCCCTTAACCTTCGTATTACAAACCGATAAAAATGAGTGCCGCACCCACTTCCTGTCCTCCAACCGGACTCACTTTACCTACCATACTTGGAGCGGGCCACTTCCGGAATCTACAAGCAATAGGTACTTCATCACCTTTTACATTGTTTCTTATAGGTTGGTGTCTCACAAAGCGAAACGTTCATAAATTAAGCTTATTTAATTACAAGTCACTATTATTTTAGACCAAGCAAACCAAATGACTAAAACCACAACCCGCTTTTGACGACAAATTAAACTGTGCAAAATTACAAACCTGAGATCCAAATCGACGAGACAAACCGAAGTTTATTCCAGCTAGTGTTTCCATTTGGTTCTTGGGTAGGTACGCTTGACTTGTTAATGTGTTGGGGTAAGCATCGATAGCAGAAGTGGCAGGGCCCCTAAGACTTGACTGACATTACAAATAGTGTCTGTTCGAGGAACTTTGGTTAAGTTGAAGTACGACGAATGCTTTTAAATATATACTTTAGATTGGATACTCTTGTGTTTCTGTACCTTTCTGTGGTGTAATAAAGATTTGTCGATTAGGTACATTGTGTATAGATAGACAGGTGGATGCAGGTTAGGGTTAAAATTACTTTTAAATTGCCGAAAAATCTGGAAACAAAAAAATCTAAAAACTTCCCTTCTTAAAAAAAATTAAACCATCACGCCATGATCACGTGTTGATCATCATAGCATTACAATAAAACTCATTTGCGTTCAACATTAATTATATAACCAAGTCGTATCTCTTTGAATGTCGATCAACATAACCAAGTCGTATCTCTTTGAATGTCGATCAACAGCAACACAGGTAGCTGATCCCGTTTCTGACACTCGAGACGTCTCACCAGGCCACCGTCTTCGCCCGCGGCGCCGCCCGCTCCCTGGGTGGCGTGTAGCGTCGCTGCCTAACGACCAACGAGCATAATCATGGTAATGCGCTCATTACATTAGGCTAAACTCAGTCGTCTAAATTTAGAACCAAAAACGGTGAGAGGAATGTATTGCTCATAAAATACTCCATTCAAATTCAAATACATTTATTCAATTTAGGTTTTTACAAACACTTACGAACGTCATACCTACATAGGTTACATTAAATAAAAATTATAGTATTAAAGTGCTAGGCGCCGCATTTTTGTATCACTTATAGGTATTGTAATTGTTACGCCTCGCTCCGCTTTCCAAAAGGCGTGATACAAAAAGGACCTTATTCCATGAGCGCGTTCCACTTTGGCTTGCTCTCACGCTTTTTGCTCCTGAATTTAGTCGACTGAATTTAGCCAGGTGTAATAAACGAATTAAGCTTAAATACAAAGGTAATTGAGCTAATGCGGTACCTCAAATAATTCCAAGCGGACAAATTGTACGGCGCAAGAACAAATTTTTACGAGCCCACCGCGATAAAGGTGATCTTTATTTTAATTGCGATATTGAACGCAGGTCGACATTTAGTTTAGCGCACTGCGCCATTTGAGACGCTTTTAAGGTAATTGTTGGTAATCGTCTTTGTTTGTATAGCCTGTTTAATGATTTTGAAACCAATTTATGAACAAGCGAGTAAGTCCTTTACGACTTCAGGAAAATTTCCTATAACTAACAGCGACATACAGGGTACCTATTTAGTGTAGCGTTATAAAAATTGAATTGGCCTAAAGTTTTAGCTGTCCCTTAAGTAGAACCCAGGAACTCGTCCTTGGTCTCCAGGATTTTATAATTTAATAAACTACAAATAAATATTGCTTTCATGAATGCTATAAAAATAAAAACCTTTTAACAGCTGCACAGGAATATGGTTCTTAAGTCACGCTGAGTGTTCTCATCATCACGACGCTTATAACAATAATAATATTATAAATTTTACTTCAGAGAAAAATTACATTAAATGTCCATATGTTGTTAGTAAATTTTAATCTTATGCCCTTGTTAAGTATATTTCCTTAGAAATTTATTTGAAATGCTAGGTATTATTTAGTTACCATCAAGAACTCTTCCCTCGCTCACGATGGCAAAATACACGAACCAACCAACAAATATTTGTAAGGATTCTTTCGTCACTTCATACCGTTGTTATACGGCACCAGAAGCAGCAATGAAACGAAAATTTATTTGAGCTTTCAATAAAGTTTGACGCTACCACACTTGCGGGGTGGCTTTCGGGCGATCTTATCGATTTTGCACAACTTTTTCCCACCTTGATGGCGCGGAATACGGGGACATAATCATAAAGTGTTATTTTTATATTCATCGTTTCAGATGTTATCGGTGGTCGGCTTCACCTTTTTAATTTAAACTGAACTCGCCTTTAATTATGCCATATTTCTCGGTGCCTTAATTGTTGGATCGCATTCATCGTGAACGTACAACCTTTCGCGTTACATCTAAATAAAAACAAGTTGTTAAATATTCGTTGGAGCGTGGTCTTGAACCTCAATTGAGCTCGACAATCAATTGTGAAATTAACAATGATCATAATTTGTAACGATAGGCGATTGGCAAATCAACACGCGAATCAACTTTCTCAGAACTTGCCGCGATTATCCATCAGCCGTTTTCAATGTCAGGTACAGGTATATCTTTCGGTCTATCTTTAGTTTAGGCATGATTTGTGTGCATTTTTCTGTTTTACTAGTTACTTTGAAGTGGTTTTCGTATGTAAAAGCTTTGTCTGTAGCTGCATAAAAATAATGCTTTTATTATCGTGAGCAATGGCGTATATAGTGCAGATAGAGAGATCTAGTTGTTTAAGGATTACAAGCTTATAAATCGTGCAAGTTATACTGACGTGTTTGGGAAGTGTTTACTTATATTAATTCATTATGCTGTTACATAAAGTCTAGGGTCACGACCGCGAGCCCCAGTTCACCGTTTCGAGGTCAAGGGCCATTACTCACGCATAGTAACACGATTCAATGCCATTTCGGCGCACCGACAAATAAATAAATGGCGATGGAAGCGAACGGATCAATAAGGAGCGTGACTAAACGGTAACTAAGCACCCGTAATTGCTTGTAGCGATATGCATCGCATCGTTATGCTGGTTGTATTCTTGTTTTGCGGGAGTGATTCGGGTTCGGGTTTCTGATCCGCGCACGCGAGCCGTCTCCGCCCGTCGCCGCCGGAGACGCGGCCGCGGGCTGACGCCGGCCCCACCCCCGATCCAACCACACTGCCGCAAAGCGAACGAATTCATTTGAATAATTCACGCGAGATTAAACCCGAATTCTTCATTGTCTACAAATTACCTCCCGTTTTGATAGCAGATTGAAATTTCCCCGGCTTAACAATCGCATATTGGCTATGGCAACGGCGCGATCCCCTCAATATTGTATTAGATTCACAATGTCACAGACGACCGCATAGTTGCAAACATTATTAATTTATCAAGAGGCAAGTTCGCCAGTTGGAGTATGCCAGGTCGCCTCTACGTAGTTGGCCTTTGTGCTGACGCGGTGGAGTAGCGAGAGGTGGGAGCGAATTGGTACCTCACTCCCCGACGGGCAATATTTAGTAAGTGCACTTAATCGCCGGCGCAGGCCGCCCGGGAGCACAATTTGAGCCGCGGTGCCGGCCCGCATCGCATTATAATGCACAGTTTTTATGGCGCGACCTGCGCACTACCCGCGTTACCGGCCCAGCCTATACGAGTAGTTCTGCTGCCGCAACATTCTCGTAAAAAGGTCTTTCAATAGGTAGCGTAGGTATGGTCGTAGCTTTCGTTGGGTTGGTAATGTAATGCCATATGTAAAAGGATGATTTCCATCCGGAGTTTCTGTCACAGGTAGGAAATGACGTTTCAAAATGTGTGTACAAAGAAATTTTGTAACATTGTCTGTAGGTATGTTTATAAGTAATTTTCAAAAAAGGAAACCAAGTGTATTTGCGGTCGTTGGGCAATGCACTGCCGGTGTAATTAGATAGCAGTTGGTGCTCAGCTCAATGGTTGACCTCAACATTTGCCAACTGTTGCCAGTGGATGTACTAAACCTACTGAGTAGTCGCTCTCAAAGATTATATTTTATTTGAATGATCGTTCGTAATAAACTTAAATTATATTCTGTACCTATCTGTAATCAATCTTAGTACCTAATAAAATATGTATGTACAAATGTAATATGTATGTAGGTATATACAAATGTAATAAAATCATCATCATCACCGTCCTAGCGTTCATGCCGGCCTCTGCCAGGGTCCCTTTGTTTACTCATTCTTCTCCACTTCGCCCAGTCTTCAGCATGTGTAGTAAAATATATTGCAAAAATGTTTGAATTGTATTGTTGATGTTTAAATGTGTATAACTTTTCCAACATTCCATAAACATTCGATTTTATGTCCTAAATATGACTTGCATTTTACTCAATTTACAAGGGGTGGTGGACGGCAGTCGAGTGAAATATTTCGAAGTTTGACATCGAAATTGCGTTCGTTAAGCCGGAACCGTTGTTTATTTTCAATAACACTTAACGAACCGCGTATGTCATAACAGTTGTAGCGACTTTTTCATTTCCGACTCCACAAACGCCCACCTTTTAGCCCGCGGGCTCTGTTATTTTTTCTTATAAAATACCGGCCCAGCGCCAAAGTGCGTGTTCTTTTGTCGACGTTTTCCTCACAATGGGCTGGTTTCATTATGCAGCCGAGGGAAAAAGAAATGGAACGAAACAGATGTACGGCGGCGCGGCGGTGCATTCGCGGCCCAACAATAGTCACGAACGCCGATCGATCGCTGTCTTTTGTGGCCGACGCCTCGCCCAGCGACGCCTCAGCAGCTGCTTGTAATTACATTAGTCGCGTAGCGTCGCCTCGCGGCTCACTCGGATTCGCCACGTCGAGCTAATGGCGCGACAGTGACGCGTGTAAAGCCATTGTACAACCACTGACGCGTAGGAAAATCAAAACAATCCCCCGCGAACAATGGCGGGCTCAGGAGCAATTTTCATCAGATAGTAGATAGCGGTGCCGGAATTAGTGACGATTCCATTATTGTTTCACAAGCGTGGTCGGCTGTGCCTTATTTGACATGTAGCAGTGGTCAATTTCGTTAGGCGTGCGCCGGCGGCTCCCGCGAGACGCGTCGCGTGCGTGCGCGCCGCGGGCGGACGGCGGCGAAATTACGCGCACTTACCCGCGCCCGCCCATTACACTGTTTCGCTTGCTTAGTTATGGACAATTTTGTCTGCCGGACTCGCGGCAGCTTTTACCGCGAATTTAAAACCCCGTGTACGTGTTCGCTTAACGCACAACTTTAATCCTGTTATCCTGTCTGATGAAGACTCAAAGCGAGATACCCGAAATGGCGTAAAAAAACATGTTTAGCTTTTTTGTGTGCGAAGAACGACTCATCCGAGTTTTCGCCAGTAGCGTGTTTGCGAGTACTTTTCAAGATCGATTAGTTTTAAGGGGGACTGTGATAAATCGCTGCCGCTCACAGCGCCAGGTGCGAACTTGTTAAGGATCGAGGAACCAGTCCCGGGCCGCGACGTATCGGATCCACCGGCGCATCGAATCGCCGAGTTAATTAACGAAGCACCTCCATAACCGAGCCGTTCGGAAAGGTTCCCATCATACAAATTACTGGCCGGCTACCGCCATTTCGGGTTCTTACAGTGTAAACGAATACGTTAACGAATACACGTAGGTACATACAACCAAAGAGGTATGTACAAGGCGGCACCTTTAGTAGGTGGTACTTGGCTTGATACAACACATACAATTTTGGTGAATTTGAAA
The DNA here is from genome assembly GCA_907269095.1 of Blastobasis adustella. Lineage (NCBI taxonomy): Eukaryota > Metazoa > Arthropoda > Insecta > Lepidoptera > Blastobasidae > Blastobasis > Blastobasis adustella. Next base: position 15,043,040 of record OU026122.1, read on the forward strand.
TTACCCGTTTTTTTAAACTCAAACACTTTATTGGATCGTACTTTATTGTAATCAAAGCGTGACATAATACTCGTATTATTTCGCAAACCCAATAAAATAATGGATAAAACACTTGTACATAATACCACTTTTAAATTGGAGAACAATAATATCAACGCTAACATTTTAATTTAAAAAATTCTCCGACACAAACTCCACCCCGCAAAGTAAAAGACCAAACGGCAACTGAAAAGAAATAGAAGAAAAAAATCTCTGCCCCCTCCTTTTCATCCCTAATCCGGTAATTGTCGGTGGATTTTTTGGGCTATGAATGGGGAAAAATTGAACCCTTTGTGGATTTACCCTCGCACGTGTTCGGGTCCGAAGGTGCTTATTGCCGATCACAAACAGTCGCCTTTCGCTCGACAAACCCCGTGAATGCGTTAACCAACCTTGATTGTTATCGCGGTCATACCTGCCATGTGTGCAGACTGCATTGATGCTATCTCAATCGGGATTGTCTAAATATGTCTATCATTGAATGGGGGATCCTATATCAACGTATCTCAAATAAATGAACCGTTTATTTCGGCCATTATAAATTACAAGATTTAAACAATGTAAAGAAGAGCATGTTTTTTTATAGTAATAGTCTTAAAAAGTAAATGTTAGTACTTTTTAAAACTTTCTTTATTTGCCCCTTTTTGCGATTCCATAATATCCTGACGGAATCGCAATCACTGGAATCCGTGGTGACAGCGTCAGGGCAACGCTGGGCTCTGTTGGTGCGCTGGACAGCTCCTCTGTCGTTTCCTCGATCGTCTGAGACTGCTAATGGCGCCGTCGTCATAACAGTGATAAGCTAAACAAGCGGTACATCTGATGGTAAATGATTACCACCGCTCATAGACATCCACGACGCTCGGCTAGATGCAAAAACACTTTACTAGCGAAACAATTTGCTAATTGGAGCGTCCGTCGTCGCTAATGAAGAATAAAGTCTGTAGTAACGAGAGAAGGAAGGCGATACGATCAAATATTTATCAAGTGACCCTAAATGTCAATTGGGCGATGGAGAGCGAGACGATTTCGTTAATAGGATTGTAATTAAGCCGCGAGGGGCGAGGGGCGCGGGCGCGGGCACGCAGGTGCGAGGATAAGGGCGTAACCTTTACAACAGCTGTTCGATACTATGAAGGAAATGACTGTTACGCCTCGACGACCCCAACTCGAATAAGAAGAGTACAACTTTAATCTATTTCTAAAGTAACTATCAGCTTATGCCTTCGGGGCACAGATGTGGTGCCGTAAATGATAACTATTATCTGTCGATAAATTATCTCAATGTTTATATGGTATGGTATAAACACGGAGATATTGTATTGTTTTTAAAAGGGCAGCGCGCAGCCCATGTTTACGCTAGGTCCCGGGCTGTGCAGCATAATTTTAATGGGGCTAATACCAGTGGGATCCCGCGAGCCCGACGCGCACGCCCAAAGGCCATTTGAATATTAATACTCCGGTGTATTCGCTTAGCCGTGCTCACTGCTGACCAACGCGCATACATTATCTTTTACAAGCTTATAAATAATTCCGTGTGAGCATAAGATTCCCAATCCTAACCTAATGAGGTGAAAATCCAATTTGTACGTGCCCATTAATCATTTTGTTAAATTTGTAAAGCTTAATAATGTTGGTTTTGAGGCAAAGGCGCAGTCGTAACAAATGTCGATTTTTTTGTGTTTGACACAGATACGCCGTAAAAAGGCAATTTCGGTGGAGGAATTCCGAATAGGCGACTGCAATTTACGATAAAGGGGCGACCCATCTCTTACTTTCGCTTCTTGAGACCTTCAAAATCCTTTGATAAATTACTATTTCATCTGTGGATTTCGCAAGTTTGAGAGGATCCCCTCCGTTTGGCGCGCCCGGCGCCGTGGGAGCGTGATCCAGGGATGGACCGGGGCCACGCCAGCCGTTTTTAATTTGGAGGCCGCCCGCTGTGGACGGATTAGCGGGCCGGCCGAAGGGAGGGCCGCAATTAGTCGAGTCCACCCGTGGCAACGCTTCGCAGCTCGTCCCGACTTTGCTAGGATTATCAGACTCGGGCTGCGGTGACTCTGTATTGATTGACTTCGCGACTGTTAGAAGCATTTTTTTATGTAAATTTGCTTTCAGATGGTGAAAGTTGTTTTAACTGCGTATTTTGTAATTTTAATTTTTATCTTTTAAGGGATCCAGTTCATTTAAAGTATAACAATTTTACACACGAAGTACCTACCTATATGACGGTTTTATCATAAAATTCAACATCGCAATCCCATCGTTATTGTAGAAAATTCACCTTTATTTCCCTACTAGGTACCCGTCACAAATTGGTGAAACATCAAAAGCTAAATATTGCCTCGTGGGAATGTCGCGGCGGGCTCAACTCGTTATTTTGTTATTGTTTTTTTTTTCAACTTTTATTCAGCGCCGCGCGCCGCGCCGTCCGCCCGTGGGGTTATGACTTATGAGATTATTGTTTCATTCGCCTCGTGCTTACCGAATTTCTGTCAATTGATTGTGACATTTTATTAAAATCCATAGACCAAACCGCTGCCGTTATTTCGACGTAATCCTGTGAAAAAATAAAGTGCAAATGCCACACGGACAACATACCAAGAGCACTCAGTTGAATCGTTTTCAAAACCAAAACAATCGGCAAGTTGTTTCACGTAACGATAAAGATACGGCGGACAGATAGCGCGTACGCACACTGTGCTCACTAAACACTTGCCAGACGTAGTAGCCACGATAAAAAATACACAACAATGCTTTTCGCCTCACGTCACTAGACCATTCATTAAACAACATGTGCAGTTATAGTAGACGCACAATGGTTATGCTAATCGCAGGCCGAGATTGTGATTTAGCTGTGCCCCCTCCATACCGCGGTGGGATCGATACAGCCATCTGGCAGTTCTCGTGGTACCACCGCGCTGTCATTATGTACGCTGATGGTACCAACCAACACAAATTGGGATAATTACACGGCCTGTTTTGTTTTAGCCGCACGGAAGCGGGACTTCTAATTTGCTTGACCTAATTATGTGTAATTCTGCCTGTATATATATCTACAACTACGGTACACACTATACCTATAGAAAACTCAATATACGAATATCGTGTTACGAACCCTCGTAACAAAGTACTTCGAGACCTCAACGACATACAGTTAGCTACTTAATTTTGGGACACAATAAACGCGTCCCTCCGTCATCATGTCGCTTGTAAGAGCTCAATATTGCATTAATGAGAGGAACGAACAATGATATTTAATTTTCAACTAAAAGAGTCGAGTTTACATCCCCAACTACTCGTATTTGAGCTCGTTTGTTGCTTAACTCGGCGGGGTAAGGTTCAAATTGTTGCGATGCAGGCGACAGCTGGGAGGCTGTCTGACTGTGCACGAGAAGGGATGGCCGCAACGCGGGGGAGGCACGTGCGCTCGCATTCTGCCTATTACCCAAACAAATAACCCCGTTGTTTTGTTTGGAGGTTCTCACGAATTTGTTTTCTTTATTAACTTTTAATCAGATTCGAACATTTCGCACGTAAATTAGAAGTTTCATCTATTAGTGCAACATTGTTCAGCACGCGGCCACGTCATTTGCGCTGAGTCGACCTATTTTAGTTTCAATTTAAATGTTTAATCGATTTATAGAAAGTATTATCCGTAGGTACTTACTTATTTCGTGAGCTTTTAAGTCACACAGATGCAAACGAACCTTATTTATGATAAAAAAAATAATCATCTTGGCGTTAATGTCCCGATTGTGTCACCATAACTCACCGTAACAGTAAGAGCATTGGTTAGTCTTTAACTAATGCACATATCCTCACTTCATAATAGGTATATTACACCGTACCTAAGCACCGTAATCATATTCCGTCCTTCAACCATGTTACTTAGACTTCGTGTAATCCTATATGTTCTCACGCTAGAAAACGATAAATTTTATTGCAACTTACAGTTGAACTTGGTTTGGGTTACTTCGATTGACATGAGCTGAATTAGCATAGACCTCGTGCTGAATGCACGATCTCTTGGACGGCTGACTCAGACTGCCTTTTAAGTTGTGAGTTCTCAATGTATCTACCAACTCACATACCTACTTATTACTATTGTATCTATTTTGGTAGGCTCGTATCGTATCTATCAAATATGTAAGAGTAAAAAGTCAGAGCAATTGTCAAGACAAATTTTATTTTATTTGTCGATTTGCAGCAGCAGTTGCTAAGTACCTTCCGTCTATTTATATTATCAGACCTACTCGATAGTACTATAACATTGCATTGTCACCGAACTAAATTTTAAGATGCATCCATGTTATTATATCACCATGTGAAACAATAAATAAATGACTTAAGTCGTTCAGCTTGCGAGATTTGACCTAAACAAACATACATTTCATGTAAGTTAAAAAAAAGACATTACAAAACCGTTGTTTTATTAATTGATTATGTTAGTCAGGTATTGGACTGCCATCACTCCTGATGCACCCCGGCCGCTTTGGTAACCAAGTTTCGGATGTTTAGATAAGTTAAATGCAGTCCATGATGGAGCATACCTGGTTATTAGGAAAGCTGTAGGTGCAATAGGCGCTGAAACGTTCGTCTGACCATCATCAAAATGCGAGTAAGCAACCATTGCACACAAAACCACTGCGTGCTGGGCTGGAAAAACGCTAGATTTCTGGATTTTATATGAACACCGATTCGAAAATGCGCGATTGACAACTATATTATTATATAAGCGCTATATCTAGCGTCTAAAGGTCTAAAATGGCGCATGGTTACTTTTGGAACGAACATAACAACGTACATAAATAAATAACGTATTAACTCACCGACCTAAAGCACAGCTAAAACGCCCCACCCCTATGGATTTTTGCTAGATATTGTTCGACAGTTAGGTATTAGTCCAAGCTTTAGCTCCTAACAATAGCTACATTAGAGTTTGCAAAAAATGCTAGGGTGGACACAAACCGAATTAGCATAATCCTCGAAGCGAGCACGTGTGCCCGCCACGCGACTCGCCATTCAGAGCAACCCTTCACCGCGCCATTGTTGTGATGCGCCGGCGCATCTGACGGTGCGTCATCTGAATAGGGATTCAGATGACGCACCTAAATTGCGAGGGTAACGAGGTGCGGATCGATATGCGAGAGTAAAATGGCTGCTGATGGTCATTTTAGGTCATAAAATAAGCATACCATTCGCTGAGGAATTAGACGAAATAGTCTATTCCTTTTTGTATCTCAGGCTTTAACTCCTTCTGGACCTAATAGGTGATAGTTTCATAGATTGCGCTATACATACATACAACATACTTACCTACAAAATGGAATAATAACAAGACAAGTAGATCACGACAATGGGGAGCATTATCCGCAGAAATCTAAACTAAATTGACTTATATAATCTATTGCATCCACAAAAATCTAAAGAATATATAGTTATTTATTTGAATAATTCAAATTCACTTTCTTTTTCTTTTGAAACCTTAAAGTTGTTTGTAAAGAAAGTATTCTCTACAAACAACTTTATGAAATTAGTTGGTACAATTTTAATTCTTAATTTAAAGAACGTTTGCGCGTGCCTTAGCCCTTGTAGTCTAGTACGTTTTGTTTCTAGTCTAATTTCCCTTACGTAGAATATTTCCAATCCCTCCCTTCTCTTCCCTTTCTTTCGTTGTTGTCATTTTCCCTAAAAATCTAATTGGGACTATTATTATTATTTACAAACTTTTTACATCTAAATATAGAGTATTGTGATAATTTAACTATTTTGACGCAGTCAGATAACTTCGTTACTTTACCTATACAAGATAGACGTCGTCTGTAATTAAATTTCGGGAACAAAAAACGACAGCATCACCCAAAAAATGCTGACCGCTGCGCTGTCTGCCGGGCTGCGCTCTAAAAAGTTAATCGTTAACGTGAATTTGTATTGTTCAGTCGGAGCGGAGGTTTACAAAAAACTGCAGATCAAGATCTGGCTGATAGCTGCAGGGCACATTCTGCAGGCAACCAATGGCCCGTGGCGGCGGGGCCCCACCCGGTTGTGTTCACACACCCCTCGATCCCCGCGCGGCAAAAAATATCTGCCTACCCACATATAGATATAATGCGGTAACTTACTGGAAGAGGTTTCAGTGTCTAGAAATATTAATCTCGATTTAAAAATTAAGGATATTAATGGCGAATTAGTTACATCTATAGTTGGTATAGTTATCTATTTATTTATTTTTGTTACTGCGTTCCGCTTTGATGGCATCAAAAGTCCTGACGTGTTTTGACTGGATGATCTGTTGTTAGAAAGTTTATCTTTTTAGCTTATTGTATGTTATCGTTGATTTACTTGCAATTTACTTTAACCACTCACATGTCCACGGAAAATGTTGTACCTACCCGGAAAAAAATTGCCCAACAAGTCAACAACAACAAAAAAGTCTTACAGGCCCTAATTATAATTGTTATATATTGACAGTTTGACAGCTGTCATTTGCTCTACAAGTGGTCAATAGATGGTTCTGTATTAAACTATTCATCTATGATAGTACAGAGATCACTATATGGGTGAATACGATTTTTTGCATCTATGGTAGTATTTGCTTTTCTCAAAAATGCGCGGCCGCGTGGCGTTACTATTTAACGCGCGGACGTTCGAGATTAGGTACGCTCGAGTGGTTAATCAAACGTAATTCGTAATATGTTTTCGGGGTGACGATTACTACTAAACCGATATCAGCCTTGCACCATCCTGCCGTACTATCTCTGTGTAGAGCGACAACCCTCCCGTTGTATATTGGGTTACCAGGGCCAGCGCCGGTGGGGGACGGGGCGGGGGAGTGTCCCTATCGACTTTTCACACTACTATCGGTCACTCGTCCTTTGATTGATTGTTCTTCATTACGGGACCTATTTTTGAACACGGACGGCGGGTACATAACAATCTAAACGAAGTGGAGTTGAAAGTGCGGGTAGGGTGGTTTTGTCGATCTGTCTTCAGATTTAAATATGTGACCAATAGCTTGCTTAAGGGTGGAAGGAGTCAATTAGAAAAAAGAGACAACAATCTACGTTTTAATTGGAAACAAACGCTAGTTGTAATGGCGCATGTTCCTCAAATTACATTACAAGTATTCGCTTCGAAAATCACGTGTGAGTAATGTAACATTACCATCATTCTGTGTGAACATTTTCTCCCCCTGCCCATTACTCGTGTTTGCAGGAAACACTGCGTTTTCGCTGGCGATATTTCGATGATTTCCATCGATATTATTAATCAGAGTGCCGCCATCACTGCGCCGCGGCCTCCCCTCGCGTAACGTGGGTAGTCGGTAATAATACCACGTTAGGTTTCCTACTTCAATTACAGTAATAACTAGCCATTGTGCCACTCGTCACACACGAAGTCGCCGGCACCAATTGACTTTGAAATTTTTAATTACCCTCATTCAAGTCGCGATTTGATTGGCGACGCAATTCGTTATTATGAATGTTTTCTACGATTGCCTTGTGACCAGTGCAAAGTATACCAGTGTAATTGGTGGAATATTGCAAATAATGTCGTGTCGTATACTTGGTATTTTTGCATAAATTATTTAGCTCATTATACTAATCGTTCGCATCAACTAAAAAAAAACACAGCCTATGTTGCCAAACAAAGTCTTACTTTTCCTTCGCATTGAACAAGGAATTCTGAATAAATATGAAGCACATTGTTAACCCCAATTTGTAATTTTGTTTCCAATACGTAGGTTGGTAAGTACCCGGGGACACTCATTAGGGCGTTAATTAAAGCTGCAGGCGGACAACTAATGGACGATTCCACTTAATTGGTCACTGGTATTGTAAGTTATGATTATGTTGTTATTTTTAATTATTCTAGGAACACTGGGGACGGTTTTGTCGCCCGAGGGTCCGAGGTCATAATTTAAACTAGAAATTAGCAGTGTTATTGTTGTTGTGTTTATTAATGTCAAGAAAACCCCTTTGGTTAGTAGATATTTGATTTAGTATGTACTGCAAATACTGCAATATCTGTCATTGGACCAATTCAGCTAGGTGTATGTGAAGGGTGGCTTGTCTACGGGTTTCTTTGATGCCGATATTGGCTCTATGAATTGTAGCAGAGAGCTTTCAACCGAGGTCTGTGCCAGTTAAGCGTGATAACTTAATAAAGTCGACGAAAAAGACAACAAAACTGTAGCCGAATGTGTAGGCGACTGTGCAATCTATATCTATACGTAGTATAAAACAAAGTCTCTTCCTGCCGTCTGTCCCTATGTATGTATGTACGCTTAGATCTTTCAAACTACGCTTAAACGATCGCTTTTTAAACGATATTTTAAAAATCCATTGATTTTTATGCGATTTTCAACAATAGATGCGAGTTATTCAAGAGGATGGTTTATAAACAAGAAAAAAGGGTAGGTTGTAAAGGTACGTGGTAAAGTAGGAGTACGCAGTTGTGCCAAGTCCACTAGTATCAATAAAACCTAACATGGATGGATAAGCATCAGTACACTAGCTCTTTGTGTCAAGCAACAATAATGTCAAATTATCTTTAATAGAGCATCGTTACAAGACCTACTATTGCCAGCATTTCCATTATCTAATTTCGTTTGAAGACACTGTATTCTTAAACGGAATTTTGAAAGCAATTTCTCAAAGTGACGTTTAAACTTTCAACAGAGAAACATTAATCAGCGAAAGCTCAGCTGTTGAAGGAAGCCCTCAGAGAGAGCTTATTGGCCGAAAGGGAGTAACGAGATTAGTTAAAGTAGCTGTTGCTCTGTTTTGGGAAGTAAAATGATGCGTGAAACAACGGGAAATCGCATTGCGGTGGGTAGGTGGTCCTAAATGCAAGTCGGTGTGCTGTTTTCGCTCCGGTTGGTCCAAGGTTGTCGCGCGATAACAGAGTTTTTACTATTAGTTACTCCGTTGTAAAATGCCATTAGATGACGCATGTGTTCAAATAAAAAATCTCGACCGTCCGACATTCAGCGGCGACCTCGAACTATTTATAACTTTCCGTTCGTTTGACATTCAAAATGTAACCTCTAGCTAGAGGTTAATAAACGGCGATAACCTCAGGGCATCTTTAACCACAGTAATTGTTGTAAAAGAAAACGAAGACGCAATTCCCTGTTTGGAATGATTAGATACGTAAGTTTATATACTTTGGATCAAATTGATTAATGCTGAGGTGTGTGTATGTAGAGAATGTAATGAAATAAAAGATATCTTACAGATATCTTCATAAAATTCGTAAACGTCGTCGTGAAACACCTACGTAATTTTAGTGACTTCGTAGATATAATAATAGAAAATTCATTTGCTAAATGTCAAATATAAACTCCAACACTGATAAAAGTCTTCGATCAACAACAGCTACACTCTAAGGTGAAAGTAATCGAATCAATTTCATTTATTGACTTAGATTACGAAGTATCTAATCTATCCAATGACTTTACAATATCATTGGATCCATCCATGTACAATGAAATACTTTATTACGAGTGCGTTACTCCCCTACTTCCCTCGAGCAATACAGAGCACTTTTATAAATCTAAACCTTCAATCTCGATTCAATTTTGATATACAGTATCGTTCGCGACTCGGGCTCCCAAATTGGGTACACGGCAAGGAGTGAGGCGGGTGTTCATCAGCGGAGGGTGCCGCTGCCGTACCCGCCACCCGGGGGCGCGGGGGCTCTGATTGCTCATTAATCACGGGCTCCTGTAATTACCAGGCGCGCCGGCGCAGCCTCCGCCCCGTACCGCGCTAATGCCATTCGGAACTCCACGAAACACGAAACTATAAGCTAAGATCCTTGGAACGAGGTTTAAGCAGTGGTGGTGATCGGTATAGATGGGCAGTAAGATAGTAAGAAACTAGAAAGCGGTTATAACTGATCCCAATGAAGACGGATGATAATAATGTTATAAATTTGTAATCAAATTGGTTATAGCATATTTTGTGCAGCTGAAATAGTAACCCATTGATATGTATAACACAGAAAACATGCGTTAAAACGTATGCAACACAAATTGCTATGAAGGCTATAATTTGCTTCACAAAGCATGCCCTTCATAACAATACACATGTTTGATTTATTAATATATTGTTTTACAATTTTATTATCGATAAAGTACAATGCCGTCCGTTTCTAATGCAATGCAACACTTGTATTATTTTATGCCTCTAACAACAAAACAAAAGACTGGAATAACAAGATTCCACGGTTCAATATGGTTCTCGATATACATAACATTAACTATATCGGATATATTGCCAACATACTATAAATAAATCGCTAATGTAAATTGTATAATTCGCATCATAAATAACACCATGTCGCCTCAATCGGTAAGGGCAATAAGTGACATTTTATTGCCTCTATTTCGCGTGTAATTGCCTCTCTTAGATGTTATAAGTGCAGCCGACTTCATCTATGTAACACACTGAGACGTAGAGACTATATAGCATGTTACTTTTTTATTTATATCAGCGAGCATGTGACGACTCCGTTGAACGATGTGGGACTAAAATGGATAATACAAGTAGCAACTCTCAGTCGGTAATGAGATGGAAGTCTCTGCGCCTCGTACGCATGCCACGCGTTCATGCCATAGCTCGTCAGCATTCCTCCTACCATACTATCTACAGTCCGTGTTCGAAAGACAAGTCATTAATTTATGAATTGAGCACCAAGTATGTCGGTGTAGTAGCCATATTCATGCAGATGATTTATCGCCTCACCGCACCTTTGTGCTCCTCGGCCGGGCTACCACCTGCCTCAAAAACCGGATGATAATAAATTATAACAAAACAATGTCTCAACTCTCACCCTTCAGTGTGAGGGGTGAATTTGTCTCGTGCCGGTGCATCTACTGAATGAAGGACGAGAATAATAATCCATTACTTGTATATTTGTTTAGTTTATTATTTTTACTATTTCTAACAGAGCTGAGGAGAACGTGATTCAGTAGGTGCGGACAAAAGAAAAAAGAAAGCAGTGCCTCTTTCGAAAATGCGAGAATTAATGTCTTCCTCTCGTTTGATGGTATCAAGAGGGCCAAAATTAGCTTGGAAGCTAATGAACTTGTTGTGTGCATATATCAGGCGAACGACGACGGCATTTGATCGCACGAACACGAATAGGAAGGCAATAAATAGTGTGACTACAAAGACAACGCGACAAGACAAATGCGAGGTGTTGGCTTGCGGCGTGTTCTGCGGGCTCGGGCGACGGGGACACTGCGGGAACAACCGGGACACCATCTGATAGCATCCTACCTACCGGACATGCCCACAGCTAAAGCCACTACCGTGCACCAACCGCTAAAATCAAATAGAGTACGCTCGAAAATTGTTATTGAACTTTTACCGCACTGTACACGTTTCGAATCCGTTGATTGTCCCTCCCAATCAAGCTGCACATGACATGCATATATCGGCCTCGTTGACGAATTTGCCAGGAACCGGCCGAACAATTTTCAGCCAATTTGTGAACACGGCCACTGTTGCCCCGACTGCAGTTTTGCGTGTTAATGAATTTCAAATGAGTTTATTTTAATTAAGTAACTAACCAGTATCCGTACACGTAAAACATTTACAGATGAGTGAGGCTAAGCGAATGTTATTGTTTCATGCGTGAAATTGATATTCACCAAGCTCGAATGTTTGTTATTAAAAGCTTCGTGTTTTGGCCTTCCGCCAAAACATATCGTTACACTTACACAAATCTTATTCGGTGTTCTTACCGCAACATCGATCGATTGAATATTTATTACCAAAAGTTACGCAGATGTAATAAAATTTCACAGTCTAATCATGTTTTACTTTAAAAAGTATTAAGCGAACAGGAAGCGGCATGGGCCTTTGTAGGGACGACATCGCCCCAGGAGCTTAGAACGTTGACGGAATATTAAACAGCTGGAATGAGCCCCTGCGTGTTCTCATGCCCTGGTACTTTTGCTGTTACTTAAGGTGGCCCTAATGAACCGAATTGTTGCCTTCCTCTAATTGGTGTTGATGAAACTGAATTTGTGCTTTTGTTTGTTGCAGGTAAGGGATTTACAACATTTCACCGACAGAAAAGTTCCATTATCGGATTGAATACAGCTGATTCAACTGTAAGTGAATACTCACATGTTCGAAATCAAGTATCGTAGAACATTCTCGATCTATTAATACAGCGAATCCTTAAGCGTGACAAATATGGATAGATCGATATCGATGACGCTGACAGATCCTGTGCTACAATTTCAATTACAGGCGCGTTTTACAAGGAGGAAAGGTAGGCGTTGTAAAAAAAGGTTCGGTTAACTTCGGTTCGGATTAGGCGCGTTGCACCGATGCAGCGGGGCGGGGGCGCGCGGGGCGGGGGCTAATCGCGCGAGGTCAACGGCAGCGCAGGTACCGGCCCGGAGTTTTTGTGCACCACTGTACGCGCCGCACCCCGCGCGCCCCTCCCCTCCCTGCGCCCTTGTATAGAGGCAGGGCTGTTTGCTTACACACACGACTACGTTATAGCTATGTTGCGTTTATAGGAAAAGTTGTACTGAGTAGATAGATACCTACACACGGTGTGTAATTTCCATAAAAGAAGATGTAGTGACTAGAATTATTTGGGCATGTATGTAGAGAGGTTGAATGAAATGGAGTGAAGTAAATGGGCGGAAGGGGTGGGGGAGATGTACATGTTTTCACGGTAAAATATTAAAGAATGATCAAGACCCTATAAACGATTAATGAATGTAGAAGACGCGATAGAGGTTTGTTAGGCAGGACCGTAGCAATATGCTTTCCGTAACTATGTGGTCTGCGTATTCCTCCGGGAAAATGGCGTCAAGTTATGTATTTCAATGCAACCTGGACTCCTTCAAGTCCAGAGGACCAAGCTGTTTCTGGGTAGGCATGCTCCATCCTCGGCCGCATGGTCACTTACCATCCCGTGAGATAACGGTCAAATGCCTACCTAGTAAGTTGTAAAACATAATAGATTGCATTGTTCGTTGTAAATGGTCGTCGTGAGGGTAGTACCATAACCATTTTGTAGGCTTCAAGAAGTTTTGTACACATTTTTATACATGGCTTTTTCAAGGATTATTATTACGTATCAACGCTAGGTCAGTTCCGTTGCGAACGAACAGAACGCCCCTCCCCGACCGCTACCGGATTTAATGTCACACTTGCATGAAAGCCTCTAAACAGTTTGATAGACTTTTATAATCTTTACGACCCCAGACTAGAATTAATGGAAATTCGGCTATGAATCCGGTTGATGACGAAACGGATGTTTACGATAATAGCTACGCATTAGTTCCCATGCATTTACTTGATTATTTACTGACTACAGCCGCCCAAGTATACCTCAATCACGATGTTTCACATTATGTTTCTCGTTAGCTTCACGGTTTGATTAGATTTCATACATGAGTTTACTTACTACTTCGTTAAATATGAAATTCTCATTAGGAATTCTATGTTTAAGTTAATATTTCGCCATAGCTGGCCACAGTAATGCCTATTTATTACATTATACCTCTATTATATTATTGGTTGGTATTATTATGCTAATAAATCCTCGAAGTCGTTTTAACACAATCGCGTTGTAACAAATTTACTATCGATTATTCTACACGAGTCCTCTAATTTATTGATAATATATTAGAAAGCCATTAGTGTTAATTATGACTTCGGAAGCCGTTTTTCAACTGTTGGTAGATCTGTAGGTGTAAGGTAAGGTAAATATCAACCCGTTCTCACGCAAGCCTGTTTTAACTTAGATGAATAGGGCACGGTAACTAGATGAATCGCGAGCGTTAACTCATTAATGATTCCGCTTGGACCGTCAATTAGCATTTAAAACCGTTTGTTTGTATGTAAATCTGCACGAGAGAAGTTGTATCGAGCTCGGAGGGGGGTAGGTACAACGTTATTTTCTGAAAATACGGTACCTAATTTCCGCTCCCAAGTCGAAGCGGCAAGTCTTTGTGAACTGTTAAAATAATTTGTAGGTACCTGCCTAATTATTTGTAGTTGCAACGAGCTCGGCACTCGTTCGCTGTGCCTCCTAATATAGGTACACTTCTTAGCGTGTCAGTGACAGTTGTCGAAGCGAGAGTGACCAAGGTCTTCCGCTTGGGACCCTGAGACTGACTGCTTGACCAGTCTCCGGGGCCGATTTTCATTTTCTGTATCCTGGACGTAGCTTCTAAGAGCGGGCAATAGTGAACGAGGTGAGACCCAGGTGTTACACCGACCGATCCGTTGCCGAGAACCTGTGGCGCGAAATTACCCAAGGTCTTCCGCTGGGGACCCTTCAAAGCTTAGGGCCCTCTTAGGTAGCTCTTAGCTTCCAAGAACGGGCCCCACCAAAACGTTTCCACCGACCGATCCGTTGCCGAGAAGCCGAGTTACGCGCGCACTCGTAACGTTTATCGCATATTCGTGCACTAAAGCTTATCGCTCACGAATCGCGCTGCCCGCCATAAGGAGGTCAGGGCGCCATCGCCCACACTCGCCCACGATAAAGCGGGGCTCTCCAGCCGTTTGACGCTTGCCCTTATACTCACTGTTGCCTGAATGTGGCTGAGCTTTCTCGATGGCACTAACTGTCTTTGGTCAGTCTGTGTTAGAGGAGTAGGACGGTGTGAAAATAGTTAGGCAGGGAGGTAATTAGTACTGAGCGCGCGTGAGTTCTTGTCCATCGCACCCGACCATCTAACTGGAACGGATTATACGTCGCCATCTCACTCGCTCGAACCGCAACCGAGTGAGGTGGCGATGTATCGAGCCGTCAATAATTGCTACTCGAATAATTTAAGCGGTCTTCTCCCATGGACATGAATATATGTTTAAGTTTGCAGGTGTATAAATGTGCATTAAATGCGACACAGACCGCATTTAATCAAAACTACCGTACCCCGTACCGTATTTTCTGACAGTCTATTGACTACGACATCCGTAGTCTAATGTATTTTGCCTTGTAAACTAAAGATGTACTTGTTTATTTCCAAATGGATTTATTCCCGAAATCGCGTAAGCGCACCGAATACGTCCGACCCAGTTTCTCTGAATGCGACGTCTGCGCCGGTCACGCGGTCCGCTCTCAAATCTAACGGAAATAGTCTCATAGCCAATTCACCACGGCCGGGGCACCGGCGATGTGAATTGATAGTTCATTCACAAAATTCCGTGCGCAATTGTTACGGAAGCCAGTGCCTGTAGTTGCGTCTTGCGTCTCAAATGTTTCCAATATACCTTCAGACGGAATTGCCGGTCATCTTACTTCATTCTTGTGTTATTAATATGATAGGTTTGGTTACCAGTGTATTCATGAAACTTATTTTAACTCTACCGTATTTATGCCAGTTAGTGAATAGATTAGACTATAATAGGATGCTTTATAGAATTTTGTGTTCACTATTATACACGGAATTGCCATAATGGTTTCCCTGCTTCGAAATAGCAAGGTAAAAATAATCAAAGTCGTAGTGTATGAAAGTCTATCTATGTAGGTAAGTACGCGTATGAGTCGACGAATTATTTTTTGTAAGTGACAGTAATTCTTTAATTTAAAATCGCAAACATTATGCGCCGGCCAGGATCTTTATTTAGGCACAACACATTTGTAGTTTGCGCCATTGAATATTCATGGCATGAAAAACCCTTTAGAAGATGGGTCATTAAAATGCTATCAATGTAACAGCACCATAGCGCACCATTGTTTATTCTCTGAAAGAGTTAACTACACCCTCGATAATTATACGCACAATGAATATTCCGCCAATATTTACAACCTTAATTAAGTAAAAACTAATCGAAACACAGATTGTGGGCGTGTTTTTGTTGCAGCGGTATATCAGATTACTGTTAGCAATTGCTATAATATACACACATCGTTTAATATTCATGAAGTCGTTATCGTTTTCGTCCATCGCAGCGCCGTTTGGTTGTGACCGTTTTGATGTGCACTGCGAGGGGTCAGACTCTCGCAGACGCCTGCAATTTCAAACGAGGGATTATCCAGGGCTTATTGATGCTAATCTCGTCTCTATCAAAACTGCACACTCATCATAATTACAAGTTTCGAGAAATCATCTTGAATCATTGTCTCGGGTCTTAGTATCGGAAGACTATGTGACGCATTTAGTTCCGAAAGCGTATTCGGAAACGTGCTACAAAAAACTAGCGCATTGTGATTCATTACATTTTTTTAACACGTGGCCTCTGTGACGAATAGTTTGTGGTCCGGAATACTTGCTTAATAGTCTTTACGCTTTCAAATGCCGAGATGTTACCGGAGATTTGAATGAATCACGAATCGTTTACTTTACCCGGAACCGCTTATCCATAGACCGTATACTGTACTACAGTACACGAATATTCTATCTATGGAGAAGCGGCTCCGGACGTATCATGACGTGAGATAGCCAGACTAGTCTTAGACTTAGATACTAAGCTCATCCGTAAACATGATTTCAATTGATATGCAGTATACTCATGATGTACCTATCTATCCTTTCTAAATGCTTGGTGGGTGGCCATTAGTCCAGTTTTCTATTTAAAAGCCTTCGCTGCTATCCGAAGATCTCACTAATCTCACACACAGTGCGCGTTGACCCAAGCTGTGTTTACAGTCACGTGCAACCTTATTTCACCTCCACACGGACGCTGCAACCGTCCAAACGTCCCCGTTCTCTTGATTTAATAACACCCTGTCCAGATTTGTGCGATTCAACTCGCCGGACCCTAGAACCAGTCGCACGGGGACGATTTCACTTAGATATCTCCATGACTCTTATATTTGATTAAGCTGCGTACTACCTATACCTAACCTAGCACTGCGTTCAAGCTAGATAACTGGCGGCGTTATTTATTTTATCTACCTCATGGCAAAGATAATACTTCCCATCGTATGTCACATTTGCAACACAGATAACTTTATCGTATCAATGTAACGTGTCTCCTAGAATTATGATAAAACCCATTGAAGTGTTCTGCGAAAAGCAATTTCCAAAATTCCACCGACGCTGATTGCAAACGACTAAATAATGTTGTTCGGCCGTTCTCCACAAATAACAACAATTTGACCACGAGATCCCGAGGCTATTATGCTCGTGCATTCGGAACGAGTGCCGCTGACGCAGCAACGTCGGTCACGCACGCACTTCGCCGTGTGTGAGACCGAACAACTGTTGACACGACAACAGACTGGCCTACACGACGCCCCTTGAAAAGTTCTTCAAACTAGTTTGAGTACTTACCACTTGAAGTTCGGTTTGAAATTATGGTGAAAGTAGAATCGTATTATATTGGAGTGTAGCGATGTGAGCAACAATTTGGTGGGTGGAAGTTTCATGTAGTTTTAATTTTAGATCATTTTTGTGGTTAATATGTACCACGGTGCGATAAAGCCACGTCCGTAAACTTTTGTAACTCATCAAAATCGTACCTTGTCGGTTTAGCAATCGCCATATTGTGACTACTGGTTCAATTTATATTTTTATTAGTGGATAGTATGACACAGTGATATCATAAGGATTCGACTTTATAAGATCTCTTGCTATTTCAATATTGCATTCACGTACCATTCGTATGCAAACACGACATTACCACCGACTGAGTCTGAGCGTTGTAATATGCTAACCGACAATGTTAACGGAGGTTAATACATACTTATGAATATGATCGCATTATAATCCTTATTTATTGTTATTGATACAGATGTATCTGCAGAAAATATGAACGATAAATGTGTTGTATATTTGCTTCATAAGCCTACCATGTAACCTTAAATTTAGTTGTGAATTGTATTTAATATACTTTAGAATGTCCTATACCTAACTAGTAGTAGAAGCAGCAATGGCCATGAAGCGTGAACCTAACAAGGAATAGTAATCTGAATTTTTTTTTTAATATTCTTTGTCTATCTAGAAGGAAATAAATACGAGATGCCAAGCATGCAGTTACAATAATAACATTGGCAATAACCAGTTATTATATAGGTTAGTTGTGTTGTGTTCGCGCCGGCCGGTCGGACACTAAAAAGCGCACTTTATGCGCCTTCCAAGGCTACAGAGCGCATTCGGCTCGGCGCAAGCGCAGCTTGCCATTGCACCAGTGAGACAAAGGCTATAATGTATATGGAACATGCTTATACATATTCGAATGTAAAAAAATATAACAGATACTTTACACCTAAAATAATCATCTTGGCGTTAATGTCTCGGTTGTCTGCCTTGACCATGATCCAGGTTTCGGCAGAGCGTCAGATTCGTCATTACAGTGGAGCGACGCCATCTGACCTTTGTGACCGTGTTATCTGGGGAACCTGACCAGATTGGAACGTGGTTACACATTCGGTTGCCTGGATGTGCAGGTCTCATCACGATGTTTTCCCTCACCATAAGAACATTCAACTAATGTACCTACTTACATAAACTCAGAAAAGACTCATTGGTACATGGCGGCAGTAGGTACTTAACACCTACAGTTATGTAATAAATATTTATTTATTTATATATGTGAAGAAGAAAGAGACTGTGCCGACAGCCCACCAAGTGGGTAACGTATGGTGGATGTATTTTATTGTTTTCGTGCTGGCAGACGTATCTCTTGGCTGGTATGTTTGTCCAAGGTAAAATATAAAGTGCTCACGCTTGTATATTTATAAGAAAATTATAAATTGTAGCGCCAGTGTGCCAGCGTTTCCTAGCCCTGTTGAATTAGCTGATAAAGCATAACTTCTGTGTTACAGCAACTCGGTAACAATGAAAAGAGCGATCGGTTTTGTCTCCGGCCCCGCGCCGATGCCAATAATTCCTCGGCCCGGCCACTGCGTTCCATACGGTCCTATTTAACACGGCCCCCTTTCCAGTTTACCTCGAAACGTCCTTTTGTGTTCCGAGCGATAAACTTTTTCTAAGGAGCATTGTCTTTAACGCTTCTATTGTCAGCGTTTACTATGGCTGTAAAATAAATAATTCCCATTTTACTACCTAGCCCGGCTTGGGCCCTATTGTGCGGGGGATGTTGTTTGATGGCAATAATTTGGCAACTTGTTGTTTAATATTATTATGACTCCGTCCGTAATGGATGTGTTCTGGTAAAGTGGACATTCGCCTTTCTTTGTCATCAGCTATTGTCTAAAATTTACGGCTCAATTTAGTTTGGAAAGTGAAGTGAGTTGCCGGTTTGCGCCGTGGACAGCGGGAAGCGACTCGCCACTATTACTTTATTACCGGCAGTAAGCTCGTAAACACGACGACATTGCGTAAAGAATCGAATGCGTGTTTTAATCTTGACCATGGCATAAACTATAAACGCGTGCTATTTCTCACGTCTAATGATATCTCGGCCAGCCCTTTTACGGGCAGACAGATTTTCCGCGCAATTACATCGCGCCGAGTAATTCAATCATTCTGTATAATTAGACATTTGTGATATTTACGACTTCGTTCTATGTAAAACTTCAAATCGTATCTGCGATTTCGAGTTCGTCGTGCAATATTTGTCTCAAATATTAAAAAAATATTCACCACCTCTTCTCAATCTCAACATTCAGATCTTCATTACCTATTTCACATAACTAAGGAGATAACAACCAAAACCTGCCAGTATGCTCATCAATTATCGCGCCAATATCGGTCCACATTGCCGATCTCGGTCTAAACCCAAATAGATCGTTGGCAGGGATAGCACACTAGTGGTTTGCGGTGTGCAATAACATCACACGGTGGTCTGCGCCCGCCGCATGCGACGCAACATGAGGAGCAGTAACCATAACACGATTGTGGTGATCGGTTCCGAGACTTTGCCTAGGTACTGACTGCGGAGATGTTGTACGTAAACATTGTCGAATTGAGTCAACACTTTCTGTTTATTGCTTGTCTGATAGATGCAAGAGAGTTTGACGGTTGTAGTATTTGTTTGTGGCAAGCTCTCGTTTAACACTGTTTACTTTTTTTAACTGAAAATTTGTTTAAGGTATTATATAGGTAATTGAAATTGGTATTTATGATTTGTGATGTACCAGAACCCCAAACAAGAGTACATTCCGCCTGATGCAGTATCACTAGCGTATTACCGACCACGTAAAGTCCTTTTCATACCTTTAGAACTACATGTTGTTTTTGTGTTGTTTGTATTCGATTTAAAATGTACCAATGACTCATTCTGAGTTATGTAAGTACATTAGTTAAATACTAACCGATGCTCTTACGGTGAGGGATAACATCGTGATGAAACCTGCACATTCAGGTCGCCTGAATGCGAACCATGATCCAATCTGGTCAGCCCTGGTTGCAGGGTCACAGAGGTGAGATGGCAGTCGCTCCACTGTAATTATCTGATCTGCCAAATCCGGGATGATGAGCAAGGCGGATGGCGGGCCCTCGTCCGAGAGCACAACCGGGACATTAACGCCAATATGATGATGATGTAGAAAAAGTTATCTGTTCCTTTAATGTTGTGAAACATTATCGTATTGATGCAGTAATCAATATCGGGTGCGCAGATCGTGGCAGTCGTAGTAGGTGGTCACCAACTCATCCGTGACGCGCCTCCCACAAGCACAGAAAGAAATTAATTAATTACGACACATCAACAGCTAACAAACAACTTCTGTGTTTACACGATCACGATATAAGAGTTCCGCGTTAGGTATATCTAATTATCTATCCGTTTCTGTCTGGAGGCGTAGCGCGGTAGCTGTGTGTGATCTTTTTACGAAATATTTTTTTTCTTTATATTACGGAGTTAGATGTCTAAACTGAACTTAAAAAACATACCGAATTGTTTTTTCTTTTTTTAAATATTGTCAAACACTTTACAGGTTCCACGATAAGTCTTGTCAAGCTGAAGGCCGCCAGGGTTCCAAATTTCCTACCACTGCTTTATAATTTTTTGTCTCTACGTTATTTTTGTTTTTTTTTTTATTATACCACTAAGGTGGCAAACAAGCTTATAGCCTGCCTGATGGTAAGCAGTCACCGCAGCCTATGGTCGTTTGCAATACCAGGGGCATAACGCACGCGTTGCGAACCCCGTAAAAACCTATGCCAATGCAATACCTTAATTTCTTATGTAGTTGCTTTAGTTAAGGTAGGTAGCCAAAGATTTTAGTTGGGCCCCCTTTTCTTTAATAATTATACCGTCATGGGGTGTCAATCGACTTCCGAGACTTTTCAACCAGTTTGTTCTAAGCCTATGTTAAACTCAGACGTAGGAAGGTAATCGGGGTTGTGCGCTTGCGCCATCTTCTGTAGTAAACAAGTCGGGTAATTCACGCTGTAACCGACAAACCGCAATCACTGCCTCAAGTACTATAGAACTGGGTAGATACTAGGAGTACAGACGGTAGAGCACCGACATTTGCAGGCAAAGATTTCGACATATAGGTACCCACATAGCAGTTTGTAGGATATCAGTTTGTGATGAAGCGTCGAAGCTATAAGTTATACCGAATCTAATTGGTTATGATGCACAGTAAAGTTAGCACGCAATCAATTCATGAATTTCATGTTTCTGTTAATGTGGGGAATATAACAGACTTGAAATTGCAGCCAGTTCCATTATTTGTGTTAAATTGCATACGGAATTGCTTTTATACTTGCCCTTGTACATTATTTTGCATACAATAGAACGCCTAGTCCTTACCTAGAGGGCAAAAGGCATGGTCTATTTGAATAGGCTTCGGTTGTGCCCACTGTACTGTGTACTAGACGCAGTGTTCGAAAGCGGTTATTTCTGTCCATGGCCGGCGCCCGCGCATGTCGGCGATTGCAAGGCCTCCTGATGCAACACTGCAACTGCACCACAGAATGCAACTACTACTACAGAGCACTGTATCTAATGCAACGGAGGCTTTCGCGCTCGTTCCGAAAACCCGCTGCGCCGAAGCGATGCCCTGATAAATCAAACGGTTTAGCATACGCAAAACGAACAAAGCAATCGGTACCTGCTTCAAATTCCCACTAAAGACGACGGCGACGCCCTGAATTACTTGCATTCCTCGTCAGGTAAAGGGCCGAGTAAAAATAACCTAATACAATCGCGGAGAGTTACAGCCCATAATTTTTCATACTTATACTAAAAATCTATGCCTGATTATAAGACGAGTATTCGATTTTATGTGGTTAAAGCCCGACCGTGGGTGGTCGCCATGATTAAAAAAATTTATTAGCATGGCATGGTGAAAAATTGTTGTTTACTCTCACAGATGTTCATGGGAACTTTGTACCGCGAGAAATCTCTGATGTGGCGGTTTTACGGCTTTTTTATTATTTCACGTAAATTACATTACAGGCTTTACATACGAAATTACTAAAAGCTTTTCATTGTTATTTCAAAAACTATTAAAATGCGCTATGACTGGAAACCAATTTGAATGTGGCCACTCGACTTAATAACATAACGTACTGTTATAAACTTAACTGAACGCTTGAAACTTACAGTTAAAAAACTTCTCAGATATCGCATTCCACATCTCACTTTAGAACCCGAGTGCATGTTGCTCCAGGTCCTTTAAACAACAAGGCAACTTGAACAAAAGCACTTTTAGCCGTAAGTGCTACCCCGAATTATTATTTACGTCCCACAAATGACCTACGCTGGTTCTCGGTTTACACATAAAGCGCATGCGTTTCCCATGCCTTTGTTTGCCTGCGTTGACAAGTCGAATCATAAAAGTTTAAAATCACGACCGGTGGTAGGTACCACTGCTAGTTGAAATGGAGTAAAAACTTGCGGTCACTGCAACAAAAGTAACGACGCTGTAACAAGAATTCCCTGCAACTGGCTGTATCAAATTGAGATTGGGTACTCATTGCGAAGTGAATTCTAATCGTTAGGACTTTAGACCAGTATAAAGTGATGTTTCCCCTGGCATTTTGTCTAGTTGCCCACAAGATTACCGCAAAGTCTAGGCGCCTTGAAAAGCCGTAAGCTGACACAAAGCCCTCGGGACACAATGCTATGTGGACTAGAGCAGCCATCGCGCAGAGCCCTTCCCAAGCGGCGTGGGCGAGACTTGGATTTATGAAATTGGCCTGTTTCTGTGCCGTGGGATATGAATCTAGCATCGAGATCACTTCCCTTTCTAATGTCGCAACATTGCCTATGAGGAATTGTGCAATATCGACTCGACGGCTGCACCATTTGCTCATCATTTGGTGAGCAATTTTGAAAAATATAGGTATTATATTATATCAACGTCTAATATAAAACGCAGTTGTACACTATGAATCAGCTTCACTTATCGTATCTGTACAAATAAACTCACGGGACATAACAAAGCTAGATACACTAAACAACTGCCTTGTTGACATATCCTCCAGTCTACGCTGCCAGTTGCGCCGATATCGGCGATATCCGAGATGAAGTTGGTGTACTGAAACAAAGGAAATATCAACGTTTACCTGCACCCTTGTGGTTTGCGAAACAACACTTTATGCAACTATCGCTCTAGGAGCAAGTTTCCACCAGTCGGTAAGGTCTCCGGACCCCCTCGAGTTCTATTGCTCTACTGCGGAGCTTGGAGGCCTACAGCAGTGGTCCGACTTGGTCAACTGTTGGGGGAAACTGGTATCTTGAGTGAGTCCGACTTTCCAAGGTGTTTAAATTGCTGAAATGGCTATCTATTAACTTGTGGTGACTCACTCAGACTTGTAATAGTTTGCAGCAGTTGTCATTTCGCTTTGTTTCTTTTTGTACTTAGTACGTCTTTATGTCATAAGTATCTTTAGCTTTATGAGACAATTTTATTGTTTTTTTTATTTTAATACTTATTATTGTAATCGCTTTAAAACTTTGTATCATGACGTCCTCTTATTAAAAAAAAAAACTGCACCAACAAACCAGTTTGAAGTTGAGGCATCTTTTAATTTATAACACAAATCCTTATCCATAAATATTTGGTTAATGCAATAAAAATGAAACAGGTTTACAGCTAAGAAGCGAGCGAACTGAATGCATTTAGGGCGCGGTCATCGTACCTTGCGCAGCGCGGCCGCCGGCCGGGTCGCGGCGGCGCGCCGTGTGTAGGTGTCGCGCTCCGGTGACGTTGATGTTTATCCGCCGACAATTAAAACGTTGTTTCGCGACCTGTTGATTCCCCTGCCCCGCCGCGCCAGCTCCCTGGCCGGCCGCCGGACCGACCCCTTCAAGAACCCCTTCGAGTTTGAAAGGATTTATTGGCCAACAAACTTCCAGCTCGAAGGACCAAGTGGTCTCTCGATTAGCCACATTTGAAAACTTTACGCAGTCCTCCCTTGAAAGAATTTCGTTGAGCCCAACACAACATTGTAGACGTGAATAAGGCATTACATAAATCGCAGGAGCGAGCAGATATTGTTTACAATACGTACGATCACGATAGCGCACGTGCTTTCCAATAAAAACTTTGGAGGTCAAGTGTAGTAGGCGTATTTATATCGAAACGAGGCTATGCGCCGCGTCTGCGGGGGCGGTCATTAACTGGGTCGCGCGGGGACAAAGACCCCAGCCCCCACGGAGGGGGAAAATGGGGAGGTTTCGCTTTCCTCCCTTCGCGCGTCCTCGGCCGCGATCGGCGCCGCTCGGCTCGCGAGACGCAGCGAGGCCACGAGCGCCGAGCCGCCACGATAAAATGTTTACTATTCGCCTCTCCGTGCCGCTGCGGAGTCCACCTCAAGGGGATTCATTTGGAAGTTCTCAAGCGAACATTAATTCCCGTCCGGAGCAGTTTCCCTTTTTGCGGGTAAATAAGAAACGCCTCGGGATTGAACTCTGGGCGGGACGATCGCTCTGTGATTGTGTGCCGTTTTGTTAGTTTTTTCTTGCGATGCTCGCGATGAGGCTTTGTTTCGCGCGGGGCGCGGGGCGCGGGGCGCGGGGCTCGCCGGCGAATGAATGCATAATGTTATTTAATTATGCAATCGAGGACACAATGACGCGTCCGCGACGCCGACCCCGCGCAGGAAATCGGTGTCGTGTTCGCTACAATCAGACTTCAAAATTTACAACTGCATTATAATGAGGACAACAATAACATTAAGTATATGCTAATTCTGTCTTTTTTCTTTACTTTATGTTAATTTAATTGCAGGCCCATTGTTTTTTATTTCGAGTACGCATCAGATGTATTCCGCTGGAATTATTCAAGGCGCCAGAAAGTAAGTGCATTGGCCATGTGGTGTAGTAGGACTACTTATTTAATGCGAAATCACAATAGATTCATAGAGCTGAAATTGTGTGTGAAAGGTAAAATATGACACACTGACAATTACATAATGAGGAAATTGGCTAAACTCCAACTGCGCCAATGCGTAGTAAATTATCAACACCTTGCTAGAAACTGCGTCTTGAAAAGAAAGATTTATTATTTTAATTACAAGATGATTTGTAACTTGTATGTCGCCCTGTCCCGATTTTATCTACTACCTTACTTGCTTACGTCCTAAAATTTCCACGCTAAACGTTTTATGTGGTACTCATTGTAAAACTTGGTTCAGAAAGATATTTGCATTTGTAGTTCTATACAGAAGCCAACATTGAGCTGACTTCCATTGTGTACCCATTTGTTATTTAGTAACTTGGTCACTAGTCCAACATTAGAATTCCACGTACAATTTAGTTAGACGGCGAGGCACCATTCGCCGGTCATTGCGTTAGCAATTTACAGCCGCTTCTCAAAAGACGTGACATCACAAGCTGGAGTGCAGCGCAGTGCATCCTAATGATTCGCGGTACCCTCATAAAAGCGCAGTTTATCACCATCGGTCGGTGCGCTGGCAATGAAAACGTCAAAAGCGGCGAGCGATTCCGCTCGCATGGAACGCCCGAGTCGCGGCCGATGCGCGCCATCAATCAACTGGCACCCATCCAGCCCAACCTCCTCTTAAGTGTATAATCAGGCGGCATAGTGCCTGTGGATGTGTCATTACCAGCGATAGAGACGCTCATATTAGCGGCGATAGCTCTTAGCCGAAGATACGCTCTCCGTTACACAGCTATTACTATGCCCTGTAATTGGGCTCCTAAGTAGCCACCGGTGGTACAGGTGCGTATGTAAACAAAACTATTAACTGAATATTCATTCGCAATTACTGCTAGGGTTAAGCTCTTATTTCTGAATCTGGTTGGATTCATGAGTTTTTGTTTGGTAATATAATGTTTATGACGGCGCGTTTCAATTATCCCAATCATAAAACTATACTTGTTTTGCTCTGACGACTAACAACATCCCGAGTTACATAAACGTCTCCTTTACACACACCCATCGTGTATTCGCGTGTCATGTCTCTCGACATCTCTCTACCCGCTTCAAACCCTCCACATATGCAAATTAGATGCGCTCAAACTAGCCGCATAGCAAACGCGGGTGATTAGCCCGTCGCCGTGCTAGCCTCGCCTCCGCGGCTACTGTGCCGGCGCGGTGCGTTGCGCCCATTGAAGTATCAATGTACGTTGCGGCAGGTCAGTTTTCGCCGGCTGCGGCGGCGTGTGGCCGATGTTACGATGTTATAGCAACGGTTACACTGCGCAGCCACTATCGGATCGACGATATAACTACGTTCCACTAGGTACCCGTAGTACAACTCGGATTGTAATCGGCGCCCGTGCAATCGCCGGCGTGTTTGCAGTTATACGAAATGCCTCTCTACATTAAGTGAGCTCGCTCGACGGGTTCGTCTCATTGATTTGATTCTAGTATCGGCTTGTGCTGTTGTTTACATATTATTTTAATAATGGTCCAAGAACATGATATGTGGTTAAGATTAATGCGTTGCGATTTTGTAGATATCAAGGCATACAACAACTTCTTGAAGTAGTGGTAGACGAAATGAACTCCAGGTTAAATAAAAAGCCCTAACTAACCTACGCTAACGTCAATTGATTAATCATCTTATCGAACTGTTTTGTAAACTATCGTAGTGGTAGTTTACAAAATAAGGTTGGAACTCGTAAGAAACATGCATAAATACCATAAACCATTACTATAAAGATTCCAAGTCGGCCAGCGAAATGATTAACGCAACTGTATCAGGAAACCATTCGTGTTGGAAGCGAATAAGTTAAGCTGGCACTCTACTGGCTCCAACGTGAAATATGCTGATGAATGTATGGCCCACGACTACGATAAAAACTAACTGTTGTCCTATGTTTGTTTTGTTACAGGTATGTGTTATGTCCAGCACCGTACTGATCTTCTGTTTGTAAGTAACCATAACTCTAAAAAGATCAATTTTAAACTTAAGGGAAATTGAAATTCACATTCGAAGACTGTCTATCGATTTTGACTTTCTATAGCTTAATCTGGCACAACTTTAAATTAAAGCATTCTGGTAACTATGGTCTCCGGTCTGCTGTCTTATTTTAATACAATAATAATTCAAGTTAAACAAAAACTACGTTGCTTAAGGCCAGGATCGTTCAAAGCATATTTTTTTTTTCGCACCTACAGATCAAACTAAAATGCCGAGTTCTGTGGTGATAAGTAGTGTTAGGTATGTCCGATTATGGTGAGCCATTATTGGCATGTGGGTCAAAGGTAAATATTCATTATTTAAATAAAAATAATAAATTTGCTTGGACAAATTCAAACACCGCCATCTAGCCCCAAAGTAAGCAAAGCTTGTGTTATGGGTGATCCAACTTGTAATTATATAACAAAATATAAGCCCATACGCCAATAGCACTCTGTCGCACGCAGCGCGTGGCACGGTTGCGCGGAGGGCCGTCCGCGGCCGGCGTCTGCGCATATTTATTGCGTCGCTGATAACCTCGCGCGGCACTATCTCATTTGGTCGCTCGCGCTTGTTCTCGCTTACAAAACCACGCGTTTTAACGGTTTCTGTCGAAGTATTGGGTTCCAATGGCGTATCGAGACTAGGATACGGTTTAGGTTTTGGGAGAATTGGTTTAGGCAATAAAATTTGCGAGAAATAATGAATGGTGAGTAGTGAGTCGAATGCGAGAGCCAATGGCTTACGGTGAGGATGCTGAAGACCGGTCGCAGTGGAAGAGGAAAAGTAGGAAAACGAACCCTGGCATAAAGCCAGGATGGACGCTAAGACGATAAATGATGAAAAATCGCGGTAATGGCCAAGGATGATTGAATGTAAACATATTACGGTATGTGCACGGTGTCTTGGCTCGCTGTACTGCTGTGTACTTTCTGTAATATAAATAAATAAATATCTGCGTCTCTTGCGAACTTTCTATAATAAGAATGTTTTGAAAACTATACCTGACCACGCCGGCGACCCATTGCTTTTGCATCTGTTGAAATATTAATGTTTCTCGGAACAAACAATGTGCCAAGTAGACGCGCGCGTCGGGAGCGGGAGGGCGAGCCGTTTTGTAACGGTTCCCGTTATTCTTAGCTAAAAAACTGAGACGGACCATTTCATCCCGAAATGCAAACTAACGGGAAACGAGGGCCATAAGAAATGCCGCATATAAATAAGCTTGTAAATCTGATCTGGTGGAACGACAATTTCATCGAAATGGTTTGGAAATGTTGTGGTTCGACTAGCTAGGGAGATTCCCGCCGTCATTGCGCTACGTGCAATAAAATAATCACGTTGTTTTTCTTTTGTTCAATTCTAATCTCAAAAGTATTTTCGTTTTCACTGTAACTGTTCGTGTACCTGTTTTTATAGCAAATCTTTAATATATTTCACCGCAGTTTTGCCCGGCAAAAGTGCGGTATTTCGAAAACTATATTTCGTAAAAAATAAATTTAGCCAAACAACAGCAAATATCAACCTACCGACGCACCTTCCGCTGTAATATTATAAGCTGGGATATTGCCAGCCTTTCGAGATTCACGTTGCAAAGATCTTACACCGAAGATGTTAAAGTCCGAATGATATATGACTAATGTAATGTGCTGCAATAAACATAAACACGGACCATAGAATTCTAGGGTTTAGAGTTTAGACCTTAACTGCACCTGGTGGGTCATACATGTAGGTTCGAAGTTAATTAGTAGCCAAGGAAAATATGCAATTATTATTGCTTTACGTTTTCGACTTATGAGTAACCCATTTGACGACGAGGTATACCCTACCTACCAAGAATACGTACGTACGTATTCTCATGCCACGGATTTTATTTTTCGCGTGGTGTTTATTATTCTCTCTCGTAGTTTACCAAACACACATTCCAAAGTTCTTTAACCCAGCCAGCGAGTATTTTAAAATATAGCGACTAGTAAAGTTCAAACAAAGCATAGTAAAGTTACATATGAAACTCAGTGCACTCCTTTGTTTCTGGTTGAAAATAAATTGGTTTACAACACTGTTATTGAAAAACATGACTATAAAATACGTAAAAGCATACATTTGTTCGCCACTACCCGCTATACCTACCTAACAAACTGGCTTTTTAAAGGCATGCTAACTGATATTAAAGTCGTGTTTAGATTTCCGTTGGAACAAAGACATTGGTTTCTCTCTATTTTAGTAAAATGCACTGGCTTTTACGAACAATGCATGTTTTAACATTCCTCGCGAGACAGTTAAACAGCTGCTGTTTGTTATAGATCCGTTTACCTTTACAGCTGATCATACTACCGTAGGGCATCTCTGCAGTCTTAGCCATAAGGGCGACATTGGCGTGTCAAATTAAACATGCGACGACGCATTGTGAGCCACTTGGCCCTTGCATCGGGTTACTGCAACAAAAGCGATTGATTCGCTCGCGGGATCAAATGGGGCGAATTTCGGGCGCGCGGCTGCGGGGGCGGGGCGGGGGCGCGGGCGGCCGCCGGCAACAATGCGGCGGGGTATCGATCCGCCCCGCGCGCCCCGCGGCCGTCTGCCCCGCGCCGAGCCTACGGCACCGCCACCGCCTACGAGACCTTCGCGCCTGCTATGCAGCTCTAGTACTTTTGCTTTCGAGCAGCCGCAAATACGCGGTCTCCATGACGCTCGCTGGCTTTGTGGCAGCGACTGACTGCGAGCTCTCGCAAAACCACTTTGAATGTGTGTGACATTCGAGAAGCTAACATTTAGGCTCTACATAATCGCTTACCTTACATACCTACTACCTACTTATTTTGTCCATTATTAATCAATGATTATGTAGATAGATATTTTTTATACCATACGTTTTTTTATAAATGATCGACGCAACGGCTAACCAAATACGGCGTTTTTATTAACAAAAACTGGAGGATAAATTATTTATCGCAGGATAAACCAAAGCTCTCCTCTAGTGGACAACGTCAAATACTCGTAGACAACGATTTAATTTCCTAGTGCAAGGCTAGTTTTCAATATTAAAATAGTCGTTGCAAACTATCCAAGCTTACCGCTAAGATGAACGCAACCTCGCCAGTTGTCCTTATCAATTATATCGGACGAGCAATTCGGAACAACGGCAGCCTCCCGCGGGCCGAGAGCTGAGAATCTCCGAACTTGCGATAACCGATCCCCCGAGGTTTGCTCAACACAATCAACTAATATTTGCGTTGCAGGCCACCCCTCGCCCCGCTCGGTTGCTGCGGTCTAATTTCCAACCTTACACTGATTAATTGACAATTGATTTGATATACGAGTATTCCATGGCATGCCACGCGGTGTATTCTTTCTCTCAATGTGTTGAGTTCTAACCTTGCTAAGCTGAAAAGTTAGGGGGAGTCTTTGAGAGTTTCTAAAACCACGTCTTTTACAGTAGATACGAGTAGGTCCTCTTGTAGGATTGTGAAGAATTTTTTTAAGTTCAATAAGGCTGTTTAAAAAAGTTGTCGATTACGGTCCGTTCGTGGAGATTGCTCCATGTGTGCGGTACCAACCCCTTCGATTTATACGATTAGTAATATTACATACATATTTATAATCGTATAAATCGAAAGGGTAACTAAAGGATAAACTACGTAGTTAAAAGATAACCTGTGTAGGCCAGAAAATGGACAGCGCTATCTGCCAGCCTGACGTGGAGATTATGACAAAACTCGCCATTAAAGTGGAGACGGTGTAAGTCTAGCAGTGGACTGTGGGCGGTTGATGATGAACTCCTGCGGTAGAATCAGAAGATCTACTTTTTACGGATTTTATTTCTATACAGCTCCCGAAGAAACAATTTAAGTTTTCAGCGAGTTGCCGTCTGGAAATCCACGCGAGGACAACTGCAATGTACTGTAACTATGTAGTGTAATACCCCTATACTAAACAGCATACCCATCGCTATCTGTCACTAAGTGAAACTCGGCCAGTAATATCAATAACAAGTTTAGGGCGAATAGGCCACGGCAATCCTAAATAAACAACTAGTTTGGTGACAGAGTCGGGCTGAGTCTGGTGTACAGCGATATTAACAGTTAGGCACCACGTTTTATTGGAGTTACGTAGTTTAACTTAAACACAAGTTTTCCGGCAACATTGTTCGGAATACTTTTTGGTTTATTTTTAAAGACTCGTTATGAAGTAGGTATATATTTGACTGGAAAGTCCTATAAAACCATTAGCGTAGTTTGTATTTCTTGTGTGCCGCCGACATATTCTTTGGAACTATTTAGGTAGCAAATGTTTTCGAATTTGATATCCTAGCAAGGACTAATGTAACGAATTAAGTACCCCTAAAACCCAAAAGCCGTCCAACCAACCCGTCAAAACTCTGTCCTGCTTCTGCACGACGTCTGCCGAATTTGTAAGTGGCGACAAGCGATAGTAGACTTCAAGGTTCAAACTATGGCAAAAATCTCCGTGGGAGCGAGCCGAAGGGCCGTGCTCCTCGGTGAGTTAGGGCGCGTTAGTGGAACCTAATAAAACCGGTTATGGGCCCTACGTGACGCGTGCCCGCGTAATGAGTTTTCGGAGAAAGCAGCGCGCGAACGCGGTTCCCGGTAGCGCATGTGCGCTGCGCCCGCGGCGCGCTCGGTCGGAACGAGGGTTGCCAGATGACAGGGATTTGGCTGATTTGTTCGTTTGAGCTCTGTGCCTGGGGGACAGGGTAAATTTGGAATTGCCGGTTTTTAAACAGCTAAACAGAAAAATGTTTAAGATCTATTTAAATTTTTAAATAATCAATTTTTTGCTTGACCAATGCGTGTGCGAGATTCGGTTTGATACGCGGTGGAACAATTTCATTATTGAGATTTTATTCATTTTATGTGGTTAAACTGTTAAATAAATATTTAATCAACCGCGACCTCAGACGCAACTCAGACACGAGTTTTTAAAATTTTAAATTTTCTAGCTTCTCGGCAACTGGTGGGTACTAGGTATCTTATTAATCTATAACTGACACAAAATGTTAATAAATTTATTGCTAAAATATTTTATTTTCGGATCTGGTAACCCTAAACGCGTTTAGACTGAGATTCATGCGTCTGGTGGCGCATCGGTTAGTTACTGGTTGCGTTCAAGGGCAGTATTAGATTAGAAACAGCTAGGAAGGTCTCCTCCCGTAAACGGGGGAGGGAAGTATTACAGTAGTTCTACGCTTGCGAAGAAAATACACAAAGATTTTTTCATGTATAACTTTTTTTATTGTTCATTTATTGGAATCTCACAGTATATTTTATGATTTTAGCATTGATGAATACTGAGCAGCAATAGATGTGTTGTGATAGATAAAGCTGGATCAGGCAAAGCATATTTGTTAAAGAAAAACAAAAAAGATCAATCCATGATTCAACGAGGGGGCATTAGATAAAGTCTGGCCAATAATAGATGTGCTCTCTGGGCTCTCTGAAAGTGTATGACGTAGATGACACGGCAATATTTTCAGGTATTGTAGTGTGGGATGATTTATCTTCCGATCTATGGCGAGTAGCAGGTACCAAGTATCTATGTGCGTTCCTGGCATAGCTAACGATACAGTCATCTTACAAAGAGATACTACATACTTCTCAAACAACGCAAGGTATAAATACGTCAAAGTTATTAGGAAATTTACGCAAGTATGAACAAGTAGTTGTTGCTTTTAATAAAAATCTTTAAAATATCTGTTTATCTGAGTGCAAAAACTGGTTGTTGTCAGGCGACGTATTTAATTGATATGTTCGTAAGAAGCATGATGTGTATCATACCTAAGGTGACATTATCGGTTACCTACTGCATAGACATTAGCATTTTTATGCCCTTTTAGTTTTTCAGTCCCTCGACCATTAATTCACTCGGTAAAAGAATCCAGTCTCGCCATAAGACACCTTGATTAGACTCCAGTAAACTTAAGCGTGTCAACGACACAAAAACAGTTTGATTTATTACTAAACAATGTGTAAGTCAATAAGCATTGCTGTGCTTTTTATCGACTTTTAACATTCCTGAGCCATAACGAGAGGACCTTATGGCTGAAATGAGAAAGCGTAAACAGTTTTGTGTCCGCGGGTAATAGATCAAAATTATAAAATTTTTATTCGAGAAAATTCTTACACTTCAACCAATCTTCTAATAAGTGAAGGCGTTTCATTACCCAATCTCGAGTGGCGCGCGCGACGCCAACATTCCTAGCCCTCGGAATTTCATAAAACAACCGAGGCACGAAACCACGCCGGGAACATGGATAGCTCTCGCCGCACTCATAGGCGAAGGCAACGAGCATCGACACATCAATTATCGCTTCGGGTCGTGTTTGTCGTTTTAATTTTGAGGGCCACTCGCTCCCGGGCGCGGTTCACATTCCCCGCGTGCCGCGAACGCGTGATACTGCCCCGCGGAGAGAGGCTGTTTCCTCGTTGGACGGCTCGCGTAGCCACGGTACTGCGCCACCCTTTGTCCGCCGGCGGGCGACGCGTGGTGCAGGCAGGCGGTGCGGGCGGTGGCTTGCTGACGAGCTTTTCACTGCTGGAAAGAAAATGATTTTAACACAGTTTGGAAGTACGGTCGTTACTGGACCTTACAAATTCTTTACTTATTTTGGATTAAACGGATTGCCATATAATCGGACCCCGTTATCGCGGATGCCCGAATACACGGTTGTTAGGGATTGATCGTCTATCGACCGTATCCGTATGCATATCGAATTATAATTTATGTCGTGAATTTAGCATAGGTACAGTTTCCATAGATCAATTACTTTCTTCTATCAAACATTTGGATGACATGCATGACTGACATTCATTGTAGGTCATAAATATGACAACTGACAATGCCGCCGCCAAAAAAAAATACTAATATTACGGTAGGAAGTTATGAGAAATTGCTTTGTACCTACATACCTAAAGTCATGTAAAAACGTACAAGTAGTCTTGTGTACATTCTATTATCTAGTAAGATCTAAATTCCCACCAACGTCGATAATCGATCAAATAAAACGTTCAATCATTACAAAACAGTTATTCGAGCATCAGCGATAACTTGGTCTGCTCATAAGGCTAATAAAAGATACCTATATCCTATACCATTCCACCAATAAAGTTTAAAAATTGAAAATAGAGTCGTCCGTTGAATACAACTTGTTTGGAGGAAACTCACTCCCGTGTTCAAATTCTACCTTTATCTAAAGTAATTAATTAAAAATGTACACCTACCTTGCATTTTCATTTGCAATTGACGCCATAAGCCGAGCCCGCCACCTCTTGTCTCCTAGCCGGCGCACTAATATCAGGGGCTATTCCGCTCAATTAGCCGTGCGGTTTATCTACGTGCGTCTGCAACCAGTCGCTTTGATTATGAACCGATTGCTATCTGTCAACTCATGCGTCGCTATCGCCCGTCACCTGTTGCCACGGACTATTAATCCGAATGCGTGATTTATTATTTGATCATAATAAGGATGTTTGTGATGGTATAACAGCTCAGTTAGCGAGTGAGCTGTTTCTCTTCCTCCGCGTCGAGGCAAACTTTCGTTTATTATCTTATCCTACCATATTTATGTCGGACTGAATATAAGACGTGCGTCCGAAAAGAAACACAAGATAAAAGTAGCACGCAACAGTCTGATGCGCTTCCTCATCGGTACCGAAATATCAAACGAAACTTATTTCTCACTTGGCAACCAATTCTCCGAGGAAAATAAAAGAAAACGCTAAATAAATTATTACCTAATCCGCGTAACACGGCAGTGTTTGGTGAGTTTCTCCCTTCTGAGGGTGGCGGGGCGGTGTTACCGCACCGCTTGGCAAGTTTTTGCAACTCGTGCCAACACTGAGTGACGTGGCGTTGGGTAATTTCATCCCCCGACGCCTCGAGACCGGCGGCCTCGCTGGCGAAACTCGTGAGCCTTCTGTTGCCAATGTCGCCGTGACGCAACCGGCGCGACGTTCTTTGCGAACTTGAGGAATTTCGAATTGTTCGATGCCATAACAGAAGCACTACTATTACGCGGCATTACCGTAACACTCCCGCTTTGTACGTACAAACTTTTCAGACGTTCGACGAATTTTATACGTAAGCCGCCGCAATAAAGCTGAACAGCTAATGATTGGTATCGTAAACTAGTTGGAATAAAAGTTTAATACCTATTTGTTTTTCAATAATTAGAGCTAATAGCGTACGATTATGTTGTAAAACGTCTGCAGTAACGAATAAAACGTGTTGGCATGTCCGCCATACCCTGAGGCTACTAAAATAATTTAGTTGTCAGAATGACAGCGAGTAGCACTCCATAAAACTAGTTTAATTAAATCGAGACAGCTTTATTTCACTCGGTGCCGCGCAATTCATTTTCGATCCGACTATATTAAGATCTCAAGAGGCGCCTGGAGAAAGCTATTAACATATTCGATAATCGCTTTAAACAATTTAGTTGGAACAGTTTATTGTTTCCGGTGCATATTGTTGTGACAGATGCCACCGATGGCGCTCCGCGGGCGTATCTCCTGGGCTAAAGAGCTTCAACGGTTGCTGGAACAGTTCCACGCTCCGGAACACGGGAATATGAGCCTTTTGCGGTAGCATTAGCCCGGGATGTGGGTCGAGGGCTGGCGACAACGACAGCATGACGAGGGTGTTGTTGAGCCCAAGAGGCGTGGTGTCTCCGCCGTCTATTTTTAGTTTTACGGGTTCAGTCCCCTCCGCCCCCTCACCCCGCCTCGCCTGGCATCCCCGTGCGTCGCTACAATGTGCCGAGCTGCACGTTCTTCGGCGGCCCCATTCGGTGATCGAATAGCTCGCTTGGAAAGCTAAAACCAACCCTCTCACGATGCAGTACAGCAGCCTTTCAAACAACTAACAGTTATATTTTGAAACAGCTTGAAAGGAAATCTGCTCTTATTGCTATTGTGTACAAGGTTAAATATCGCGTTATCACTCCCACTATTCCTCGTTCAGCTAAACTCGAGATGATATCCTTTTGTCGCCATAGTGATAAATACACACGAACTTTGCACTCGATACCGGATTATCTTACCAATTTCAGTGACTGCGGTGCGCGACATTCATTTCGGTTTTTTTGTTTTTCCCTTTTTGGACGAACGCAGAGAGCTTTTGCTCGTAAACTCGTAATTGAAACAGTTGAATAATTCAGTGGGTGATATTTCATCTGGGAGTATTTTGTTCGGACAAAATGACGTGTTATTTTAAATTGGCTTTTCATATTATATCGATAAGCTTATTTGTAAATGGTTTCGGACAAGTTTGGACGTAATCGATTTATTTGTCAATACATAAAATGAACGCAAAAAGCATCTGTTTAAAGTGGACATAAATCCGTTACCTATTTAGAATACAATTAATCTTTCGCTCATTAGGTTCCATCGATCGTTTCTCATTAGCTAACCCTACGCCAACCGGACACAATGATCGCTGTCCCCCGCAGTTGTACGTGCTCAGTAATGGACAATTATTTATTTCGGCGGACGGCGGTCACACGCGGGGCTCGTGCGGCGCGCGCGCCGGCCGAGACGCGCGCGCCGCGTGCCATGAGGAAGCGCCGATCCCATCGCCACAAGCAAACAATACCTCACTAACTACCATCAATAATTAATATCCACCAAGTGATCTCTATCTAACACAATAAAATTACAGCTAAGTGAATCTGCGATTGAACGTATGAACGCAACGTTTTCTTTCACGTAATTATCCAGCGATGCGATTTCACTAAAACATACACGCGATGACCACATAATTTCCCAATTCCCGTGAGTATATTTCCTCTCGTCACTACTTAATGTAATCGTGACGCTTATTTTTATAACTCGTCCCATAAACGACGGTCGATAAGGCCATGTGTGCAGCCTCCGCGGGAGTCCACCCCCCTCGCCGGCTATTTTAATTTATCACTCGTGTCGTGTGTGTGTCGCTGTGAGCTGTTCCCGAGTCGCCTGCGAACGCCACGGGCACTCAGACGGTTAACCTTCCTATGGCACTGCGCACGGTAGCGTTTCCCGATTAAAATATTTGTAATGTTAACAGTTCTCGGAACACGGGCGGAAACGTCTCAATCTCGCAGTCTCGGGTTACCATGATACCATGATAATGTGACGCCGCGAGACAGCCGTCTCGACGCCGAAACCGTACATTTGGTGAGACGAGATATTTATTACGCGCGCCGTTATCGTTTCCCAGACACGTCATCGTTTTATCATTATCGCTGCAGCGATTGATTTAAAGCGTGTTGCGTCTTTATCACGTGGTAATGACATATTGATGTCGAAATCGGTGGAATACGAGTAATGTCGGGTTCGGGTAGGGACACCCGCGCGGTCGGAACGCCGCACCGTTCGTCGTTCGTCGTCGAATCGATTAAACCAATCGTAACCCAATACTTAGATTTAATCGATTCTAGAAATCGTTCCAGATCGTTTCCAATGGGATGACAAGTAATTTAATATTTATTTCAAATGCTTCAAAAATTATTTAACAGTTGTTCCTCTCAAGTATTTATTTACTAGTGTTTATTCAACTTCATAATTATGTATTCGTAAAAGACAAATTAAAAGAGTCCCTCTGACGATATTTATTTATACGTATGGCAAAAATACAATATATGAGAAACACATTCAACTACAAATTTAAATCAAGCGAAGTCAGCCATCTGACGATATGTATTTATTTGACGTAATATGCACACCTATTTATAGTGGTCTTTTCACTTTCATATCGATTTTAGCCGTTCGATCCCCGAATTGTGCCGGCGCGTCCCTAGCGCACGTCCACCCCAATCCGCTAAGCGGGCTGTCAAAATCAAAACAGTCGCATTATCGATCGAGCGGGCGCAGTAAATCTAATAAGAGATTTTTTGTCGGACGCGAAACGAATGAGGTAAAACGTGTTTGAAATAGACAGGGGATTAAGTATCCCCTCGCTATCGCGTGGGGGGCGAGCGTTGCCACTGCCAACTATAACTATAGTTCGCTAGCTGTACTTTGGTAACTAAACAGTGGTATAGTGCGTGCCCAGTGCGAGCGTCTCCGCATCTTTCATCTCCGGGATCAATTACACGCAGATCGATTTCTCTTCTCACTTATTGGTAAGAAAAACGACCTCCTCGGGGAGTGCGAGCAAACAGAATCCTCATCGTGGTCGCTGTATTTTAAAGGGGACGTAAGACGTTGTGATTCTGTGCTAGCACAAGTGCATACACGAGGCGACAAGCGGGAAAAGGCGCGACATAGATCCTGTCTGCTATAGGTATTATCGTTCATCTTAGTATTGAGAGAATGAAACAAAAGCTCTCTCGCGGCGCGAGCATGTCGCGGACACAGTTCTACTAGCCGTTCTGGTTACTTCATCTTAAGCGTATACCTATTCCAACTAAACGA
Organism: Blastobasis adustella; assembly: GCA_907269095.1. Classification (NCBI taxonomy): domain Eukaryota; kingdom Metazoa; phylum Arthropoda; class Insecta; order Lepidoptera; family Blastobasidae; genus Blastobasis; species Blastobasis adustella. The sequence goes on from OU026122.1 coordinate 15,081,719, forward strand.
TACGATGAAAATCATATTTGTATTTTATAGTCACAGTAAAAATATGGCCATGTTATTCATTTATTGGTTTAATGTGGCTATAAGTACTTAAAATATACGCTATGGGACAGTTGGTGCCTTTCAACATTAAATCCAAGTTTAATGCCTTCTCCATGATTTATATGCCATAAGATAACCCAAGTCGCAAGATACCTATATTTTAAACATTAATAAGCTTGCAGCTACCATCTGAGAGCTTAAAGCTATAAAGGTAGTTGCTGAGATTAACTTAGAAATCTGTGAAACCAGTCAAACTTGGGTAGGTACGTACTGTTAGCTGTTTAGGAACATGCATGCACTCATAAGCCATTAGATGCGTTGGAAATTTAATTTTAAATTATGTTGTAGCTCGTAATATACCTACCAATAAGCTTTATAGTCATGAATCATGATAGAGTGTCAGAGTGAGAACGGTGTGCCAATGGTTTGACTTGATGTGTGAAATGCTATCAACTTAGACAAAATGTATTAATTAAATGTTTCATGTAGCATAGTATATATTTGTATGCATATTGTTCTGTGCCATTTCCTCCACAGCGCAAAGCTTTAGGAGCGCACCAAATGTTTCCCCCCATTACTTTTAATTAACCATCTCTCTAAACGTGCTTTCATTGCTGACTTTAAAGGATACTTCGCTCTTGATTCGCTTTTAAAAGGGGCGTTGGTTATCGTTGCCTGCAAAAGATACGCTCGTATTGCCAACTCTTGTTAGTGATATAATTATCATCACACTGAGCAATGCATCGATAAGGCTTCGGATCCTTGATGGTTTGTTTCAATTTAGTTTTATGTTCCAATGGGGTGCTAGTAATTCACTTATTAGAGAATAGAGATAAAACCGACCTGCATACGGCATTTTATCTCGTCTCACCTACGTAGAGTAGGTAGGTACCTACACAGTAACACACGTGCAAACAAAAACATAAAACCCGACGTTGCACGCTCGAATCGGACGTGTTAGGTGTAGCCAATGCCAATCTGAAACTTTTATTGCTCGGTTCACATGCGCCATGAGATCACCCACTGCAGCATTGCACTCTAGCTCTACCGTGCACCTTACAGGGTAAGCCTCGACTCGCCTCTCGAACTTTCTAACAACACCATTCGAGGCGTTGATGGTTACGGCACCACGGAGATTTTGGAATTGGTTTCCCTGTGTTTGGAGGGATATTGTTGGCACTGTAGGTTGAATGTGTCGTTAATGGAAACTGTACTTTAGTTTCACTGGTGTAGCCAATCGTGATTCAAGTGAGCGATCGGGTACATTATCGTAGACTGCATCTGCAATTAACAGCAATTACCAGTAAAACCTACCTCTATATTGTAAAAAAAACGAATTGGAAAGTTATCTAGTAAAGCAGCTTCATTTGTAAATCCAGACTTCGTCTACAGGTTTGTATTGGTCAGTTATCAATATCACTAGGAGTGACAGCAGACAAATACAAATCTATGCCTAATTTTAGGCAACGGCAAGCTATTCAATAACTAATATATCCCAGTGCGTACGTATGACGTGTACCCACACGAATATTCGGCGACAAGGCGCATATGGTAATGTATTACCGCGCGCGGCAGGCTCCAGCGAACGACGCGGCCCCGCCTAACTTCCTACCCCACATATCAGTCAGTGTTAGAAGCACATCAAAGGCACCGTTACTGTGCGGCCCCGAAGTTAGCGGAATGGCCCGCTGATACACCCGCTCCTAAGACAGGACATTGACGTGGCAATGTCATGGACTTACTACCCAAGGACTTACTGGGTAGTAAGTCCATGACATTGCCTCACAATGCTTGGAGCTTGATACCTAATTTATAAAACGTGATGTTTCTTCGTTGACGTAATGTCTTCTCCAGTCCAGTCTTATTGTCTTCATAGATAACCAGTCAAACGAATAGATTAAATATGTAGAAGCGGTGTAAAAGAATATCTGCTTGGTAAGTATCTTCAAGGGAATGGATTAAGATCACTACCCACTGCCCACTGATGGACTTGCAAGCTGAAAAGTTCTCGCGATCGCTCATTTGGGCATCCTGGCTTGCCCGGCTTACGTAGTAACTTTTTATTAATCTGTGCTCTGTGCCTAGACAGCTGGGCGGGCTTTGGTCACACATCAAAATACTATTTGGTGCGTTATAGTTTATGTGGTGTGGTGCATCGCGCAGGACCTTATATGACTGCAATGCAATCCACGGAGCGCGCGGCTCTCGGGGCCCGACACGTCGACAGGAAGCGAGCGCGGATACTTGTAGGTGTATGGCGCGTGGCGGCCTACCATAATGACTATTTTCTTTATAGGTATCTACCACTAGAGTGGCAAACAAGCTTATGGAGTAGCAAGCGTAGTAGCCTATGGACGCTTGCTATACCAATGTTGCCAATCCTGTTAAAAGTTCTCATGCCTTTCTTGAAGATTCCATGTTGCGCCTACTCTTCACGGATACCTTTAACTTACCTTAACCTATTTTGTAGTCTTGGTCACCGCTTTGCGTCAGAGCACATCTAGCTCGCCGGTCGGAAGAGATTGGTGCTGAAACTTAGCCGTGAACCTTACGCGGCAGTAGAACCTACCAGCTCGCTGGGCTTTGGCGGCGCGCTAGAGAACGATGAAACTCTTTCGATTTGCGTAATAGGGAACGAGACACAAAGTTATATCTCGCGCCAAATCTGTAGGCTCGCTCGACACGATGTCGGCAGGAAGCAAGCGGCGGCGTGGCGCGTGTCCGGTGTGTGGATGCGCGGATGAATGAGCTCTGAGTAAAGGTTAACTTTATGAATAGTCTTAATAACAATAGGATTCGGTTGCGATATCGATAACTCAACGAAACGATATCGACCCCAAAAACTAAAAGTTTGTCATTGATAATAAGAACAGATTTTAAGTGTTTGTATAGTACCTATAACATCAGCTTGTACTCATGATTCATGGTAGGCGCTCTCTTCGTATTACAGAATATGTTACACTATTCAGTCCTTGCCATTAAATGTTCAATACATTTAGATTTATCAAGGTAATTAACTCTCAACTTGTTAACTTGAGTAATAAATCTGTCCCGTAATTACCTTGAAGCAATCAAAAGGTATATAAACAACTGGCAAAGAAAGCTGAGTGCTGAGCAAGTGATAAATCGCCTTACTCGGGGCACTAGGCACGCACGCAGTATCCCCAACCTCTTGCTAAAACTTGAGTTTGTTGTCCTACTATGAATTTACTACAAATACAAGACAACTCGTAAGCGAGAGGTACCGGGTTCGAATCCCGCTGCGGCCATGTACGAATGATTCTTTTCTGAGTTATGTACATTAGTTGAATTCTAACCGATGCTCTTATGGTGAGGGAAAATATCGTGATAAAATCTGCAAATTCAGGCAACTGAATTTGTAATCATGATCAGAGGTCAGATGGTAGTCGCTCCACTGTAATTACCTGATCGCCAAATTATGGATCATGGTCAAGGCGGACCCCGGGCCGGGACCCTCGTTCTCGAGAGCACAACCGGGACATTAACGTCAAGATGTTTTTTTTTTACCCACAAGGGTAGAAGGTCTGATTTAAGCACGTAGGTTTTGTGTGAAACAGTTTCTCTCTGGTCGTCAGTGCTGTGCTGTTCGTAAGCAATTACAGTGAACTATCAACTAAAATGTATAGGTAGGTAGCATGAAACTATTTCACATAAGTAAATAGTTTAGCTCCAACAACGAAGACCGAAACAAATCTACAGCTCAATAAAAATCAACAGTTATGTATATAACCTTGTAATAAATCAATGTTAATCCTCTGCACCTACTGAGAACTATCGATGTCGCGCCTACGCATTTCCAATTGAAACAAAGCATGATCTAGCCACTCGTCCGGCTGATCTGTTATGGTTGGTGGTTCCATGAAGCGCACACCGCCCATTGTGCCTTTGTTTCCTTCATATTCTCGTACTAGACGGCATGTTATGAAAACTCGTGCGGCCGAAGACGTGGTATCTGTTATTGTTATAATACGCGTTAGTATATGAAAGCGTAGATAAACGTTACAAAAGCTTGTACAGTGTCTCCGGCCGCTGCCCTTGGTAGAACAGCTGCAATAAATCGTATGACGTTACGACCAGCTCCATGTTCAGCTAACCCAGTGCATTGTGTTCGCGATTCACTTCAGAAATTACAGGTAGCCATTAATTTTGCAGTGTCACTACATCATTCATAACATAATAGTAGTCGATAAAGAGCGTGAAATATTTGAAGTGGACGTGGTCATCATAAACACCGTAAATATGTTGCACTATGATGTGCGCCTGCGCACAGCCGAGTATAAACAAATCACTGGCCAACCTAACACCTTATTACCGACTCGCAGATAACTGTTCTCTGCATTAGCATTTTGTTACATCATAGACTGCGCTGGCTCGGTGAGTACAGTAGACAACGCATTGGAGACAGGCTTAGTTAAGCTTAGACTTGTGTTCTTGGTTGTACAATGGTACACTATACAACACAGACAGGCTTGCATGGAGCTTAGTCGACCGCCACCAACATAGAGGGAGAATATGGCAAGTAGGTATGTAACTTGTTTTAAATTATGGATTGCGGCATCCCACTTACTTATGGCTTACCACACCACAACACAACGACTTGACCGGTGAACCATTGGAAGGTGGGCCAAACGTGCCATATGCTCTCTTTTATCCGATATCTGAAATGAGCGCAGGAGAAATCCCATTGAGGATTGCTAGTACAACCTTGAGACAACAATTTAGAACAACCATGAACATAGTCGACTGTCAAAGGAGGAACAGTATCGCGAATAGGCATACAACTTGGATTCTTGATGTGATGGTACAGTACAGTCTGCACACATTAGACACAAGGTTACGCAACCGCCAATACCTCCTTAGAGGATAATACGATAGTTTTGCGACTTGCATTGTCCTTGCTACGATACGGTAGTACAGTAGACAACTCAGACACAACTAGCCATAGTTGTCGGCCACAGGGGAAGAGAATATAGCGACTAGCTAGGTATTCAACTTGCGTTGCCTTCGATACGATGCGCGTGCGGCTCGCCGCGCTGGGCGCATGCTCGAGCCCCGTGGGAACGCGCCCCGCGCTCGCTCGCGATCGGATTTCACGAACTTAACACTCGGCTATTGACGGACACGACTCGGTAATGGAGTGGGGGCTGCCTGGGCCCTGGGCTCACTGCTCGTTGCGGCCACGACGACGTGTCGACCTTTTTTGGTGATTGGTGAAGAGCTTTTGGGTTACATTGGATGTCGGACCGGTGCCCCATTATGAGACACTCGGTTTTCCTGAAGTTTATTTGAATGAGTTGGAAAGTTGAAGCTTTTATATTCTGTAATTAAAAAATATTAAACCAGATTACAAAAAGAGTAGATAGGTACCTAATCTTTACATCATTGTTTCGCCGTACAGGACAGTAGCACGACACAATGCCTCTATAAGCTTTAAGTATCAATTTGGCTTATCACCATAATATCGCACCATCAGCACTTCAATATATTCAGATAGGAAAGGCAATCAAAAGATTACATCTCACTTTATACTGTAATACAAATGATACCTACTCTGTATCGCTATCGACGATATTTTGCTGTTTTAAGTGTTCTATGGGGCTTATTCTGGTCCTGTGGGTCTAACTGAAGCCAAACCTGTTTGCGGGCACAATTTAATAGTTAATTTTAATTTGCAGTTTCAAATTTGACAAAAAATCGCTCAAATTAGATCCTCAATACCCTTTGATATTTTATTAATGGCATGAATGTTAAAATTTGTATACATATAAGGGGGCTGACGTATTTTTGCTCGTCATCCGTGGGCGCCACCGGCGAGGAAGATCTTAAAATAACATCGCTTTATTGGCCTAAAACTAACTTCCAAGTTCAGAGCATTTGATTACGAGTCTGAATGAATAGAGCAACGTATTTTGAGAACAGAATCTCACGCTTCAGTAGCGCCACTCAAATAACAATTGAAATGCCTGCATAGAAAACGTAAAAAAGACGTTATATCGTACGCAGGTGCTCTTGCAAGTATCACGTATCACCTCCACCCTAGAACCGAGTACAAGTACTTACTAGCCAGCATTCCTAATCTATTCCGCTTCGTCCGCCGCACCCAGCGTGTTTCCGGACGAAAACGCCCCATCACCGTAGCACCCTCGAGCGAGAGAGCGCCAGTCGTTCCGGATAACCTCAAACGCGGACGGAAGAGCACGGCCGGGTAGAGTGGCGTAGCTTCGAGGAACCACCATAAACCGGCCCGAACCGGTGCACTGTTGTTTGGCCCCGTGAATATGCATTGGAGATCAAAGGTGCCCGTGCAGCCGGCGGAGGGTTACGTTGCGTGCACGCATTATGCCGGCTCATGATGGTGCATCGACGCCGATGTGTGTGTCTCCGTGATGTACATGCATTGTCGGTCGGGGTTATCGACAGGATTTCTATGTAGTAGTAAATGCTTCTTTGGGATCTAGAATTGGTAATGTTCAGGTTTAAATCCAGTTTCAAACCTTGTGTGTACGAGTATGTTCGTTGAATCGAGTTATTAATATTAATTCAACTAAAACAGTGTTTAATGTATCGCACTGCAGCCAGTGGACTTTTCATGATTTAACCCATACCTAACACAAACCACTTGTAAATACTTCTTTGCGATCTAGAGTTAGTAATTATCAAGTTTATTTCAAGTTTCAAGTGTATGTACCTGTCGCACTGCAGCAAGTGAACCTTGTCTTTTAAGATTCAACCCATACTTAGGTACGCAACTGACTAAACCTTACAAACTTATAGTTAACAATGTCAGAATTGTTTTGTTACACACGTGAACAAGCCGAGCGGAATTTATTGCAAAATCCAACGGAAGCGGATATTCGAGCTTTGAATCGTAATACGTATTTTTGTCTGGACGATAACGTGTTTAGGAAATCATACGCGAGGTTAAGAACCTCCCAGCTGATTCACACGCTCTGAATTTTAAAGGCTCCAAAGTTTAAGCTTAACAAAAGCTCTGCGCTCACTCGCTTTAGTTACCTGATCAACTACCTGGCCTTAGTTTGGGTAATACTGACTTTTAGAAGTTTATTCGGGGTTGAGTTCCCTGATATTGATCTTTACGGCACAATGTCTTTGTAACTTGCCTGTTTTAAATCGAAATATTCTTCTTTTCACCTCGAAATTTCGTGGATATCGCTTCAATTCCACGTACCGAACACATGTGTATCTGTACTGTAATATCTAGCGAGCCCCAGTAGAATTATACGAATTATACGTACCTAATGGATGTGTCAATAAGAAACTCAATACTGGCTGAATTGAATTACGGAGCCCCACATTGCGTTTACACATTTTAAATATTTATAAAATTGTACACTCCGCTCAAAGGGTTCGTCATACCTCAACGGAAAATAAAAAAGCAAATAATATATTGTGTGACTTGTGAGCGAGGGTCGACAGTCGACACGTCTCAAATCGGTGTGCATTTTTGCATTTACCTATACTGTTTGATATTGAGTATTTTATCAATGCTCTTGTATTGTTGTTTCGCAATTGGGCATAATTCGTCTACAAACGGACTATCTGTATTTACTTTTACGTGTTATAAACTATTGCTCTTTTTTTTCTTTTTCGTATCTGCTATAGGTATTGAGATTGGGACCACGCGTCTTATTAATTATTATTACGATAAATTTATTATAATTAATTAATTATTAATACGATAATTTTTAATAGCTAAAGTATTGTATGACATGACAGAATTTGATGGCTAAAGTCACAAAGTACCTACACCTACACAGTGCTGAGTTGCAAACGTGAAAATAAACGAATCGCGCTCCAGATGCTTAACTACATGTCCTTAGGTAACGTTTAACGTTTTCTTGAGCGTCATAATATTTGTTGCATTTACAAGACTGCAATGTTGTTTAAACAGACGCCAGCCACGAACATCTTCTTTCTTAAAAAAGTCGAACGTATTAAGCAATAATGATACACCTTCATATTTTTTCATTAGTTTCCGGCAACCGACTAACAAAACCCGCATTTTGAAAGGTAGCAGTCTTTTGGTAGCATACACTGTGCACTCTAATTGCCGGGCTTCGCTAACTGTACAACGCGTGGAGGCACAATGCGGTTTATAAATAGGGCAGAAGATGAGAGAGCTCTTCCGGCCGCCGCGCCCGCGGTTACCATTAGGTACCACCGTGCCCACATGCACGCAAGATAAACACAACGCCCGTACAAACATACCTAACTATACCGGGTACCTACTCGGATACACACAAACTGGTTACACTGGCAACTAGTTTGGCTGTTACCTTTGTTGCTCTCTACAAGTAGATAGGGTAAATTATTGCTTCTCCGTTTATCAAATGGTGTATGTAGGTAGGAGTGTTTTTACGCGGAAGCATATTTATCGCTCGCACTAAAGTTGTGGGTCGTTACAGTAAGCACTTGCGACGTCCCCGCCACGGCGCATTATTAAGCATAAAATATCGTCGTAAGGTAACTTCCCTCTCGCCGCTCAAAATCCATTTACCCGTCCTCCCCTAAACGCGAAACGATACGTGACAACGGCGAAGTATGTTTTTGTCGCGTCGTCGCTCGCCCGGGCGCCTCATCACGCGCTAGTTGCGAGATTCGTCCACTCTCAGCTTTTTAGCAGGTTCGCTTTGACATTTTAGCGGATTACTTGAGCGCCCGGGCGCCCGGTGCGGGCGTAGCCGCGGCCGCCGGCCGGCCCGTTGCTTCTCTAATTGATATGAATGTTTGCTGCGGTCGCCATTTTGCGTTTAATTTTCCGTTGTGATTTATTCGCCGCCGCCGCCGAAATAGTGAGTTATTGTTTGACTGTGTCTCTGTTTATTTCTATTTTCTAATCGATCTGATATTGTGTCTGATATGCGTCTTTCGTTTCTCGTATTTTTCGTACTGCGCCACCGAAGTGATATAAAATGGTTTCTCAAAAGATTATTGCCGTCCTCCAAGCAAGGGACCGTTTAATATATTAATTTGGCGACAAATAACCTTCTTCCGTCCAATTGGCGACACCTCGCCGTGTAAACAGCCCGCTATCTGCATAACATCACGTGCATAAATATTCAAACTTTAATTTAAATTTCTTAAAAGGAATTTACTTTCTGATTTTCAGCGCAGCCGGAAAATATTACTTGATTTACATCGCGTTAATCTGTCCTTAAGACGCTTTTAGCCCAATTAAAAAGATTGGAGTGTTTTCGGTCTTGAACGATATATCGCTGCAGTGCTACATTAGGTATATTGCTGGAGCGTGAATTTATATACGTCCGCATTCCACCGTTTGGCTCATTTTCTTCTTCTGGTTTCGTAATATTGTGCGATCCTCAATTAAAATATTAACGTGCTGCATACCTGACCCGTCAAATGTATTTTAGCTGTGCGAGAATTGAATTCACTTGTAGCTGCCCTCGGTGCCATCAATAACCTGACAGCGGCTCGGGACCGGCGTCCGATTGATTGGAAGATTGTCGCCGGCGGCGCCCCGCGCCCGAACTCCGCTCGGCTCACGCCTGACGCCTTCATGTCCTGTCGCTGACGACGTGCTCTTTTCGACGTCACGATCCTGACGAGTGACACGCGTGCACATACATGTCGTTGATCTACAGAAATGCTGTTGTTGTATGTTGGTGTAAGCAATCGAGCGGTAATACGAGAATGCATCGAACAATGTTGTCAACCTTTACTTTCGTTTTCCATTTCATTATCGTGTTGCACGTATGTGCCCTCTGTTTAACAAAGAAACGTTAATCAAAAGTGAAAATTGTGTCGCTCATTCCGACGGCGGGGGCGGGGGGGTTGAGTGCGGTGCGAGACGTTTTAATTAACGTACTCGTAACGCGGCGTGCGGGCGAGCCGGCCTTTGTCCGCGGCCTAGCTGCGCCTCCGCCACGTAACCCGACGCGACAACGCGGAGTACCTCCCAGTGGACCCGCACGACTTCACGACTAATCCACCTCCTCACCGATTCCTTATGATGCAACCCCGCGAACATCACACTTTAAAATATGCAAACAGCCGCGCCGAGCGCACGAAATAAGCCGGCAAAGCTCCCAATATTGTAAGGAACGGCATTCTAATCGCGACGGCGGGCCCTCACCCATAAATATTGTATGGGAAGAGTGCGTAACGAAATATTTACGGGTTCGCGGACTGGAGCGTCGCGCAATGCCGTTTCTAGGTCAGAGGCGAGGCGTCGCGCTCCAGTTTAGTGCCGCCTCTCGTCGCGACGCCCTCCGGCTGAGGCGCGGCGGCGCGGCGCAGCTGACTCTGAAAATCAGGGAGATGTCTCGGATGCACGCTGCGGGTGATTTTCCACCCTCCCGGGCACCGCCAGCGTAGCTACTGACATCAAAGTGTAAGATTTTATTATTATTGCGTTACAGGTCGACGAGGCAAAGAGCACTTTGCCCCCACTCTGCGTGGATTTAATCCGAATCTATTAAAGTGATGGCGGTCCAAAGTTAAGAGTTTGTCGTGACAAAGGAGAATGTTCAATTAAAATACGTGTCGCTGCACAAACACGGTAGCCGCCTCGTCATCCGCGGTCAAAGGAGTTCATTTTTGTTTTGCGTCGAAAGGCTCCGCCGGTTCAATGCATCAAAGTGGTAAACATTATAATACGGATAATTACCGGTCTAAAATGCAATTATGTGTCATAAACCAGCGGTCGTTAGCGCTGCACGGTGCACACACACCGCTGTATCGGTGGGCGAACAATCTAACCCACCGATAAGTTTTACAAATCTAATGAACTGCGCAGTATTTTGACGAAATCACATGAAATACGTATAGTTATCGGACTTCCCGCATGAAAACAGTCACCACTCGATAGCGAATCGCTACAACCAACCACAAAACCGTGGGTGTGTAGTCTGTTGCTCCAACGAACTAGTCATTATCGCGGCTGGCCGTCCGCTCCGTCGCTGAGTCTCGACGGAGGCATCGTCCAAAAGGGCGAGTAAGGACGGCGCGGGCGACGCACCCGCGCGATCGTGGCGATAGCCCGCCGCGGGCTCAGGTGCGCCGGATCGGATCGGGTGTCCCGGCAGGGCGACACGCGTGCGAAACTGGGCCCGCGACGGCTACGGTGGTGGTCCGCGGCGTGCGGCGTGCTCGTTTTGTTTCCGAGTTTCGGCTACTAGGACGCCTGCCCCGTCTATATGTGTATGGCACTCGGGCTGTGGCGAGATACTAGCTACATAGAATTAATAATGCAATGTTGCCACAAAACAAATTGCCAGCAGGATTACGTTCCTAAAAGTTCTTATTATACCTAATAGGGAAAACACAATACATTTTCATGGCAGCACAGAACAAAAGCAAAATAATTCCACCTCTAGAGCTTCTCTTTTGCAACAGAAGCCAGACAGAAAGAGCGGCAACGACGTAAACTGTAAAACAGCTCGCCAAATAGCAAGTAAACAACAGAGAATGGTGTCTCGGGCCGACAGAATGCCGGGGAATTAATGGAGGCGAGTGGCGAAATGAATTGCGGCTCATAACGCGCCGCGGCACGGCGGCAGGGCGGCATGGCGGCACGGCGGCACGTGCGAGCAAAACGAACGCAGTATCTCCGCGAGCAGGCTTACATCGGAACGCACTCAGTGCCACGGGGACTAGGGACGACCGCCGACCCCGGCTGCCGGCTGGACGTTGGTCTCTTTTTTTGCTACGTAAATATGACGAACGAGTCAGCGGCCCACCTGATGGCGTTGGTAGAAGTGTAGGCTTTGGCAGCCGACGTAGGCGGATGGCCGGTTTTCTTTCATTCGAAGTTATTGTAGTAGTATTGTTCTGTTATATATCGTCGTCTTAGAAATTCGAAACGCTCGAAATGCGTCGAAAGAAAGGGTTCTTTCGAGCCCAAGAAGGGCCACTCGAAATCTATATTTGTATTAACTATTGTCATGCAAAGATTGTGTTGAAAAGCATTATTTTCCATATGCCAAGAATAGATCCACCACTACGTCCGAGTATGATAAATGGTTGGGCGGCAGACCCCGCTCCAATTCTTCTCTTTAATGCTGCTCCATGCGAGGGCCGCGTGGCGGGGGGCGGCCCGCGACAGTAATGGAAAGATGTGACGCCGCACCAGTCGCCAGGGAAATGCGTTACACAACAGATAATGCTCGCTCAGAATATCTGATTATACCTACTACGAAAAATGGAAATGTTAATCTGAGGCCATTTGAATGGGGCTTTTGCCAGAGAAATATCTCTAGAAGCCAATATTAAATCTTGAATTATAGCAAAACTATTATGTTCTAGTCCCACGCTCCCTCATTCCACAATTCGCGAACAAGCCACAAAGATCATCATCATCATCATCTTGGCGTTAATGTCCCGGTTGTGCTCTCGAGAACGAGAGCCCGGGGTCCGCCTTGACCATGATCCAGGATTTGGCAGGTCAAGTAATTACAGTGGAGCGACTGCCATCTGACCTCCATGAACCCTAGACGAACTGTATTTCTTCTATACTATTCTACATCTAATCTCACTGATCAACCGAGGAAAGTCCCGCCGACTAACCAACTCGATTAACTGCTCGACAAATATAACCAATTTGTCGCTCCGCGCGACGCGATGCACCGCAACCTCCACTGATAAACGACCGCGACGCCTGCCCTCCCCGTCATATTTTATTCTAATAGGAGTTCGAACCGAGATCCGAAGCTTTGTCGAACCTCCCATTGACAACGCTCCACGGCTCCGATACCAAAACCACGCTGTGACCGGAATTTTAAACACGAAGCTTATCTCGACGCCGTTTCATCGATAAGTATTCCGAGATTTGGCTTGGCTCATCGACCACAATACGAAATATACTATGTACATATCAAATTAGACCTATGTTGCTATACCTTCGGCTACAAGATACACACATGCCACTCGTAATCCAGCTCCGACCAAAACATGTGAGAGGATTTTCAATGAATTGGGTACTTTGTGTAATTAATTTAGCATAATGAATCTCATAAAGTAGCCCGAGACAAAAAAACAACAAAAGCGGTCAGAAAAACAGGAGGGAACGACAAAGGTACCTACAGGTGAAATCGGCCAGTTTAAGAGAGCTAACGTTCACCCAACATTTTAACCCAGTTTGCACCTTAATGCCTTATAACACAGACTGGATTCAGATAATGATTTTTTCAAGTACGCAATAACGTTTGTACTGAGAATCTAAAGGATGCGGAGGAGACAGTGTTGCCACAAAGCGACGTGGCGAGCGGCGAGAATACGCAAACAGGTGTCGAGTCCGGGGTTATATTTGCATATAAATAGAGTTCCTGCTTAACTGTAACACTGCCGCGTCTCTTTCTCACTTCGCCACCGGTCATTGCGTTAGAACGGGGCAGAGTGTTACGCCTCCTTGCACGCGCTGTACGCAAGTGCGACCGACTCCAGGAGATTCTATTTATGAACTATGATGTAAGAGTAGCTAGACTGGTGAAATTAACAGTTACGGATAGTCCTATTATGCTTTCAATACGTATAGAGCCATTGACCAACGACCACCCAGTTGCTGTGATAAAATTCCTCTTGTTGTGACTTCCTCGTTGACTATAATACTCCTTCCTGATATTGCGGATTCTCGAGTCCATGTAATATAATACCAGGCATGATACATTGCCAATGACCAGTTTTCTATACGCTTGGCATCCACCACAACTTTTTTGTGGGGAAGTCATTACGATGTGCGCATCAGAACCGGTTACCTAGGGCAAGGAACATATAACATCCCACAGCGCGTACCTCTACCTCCCTTACGGCATCAAAAACTCCTAAGATTACGCTTCAAGAATACAAGTAGTCATGAATAATTGAAAATAAGATGTCTGATCTCTAGAATGTTAATGTCCTCATCATAGTTGCTAGTTGTTGGAAATCCAGCTGTGAGTGCCAAGAAGCATTATTTATTCTAATAGTGGTAGTCAAACAGAATACCCAATTAAGATGAATTTATTTTGTTTCAGGTAAATGCCGTTCATGTTCTATATTGGCTGAGGTTGCCCTAAGGAAGAATTAAAAGAGTTTGAAGTGAAAATGTTTCGTCAGGAACACGTAAGAATCTGAACAAACCTTTTTTATTATTATTTACAACTGCAAACGTGAACTTTGCAAGCGATCCCGATATTATCTCCCGCTAGTTTCAATTCAATACTCCCTCAGAATGTATAAATAGCTATGCCGACAAGTGATTAGTGGTCCGCAATGAGCGCGGCCGGTTCCGCGCCTCTTCCGTTAGCCATTTTTTATCGTTCGCCTATTACATCATAGGAACGCGCGTCTTGTTGCGTGACCCGCCTGCGTAGGCGCAGGGGACATGCGAACTTAGCTTCGTCTTTACATCGAACGCTCAACCAACGCTCTTTAGTTCTATAGAGTTCTGTTATCCGAGATCCCTATTATTTGTGTTCTTCTTTTTTTCATTTTCGGAGCAGCTTTTTCTATTTGTTCCGTCGGTCCCTTTTTTTGCCGGGTTGCATCGGCATCGCCCGTCTTGGAAGGTTCCGAGCGTTTTTACTGTGGTGGGGCGGCGGGAGGGGCGAGGGCTGACCCCCCTCGCCCGGGCCGTCCTTGGCCCGAGCGTTCACCTTGGCGCGCTGCTCCGGCGCACCACAGGTAACTAAGTTCCGCGAACTACGTGATTTCTATTGCCCGAAAGTGGATCTGGGTCCAGGCCTTGGAAATCTGCTCGCTCGAATTGAGAATAACATCACGCTTCAAGCAATGGCTCCTGCATAGACTTGTGCGTAATTTTTAGGTGCAAAAACGACGAAACTTCCAACTCTGACTGATGAATTCCGTCTGCCCATAACGATATATTTACATACATATTAATCAGCTGGGACGCAAACCATATGGGATCTACGAGGTGGTCCAGTAGAATATTTTTACGCGCGGGCTTTTCGGCACCTGCTCCAATTAAAACACATTTACATTTACGATTTACAGCTCTCCCACATCGGTTGAATTAGAAGTTCTTATGTCTATGTCTAGTTAAATTCTTTGGAACACGCTGCAACTACTAGCAAGGAACACGAACTTGTTCTAAGTATTGCCTATTCCTTAGAATGGTCATGATAAACAATATTCTGGGAATGGAGATAACGCCAGACAACTTTTTAAGATGTTTTCACGGAAGTGAGATAAATGCTTGAGATACACGCAGAAACAGAGGGGATCAACCGTGAAAGTTTTTACGTAGGCGGATTGTGTTGTGTGTGACACTGTAAGTAAAGTTGTAAACTTTAACATCTCTCGCGACTTTTCGTATTGCCATAGTTTTTTAAGCCAGGTCTAAGAGCCCTGATTGCATTTTCCAATTCTATTTCTACAGCGTTTTATACCTCGAAACAGCCTTGTGTGTGATTTATGACTTCAGACGTGTAATTGTTGTCAGCAACGGAATATTTGACGTTTATTGTGATTTTAGTTTTCTCAGCGCTGTTAGACGTCGTCGCATCGGTATCATCGAAAATTATCGTTATGGTTCTGTGTTATACCGTACTAGAAACACACCTTTTTGTATTGGCGCATTGGAGTGAGAAACTGATCACAGACTTCTGTTCCAAAATATAGAGTCCCAAAACTCGTCGAGTTTAATCTTATCGCATTAGAAGGCCGGACATAGGAAGGGCATTAAATTTGAACGATCGTCGCGGCGTGGCGCGACGAGCAGAACGAACGCGCCTGAAACCGGTCGGCCGTCTCCGTAAATAATGGATTAGAGGTGGGGTGCGGGGCGAGGCGGGGGGTGTGGCGCACGCACCGGCTGCGCGCGGGCGCGGCGCGGGGCGCGGGGACTGCGCCTCCCGTCAGCTGTTGCGCGCCCGGGACCCGCCGCGCACACCCGCGGCCGCCAATGCACCGCCACCGTCGGCGCCCGCCGCCCGTCCTCGCGCTCCGCCCGCCAGTGTGACACAGTGTGCGCGACCCGCGACCCGCGTCCGCAGCCCGCAGTGACAGTGAGTGCCGTGACAGTGTGCCCTTGTGTGTGACGATGAGGATGTGCAGTGCGCCCACAGCGAGGAGCTGACCACGCCGCCGCCAGGCGATGAGAAGTTATGTTACGCCACCGAGCGAGGTGATTATCCCGACCTCGGCTCTAAAACCGTGCATGCATGCGAGGACGCCGCCGGCACGGAGACCGGGCTCGTCCCGGCAGACCGTTGTATACCGCCGTGAGGCCGAGCCCACTCGATAACTTCGGTAAGAAACGCCAAAACACATTTTGGCGCTTTTGGGAAGAGGCAAAAAATGCCACTCACACGGGAGAACGTAGTTTTTTGTGAAATTTAACAATGCTTGTCGCCCTTCTGCTCGAGGGGACTGATTGTCCCCTCCAACAGGCAGTCCTGTTTTTTGTGCGTCTTCGACTGTTTTTTGTGTACATAAACCCAACTTTTTAATTCAGGGTAATTTATTCAACAGTTTTCGAGTTTTTGTAACTTGAATACTTTGTAAAAAGTATATTGTTTCAAAGTCAAGAAATAAAAAACCAAATAATTTAGAACTGCTAAATGATTTTATAAGAACGAACAATGAACAAAAAACCAGAGCGAATTTTGTTCCTTTTAAGATCTAAATCTAGCTGGTATATCCAGATATATATTGGTATACCCAGATATTTTTTTTAAATACCCGAAAGTTCATTATCTAAAACGTCTAAAATTCACAAGTTATATGTATATTGGTAACTAGAATAACAACGACACACATCCTGAGTTCTAACGTCATGTTGCAGCCTGTGTTAGGCTATTGATTCATTTTATTAAATTCCTCTAAGCGAAGCTCTTATCTTCTGTAAAGTCACAATGTTTCCTTCCTTAATTAATCACAGAAATTCACGCGGCACTAAATCGTAATTACGTTATTCCCCGTGTTAAACATACGTCATTTATGTCATACGTCCAATTATTTCTGTTATCGTGTATATCCAGGTGAACAATTCATTTTTACACAGTTCTGCAGTGGAATAATACACTCTCAGAAGTTGACGCTTTATTAACTTCGAAGGACCGGAATATTGGTTCAGAATTATAAAATGAATTTGTGGCATTAGAAATTGTAATTCTGTACCACCGACACGTAGCTAAACATAACCGGCAGGTGTGTCCGCACCTTGTGCACCTAGCTTTCCGGCTTATCCGTTGAATTATTTATCTATTATTTCGCTATGAAGAAATTCAGCTTTATTATCACTCTCAATAAGGATGTCATTGAAATTCCCTAACACCTTCAATGTGTCCCCGACGTGTGACTCATTAAGCATCAACTCGAGAACCTCACATTTTTCATTGTAATTTCTCTAAACGCTCTTTTACGAGTCACAGACACACAGGTCATTGTATTTCTGCCTTTAGGAATTACTTTTGCTTTATTTCCAGTTTTTCTTTTGAGTTCGTCATTTTGTACTCTTTGTCCGACGCGATCATTTATTATATTTCTTTTTGTATGACTTTGGTCACAAACGTCAGCGTGAATTTACATAGCTCGTTATCGCAAGTATACATGTTTGTGGTATTTACTATAGGACAACATTATCAAGTTCAACATCTGGCGATAGTAATGCGCATGACTCAGGGCGTATTATCTTTTTTGGTTCATTAATAAACACCACGTGTCAGTTTTGGTGTTAAGTGTGATGATGATGTAGCAGATGTAGCAATTTTGAAACTGACACTGTTTTTGTGTTATTTTTTGTCATGAATTTTGGCGTAAGACAAGTCTTTTGTGGACAAACGGAGATTACAAAACGAACAGACGAATGGGCCAAGCGATGTATAAGTAAGCAGTCGCAGATTATTTTGTGTTTATGATGATTTTGAAACGATGTTCGGTGGATCATCAGGTGTTCTTTTATTTTTTGCTTGAATATGTCTTGTTTACGATCGAAAGGGAGAGTTTTTTTATTTCCTTTTGTGTTATAAAAATACATCTATTTTGCTCGGTCCATAGTCATTGCCTGCGTTTTACGATGTTCCTTTGTAACTACACCATTTTATTCACTCTAAACCTCGGCTCTTTTTTGACTGATTCCTTAACTATTGTTATTGTAATGGTAGCCGTTATCCGTTTGTTTTCAAGGTCTCGCAGCAAACTTTGGAAACTTTTTCTTAGTTACTGGTTCAGTGCCGACATTCTCTTTAATCCTTATTGTTCTTCGGGCTCTCTTGTTTATTCTTTTTTACCAACGATATTTTTGGGCTCTCTACGTATTTGTGTGTAAAATATATAGGTGTACAGATATAAAAACATTATCATCGTAGCGGTCAATCCCAGCTTCTGCCAGGGACCACTGTCTGTGCTTAATTATTACATACCTAAATTCTATTATTTCTGTAATATGAAATATTCAGTCTAATTTTATTGCCTACATGGCGTTTGGCGCCAATAAAATCGAATATATCCACTGTCAGTATTGAAATGACTTGGTCAGGATTTTAGCGTAACTCTTTTAACATTTCACAGCTATATGTCACCGCTTACCAGGTACAATTATTATCTAATAGTAGATTAACGTCGTCTGCGCCGTTGTCGTCACGAGGTGCAGCCACAGGTGCATCGGGCGCATAACGCGATTTAAAAGCAATCTCCACTCGCAACGCTCAATTTCCCCTACAAATGCCCACCGATCTAATTCTTGACGTTGCTCTAGCGCTGCGTCGACATCCTGTACCGTAGGATTGCTTCGGTATCCATTAGATATGGTCAAAATTATGCTGGAGGCAGTTTGTAGCTGCGGGTGACCGGGATCGGTAATGTTTCGTAATCCACATACGTAAATGACGACTGTGATCGGTAGGTTGTTGGGGTGTGGCCCAATTTCCATATAGGTAGCTAGGACAAAATGTGCCTGGTAGTTGCATCAATATTTTTGTATACCTATCTCAGTTTTTGTCCATTCCAAGCCAACATCTTGCTTAGTGTTCAAAATAAATGATGATCAAAACAATTTCGCGAATTATACTGTTCGGCTGATAAATTAATGAAAAGACGAAAATAATGTTCTAGTTCAAATTAGGTTTGTATACCAGAGTCAATTTCTAAAATTACTCGTATTCCATCAATATAGTTTCATTCCTTATCACAGAATAGTGTTGTTACCCCTACTTAGTTATCATGATTACGCAATAATATGTTTGATTCTACAATCAAATAATACTATCTACTATTGGCCGCAGATAACTGTTATTTGACTATACATAGTTGGTATGTTGTATTTTAGATTCTAACGTCAACATTATAGGCCTTTCAATGTATCAGGTTTTAGTTTTTGCAGAAGTTTGCATAAATTAATCACACTTTGAATTTTTATTATTATAAAATTCTTAAGATATTTAAACAGGTTTTATAATGTCATATCCGATCCAAGGTAAAATATAATTAACAACGGATGATCGACGGATTAGCAATATTTGTAGGTATAGTCTATCCAGGTTGTACAAGATGAATAAGATGTTATTGACCTGGAGTAGCTAGATTTTACACAGTTCTCTCCCGTTTACGCGTTGCCCAGTCATTCCAATTAAGACAGCAGTTTTAACGAATTAATTATAAATTTTATCCTTTACTTTTCTAATGGTCTACTCATTATGATTGAATTTATCCTTTTTGAATTTGTCCACATTATATTTGCACTCAGTGGCAGTCTCCACGCCGTGGTCACGTGACTGTGTAATTCCGATACCGCGCTCGTGACACGGTGCGTTACCGCTATCGATCGGTATCGGCGCGCCGGGCGCGGCTCTAATCGCGCCCGTCGATATCGATAAAATATCGATTTAGGGGGAGCACCTACTTACAAGTCTAGTGTCGCCAAGGACCAAGAATAGTGTCGCCCTATCACAAATTTTTGTTTGTTCAATGTTCTTGGTCTTATAGTGTCGATGGACTAAACGTTAGTTAAAATGATGTTAGCCAAATGTTAAAGCCGGAAATATTACGCCGGATGGTAATGTTCATTAATGTACGGAAACGGACCACATAAAGATTTAATTTTATAGTAAGTAGTCATCCGCATTGTCACAAGAATAAAATATTAAACACACGTAAGTTGAACCAAACTGGGACTAATGTTAATCCAACCACGATTAGAAATACGTACAACAATAAGTAGTTACCGTGGTTAGGCAAGGTTCGATTCGATCATAAAATTATAATATTCGATTGTTATTTTATGAATTTGCGTTTGATTTGAGTGGTAGGGAAGTAATCAAAATAATATTTTATGAGTACGTATAACATTCATTACAGTGGGGTTCGTGTGCATGTGTCGCGCGTATTATGATTTTTTACTTTTTTCCATTGTTTGTCAAGGTAAACGATAGCTCTAAAAAGTATTTTATTCTACATTGTGTAGTGCATATTCTATGGTGATTCTACAAAAGTTGGGCAAATTCATATCGTCAAATAATAGAGTCGGCATTTTTTCATTTTTGTAAATATTTCATTTTATTACAAAAGATTCGAGCCGCCATCTAATTTTGATGTGTTTTTATAAGTAAAGCCAGTTTGTGAAATAAGGATGTACATATAATAACTATTAAATGTGCACATTAAAGTATATTAACAAAAAGAGAGAAATAAGAGAAGCACAACGATGCAGATACGCTAAGTCTATTAAAAAATATTTTGCTAACAGTTTACGTTTTCTTCCACTCTGTAGGCATTTAATCAAAAATTAATTAATTCCACATTATAATTATCGAACTTGGATATTACGTAACGTTTCTTTAAATATAATGTATTGTGTGTTTAGACGTACATAAATGTTGAAAAATTTACATTAGGTATGAAGGTGACCTTATTAATGAGCTTTAGGTGGCTAACACATTATTGTTTAATTTAAGTAGTTTATTGGGCTATTTACATTCATGGTCACGAGACCACGTCATTATTTACATTTATCATCACAATATAATTTACATTTATAATTATCCATTGTTGGTTACCTGTCCCCTCCATAACTACGGACCTTTGATCCTTGATCTCCAACACATGACAGGTTTGCAGATCGCAGTGACTTTTTAACCTCCGACCCAGAAAAAGAGGTGTTAGAAGTGTTATAAGTTTGGGAAGTGTGACAAGCTTAGGTAGTTTTGTTTAGGTAAATAATATTAACTGTTTCGGGAGTTTTTCACATTAGTCAATAACTAGTATTAAAGAGCGAGTAAAAGAATTACGGTTTTATTCATAAAAAAAACTTATAGTAGATTTATAACGTTAATTAGCTAAATACTCATTAGGCCTTAACATATTTTAAAATTCCTTACTCATAAACGTTCCATAAACCTCTATTAGCTACAGGTCTGATAAAATACAGATTGGCATTATCATGTTGTCGCTCTGATGATTAAAACCCAAAAAGTAAAATCGCTTCGTAATCGTATAGTCTAAAAAAAAGTTTAATTTGCCTGTCCTCACCAGGATAACATTCATGAATGGAGTCACGAGCGAATCACAGTCAATCACTAAGCGAATAAAATCAGCTGTTCGTGTGACGGCGGCCATTTTTCTCACTAATATAGGTTTATCAGAGGTGTACAGAAGTGTTAAGTTATGAAGCCGTTATTGAGCTTTTTAGCGCTAATATGCGTTTATGAATAATGTTTTTCAAGAATCATATTTAAGCAAGCTTATAAACCTCCCTTTATGAATAAGATCGATAATATATTTAAAATTTTTACCAATAACTGCACTTTATTTCGACTACACAGAAAACGCGCCATCACGGTCATCTCTAGTGTCAACTAGGGTTGTGACATCTATATCGTCTAACGTCAAAATCAGGAATAGTGTTGGACTATCTAATACTACTCTGTCGGTACAACATTGGTCCATCGAAGGGGTTGCTACTATTCTACACTAGCCTATTATTTATTCATATTTTTTCCACAACGCTCGCGTTATACCTCGCAAAGTGCGCGATAAACACGTCTTCGGTGTCGTAACGCGATCGTAACGAAATAAAGGCGGTTGTTCACCTCTCGTTCGCGCGACTGTCCACTGTCGTCACTGTGTGTGTAGTGTAGGGTTGCCATATGTACTATATAATATCTCCTGCTATGTTTTGGGTCAAGATACTATATATTGTTGGAAAAATATATAGTAGCCAAATATATTTTAGCAATACACTTTTTTCGGGTATAACAAGAGGTATTTGGTTAAAAAATACACTTTTTCCTTAAATAATGGTGTGTCCGGTAGAATAGCGAAGGGATCTTCGCTAAGAGTGTAATACAAATTGTAAAAAATCTGCTTAAAAATAATAAATAAAGGATACTATATTTTTATATGTTTTTTGACATCTACTATATTCTTCTTGAACATTTTTGGCAACCCTAATGTAGTCAGCAGTCTGTCACGGTGAAACATTAAATTCAGATGGCAGATACCTACAGGCTAGTTTAGTATTATTATTTTAACGTATGTACGTTAACATGGCTGACTTTAGAAACATATTTGTTTTCACTAACAACACCTTATACTTCACTTAGGTAAGTTTATGCTAGGATTAGTGTAGAAGTACAGTTTTAATACTTCATGAACTCATCAACTGGGTACGTAACAACAGGTAGCGTAGAGTTGCGGTAATAAGTGAATTTTAGCTGTTTTAATTCACTGTGGACTTCCAATCATTGCTTAGAGCAATGATCTAAGTTCGTAATAAACTTGACTTTTCGATGTACATTGTTTTAAGAGTTCCCGCTCTTAACCGAGACTTCTGTTTACACGACAGGTTTTTTGTCAACATTGACAAACGTTGTACCTACAAAGAAGGGAGAAGCAACCGTACTATAGGCATACAAGTTATACTGTGGTCGTATAGCCTGTAGTACGGTTAGCTAAAAATACAACGCATGCGGCTGCTGCCATTGCAATTCGACACAGCACTACGCTATGTATTACGATATTATGTGCGGTCATGCGGTCTATTGGCCGTGTGGTGTCCGGCAGAGTAGAATAGCACCAACCCCTTACATTCATGGGTGTCGTACAAGGCGACTAATGTTTTCGAGGCAAAAGATTAAGAGTCTCCGTAGTCTGGAAAATGGGCAGCAGCATTTTCCATTATTATATTTAAACACTGCGATCTTAAACGCGCCTGCCAAGCGTGGAGATTATGGCAATGACCTCCCCTTTCGTGGGAGAGGCCCTGGGTCCTGCAGTGGACTGGTGCGGGCTGTGATGATGATGATGATGCGGTCTATATTTTGTGTCAAGTGCGAGTCGATTATTAGGGGATAGAAAACACGTATAGTTAAATAAAGAAAGGCACACACAGGGGATCGAAGAAATATTACGTGTTCTGGTACAGCGCCTGTGTAGTATAATATTTGTTCGACGCTTGTCGCTAAATATTTGTTGTACGCTTACTAAATTATTTCATAGCTAATCGTGATAATCAGAAAAAGTACCGGTAGATACTTAATAGTATTTAAATGAACTCTATACATTAACACGGACACAACATAAATCTTTTATTGTAGCTTCATTTCAAGTACGATCATGGGTCATTTCAAATTAATTTGTTTGTTGGTAATCAAATCACGACTCTCAGCATGAGTCTAGGTTTTGGCAGACCGCAGAATTGCTAAGCCTGATTAGTTCATACCCTATAATTATTGCAGATTTCTAATAGCATTCCATTAAAATTTAATGACTTTTTCGATGAGAATTATTCATATTACTCTAAAATTAATATTTACTATTAACGTTGTTTATTACTGATATTAATCGATGTTTCTTCGTATTCAGAATCTATCTCCGTACTTTGATACTAAGGATTCGATAAAAGATTTAATAATAAAACTTATACAAAGGAAATGAATGCGTTAGAATAAAGGAATCGAAGTAAATATCCTGTACCCAAAACGGGTTCCAAAATATTTAAATGCACTGAATACATATGTTTAAAATTCACTCAATGCAAAGCTTCGTTTATTTGTAGCAGTAATAAATACAACGCGCCTGTCAGGACTGGTTTTGGATGAATGAAATAAATATTGTTTGAGAGAGATTCAATGCCACGGTCCTTGCTTTCCTGCTATCCGTTGCTTGATATCCATCCGCTCTATACATGTCAGGCTTACCAGCTTCCTTTTGACGTGGTTCGAAAACGCACTGTGAGAAATGTTTACGTTTTCAATAAAATACCTGATTGTCAAGGATTTACCCTCGTATGTTTTAGCTCAAAATAAACCTGTTGTGTTTAGATTAGTATAGCGGTAGCTACCCGGTTATTTCCCGCAGCTCGACGAACCTGTGCCTACCTTGCGAGTGATTTAGATTACTATCTATTCCTATCGCTGTAGGTTTATTTTTTATACAGTTCAAGGATCAGGTTTAAACGATAAGGTAGCCAGTGTGGAAATACCTACACATAAGCATCAGTCCTTAGAGCACAGTACCTATTTAACAAAGGTGGGGAGCTAAGGAGTCCTAGAATATAGTAGTGTAAAAAAAATGCAATTGAAACGACGAAAGATACCGACGGGAACATAAAATTATGTCTGCGCAGTTTACCATCGACAATTTCATCCCCATATCTGCCTCGCATCCAAAATGATAACTGTGTGCACTGCCAGAGAAACTTTCTCTCACGTACCTACACTTAGTTTGAAATGAACTCCCTTAGAGAAGTTTCCCGTACAAGCTACAGCGTGGAGGGGCTTAGAAAGATTAACTCGCGGGTTGTGTGAGTAAAAGGGTTTTAACATCGTTCTTGTACCTTTTTTTTTTTGACACTCGTAGCAAACGAGCAGACAGGCCACCTACCCTGATGGATAGCGGTAACTGTCGCCCATAACAACGATTCAAGCACTTAGTTAACAGGCTGGTAACAAAAATACAGAACCGCAGATGCGTTGTCACTGTGAGATGACATGCTCTTCCTATGGAAATGTAGACAATGGAACGTAGATACTCTTTGACCGATCATAGCAAGTACTTGTAAGCGCTTATCACCACAATGACATGAAACCAAACTAGTGAAGATAAAACCACGAATTTAACTATCATACACTGTTAAAATATCGTAGTGACAATTTTCTTTCCTATAAAAAATGTCAAGGTAGTGCTCTGAATTCTATTCTCAATAGCTGGATAGACGATTGTAATTTGAAATACGGTCTATGCACTGATTACGCAAGCGTGCCCTAGTTTTTGACTTTTATTATTGCTCTTGATGAATTTTATTGAGATCGTAAATTACACTCAATGAAATAATATTCAGCCATATTAACCATGTCGTTTTACTATCATATCATAACATTTATAGATCCTATTATGCTTCGAGAGCTCGTCACATAAATTTTCCGTTTTACGCAGTTTTACGTTCACTGCTACTATTTTAGATTTTATTTAGATTTTTGGTTAGAAAATTGGTTTACTAAAACGGAAGGCTTTCATACAAAGCTTGGTTTTTTTTTTTTTTTTAAATCAGTTAATTTTGTAATACATATTCCCCGTGGGAATTTTCACCATTTGTTCCACGCGGTTGACGTCACGCTAATAAACTTTTACTCCACAATAGACTATGCTACAGCTGATCGTTATAATGACTGTAGGTGACTCTAATTATATGCTTTAGAATTTTAACTCTGTGTGTGTGGTATATATAGTATAAGAGTAATATAAATAAAAATTGAAAACCCACTAGGTAGTAATACCTAGGTGTTTCCTAAGTTATATTGAAATTGTAATTATGTAGAATCAAACACATGGTACCAGTTTAACTGGATTTATGTGTAATATATTCTAAGCTATTCATTGCTGACTCGATTGCCTACATAAAGTAATGAAACAGTAGCTGAATCGACAACTGCACATAAATCGAGTTAATCGTTATGTACCTAAGATTTATAAATGTTTATTGTAGCCATCTTGGGTTAGGGTCTTTCCTAACGGTAATTTATAAAGTTGATTAGATCATAACCTACAGAACCTAAAGTAGCTTCACTATTGTATTGACGAGTCTACAGTAATAAATACCACGCTACCAAGAATACTACCTATTTATCTTTTTCACGGTGTACAGCTCCAATGCACAGAGTTTCAGTTGATCGGTTACTTAATTAGAATGGAAGGATAGAGATTATCGCCTTGTGTTATATTTATTACTATATGTATAGGCGAAAGTGAACAGTATGCATTCTTTAGTATTTATCGTACAAATTATATCTGAAGAGATTTAATTACCTGAGAGCAACATCTCTGGGGTTGCATCCCTTTATGGGCGGCGGTGATCAGGTGCTTGTTCGTTTGCGTCCCTCCAAAATATAAAAAATAATACAATGACCGAATGCATTATTACGAATACGCGAGAACGGAAATTTTTTATCCTATCACAATTACTGTAACACTACACCTCTTGCGGGATGTAGTCGAAACACTTGCCATGCAGCCCAGTCCGACTATTAGGCCGGGAGCGTTGTAGCGCGTCGCGTCGCCTGCACACATTACGGCCGGGAACAACCCGAGCGTCGGAAATGTAAATTAATGTTAATGTGTCGCGATAATAAACCGCTATAAAAAGTTAACATTAATACGAAGAAGCCCCGCCCCCCCTGCCCCGGCCCGCCGTAGCATTTGTATGGTCTTTCAAAACTTTTAAAACGCTAATATTGTTCCAAGTTCGTTCGCGCCGGAAAGTTTGAAGAGGCTAAGGCGTGGCTTCCAGTTGTGTGTTTGTTCTGTGACAGTGACAGAGTTTAAATGGAGATAAAAGGTTTAGTGTTGTTTGTTAGGCGCAACGGGTGGATTTAGACAGTGTCGGCTAATGGGTCTTTAGGCGTTTTATTGCTTATGGTCAGGTTTATGTACTGATAATTTTTATAGATACCACTAAAGTCGCAAACAAGTGTACGGCCCGCTTTATCGTAAGCAGTCACCGTAGCCTATGGACTTTTGCAATACCAGGGGTACTAATTGCGTGTTGCCGACCCCGTAAAACCTTTTCACACGCTTCTTGAAGAACTCCCGTGTTGTAGGTAATCACATGAAAATATCCTCAGCACATTCCACAACCTGAGATTGCATGGATGAAAGTTCCACCCAGCTTGGATTCCAAATGAAACCGCACACACCAAGCTGCGCGATTGTAGGAGGAATTTAGATTCACTGTAAATGCTGTAATTAGCAAACTATTGGCGATAAATAATTATCTCATTTGTCAGCGTATTCTATCTATAAGTACCTACCTATACAGCTGGCCGTCACGTTTACTAAACACTATTTTAGTAATGAATGTAAATTACACCAATATACTTATCGGTGTCTGACCTGCAACTTTTGCATGTCCAGTCCAGATATTGTGGTTGTGTTATTAGCGTAATGGAAGAGATGGTATCACCGCGCCGGATCATGGGGGTAATTTGCGGCGGGCGACGAACCCTGGACACTCGGCCCGCATGCCCCATTGTCCACGGAACAATGTGGACTCGGCCCCGCGCCTCGTGTGGGAACCGGGGGACTGTATGTCCAGACGACGGCGACGGTGAGATCGACCACCATGCTTTTTAATACAGTATGAGACTGTCTTGGGTGGTGTGAGGAACGCGCGAGGATGCACTCTAGTGTTGTGTCATTCCATTTGGCCGGGTGACAGGGCAATATACTGTGCAAGAAAAGTTTGCCCCAATATTGAGCGACATTCAAACTCCGTGCAATATAATATTATTGGGGCCATTGCCCGCAGATTGGGGCAGATCTAAGTTGATCAAATGTTTTAAGTAGCAAAATGTCCAACAGCGCTTATTATGTCTATGTAATTATGTGTATGTTTATGTCTTTTCTTTCTTTCTTAATTATGTATAAGCAACTGATGAAGTAAGGCAAATAACTTTCCGATCTATGAAGAGATTCGCTGGCTCTATATCACAAGGGAAAGTAACTATATCGTTGATAAAAATGATGGTTTTCATCATCAGTTGACAAACGACCCGCTAGCGCTAAATATTTATATTTTCTGTGTTAGCGTTCGTGCTACGGAATTTATTTTATTGTAATTATTAACAATAGTAAAGTAACATTTTTAACAAGCAGGTACCTACCACTCAAAAACCTCTATAGGTTTGTCTGGTGATAGGGAGTTCGGCTTATAACGTAATATTAAGTTAGTGTTATGTGTGATTGTGTTGATTTTGATACTATGATAGTGCATTTTGCTATTAATCGTCGAACGTTTTTTCTACGTTACCGGTCTAAGCCCGCTAGCAATCTATGATAAGTCCCACCGATTGTTATGCCGGCCGCGTTAGCTAAACCGATAACTGTGATAGCTGCGCCTGCGCATCGCATTGCGCAACCGGAGCGTTCGCTTTCTACGCGCATACGCACCGCTGACGGCTGCAACCAGTTTAATTTTTTGCAACAACACCGATTAGTGCATTCACTAATCGCACGTTCTGATAAACACACGCGCGGCGCACGCAACGGACGCACTTAATAATATGTTATTGATGGTACGATCAATTCGTTTTAGTGTGGTGGTTATCTTGTCAAAGTTTGAGGGGGAATTGTTTTAAATTTTATTGGGTTGCTTTATTTTTATACTTAACTAGTTGGTTTGGCAGTACTTCGTTCGCTGTCCTACCCCTACCTCTACCCTACCCTACCCCTGCCCTATACCTACTTTACAACTACCCTAACTACCATACGCCTACCTTACAACTACCCTACATCTGCTTTACCCCTACCTGCCCTTTTTTTCTTTGCGTTTAAACCACCCCTGTATTATAGCGAACAGAAGAAAAAAAGTATTATTCGAAATAAATCCGTCCAGCCATTTTCGACTTTCGAGTATTAGCGAGACTAACGCTCAGCAATTGATTTTTGTATATCTAGATTATAGATATCGTAGTATATCGTTGACGGCGAAGCGAGGTTGACCAAGGTCATCCGCTGGGGACCTGGAGACTGGTTGAATAGTTTATATACATAGGGCTCCGTGACGGTATTTTTTATACACTTAAGTTATCATCGTCATCAACAGCGCGTAAACAGTGAAACAATACATTTTATTAACCCTTCATGCTAAAAGAGGGGTGTTATAAGTTTGAAGGGGTGTATCGGTGTCTGTGGAATCATAGCTCCAGAACGGATGGAATGGACCGATTTTGATGGGTTATTATTTAAAAACCAATTTTACGACGTCTGTCGGTTAGATTACTTTAATTATCTATACGTATAGTATAAAAAAACAAAGTCGCTTCCCGCCGTCTGTGCCTCTATATGTACGTATGTACGCTTAGTTACGTTAGACCTTTTAAACAAGGATTTTAATGCGTTCTTTAACAATAGATAGAGGATTCAAGACGAAGGCTTATAGGATAGGACAACACGCAAACGAAGTTGCGACGGGCCAGCTACTTTTTTTTATAATTACATGCTCACGTCATAAACTAATATTTTCAATCCATACGTGTTTAGCTTCCAAACATGCACAAATGATTTTCCGTATGCAACAGTAAATTACCGATCCAAAACCAGTTTCACATTCGATTTAACGTAGTAGGTAGGTACGTTATGTACCTAAAGCATTCACTCCACTGAACTAGTTTCCCGGTGATAGTTTATCGGTATAAGCTTCGCTCGTAGCGTAGCCACGTGGCGACAACCACACAGCGACCTATCGTTAATTAAACACAGGAAGCCAGCTTCCTCCCAATCGGCGATTCGAATTTCCCCAGCCCTAACTGCCACCTAACGCGCGTTGATCAATGTTTTAATTATTTGGATGTTATTCGGTATCGGTGGTAGATACGATTTATATAGTAAGTTTAAGCACGGAATTGAATCAGCACTTTCGATATAAATGAGTTTGTGTAGAGTACTCTTTAAGGCGTTTTCTTAATATTTTAAGTTATACTGCATACAAACATGCAACCTGATGGAAAGTGGTCACCGCCGCCTATGGACATCAGCAACACCAAGGGAGTTCCCAATGCGTTGCCCACCTCTGAAGATATCTCTATTATACCTCTTGAACGATCCCTTGTCATAGTTCAAAGGAAACACTGTTTCCTGTTGTTTGTTTTGTTAGCGACATTAATCATTTTCGCCTATTCATGATTCAGTCACTGTGCATAAATTATTTATTTATACATAATGCTGATAATAATAATAATACGTGTGTGTGGTAGAAAAGCTGATTCGATTTTATGCTGGGAATTAAAAACCGCAATGGCAATTAGCACGAAATCGAAATAGTAGCGTACCTACTTATCAAATTAAATAGCCCGTACATAAATGCGTGTGTGACTGCTGAATTGCTCTTTCGGTAGAGTTCGCACGTCCCTTGAATGGCGATTTACATTTTATAATAGATCTCGTCTCTTTTAATGAGGACGGTTTCGCGTCCGGGAGGTCGCCGCGAGGGGTACCAGTTAGCGTTGGGGTTATGTGATCTATTGGTGTCACTTCCTTGAGGGATTGGTTAGGTTCAATAGCCGAACAATGTTTTAATATTTTAAGCTTGAGTAGTCCGGCCAGGTGCAATGACGATTTGCGAAAGGTTGAAGTGGATGGCTGATAGAGGTTGGACTTGCTTAAAACTATTGAGCTATTATCGATATTAATATCATGACTCGTTTTTCTTGTGAAACAGGGAATAAAGAGTGGGCGATACTTATTTAAAATATACAATAAATCCATTTCAGAAATAACCAACATAAATTTCGTACGTCGTATAGAAAAACTAGTGCCATCTGAGATAATAGGTACTAGATATTATCTTAACGCCTAGGTATATTAATTTCATGTTTATGAAGAATGTGTTGCTCGCGGCACTGCCGTTGCGATGTGCACAGTCAATTTGTTTCAATACTTTCTACTCGACGTTACAAATTAGTGAAAGTTTAGTCTTTAAAAAAGTCTTAAATATTACCATACCTGTGTGAGTTAAATGTCTAAAAAATAATAGGTGATCGGACAATTTATTTGGCTGTCTTAGTTTTGAAATGAAACACTACATTGTATACCTCATAATTCATATTTGAATACGTGAAACGTTTACTGGTTAGGTCATCATGTGAGATGGTTCAATAACGCACACACTTTGTTTCACCTAATGAATCGCATATGGAGTGTAGTGTTGCAAGGTTATGTCGCTACAGAAACATGTACTCTACCAACAACTACTCTAATACGGCACACTTCTATTAGTACCCACAGTATCTATTGTTATAGATATTCAGGAAGCGTTCAGCTTTAACACATACATTAACATTGCAATAATGTTGTTTTGCCGTACTAACGTACAACTACAATAAATATTTACTGTGTAATGAATATGTATGTACTAACCCCTGTATATAATGTTACGTCATATGCTTCACAACAA
This sequence comes from Blastobasis adustella, assembly GCA_907269095.1. Taxonomy (NCBI): domain Eukaryota; kingdom Metazoa; phylum Arthropoda; class Insecta; order Lepidoptera; family Blastobasidae; genus Blastobasis; species Blastobasis adustella. The sequence continues at coordinate 15,113,145 of OU026122.1, forward strand.
TCACGCCGCGATCGCAACTCGAGGTCGATGCAAGGTTGCTGCAATTCTATGCAGCCTGCTGTTTTTGCATGGAATTATACAAATATTTACGTACATAACTTTATTGCTTCTGGATAGTGTGAAAACTTTGTTGACGTATATTTTTCGTTAATGCCAGGGTTGTACAGTAGTCGGGCTTGGGAATTTCACATATCGGTTATTGGAAATTGATAAATTTTAGAGAAGTCTTTTTCGCACGTCCTCTGCTGTCGCTTAGGCAGAGCATTTATATTTTACTAGGATTATTTCTCTTTCCCATGATGTCTAATATTTCTTACCATAGAAACTGTAGGTAGAATGTCAGTTTGTACTGTAGAGTCTTCTCCGATTCTGTCAGTCAGTAGTTGGTATATAAATGCTAGTCCCTAAGTAGGACATAGTGACCTCAGGCAGTAGCGTACCGAGCGAGCGTGTAATCCACGCAGTGATTCACTGCGCACGCTGATGCGTTTTTGCTATGCACTTGACACACATGCAGACAAAGAGAGGAAATGCATGATGGCGCGAGTTATGATGCGTATGCGCTTTGCTTTGCGTCAGGCAGGATGCATACGCTCCGAGACGAGGCGAAGGGCAAGATTGTGTCTTTCCTGGTGATTATGAGGTTCGATTGTTCGCTGAGAAGTGGCGTAATCAAGTTATTGTCGTATTCAATTATGCTATACTTGCACAAATTACACAAGCGCGTTTCTATGAATCTGACCTTGATTCTTTGATTGTTATACCGGTCGGAAATATGATGGTGACTGATACCAAATTCACTACAGCTTCTTTCTTTCATCTTGTGAACCACCTCTGGTGACGGATTTTTGAGCCGCCCACGACGCAACAACAAGCAACAAATACCGATATTTTAAATAATGTGTCTATAGAATACCAAGACAACTAAGTTTCGTTCATGTCTGTCTGCTGTAGGGAAACCGTTAAGTAGACTCGTACGTTAAAGAAACGAAACACTGCAATATATATGGACATAATCCTCGGAAAATAAAATACACGAGACGGACGACGACAATAGAGCCCTGTCGGAGGAAACGGTTCTCACTCGGCATGCAAAGCTTGGCGTTTAACGGGGCGGGCAGCCAGCCAAGCGGTCATTCGGTGGTAACCCCGGGACCGCTGACGGCACATTGCCGGCGAATATGTAATATTTTACTACGCCGTATAACAACGTATTTTACAACTAACGTTTCGTGTAACATTTGAGATTTTTGCTAGGGCCATGCGTTGCATAGACATGGAAATACACTGCTAGTTTGAAATGTTTGTGTTGCTCTTTTTTAGTTTTTACGCACAGAACCAAACTCTAGTTCAATATCCAAATGTCTCCACTAGTAAGATGTTACAGGCTGTGAATGATTATGATGATGATGATGATGATGGGGATGAACGAAACTGACCGCTCTGGGTCTGTCACGCTGAAATAATTATCGGATCCAATGAAGTTTATTCATAGATGGTTCCTCCATGCAGTCTGTGTGGCGTAAAACAGAAAAATACCCTTCCTTTTTTCTTTGAAACTACGTTTCACTTCTACCGTGTGGTCATAAGCACACAGGAGTTTCTTTCACGTTTAGTGTACCAGACTTTCCTTTCAAACTTCTGTAATAACGAGCCTTCGAGCTCCGATCCGGCAACATTGTTTGCGATGTCCGCCGCGACGGTCGGATATTGAGTCGAGTGGTGCAGCATAAAGCCCGCCGCAGCCGCCTATTTCCTGCCCAGACGCAGGGAGATGCGCGGGCGCAGATTCCGCGGACGGTGCGGTGACACAGCACACGGAGTAGCAGTGGAACGCATCCCACATTTTATATAGGTATATTCTATTTTGGAGTGTAACAATTGTAAACTTTAAATTAGTGTAATATATGGGAACAATGTTTCATGCAACACTACTTGCAGCTATTATTAGTCAATCGCATAGTTTATTTTACAGATCAGTGTATCATAGGCAAGTAGTAATATAATGTGTAGATTCGGATTAGTGTAGTTAGTATGGCCGCGGATCGTGTTTATTTAACATTGGATAAAAATAAACATAGATAAGTAACTCTGAAATCTTCTTTCAAGCCACTATCTACTGTATGAATGCTGGCTGCCCATTGACGGTCGAATGTTACCCTAGCTATGCCGTGTTACAATATGTTTATAAAAAGCTAAAGTTTTTACAAATTAATGAAATACGCGCGAACAGTCACGTCCATGCCAATCGAAGTACACTCGTACCTCATCGAATTCGGGGCGCGTTGCGGCCGCGTGTTTTGACTACTGCTCTTGTTCACCTGCACTGTGACGGTGGTGCGCTGTGGCCACGGCTTAATCTATTTACGGACAGTCGTCTCCGAAGGCGTCGAAACTCGATTGGCTCCGAACAGTTAACATTCTGCGTCTCGCCAGTTTCGTACTCGATTAACGGCGGCGGATGTTCGGACGGTTTGTTTGGGAGCGGTGTTGGTGTGGTTTGTGCTTTTTTTTGTTTTTATAACTGAACTGACTAGTTGTCAGGCTTTCACCCGCGCGCAGGTCTTTGTAAACAATCAACGTTCCCATGAGTACTTACTATTTTCCCGGGATAAAAAGTAGGATATGTTACTGTGATAATGTAGTATTCTATAATATTAATTAAATACGAATTTTTAAAATCTGTCTAGTTGTTTTTGAGTTTATTCATTAGCCATTACCGACAAGACAAAAAAAAACAAATCTTTTCTCTTGAACGTTCACCACGAGTACCTATGATCACATAAATCTAAATAAGTTTTGTCATTATTTCTATTTCTTATTCTGTGATACTCGAATATAGAAATTTCCAAAGGTGTTCAATAGCTTCAGGGACGGTAATCTAAACTTATTAGAAAATGTAATAGAAATTATTTAGGTATAACATTGATAATGTGTTGTGTATATTATAAAATTTAAGAAATGGAATATATTGTAGAAAGATTCGAGGTTCCCCTCAATATATCAATGCCGAAATTATCTAAGTTACGCAGATTTGTGTTACGTGAATCTAAATTCCTTGTAGATACTTATCAAATCTTGATTGTACATAAATTTCATCGCATTTAATAATATTTACGATTTATTGTTAAATATACGTCCTTTAGTCGAGCCCCCCAGACCCCAGCTAAGAGCAACTTCAAATAGCACTTTACCAACAAAATCAATCGAGTAACAGAGTTTGGCGGGTGCGACACGCTTCGTGCCCACTGTAACCTATTTCTTTTGACTCATCAACGGGTGGCTCTTACTCCCTTGCATTAGAGGTCACTTTGCGCTTTCAGCCCGCACCGACGAACGCGTAACCGTGTGTAATGAACTGTAAGGTTGTCGCGAGCGTCACGGGCGAGTACAATCCCATGAATATAAAGCGCGTAAATAAATAGCAGATGCGCGAAAAACTCGCCCCGCGATAACCGACAGACACTTAGCATAATAATCGCGGGGGTGCGGCGCGGGAGGGGCGCGGCGGGGGGCCGAGGGTGGGCCCACCCCACCGCCCGTGACACGATTCTCACGACGCGACATCCTTTCAACCCGTAATGAATGGATGCGAGCAATACGCCCGGTGCGGTGACATAACACCCGAGACATTGAAAACCTGTTGTTGTGACAACTGCTTCCTGCGAGGAAAGTGGAGTGACCGCGGAATTCTTTGCGTCGCGCCTCGCTATAAATAAATCTGCTGTGCTATCGGAAATAGACGGACGGTTTGATTGGAGTTTATTGTTGCTTTTTTGTATGTATCTATATTGGTCTGACCAATATCGTATGTGAATCTTCACGTTTAGGACTAGATATTTACTAAGCCATACGCCTGTTCGTTGCTTAACATTATTTAGAGTATTTTACTATGCACCTATTCTCGAATTGAAACATATCTTGTTGGATAGAATTTCGTAGAAAACACGCTCGTACGGTACGCCCACGTAAAGAAACTCGTTTTATACATACGCTTCTTACAGATAACTTCACCGTTGTTTAACCTCTTATGTGGTGTTATACTATAAAATAATACATCATGGAAGTCTATTATGCCCAATTCGGACGTAATATTTATACCTTTACTAGCTATTATACTTGGAATTTTAATGACGAGGCACATTAAATTTGGTAATACGATATAAATCGTATTGTTTGAGTATCATGGCACATGTGCGCACCGCAGGGCGTCGCGTCGCATGGCCTGGTACAGCGGGGCTCCGGGAGCACGGATGAAATAATTCGAGTGCCGGGAGTCCGGGCCCAAGGGATTGCCTCCCTAGGGCCGGTAGCTCATCATCAATTTCCATCGCCGAATTTGCGGACACCAGCGAAACGTGGGATTGTTTCGAGGGCCCTACATCTTATACGTGGCAGGACTATGACCAAGAGAAATTCAGATGATTTATTGTGCTCGTTAGGTCGATATTGAAGTACTTATTTTGACCGTGTACGAGCTGTGCGGCTTGTATTTTTTTTATAATACCTAGGGGGGGCAGACGAGCAAGCGACAACGTACTTGCATTTCAACATTTTTAATGTGATGGACAAAAAAACACAAACCATTTCACATCAACAGCCAACAGTCCACTGCTGTGCCTTCTCCAAATGCTGCCAGTAGGCCCTAGCAGCCTTTGCTGGTCTGCCTCTAAGATATTACTCGCCTTTTACAACACTAAGGAACAGAAGTTTGGGCTACATTCTACTTAGCCGGACACCACACGGCTTTAGCAAAGAATGTTTAGTAGTTGAGGAAACGACAGCTCACGTAGTCTTGGAATGTGAAAGACTAAGACTACAGGGCTAAAGCCGCACTAGGAACAGGGGCTCCTCGAGAAGCCTGTTCTCAATCACATATAAAAGACCGACTTTGAGTCCATATACGAAAAATTGGACCACATAACCTAAACACACGACTTCAGCACTTGCTATGCAGAAGCCATTAACATTTAGATTAATGTGTGACGATAGCGTAGCGACGAAGAATTCCTTTTTTAGCGAATTTCCTTCTTTTAACAATAACATGTTTAATATTGAAACCCGATTCTGACGAATTGTGATGTGTATATAAATTGTATTATTATGGGCAATGCATTTTTTTGTGATTCAACAGAATGTACTTTTTATTTTAATCAGCTAAATATTTTATTCGACGTTTTGGTGCACGTCAACAAATTGAACTGTGAAGTGGTATTGAACTCCTTGGATTAACATATTGATGCTTATCGTCACGTTGGAAAGGAATTTTAATTTGTGTTTGTGGAACTATAAATCTCTTGTAACGCGAGCTTACAATAATAACCTGATCCATACTTACATTTCAGTTTAATCACGATAAGCTACATCACAAAACTTTAAAACAAGTAACACAACCTAACAAAACATGCCACAATTTCCAACAATCACAAGTGCCTTACTTCGTTAAACTTTAATCCGTCGCCTTTATGCTCCGAAATTGGCGAGATTTTATCCCATAAAACCTATTTTCTTCATTCCCAGCCGGTCGTCGCAACCCCTTTCATAATAAAGTTTGCCCTTTTATTATATCAAATGTATCGGGGGTGGGGGTGCCGCAGTCGCGGGCGGGGTTGCCAGATTTGTGTTCGCAATTTCGGGACAATTAAAAACAAAACATTTTGTTAACAAAAACATTTAAAGTAGACAACAACACATTGGATTCAAAGTCCATCTGAAAGTTTTAGGGGTATCCTCAAGTACCTTCTTTATGTGACAGATTTTTATTGAATATCTGATTTTCATGAAATATCTGTCACTTTAAAAGTGTTTGGAGCCGCTTAAAACTTTAGTTTGATACTAAAATCGACGAAAGTTTTCCGGAGTTCCGAGACCAGTCCAGATATGAGGCAAGAGACTCAATTCCGGAGCAATCTCAGATTTCTCGGAAATCTGGTAACCCTAGTCACATTGGGGGTGCGGGGCGGGGCGGGGCGGGGGCGGTGGTAATCAAAGCCTCTTGCGCGGCGCGGCCTAGTCGGTGCGAGCGACATGTGCACTCGACGTATCATTTGCGCTTTTGTACGCCCTCTCATTACACGCGCCGTGCGGGTGCGTGCGTTTGCGTGCGTGCGTTTTGATGCGAGACGGCGGCGGCGCTGCGTCTGCCTGCATTCGATAGATTGACTAATTTGCGCTGTCGCTGACACTCGTTTTCGTGTATTGTGTGCCAAATGTATTTAGGTACAACAACACAGAAGTCTTCAGTATCTTGTTTGTTTTGGTTTAGTTTTCAACCGGGTTACCACAGAAAATAAGAAAATCTGTGGTCTCGTAATCCTTGTTACAAGCTTTGATTATTGTATTATTCAGTCATATGCTTTATCGCCTTTCAACCTTCGGAACTAAACGCGAAATGAGAAAATATTTCTCATAAGTAATAATTTTAATTGTTAATATCACTACTTATTCCCGAAAAGAGTTGTTCTCGATATATACTAGTCCGTACATCTTCTTTCACTCTAACACGTTCTCTTATATTCCGTATTATATCTCTTATTTACTCTTCTATAGATATTAATCCTAATATTTATACGAGTTCTTGTGCCATATCCTCATATCCATCGTTTCTTTCGAGAGACGCCAGGGCTTTGCACAAAAGCGGAGGTAATCCTTATTTTGTTAATTGTGAGTTCTTATAAAATTTAACTGTATGGACAAACAAGTTTAACGATATCAACTAGAGTTTAAAAAGTCTTAAGTTGGACCAAAGCATGAAGAAGATCGTGGTCATCGTGGACCAAATAAGGATCTCGGATGATAGGATTTAAGAAATTTAAATATGGAAGTCAACCACTGACAGAACAATTGAGCTACTCTGACAGCGGACGAAAGATGAATAATGCATCAAACAAATGTTATTTTCCTTAAAATATTATAATAACGTGTCGTTTTCTGTACGCCCCTTGAGAGGCAGAAGTTTTTGGTGAGTTTCTGTTACGTAGATGTTAGATGGGTAGGAAGGCTAGATATGTGATAGACATTGATAGATAAGAGCCTTTCTAAGAGCTTGATCCTTGTCAACTCAAGAGCACGGACCTGAAAGACTCGAGACATGCTATCCTATCATGGCAAACATTACAGTGTGCCCGTGGCTTAGCTCATCGATAAGGAGCGACCTTCAACTGTGGCGTTACGTAAACCCATTAGCGTGATATCGGCGTAGTAATTTCTCAGAACAGCCTGCAATACAATGGCTCCCGGGCCCGAGCGAGCGCAGCGGTTCCTAGAAAATTACTCTCGCATCATTGCGCTTATAGCTGGCTACCTACGTAGGTGTCGACTTGTAATGTGGTTCTGTGACGACATATACGCGTATGGGCTTGCGTAGGGCCTAGTCTGGCCTATGTAGGTTTGTCACAAGACGTTTGCAGTACCTGTATGAGATCATATTGTTACATCTACGTCATCCTATAACTATGGTTGGTTTATTGATCTCAACCACCTGAGGTTCTTGTATACTTCGACGTTGTTTACAGATTCTAATGAATGTGAGTGTGATGATATTAGACACGTGTTTTGAACCTGCTAATCTCCGCTACCGTAACGCCCAAACACCGATCGCACTCCGTAATTATATTGTGTAGCCATTGTGGCCGCTCGTATTATGACACGGGCGATAACTGTGCTGCGCCGACAGGCGAGTTGGGGCGACACGCTAGGCTAGCGCCCCGGCCGGCGTCGCCGCGCATCGCGTTAATTTGCCGCCCCCGATACCATCGCCGGGCAGCGATGGATCGCCCGCGCTAATGGCGAGCGATAACGCCCGCGTCACGCTGCACTGCTGCGTTTACTCAATATTTACGCTCCTAATAACTTGCGACTAGTCAATGAATACTCAATTTTGAATTACTTTATTTAATTCGCTAAAGTTCGAATCAAATTATTAGAAGTTAATGAATTGAAGGAAATGTTGCAAATGTAAACGCAACGATGAATGGCGCCCGTAATAAACTGTTTGGGCACAGTCGATATGCACGAAACCGAGGAGAGCGACAATTAGACCACGATATGAGACTCCGAAATAGGTCAGCGTACACACGCAATAGATAGCGTCGTGTTCGAATAGTAAATACGCTAGGTAGCTATCTACGTTGTGGGCTGGGTGTCGGCGCGGGCGGCGCGGGTCGATGACCGAAATCGGCGCGGGCACGACCTTGCATTCGCCTCCGCCCGCCGCCGCCGCCGCGCCGCCTCACCTACATACGCGAGTCCACTTTTGCTTTCGACAATTCGCAAAAAAACAATCGACGCGATTGTCTTTACGACGACACCGACGGAAATAGGCAGCACCCATTCCGGAGGTGGGCTTTGAACAGATGAAATCGGATAAACGATATATGTCCAACAACAACTTACTGGCCAAGCCCAAACCTATTAATAAACGTAACCTACCCTAACCTCGACGTAATCCACTTTATTTCAAGTAATATTGTTATTATTACGTGTTGAGAAAATCTAATTAAATACCTAGCGAAGTTTGTGTGTGAAAAATGCTTAAAAAATTGGGTCAATTACGAGACAAAGCCTACTTGGAAACACGAGAAGGGAGGGTGGGGTGGGGGTTGTTCTCGGGTCGCGAGTGTGCATTGTGGCTTCACAAAGGGCGAGGGTCCAGATCCACGCACCCCGACTCCACCGCTGTAAAGTGAATTAGCCCCACCGTACCAAGTCATAAAGTCCAAAATCGGGTGATAGAAACTCTATCCCCAAATTTATTATTCTATATTTACCTACCTACCTGTAGATCCCGTCTCGCAAAAAAATCCGGTCGTAACGAGTTAATACTTTCTAAGTAAAACCCCATTGTCAATAATACTTTTATTAACATAGGTCCTTAAAGGTATTCAGTACCCACTTTTTCTCAACTCTCAGATTCATTTGAAATGCCATGACAATGAAAAAGTAAAATATTCATCCATCCGTCACAGCGGTGTCGTGGCTGGTTGTTTGTACGTGCGGTGAATGTCAGACGTCCAAAAATAATGATTCTAATGCGCGTGTCGGGCGTTCGGTCGGTCAGTGCAGCGCGCGCGTTGCGTCACTGCATCGGGCGCGGGCATTGCACCTTGCGGCGCCCCTCCCCCGCCGCGTACACTCGCAGCGCATGTACTCGATTGAAACCATTCAACAGCTGATCGCCTTTAAACGTAATCAACTACGCCGCTATCGATTCTTAGTTTCACTCTCGACATTTTCTCATGCTCATTCCGATTGCAATCACGCGTGCATCCACACTTGTGTCTAACCGGAGTGACGTTTCTGTTTCCAGTGGCGTGGTGCTGAGCCCTCCGGAGAGCAGCGCGTGCAGCGGTAGCGAGGTCGCATCGCCGGTGTCGCCGCGCAGCCCCGAGTCGGCGTGCAGCCCCGAGTCGGCGTGCAGCGCGGGCTGGGACGGCCCCAGCGGAGCGCGCATGCCGCCGTGGGCCGGCGAGCCGGCGCCGCCCGCGCCATCGCGCCGCCGAGCCGCACAACCCACGCCGACACGACAGCAGCAGAACCCCCACCGCCGCATCACTGATTTCTTCAACCAAAAAATGAAGCCCAAACCCTCGCTCAAGCGAGACACCGCCCCACTCGCCCTCGACGACATGAAAAAGAGGTGCCTCCCGAGAAACGGCGTCACGCAGGACCTGGAAAAATACATATCTTTCTTGTCCCAGACGCTTAGCCCGAAAGTATTGCAGGATGTCGACAAGCAGGCCGATGTGATGCGGAATCACACACACAAACAAGTGGTTGACAAACTGTCGAAAGCCGGCCATCTCACCATAACCGTGCCTAAAAGCAACGTAAATGGAGTAAATGGAACTATAGATTATAGTAATAAGCCCAAGAATGGCAAAGATAAAAGTCACACAACTGTGAACGGCTTTACGGGATTATGGAACGGCACAGAGACACTGTCTCGAGAAAAGCCTGCCAATGGAGCTCTAAACGGCTTGTGTGACGGCAAGACATATACAGAGTTGAAATCACCGTCAAACCCATTCGCCAATGGAATTGTTAATGGAAAACAACTAAAAAGAAAAGCTTCTACACCGAAGTTAACGGATGTGCCTGCTGTTAAAATAGCACCAGCTACTAGTATCAATAATAGGTCACCAAGAAAAACTGCGAAATCAGATGCCACTAAAAATGGTGTGGTCAGCTCCACGACAAAAATAGATAGTAGAATAAATGGAGTGACACGCGGTTCCAATAATATAAGTCTTAATCCAATCGCTTGTAAGCCGACTGTAGCCAAAAAGGAATCACCTAAAAAGGCTATTTCACCACCTAAAAGAACAAATCGAAAATCATCAGCGTGCATTGCGAACAGCAAGAATCTCACGTGGTCCAAAGCAAATAACCTCAAACAGATACAACTACAGAATCAAAATTGCGCTAACTTGACTCCATCTTCTCCTTCGAAAAATGTGCCGGGAGAGGCAAGCACAGCGCCAAATATGAATATTCCTAATGGACTCCGGCAGGTTTCCATGACGGTCAATGGTAGCCTGGGCAACTTGAATATGCCTGTTACAAATATACAAAACTGCCATCAAGTTAACATTCCTCAATCATGCAATGGAACAATGTCTTCTAACAATTTGGCGTCTTTCGTCGCTGTCCCTCAAAATATGATGCTAACAGCATTAAGGATACCCCAAAATGGATTACCGGCGCAGTCACTAAACCAACAAAGTAATATGAACGCCTACCATCGACCAAACATCAACGTATCAAGTCCAACGAAGTTAAACGGTCAGTTTGTTTTTCCGTTTGTACAAAATTTAAACGGAACCGTAGTACAAATTCCTAACTTAATGGCAAAAATGCCAAATTTTGTTCTTCCTCAAAATCATCATTTAGCGACGCAACAGAGACAGGATCACATACAGACCCAACAGGCGGCGCAAATTCTTATAAACGGCACACTTTTAAAACTGGCTAACACAATGACTTCCACGTATTCGAGTATCAATAAATCTGTAACGACGACGACGCAGTCCATTCCGATGATGAATAAAAACTTGGCGTCCATGCCAAGTATGGGAATGACTATGCAGCCGAAACCCAACTACACGGTCAACCTGAGCCACCCGATGCTCATGCCGCAGCCAGGTTTCATCGTGACCTCTGTGCCAAATATAAACGTCAAGGAGGCTTGTAACTACACGACGACGAACGCGGCGTCGGCGTCACACACGACGTGTTCGAACCCCATAGTGCACCACCCGCCTCCTATCGTCGCCAATTTCACAACGCAAATGCTACACTCGAGTAGTATTCCCATAGCGCCTGTGAAACCGCCCGACAATCCAATACAGGGTACGGATCCTCCGAGCAGCACTGTGAAGGAACTAGAGTCGACCGAGATGTCTTCTATAAAATGTGATATACCGTGGCTGTCCAAAACAGTAAACAATAACATCGTACCCTTAGATTCTAAAATGCCGATGAGGCCTTTTTCGAATATTGGTATTATCGCTGATAAACTGAAAGAGTTAAAAGATGAGATTCATGATAATGAAATGCAAGCGAAGAGTGACATTAGGACAGATATCTATTCTGAAGAATTGAGGAAAGTGGAAGAAGTGGCCAGGAGGGAAGACACGATATTCACGCAGATAACAGTTTTGAAGGATGTATCTTCGAACGTGCAGCATACTATGATTGAAGCGAACTTCTCTTGTGCTACAACAGAGTCGTCTGAGTCTGGTATAGGGACGGATAAGTCTATTGATTCTCCTAGCGACTCGCAGACGAGTAAAGAGTGCGACGAAGATTCGTCTCTGTCCCTGAGTGTGAGTATCTGTTCGGTGGAAGGCTCGCAGAGTAGTCAGAAAAGTCCGATCCTGAAGCAGCCGAAGACTTTGCGGTTTCCCCCGCGGAGTTCTGTGAAGCCCAACGGCGACCAGCGCACTTCTAGCACCGACACGTCGTCCACAGTCACCGTCTGCCTCTGGGAGAACTGCAAAAAGGACTTTGAGAGTGATACCGACCTCTTGGAGCATCTACAGGTGAGTCAAATCATCAAATCACATCTTGTTTAGATGTCGTTTAGAACTGACTTAAATTCCTCCTCAAACGTGCATTAGGGATATTTGTGAACACACAATGTAGGTAAGGAGGAATTTTAAATCAGTTCTATTTTAACATGTTGAGTGCCAACACAATCAAAAACTATTCTACGTTATTATAAATTTCTTGGTGCTCAGCTGGTTAGAAGAGGCTAATAGCGAATCATATAAATTTCATTCATTTCTTAGTTAATGTTAATATGTTAGGTACGAAGTACGATATTACGTTACAACGATTATTTAATTAACTGTGAAGCAAGTTTCTAAAGCACGCGCTCCATAGGTACTGTTGCTCCACATAATCAGTAAATGTTATCACCCCAACGGCTTCATTGCCCTATGCTCTTTGATAAAGAACAAAATAAACAGAAAAGACCTTGCGATACTCGAGTCAATATGTCACAGTCGCCAACGGTTTATGTAACTCTACATAATGTACCGGTGTGTGGTCAATGAACTAATGGTTTTTCTAATCAATATACATTTGAGATTGTACAAACAGTTACGCCATTGAACACTACGCGTTTCATGAGTTTTTAATAACGTTTATCAGTTTTATACTTACTTTATAACAATCTGTGTATTAGTGTTCAGTTGCTGTATCCATATGTACAACCCTAACCCCCAACCAACAGTATAAAACGTTGTAAACGATTCTACCTACTTAAATTGTATAGCTATCGTAAATCGATCGTTGACACGAACCTGAGTTGACTCTGCGCTTTGGTACACTCCTGTCCGCGGTGTTTGCCAGAATCTTTTTTGGGCAAATCACTAACTTAACCTAGCCAAATTAAAACTTATAAGTCTGGACTCCAGGTCACATCGCGATCGGTCCAATTCCACAATTGGCCCACGAAACAGACATTCATATTTCCTAGTCAGAAGGTTAACACTAGAGAAAGTCCCAATTGTACTATAAGTATTCAGCCCTAAACATTGAGTCAACAAGTACATTTTACATCACGCCTCAGTGTCTGTAGTGATATGAATTTGGGTAGCACGATTTTACCTACGCCTCAGCACAGAATATTTATGCCGTTAGTACTTTCCTACTTCAAAATTCTCCTGGGGCTTCTCAAAATTAATCCTCACTTTACGCATTCCAGTCCGTGCATGTGGAGAGTCAAGCCGGCAAGGAGAGATACGTGTGCCTTTGGCAGCAGTGCAAGGTGCGCGGCAAGCCGTCCTGCTCGCGGCTCTGGCTGGCGAGGCACGCGCTGTCGCACGGCGGCAACAAACCCTTCAAATGCATCGTCGACGGCTGCGAGAGACGGTTCTCCACACAGGTACAATTACGTTCCCTGATTTTGTGTGAGTAGACTAAGGCCTAAAACTAGTAACAGACGCTCCGATGTTTCTGGAGCGGACCAACCTTCAGTTGCAGTTGATAGTAATCCTTACGCAGTATATAATGAAGTTGCTTTCGGGAGTGGTGAACGTGGTCGGACGGCCGACCAAGGTCGGCTCGCCCGCGCATCCGAAAAGCGACTTTATTTTGTACTTCGTAATGAGTAGTATCGACTGCAACTGACGGTTGGTTAGCTCCAGCCAAATCGGAGCGTCTATTACTATTATAACGCTGCATCGCGCGGGCACCCGTGTGACAGGTTGTTTCTAGTACATTGCGAGTTTAGTATGCGGCGCCCACGACGGACGGCGTGCAATGCGTTGCCATGGATTAGAAATGGAGGTTCGCGCGCGAGGGTAGCCCGCTAGATGCAGCGTAGGTAGTAGCATAAAGACTGTTAATTTGATTGTGTGAATTAGCTTAAGACCGGATGAAGAATATAATAATATCTCTCGGTTATTTCGGTACATTTTTGTACTGGGAATAGAGTCCATCGTAGATTGCATCTGCACTTATCTTTAGGTGTGATGGCAGTCAAATACCTAAACGTAACGTCTTTATTTTTATCCCGATTCATATCGTCCATTGGTATTCATAAGCTTGGTCTTCACACACTTATTTCTTAAGAATGTTCGAAACGGTCATGTTCATCACCATCTTCAGTTCGTGTTCATCCTCATATTGATGAATTTGATTTATAGTGCTCCTGGAATTGTGGTACATAAAGTTATATTGTGGTGTATATTACCTGTTCGCTCTGAGTTTGCCGGTCCTGCTTACATTATTCTAGATGGACTTAATACATAACATGAAGCCTTTTTTCCCCTCTAAACGTATTAGAGGGTATAATATACCGCGATAATCCTTATTTATTTTCTTGCTGATGCTACCAGCAATCAGGCCGCACTTTGAGCGAACGTGTACTAAATAAGTTGCATGTTATCAATAACATAATCATAAGTGGATGATTTGAACCTGTAATCACGGATTCGAGTTTCTTCCGACTTTTTCATTTAATTTTGTAACTTGGCGATCCGGTTCGTATCCCACTGGGGACCCTGTAACCCTGGACCTGGGTTTCCAATACCTACGACCTACATACAGATATTACTTCGTGCGTCGGAGGGCACGTTAAGCCGTGGGTTTCAGTTGACTCTATAACGTATTTTTAGTAATCAGTGATTCAAGCTTTTTTAAGCCAAATGTTCACATGGCTTTGTTTGTAGTATGTCGTTGTGTGTTATTAAAAATGTATTGTATTCCATTCAGTTGCTATGATGGTAATCGTCATAAGCCATATCGGAGGCCCCTTGGCCGGATCCGATTAATGAATGAGCCATAAAACGGCTCGCCATATCACATTTGAAAGTCAGATAAATGGCCCAAATGTCTTCTGTGCACATCTCTGGTGACCCTGTTTTGGGATACCACCATTTCTTATTCTAAGATTTTATCGGATTTGTGCTCAGTGTCTGAATCGTTGGATACGTGTTGATTTACATCATCCCAATCCTTCGTTATTGAATCGTTACTTCGATTCTATTGTCTTAAATACACATCAATTAACAACTATTGATGTGTTGATTTCCTTTAATTTTCACCAATGTCTTACTTATCTACTGTCCATGTGAAACATCACAATTCTCGCAAAATTGCATGTTTCTTCTATACTAAGGTAGCTTTTTCTGTACCAAATGATTTGAAACCTTCCATAACCGAAAGTTCCAATCCATTTTGTGGGGAATCTCGTAGAATCTTGTACCGTGACTTAGCTGTGATTTTTCCCAAAAGGTGAGGAGAGGATGTCGTCTTAATCCCTTTGCCCTACGGGCAGGACAATGCACCAATTAAAATTAACCGTATCATTTCCCGTCCACCAATAAATTTATTCGACTTCCCTATAAATTTATTGATAGATGTTTTGTTTTTTATCGACACGATCCGAAAAAAAGTGAAGTGGACACGCAAGTACATTAGACTGTAAAGATTAGGAATAAGTATTCCTTTTCAGTGACGTGTTAAATTCAAGTGAACAACCCACCTCCTGAAACGATTGCGTCGTCAACATGAGTGTTGGTTGCGTATAATGTCTACTCGTTATAGTCTAGAAGACATGTGTGGAGGGTTTTGCCATAATCTCTACGCGTGAACTAGCCAGGCAGATTGGAGATCGCAGTGTGAACTGAAGTCCCCTTACTATGTCCACCGTTATGCTTCTAAACATTGCCGCGTACAAGGGCTAAGGGCAGCCACACCAACCAACACTGACGCCTGACGCCGCCACCTGCCAATGCTGACACCAGCATCCATATTTCCAGATACTGCTGGAGCGTCATGTCAACAACCACTTCACGGAGGCGTCGCCGAACGCCGGCGCCGGCAAGAAGGCCTCGGACAGCGCCGCGAAGCTCATGCGCAGGAACGGGAAGAAGCTCAGATACAGGAGGCAGCCGTGGTCTGGTGAGTTTGCCTTATTTTTAGAATGATGATGAATCACTCTGTCTATAAGTGAAAACCGCATGAAAATACGTTCAAATTCAGCGCGATAGACCCCAGGAGGGTCGCGAATGCTTTGCCGGGCTTTGAGAAATACTTTATTTATATTTTTAGAAACAAATATAGTAGA
Source organism: Blastobasis adustella (assembly GCA_907269095.1). Classification (NCBI taxonomy): domain Eukaryota; kingdom Metazoa; phylum Arthropoda; class Insecta; order Lepidoptera; family Blastobasidae; genus Blastobasis; species Blastobasis adustella. Next base: position 15,129,223 of record OU026122.1, read on the forward strand.
TTGTTGATTTAACAGTCCAGTACTGGATTTGAGCCTCCGCCATATTAGTGGCGGGCATTGCCGTAATCTCTGGAGTAATCGTAATTGTTGGAGATAGCAGTGTTGACAATACTCGATAGAAAATCATCAACATCATCACATCCCACAGTCCACTGCAGAATTTAGGGCCTCTCCCACAAAAGAGGAGGTTATTGCCTATATTTTTTAAATCTCCACGCTTGGCAGGCTAAAGATTTGGAGATCCCTATTTTTCAGCCTACCTTAACTCTTAGACTTTTTGCCTTGATAACATTAGTTGTCTTGTACGACACTTACGAGTGTAAGGGGTTGGTGCTATTGTACTCTGTCGGACACCACATAGACATAGATTTTATTTGGCAATAACTACAATTATATCAAACAAGTATTTGCAATCGCTTTTTTACGCGGGAGGCTCCCTTAGGCTAGGAAGCACAATTTGCTTTAGTTGAAGTTACATGTCTTGATTTGGACAAAGCCCACCTTTGGATTGGGAGATCTTTTTGATAAACAGTTCAACCTGTTTTTTTACTCAGATGCTTTTCTAAAGAACCCTTTGCACATGGCCGACACCGCATCCGCTACCCTTAGGACTAAGACATCTCTTAGTCAACAGTGGCCGCTTTACATCAGATGGGCCGTCCGTCCTCCCTATACAACAAAAAAAAATACTAACTGCTCCCGTCTCGGATTCCAGCGCGCATGTTCGACTACTTCGACGCGGGCATCATGGAGGGTCTCGCGTGGCGGCTCTCTCGCGCCACCCGCTGGCGAGTCGGAGGCGCCTGCCCGCTGCGAGAGCCACCGGGAAGGCACACGCTGACGCTGACCGCTGCTTTGACGGCCACGCGGTATAACGCGACCCTGAGGAGGAGGGAGGCGCTTGTCACGTACTACCCGCCGCATGTGTGAGTATCTGGGCCTGGGTGGGTGGATAGACGAATGTTCGAACGGCAGATTGTTTAAGTCGTAGCGTACTTTGTCTCAAACCAATTTTGAAGCCACTAAAACAGGTACTGGGGCGGACTTAAAGCTATAATAGCCTTATGTGTCAGTCAACCGGGATAATCTAAGCCTGATAAAGGTGCAGAAAAAAGACAACATAATTAAAAAGGAGGGATATACATACAGTTATAAACCGGAAATGCATACTAAATAATTTTTTTTATATGTTATATGGTAGACAAACAGGCAAGCGGGCCACTTGTTGGAAAGTGGTCACCGCTGCCTACAGATATGTAAAGAAACTATAAAATACACATAAAAACTGAAAACTAAGTAAGAAATAATGGACACAATTACATTACATATATACATACTAATCGCTCAGATAAAATAACGTACTCGTCAATCCGTCAAAGTAAAAGAACTGGTCACTAATTTTGCTTCAGTGTTCCACATCAATAATAATTATTTTATTTTTCTTTTTGTTTACTTCGATGGAAAATTGGTTTGAGACAGACCGTACGTCAGTAGCCCACAGACAGAGGTAGGCGGAGTTTAGGAGGAGTTAGCGGATATACAGCCAGATGCGGCCAACGAATTTATACAATGTAAAGATTATGGATGCTAGTGCACATAATGGCTGTTGTGTAGGTTTCAGGAATAATCTACGTTAGTAAAGACTTGTGGACTAAGAAAATTAGATTGCTATGCTATTATTGTATGTGGTTAATAGACAAATATCGGCTCGACAGTATGTAAACTAAAACCCAGTATTAGTCAGTCCTTTCAGAAAATAATGTACAAGTGTTCCCATAATTCTTGTGAACTACTAAAATTACTTACTGCGAAAACATCGATTCCATATTGGTGTTATATTCCGCTTGCTAAACACATCCTGTTGACACGTACATTATGAAATCGGACCTCGTTTTAGATTATAAGTGAAATCTATATACCTGTAGTATGTATATGTATGTAAGTTTTATAGAAAAATATGGATGTGAAATAGGTGCATTGTGGTATTGCAATTTTATTTAGGTATAAATTAAATTTACGAATTTTATGGTAATGGAATCAGTTTAATAACGTTGACTGGTTTTGCCCCACAGCGATTTGGACTCATTGTGTAAAATGTTATTTCGATTTGACTCAGGTAAAGAACAGGTGGGTTGTGTAGATTTAAATGTCTGCGGTATATCCATGTTCTACCATTTATAATGTAGATTCATCATATTCATAATCATCTTACTCGAATATCTATCTATCCACATAATTTTGATAATTCTGTTCATATTATTTTTTCTTCTAAAGTATTATTTGACTTATACTTTATGGTAGTTCTGCATGATCGTCTCTTACCGCTTAAAGCCCAAAAAGTTGGGATCAACGCACGACAAAACGTAACAAAATTCATCGCAAGCCCACGAGTTCATGGAGTTGGATCACGGAATTGGCACAATGTTTGACAATGATATGTGCGGTTGATCTCGACAAAGCAGAGCTTACATTCGACATGACAAAGCCACGCGGAGGAAATTTCACGTTGCTAGCACGAGGAGTATTTCCTAGAAATTTTATAATGCGAATTGTTTTATTTTCTTGTAAGGGTTCCGTAGTTCTGAATGGTTACTTTCGCGATTTTGAAAGTAACATTCTTGACTTAGTTCTTACTCAATCTTGTAAGAAACGCGAGAAACTTGCGAGAAACGCTACTTATGAATCTCAGATGAAGATTACAAAGTAGAGTACGGAACCCTGCGAGTCCGATTGGCACTTCCAGTTTTATCATGAATATCCTCTTTGTAGCTATCAACTACTAAGACGGGTTGCCAATTCCACCTGAAATTAGGGGACTGGGTCTTTCAGCTTCTGTAATATTGTTTCCCAGAATGCACCAAATATTGTGTTACTTTAATTTATTTGCATTAACTTAAATATCTAAACATCTATCGGTAGTACGCTAACTTGCATGTGGCCATATTTATTTTCGTACCATTCATCGCTCATACGGAATTGCAACCCGACAACGCTGCAAACACTGCACCAAAACCGCGGGAAACTATGTCTTCAACTGAAATTTGTTAACGACGACCATATAAAATACCTAATCGATTGTTGAATAATTGGCAACTCCGCGTGTTTGCAGCTACCTCATGTGGCGACCTATCACACTGTATCCTAACCGCGGATCTCCTGTTACAGTCTCGAAGACGAGTGGGTACCCGAGAAGGAGGTGCAACGCGTGAAGCTCGTCGAGATCGCATCGCTGCCCGCACACACGAAGGTGGCCCTCTACGAGCAGTACAGCCTGTCCTACCGGCGAGGGGGGGCTTCCCCCCCGCCCCCGCCGCGGCCCGCTCCCCCGCGCCGCGCGCCCCCCCGCCACTGCTCCTCATCACGACTTCTCAACAAACTCCTCGCTAAGAAACGAGCCCGCAGCGAATGCAGCGCGACCAATGTGCCTCCACCGCCGCCTCCAGAAGACGACCAACCAGAAACCCCCAGCGGAGCGAAGAAGAGAAAGATGGGAAGACGATACGGAGGGAACTCCTTCTGGCCGTGCGGACGGTAGGACTCTGTAGACGTTGGGACACGACGGTAGTCTGTAAGATCGGGAGGAATTGTAAGTGCGTAAATGAATGCTACGGATAACGGTGACTTCTGAGCCTAAACAAGACGGATTTTAGTCTTTGATGTAAGGCCAGAATTTGAATGGCAACTATAGATAACACGCTCCACGTTTTCGAGGCGGTGTGAGTATCTATTGTTGCAGTTGACAGGAGTATTGGACGTGTGTAGGTCGGATTCGGAATTAGGAATGCTCGCCAAAGACGCGTCGGCGGCCCGGTCTTGCCGCTCTGAAATGTCTCAGGCGGTAGTTTTCACTCACAAGACTGATGCTTACTTTTTATATGATATTCGATGCGTTGACTTGATCCCGGGCGCGACGGCCCGGGCCGAACAAAGTTGTAAATAGTTAGTGCGAAATGTATAAAGATAAGGTACCAAGTTCTTTGGTGTGTAAGATAGCCGGTTTAGTTAAAATGCGGCGCGAGGGCGCCGGCGGTAGCGGACGGATTAGTCTGAGTAATTGTAAGTTAGGACGTAAGGCGTCGACGACCAGCGATACGCATCACTGCCAACGTGTACATAGTAGCGTATTATTACTGCCGGAATGTGATTCGGTTTAGCTTAGTTTAATTTGCGATCGCCGCTGTATCGCGATTTGGAGTTTTAGTTGTAATTACCCCGCGACGCGACACGCTCAGGCCACGGGCATTCGCGTTCACTTCTGCTCTCCGATTGGGGGGAGCAGGTATAGAAATTATGAATGTCGTTTCGTGTAAACAGGATTGTACATTAATTTTGAAAGTGATTTTAGAGTAGTTTGCTTCGAAGGCAAGGTGCGGCTGACAGGCCGCCGTGAGGACTGGACAGCGACAGTGGGAGGCTCTGCATGCCGCTCGGAGTAGTTTCGCAGTCTCTTTTATTCAGGTTTAGATGACAGAGACTGCGGTACCTTCGGCGGCATCGCAGGCCGGTACGGTCTCCACTCACCAAGTGCCTCGCCTAGCGTAGATCAACTCGCAACGTAGTGTTCATTTTGTATCGGGTATACCGCACCGCGCGGACACCAACTCATATCAAGCGGCGCGGCTAGCATGTAGGACGTACAATTTTATATTCGACATTAGTCTACAGTTACGTGTTTCCAGAGGATATCGAATTTTCTACGGCGATTCACTGGACCATTCTCTACTAAAAAAGACAGTCAGTGGTTCAGAAATGCCCTTATACACGTATTGGTTCCCGACCACCGTACTTCTGACAATGGTGTATCATAGCAATAAAATTTGTGATAAATGACAAGCTGATGTTCATTTACTACGCACAATGTATTTCTGTGTTGTACTGTTAACGGTAGATCGATGTTAGGACATTAGTTTAATATTAATTTGACCGGAAGATCACGATATGGTTTGTTAGGATAACGGGGTCTTAATTTTACAGTTGCCTTACAGTAATAAATGTTGTCTTCGTATTTACAATTCTCACGGCGAGAGTTTGAATTTTGATGGAATATAATTTATCCCAAATTGGGATCGACATATACAGTAATTTAATTGAACGTACATGCCAATGATTTTGATGTTTAATGTCCATAGCGAGGTAGTATCGAGTTAGGTGTTAACTTTTTGAAGTCCTTACAGACGTTGTCAGATTAAACGAATGCCTTTTTAGCAATAAGGGTGTTAACAAGTGAATTAATAAAATTGTGTTCTGTGCTCACAAGATCTCGCTAGTATTTTTAGTTAGTGCCTATAGATTTAAGTTAGTGGAATTTGTGTCGGCATGGTGGTGTTTGGACACCGCATTGTAATATTCAGACTTCGCTTCGTGACACGGATCGGGATTGGCGGTAGATTGATTGGTAGGGTAATCGGGCCGGCGCGGTCGGGCCCCGGTAGGAAATTGTCTAGTAGTCATGATGGTGCCTGAACGATGGAGCGGCAATAAAGTAAGCTAATTTACAGTAGACTTCCTTTGGAGCGTTTCCAATGTACTGATTATTTTTTTAATGAATATTCAAATTAGACTAATTTCTCAGCACTGATAGTAGTGCCATATTTTATTGGCTCGCTTTTGTTATAAATTAATTTTTTAGTGAAATTCGACACCAAAATCTGAAAGACAAAATTATTATTGTATTTGTTTTATCCGAGTAACTATGGACTTGATTCTAATGATCTCAATCGGCAGTGGGGAGGTTGGACGAGTGTCTGGGGCGGGGTGGCTGGTTACTTCGGTTAAGTTCGCGTTTATACTGTTTCGAGGAACATTCGCTGCGTAACTTTATGGGTAGCTATTTGGCCTACGAAAACGCTTGAGTACAAATTTGTTTGCTATTACGAATCGAGGGAATTAGATGCGTCTAGCGACGCCATTTCCAGAATTAAAAGTGTATAATCTAGCTCCTCTAGGTTAGGCGTTCGAGATGTAAGAAACATATTTTGTGAACCTTGCCTGAGTCAAGGGCGAAATTGATATACATAATCTTAAGCGTGAAAAGAACAATATATTTTTATCACTGCCACAATAGTCATATTTGTCGAATGGTGTGGTCTGTTAGAGGTTTTGCATGCGAGTGGGGCGCGTGCCTATAAAAATACTTGCTCAGCGATAATTACTTTAAGTTAATACTTTTTACTACACGACTGGCCAAACTCACTGCCATGCAAAATCGTGTATCTGCGAGTGTTTGGTATTGGGGAACAACGCCGCCCGTGTGTGGGCGCGGCGCTAGGATACGTTACTTGATCCGCGTTTATTTTGATTCAAATTGTCTAAGGCACTGATGATTGTGGAGATGTTTGTGAAGGCGTGAAACACATTACAGCGGACGCAGAGGCACTGCGAGAGCAGGCCGGCCCGAGGCGCTCTGGCTAGGTCCACTCAGGGAAACTATACTACCAAGTAGCCTAAATTAGTCCTCCCGAGCCAGTTCGCCTTGCTTCCCGGCCCGCGGAATGTACATAGTTAAGTATTTATTATTATTAAGTATTATCTGCATAATTCTGTAATTTGCTTCGCGCCTGGACGGCCGCAGCGGCGGGAGGTAGCCTAGTGTAGTTCGCGAGTTGTCTTTCAACATGTTTCCTATATTATGCGTTTATTATATGAATGTTCTCCTTTATTGTAAATGTTTGACGACTCAATAGTATACTTTGTGGAGCCTGTGTATCCCGAATAGTGTGCACTACTTTATTCAATTTGTAGATATTTAATTATATATAGTATAATGTTTAATGCGTTGTCTTATTTGCTTGATCCCTGGAAGGTGAAATCCGAATGAGTTATTATAATTTGAGCCCAGCGGAAGGGCGAATCTACCTCAATTAATTTATCACATTTGGGCATAATAATAGTGGTTAATTTAATCTCGAACCTTGGAATTTGTTCAGTTTAGTGATTATAAGATTTTAAATGGTTTGTCCACCTGTCACAAGTACTGTATCTTATATTAAAAATACATATTGTATGATTGATGAACTTTGTGTTTTTATTAAGTATTGATTTCCCTTGTAAAGTTTGAAAAGAACTGCGATCTGTGGGAGGAACATGATTATGCTTTTAGCAAATTTCTTTTGAACTGATCGCTTTTGGGCTAATCTGAAGTGCCTAAAAATTTCATCAATATCGAACAAGCCGTTTTGGAGGCCCTAGGGAACATACAAATGAACAAGTTACACTAAAAAGCCAGCTAAATGGTAATTTCTTCTTCCGTAACACATTTGATAAAACCAGTACTTCTGCCGCCCAACTGAAGAATTGTCATCATCATCATATATCCGCGGAGGATGTCCACTGTTGGGCATAGGCCTTTTTGCAGGCCCTTTTGGTCCCTCAATGGGAACATTTCGTTCCGTTTTCTATCACTTGATCTGTATAAAGTCGTCAGTCCGGGCACCACATGCTGTGCACGACGGGACGGAAGCCTTCATTAACATAATCAGTATTGTGACTCATACAGCTACACGTAGAGATTAATCATCGTCAGTTTTCCTTTGTGGCCTTGGTAGAAGCCAGGCGGTATTTCACACCAGCATATCGGCACATTAAGGCGCAAGTCTAACCGCACATGGAATGCTGTTCCCATTTCTGGGTCGGGGCACCTCTAAATATTAGATTTTTACCTTTTGACCGCGTTCAACGTCGAGTGATCCATTAACTGTCATAAAAGCTAATGGCGCCACCAGCGACTGTGTCAAAAATCTGTTGATTGGTTTGAGCAAGGTTTGAGTCATGTCAAAACCTTTTTCGGCACAGTTGCTTGTGAATTTGGCTCCCCCATGGACATATTATTAATAATAATTGTCGACGCGGAAGCCCGAACTTCTTACCCACCGCTTCCCTTTCCGGGCAATTCCTAATTCGTGCATTACGATGCCCACCATTTTTGACATGGGTTGATAAAATAAATAACCTTCGGACAATCTGGCTCTACGAGGAGCTGTAGTGTCTGTATGCATATTTTACCGTGTACGGGGAGTGCTCTAAGCTAGTTGAGCTAGTTCTTGCTTCACCAGAGTTTCACCATCGTACTACCCGGTTACTATAAAGTTAGTCCAGATGGTATTATTGAAGTTCCATCTCCTCGAGCCGATTCAAGAAACGATTACCTACCTACACCCTTCTCATAGGCCGGCAACGTATTCGCAACACCATGTGGCGGCGGCGGTGATCACTTACCGTCAGGTAAGCCTCTTATACCATTATCATCATCATCTTAGCGTTTATCTCGACTTATGCCAGAGCCGCTATCCTATTTTTCTTCCTCCACTTCGCTCGGTCTTCAGCGTCCTCACGTCGTAGGCCATTGGCTCTCGAATCCGATTCGACAATGTCATCCTAGGCTTCCCGCGGGATCTCTTTTCCTGATTCCGTCAGGTTTAGACACCTGTTGCCTCCCTCTTATGTAGGTAAGTACCTACTAAATCCGACCAAGTACGACTACTTGACTCGTCATACGAAGGGTTCCATACATAGTTGTTAATCGAGCAACCCACCCCACCTCAATGTAACACAGAGCAAGAAATACGGCTCTATGCGGAAGAAGTTGGCTGTAAAGCTTTCGATGGACGACAATACTGAAGAACTCCTCGGTTATAGTATACGACTGCCGAAGTCCCTAGGCTCTACTCGTCCTCAGGGAACGCGAGCTGAGCACAGGGTTTGCTTTTAGACATCGGTTAAAAGGAACCAATGCCACTCTTCAGTCCACCCATAATCTGCCATCTCTACCACAGAAATCATATCGATAAAAAGCATCGTTACTTGTATAGGAAAACCAATTAAATGATAGAGTTCTATTTAACATAATTAGGGGCTCTATTTAAGTCCTAATTAAATGTTAAATTGTTACACTAAAGACAAGAATTCCAAAGAAACATGCAAGTCGCCCGCCAAAAATGCAACATTGCAACCTCGACTGCGATTTGATACCTGAGTATACTTAGATATTTTATGCCTGTATGCGGTATGGTACGAAGTACGTAGGTATGTACTTACAAAGGCACATAACTGCTTAATGTTGTGTAGATAGGTATCTACATTAATTTGATTTATTGGATATTTAAGTGGCGGTCCATAGTCTCTGCCTACCCCACCTGTAGTACAGAGGCGTGGGCTTTATGTATGTATGTAAAATAAATAAATAAATAAGTAGGCATTTTGGGTCGGGTTGACCAAGGTCTGCCGCTTAGGACCCTGAGACTAAATAAATAATAATAATGCTCGGACAAATAACATAGCGACATCTAGCCCCAAATAAAGCAAAGCTTTTATTGTGGACGTCTGAAAACTAATAAACTACTTATTATTCATATAACACCCAGACCCGTAATAGATATTATAATTCATCATATTAATTGGGCCCGGCCGGGAATCGAATCCGGGACCTCTGTGTGACAGACCGATGTTAACTAACTGAGCCACTCAGGTCGTAACTGGTTCAACAGTTATGTTCTCCGTGACGGTGCCGTCAAGGCTAGGTTGAATAGACTGTTCCAAGACGGGCATGCTCCATCATCGGCCGCATCGTCACTTACCAACAGGTGAGATGGCGGTCAAATGCCTGTCTTGTCTAAATAAAAAAATAAAAAATAATTTTAAAGGCGAACGTGTGGTGGCCGGCCGGCTGAGGGGAATAGACCAACCTCTCCTATTTATGGATGCCTTACTTTATAATGCGACTGATTAGATTAGAATGCAGAGCAGTGCAGCAGAGTTTTCTGTTGTATACAACTGTTTTCTCCATCGTGTCTATTAAAGAGCGGAGATTATGACAAAATCCTTCAATAGTACGTGAGTGGCTAAAGGCCAGCAGTGGATTATTAGGTACGGGCAGTTAGAGACATGGTATCCATTCAAACATTTTGTGGAGTATCTGTTATTGTACTTGGAAAAACTGGTATGGTACATGTGCAATGTGTAGCATCTACCAATACCTCCCGAACACCACGTTAATTCACAGCCCACTGTTTTGAACATGAGCCTCACCCAAAACTGGATTATTTCCCTAATTTCCACTCTACAGAAAACACTGCCAAATTCACAAATGTGTGCCAAATGAATTTGGGTTGGTAGTGGTTTGTGATTCTAATCTCCCATCATTTCACTAGGATCCACCGACGAGGTTCGACCGACTGGTGGATCTATGAATATTTTTTCCTTCTTGTTCCACCGATGAATCCATGGCACCTACCTAATTTCCCGCATTGCCGGACACTGCATAGCTACATACATAAGTGAACAACTTATCAATACAACTATAGTACACTAGCTTTCGCCCGCGACTTCGTCCACGTAAAATTCAGTTACAACGTACCAGACACGTTTCCGTGGTAACCATATTGAATTTGGGGATACATTAAAATATGTGTGATATTCTAAGCTGTAAGCTATTTTGCTGCCAAATTTCATTAAAATCCGTTCCGTAGTTTTTGCGTCAAGGAGTAATAACCATCCAAACATAAATCCTTACAACCTTACGCATTCATTATATTAGTAGAAGTTGTGTTAATAATATCTGTGTAATAACCAAGTCGCGGGCAGAAGCTAGGTAGCTAGTGTTATTAATAGGTAAGCTACATACAAAGACATCGATATCGATAGTGTTCTTTTACTATGAATAATTCATTATAAAGTAGGTACGACCATACGAAATAAGTTGGCTGTAGAGCTTTCCATGAATTATAAATTATGCTCTCCCCGGCAATATGAGTAAGTACGACTGCTAAGATAGATTGGTAGATGGGTTTGGCATGTACAAAGTTAATAACGTAGGACGTAGACACACAAATTCGATGAATGGATGAACCGGAGGGAATCAACATCAACAGCACATAATAGTCCAATGTTGGACTTGAGCTTACCCCACATTAGTGGAGACCATTGCTGTAATTTCCACGTTTGGCAGGCAGGTTGGAGATCGCAGTGTTGAAAGACTGGTCCCACAGACGAAGTTGGTGGTCAAAGTTAGTTTATTTATTATAATCGTTCTGTCAAAAGACGACGCAGTTTAACTTTTAAATCGTATCTTAAAACCGGTGTCGAAGTCGTTAGCTGCCCTAGTGTCATCTGACTTGGCTTGCGACGACGGCTATCCTCAGCACGAACCATGTAATGGTGTGATAAATACATAGGTATTAGAAAAGAACCGACACACATGTACTCCTGTACTTGGGACCCTTCCCGAGTGGATTTCGTACCTGGGTCGCCCGCATGCAAGGCAGACGATCGCGCTACTTGCACTTCACGGTCATCATCATCATCATCATCATCTTGGCGTTATATCACACGAGGGCCTAAGGTCCTCCTTCCTGCTACTCCTAGCCCACCTCGCTCAGTCTTCGGCATCCTTGGTTGTGAGCTTCATTATTAGATTAACAGTGATGATAAACTAAAGTACCTATTTACTTATTTTTATGCATCGTTTACTGGTACGGCAGTCCGTAGGTGGCATTTACACCCTGTCTCAATTTATTGGTGACGGCACTGATTACAACTAAGTTGTGAAAGGTATCAGCTTTAGCGGGAACCTCGTGGCGCAGCGATTCACAGGCTACACGACGCTCCAGTCGCGCCCAACACTGATTACGTGGGTAATTAATATAAGTACCTACTCACTAAATAGTACGTTGGTGCTATTGTAATATTCACAAACAGATTTTTAAATAGAGGCAATAAAAAGTAGGGTCTGAAGGGAGCAACTACAATCAGTGCTCAAACAACACAATATTTCGCAAAAATCTATTAAGAATACAAAAAATATCAATCAACAGACCTGATTTAAAAATCGATGCAAACTTTGCATCGTTGCAAAATGTTGACAGCTAGTCATTTCGCGGCGTGCTGTAGCTTTCGGGACGGGGACAGGCGGGGCCATCTCATCATCACAGTGTAGGACAGCCCACAAATGGTCACGCCTTCCACTCCGGATAGATTATGGGCCTCTTTCATCCATCAGCTTACCACGACCTTTTCAAGGCCATCCGTTCCTTTAGTGAGAAATCTTCGGCCGCCACTCGAGAAGCTTTCCGCTAACTCGGCCATTGGTTCCGCAACCAATGCGGTCTGCTCATTGCAACTAAAGTTTTGCAACTCTAACTTGCTACGAATATCTTCCTTCTGATTCTATCACGTAGAGAAACTCCGAGAATAGCTCTTTCCATCGTACGCTGAGTGACTTGGAGCTTTGTAATGCCTAGAGAGAATTTCTCCGTTTCGTAGTATAATCTTGGCTAAAAACACATAACATTTGAAATTGGACACATGTGAAATGATCTTCCAGCTACAGTGTTTCCTTTGGACTATGACATAGGATCGTTCAAGAGGTCTCTTCAGAGGCGGGCAACGCATTATTGACTCCCCTGATGTTGCTGATGTCCATAGGCGGCGGTGACAACTTTCCATCAGGTGGCCCGCTTGCCTGTTTGTCTACCGTATAACATTAAAAAAAAACTTGTCAACCACCTTCGTCTTGCGAATTTACTTAACATTTTCACTGTAGTTCTGACTTTATCATTAAAAAGCAACTCAAGTGCAATCAATGGATAAGCAGAGGGTCCCGTCCTGTGTGTGCGATTTCCGGTCAGGCAGAAATTCTACATGGGCGAAGATTACTTACTATCAGGTGATTTGATTGCCATCTGCCTCCTTCTGTTGAAAAAAAGTCAATGGGTCGTGCACGTACACTGCCACAAACTTATCGGACCCGATGGCCAAAACTGGTGTACTTTAATTTTCGTTCTGTTAAGATTCAGGTATATTTGTGTGACTGTGTAATCTATAATTTGGAGTGGTAAAAAGCGATTTGTTGTTTTATCACCTACCTCTTCATCATCAATCAGCCTATATTAGTCCACTCCTGAACAGGATAGGATAGGATAGATAGGAACAGGATTGCATAAATCTTATATAACTTTTTTACATTGCATGTAGGTATCACTTAGGTATCTCTGTTTGACATTTTATTTCAAATAAGTGTATTTTCGATACATAAGTTGAATAAAATGGAATTAATTGATTGATTCTTAATTATAACTTAATTAAGTTAATAAATTGGTAGTTACTGTCAATAATGTCGAGAAGTACAGCTACCTCACTGGATCAAAGTTGATACAATGTAATTTGTTTTGTCTAGTGATTCTGACTGACCGAATGCAAGGTTAGTTCAGTCTATAAGCTGTTGTGGAGTAGGTCTACGAGCAGTTACTTCTCGGCTGTTTTATTTAACATACTACTTTCATAGTCAAAATAATAACCCATTCCCTTAGTAGGTATAACACAAAAGAAATGGGTTAATATAATATTTTGTAAAGATCTAAATTAAAAAAATGCGGGCTGTAGGTATGTTAAGTGCTTACTCTGTTAAAGAATAAAAAATTCAGATAAGTAGTTCCTGAGTTTATCCATTAAAAAGTACAAATAAGATGGGTCATAATTATTCGTTAGTATCTAACTATGGTCTTTTGGTGTTTGGACAGTGTGGGCCCACGGTTAGAAGGCGGTTTTGTTCCAATAACCCACAGTCTCACGCTAGTGCAGTGGATATAAGGGGGGAATTACCTGTGAACCCACCAGTGGGGCATAGCAGTGGGACCACGGTTAAAGTCTGGGTCCAAGCGGTAACAGACTTGATTAGGAAATGTGACAAAAATTTTGAATCAAAGAAATTATTGCAAAAAAAATCGTAGGTAATTAATAATAAAATAAACTGAACGAGCATAGTTTCGTACCTCTGAGGATGCGCGGTCAGCGTTTAGGCGGGCGCTGCGACTGCGCAGCCAGCCGCACTCCCTCGCCGCGCCGCCGCCGGACCACCCGGACATTGCTATGTGAGTTTAATTAATTCAATTTTTATATTTAGTATATTTTATTTTATACGATACACCTTGTATTTTTATTACCGTGTGTCTAGTTAGGAAATACTCCTCCGTTTACGCAATTCTCTTGCATTCCTAACTACCGTAGAGCATAGGTCGCAAATGCATTGGAATTTAATTACATTTTCATAGGTTTGAAAAACCCCTAATCCTCCCAAATCCTGGAAATATAAGATAATCATCATCATCCCAGCCGCAGGACATCAACATAGGCCTCCTCCCACGTCTTCCACACCGGAATGTGTGTGCCTCTTGCATCCATCGGCTCCTTACGACCTTTACGTTGTCCTTACGACATTTCCGTCCATCTCGTGGGGGCCCCATGCAGGTGGTATGTGATTGCCGAACGCGGCCGCCACTCCAGAATCTTCCGCCCCATCAGCCATCGTTCTGGAAGCTACGAGGTCTCGTTGCCACTTCAGTTTTGCGCCTTGCCATTCCAGAATCTTCCACCCCATCGCCCATCAGTTTTGCAAACTACGTAATCTGCCCATTGCCACTTCAGTCTCGCGGCTCTGGAGACTGTGTCGGTAACATTAGTTCTGCTACGGATATCCTCATTTATAACCAAATGCCTGGATAGTCTTATAAAAAAAATTCGGTAGGAAATTGCAACGCGCTTAATATCTGTTGTGTTCGGGCTCTATCTCTATCTGTGTTAACGGTAATGTTAGTGACAAACTACGCTTTATTTTAAACTAGCAGAGCTGGCGCGACTTCGTTCGCGTACATCTACTTTACCACTACCTACCCCTTTTTTTGCTTATAAACCTTCCTCTTGAATCACTCTATCTGTTGTTGAAAATCGCATTAAAATCCGTTGCGTAGTTTAGTAATAGATCTAAGAGTATGTAGGGACAGATCTACGTAATGCTTTATAATTTACTTAAGGCAAATAGAGGTCAAGTCCAGTTTATTCGGAAGTTTATTATAGTAGTTTATGCAATTGTCATATAAAAGGGGGTATTAAAACATAATAGTTTGACACGAGTGTTTTAATACCTAATTATATGCAGTTGCATACACTACTTTATCTACACTCATATTTTCATGTTAAAATTACGTACCTATAATTTTCTCAATTTTGCTGGAAGTAAGCTGCGAGTCAATTCTGTTGTATCTACGTCGACGATATCAAGCGGCGGGAAATTCACTTCACTATTTGCTTCAAACAATAAAAAACAATCACATACACAAATTACAACAATATGAAAAAATATACCGTTTAGCGGGAAAATAATTACACACAAACAAAAAATTTTAATTTTGAATTTGTTGAAGACATTTAGGTATTCAGCCTACATTTCGCCGTATCTCGGCGACCGACAAAAATTTAAAAAAGAAAAGTGTTGCATAATGATTAAAAAGTTATTTTACGATACAGCTGTAATTTTAATTTAAAGAATCTTAAAATTCTTTATCTACACTCATAGCGTAATGTTCCAATTACATATTCGAAAACAGTTGTTTAAGGATACACTTTTTTCACGCCAGTCTATAAAAATTTTAAAAGTTACTTTTCGATACATCATTTCCCATACTATTTTCATTACAGCTGTATCGAAAAATAACTTTTTAATCATTATGCAACACTTTTCTTTTTTAAATTTTTGTCGGGCGCCGGGACACGGCTAAATGTAGGCTGAATACCTAAATGTCTTCAACAAATTCAAAATTCCTATTTATATTTGTGATCACTTCATAGTCTGTGGTTGCGATTGTGTACATTTGGAATTATTTTCCCGCTAAACAGAATATTTTTTCTAATTGTTGTAATTTGTGTTTGTGAATGTTTTTTCTTGTTTGAAGCAAATAAATAGATAAATGTGAAAGTAGTGAAGTGAATTTCCCGCTGCTTGATATCCTCGACGTAGATACAACAGAATTCACTCGCAGCTTACTTCCAGCAAAATTGAGAAAATTATAGGTACGTAATTTTAACATGAAAATATGAGTGTAGATAAAGTAGTGTATGCAACTGCATATAATTAGGTATTAAAACACTCGTTTCAAACTATTATCATACTCGGCTACGCCTCGTATGATAAACAGACACTCATGTTTTAATACCCCCTTTTATTTATTTTTACTCACATGGTTTGATTAGATTGATGGTATTTGGTTTGATTGAAAACATTTTTAACGGGGAGGGCACTCCGCAAGTACCTATACTCGCATGAACTATCTATTTGTATTATTTTTTTTGTACTTTAATAAATGTTGCTATGACACTAAGCAAAACTCAAATTAACATGCAAAATATGCAAAAATGAGCTTAAAGTTTTCTTGAGACAATCTACCTACAGAATATCTACGTTGTTAATAATTTATTTACATAGAATGCTCCCAACTTTGTTCTTAGAAAAGTTTTCAAAATAATGACGGATCAGCTTTAGATTCGGTACATGACGCTTAAATCCTAATTATATTATTAACTAGAGACTCGCCACGGGTTTGCACGGGTAGTAACCTTAACAAATTATACACCTGAACCTTCCTCATGAAACACTGTGTATTGGTGAAAATCGCATGAAACTTCCTTCAGTAGTTTTAGAGTTTACCGCGAACAGACAGACGCGGTGTGGGACTATTTTATGATACCTACGTAACGATTGTATATTATCTTGTGTTCGTCTTTGTAGCCCGGCTATGCCTTTAATCTTTCTGTATCCGGTCATGTGATCCTTAGCTTCATACAAAAAGCACTTAAATTTTTTTATGCTACGGAGTGACAAACGAGAAGACAGCCCACGTAATGGTAAGCGGTAACTGTCGCCCATAACATCTACGATTCATACATTTAGGCCTATGCCTGCAAGGCAACAAAAATGCAAAATCGCATGTCACTGTGAGGACTTAGATAAAATGTCTCATGCCTGCCATGGCTACCTTATCCTTAATATCGGAACATAACATTGCAGGCATTGTTGCTTGGCGGCAGAAATAGATTTTCGAAATGTTCACTTTTCCTAAATTATATTTAGATTTTGCTTCATTTTGTGTAATAGGTACCTTCATCTTTGCGGGTCCTTCTGAATTCGCGACTTCTGCCACTGTTTATAAAAAAACAATAAAAGCAAGTGATAAATATACTACCCTTAAATACTCTTAAAGATCCTACATAATAACAATATTCTTATTACACTAGGTTAATGAAAGAGATCGTCAAGTTATAAGCATAGAATCATTGCTTTCATACAAGAAAGCAATTTCAAATAATTAATAAAATTAAAATAATATAATAATCAATGTTAAAATAGGATATTAATACATATAAATACACTAAGGTAAAATGATTCATACCAAACATGTCAAATGAACAAAATAAGTACCAGTAAGGTTAAGAATTTTATTTTTATGTCCGTTATTAAATACAAAATGACAATAATAGAAAATAAAACTCATATTGAATAGAAAATTTTATAAAAATGTCAAACAAGTAATTAATAATTAAATATAAATATCGAGTCAGAATAAAAATGTCGTTAAAAATAAATAGTTTTCAACATGAGTCATAAATTCATTAACGGAATAAAATACATTATCCAATAAGAAGTTTTTCAGCGGCGGGCAAACGCTTTGTCAGTCTGTTCGTTTTTAATAGACGCGGGTAGGTGTTCCTACAGCGTCAACCCTATTATACGTGGGTTTTTATCCGCGAGGGCTGTTCGATGGTGGACCCCAGCCAATCGTCCCGCACCTCTCAGTCCGTGCCCATGTATATTATTTGCCCGAGGTAGGAGTCAGTCTTCCGGTCCTTAACTTTTTGGAAAGTTCTCTAATTAACCTTATAAGCCCGAAGCGGTGGAGGCTACATCTTTACAAGGGTCGGTACTAGAGTTTCGTCACAGGGTAGCGTCCCACACCAGCACATAATATATCCGGTTAGGTTTCCAATTTCTATTCATATTCATATTTATTTGCTTCCATAAAGATGATACAGTAATATTGTCATGTATATCTTAGGTCATTGCCTATGAAATTGGCGTTTTGTATGGCGAAAATGACGGTAACTATAATTTTCATACATGCCATTTTTTCAATTTCTTGTAAATGGCAAATGCGATTACAATGAAACTTTGTCCACATAATCAGACAATATTAAGCTAACTGGTGCATACCATTTAATTGTGATAAATATCTTCTTCATAAAATTACACCTGGTTTAAGAGGCAAAATTTACAACAACTGAAAAGGGGTATTTTTCAAAACTTTATAAAAACTTAAAAAAAAATATTTTATTTCATTTCTAATATACGTCAGCATTTTAATATACTCTATTTTCGAAATCAAATATTAATTTTGATATGTTATGTACAATTAAAAATATTTGAGCAAATATATACTTGCGAAAAAAGCTATTAAGAATACAATGCGGTTCCGGTTGGGCGCTTTTTGGGGGGGATTTATTTCTTGAACATGCTAATCTATCAAACCACTGTACCACTTACGATTACAGTTCTCGCAAAATGTATCCTACACTATTCCCGATCAATCATTTCATCTGCTCTTGTCTGTCACTATATATATAAATTACTTATATATAATATAATATATAAGTAATTTATATATAAACTACTGTTCCGCCCCGGCTTTGCACGGGTAGTAACCTTAACAAATCATACACTTAAACCGTCCTCATGAATCACTCTGTGTCTTGGTGAAAACCGCATGGAAATACGTTTAGTAGTTTTTTAGTTTATCGCGAAGACAGACAGCTTCACGTCTTTTTTCCGTTGGGGTAGGCAGAAACCACATTTTTTATTGTGTATTTATTGTGTGTCTATTCGATTTTTAGTATTGCGTAGGTATATGTATTAGCGTCGTAATATACTTTGCATTTCAGCTTTAGTTTAAAGCAGAAACACATAAATAATAACATATGAAAAGTTTAGAAGAAAGGTGAAAAATATTAACAAAACAAGCTTTGAAAACATTGAAGAAACCGAAGAACCATAATGAAAAAAGAAGAAGTTCAGGTTTGAAATGGCCATTACCTCACAGTCACGTGGTCCTAGAGCACAACGTGTGATGTGACGTAGTGGAAGTCTCGACCTGGATGTCCTACATTGTTTTTTACCGAAGAAGACAGATACTTACTGGAAAATCAAGCGAACGAGTTTTTAATTTTGTTTTATGTTCTTAAAAATGTTTTTGACTGCCATTACACCTTGATTATTTTGTTTATGTTATTAGGAGTACGTTAATTCTGCAGCTGACTGTACTACTAGGTGTACCTGCGACTTAGTCCCCGTGGACATAGGTCTATCTCAGGACTACTTTGTTCATTACTAGCTTTTGCCCGCGATTTCGTCCGCGTTGTAATAGCTTTTATAACAGTCTAGCTTTTGCCCGTCTTCAAGCTACCAAACGTTTGCCTACAGTCTGCCCTCATACGTTTGCCCGTAACCGAGATTTCCTTCTCACCTCTTCATGAGGGCAAAGACAAACACAGCCAGCCGTGGAAGTCGTTCCGAATGCCCAAATCGTTATAAAATATAAAATCCGGTAAATGTAGTGGATTCAACTAGTGCTTTCATAATTTATTTCAATATTCTTCTTTCATAATCGAAACTATACCTACATAAGGAATAATTTTGATTTTTCCCCAGTTTCTGAATTGTCAATAACGGCACGTTTCAACCCCTATGCAACAAGAGGGGTGTGTTCTAAGTTCCTACCGAACGGATGGCCCAATTTCGATGTGGTTTTTTTATTTGACAACTTAACAGACAGGAAAACGCCCGAAAACCCTCTATCTAAAACGGTTTTAATGAAACAAAGCTTCGAACCATTTAGATATAGACATAGACGTATCTTTATTTGGTCCAATAACACATTTAAAAAACTTTAAATCTTGATTAAACTGGCTATCAACCAAAGAAAATCGCGTCGAAATTGGTCCATCCGTTGAGAGCTACGATGTCACAGACAGATAAATACGTCAAACTTAATATCCTTTTTTTTTGTCGGCGGTTGAAAACTAGTTTCATCGAGATAGTCCTTACCTTTGTATCATTAAAATGTATTCATATGTCTGGGAAATATTAGGCTAGATATGTAAACTTGATCGGGGGTTTATTCTGTCAGTTAGGTTATTTCACAGATTACTGTGGACTAACCTTTTACTAACTTTTTACTTTCTACTTGCTTTTGTCCGCGACTTCGTCCTCGTAAAATTCTTTTATAAAGTTTCAGACCCGTTCCCGCGGGAACCAGATTGAATTTCGGGATAAAGGATTGCCTACGTGCTATCCTGGGATATAAGCTTTTTATGAAAATCCGTTCAGTAGATTGGAGTGAAGGAGTAATAAACATCCATCCATCTTTACAAACATTCGCATTTATAATATTAGTAGAATTAGTTGGATTTATAACTTAAAAAATTATAAATATGGAATTTTAGATTCAAGGCATTCCGTTTCAAAGCCGTCCGGGTGTCATTACCAAGGAAAGCGACAGTGTCATTCTATACCTAACCTACAGTCTGTACGTGACTGCAATGTAGGATTCAATTACGCTTGCAGTGCAAGTCCAAGCTACAGCGAGTTCGTGGAAAACGACGGGTTTGTAGTCATTACACCCGTGGTGAATGATATTCGACACCGGGCACCGGTAGCGCTGTCATCGTGCGCATGCGCAGCTTAAAATCGCCCACCGTTGTACACATAACATGCTAATAATACGGGGTGCCATTCGGCTACCGCGATGTTCAACCAGTCTCAGAGTTTTGGACATGAGACTTTTTAATTTTAAACAAGAACATTTATTTTAGCTGGGGTCCGAAGTGGCAAGAATAAAAGGAGATGTATGAAAAGAGTTGTGGATATATGCGAGGCTAAGGAGCTGTGCCAGGACAGCAAAGTGGCGGTCCAGTCTGCCTACCCAACCTGTGGGATACAGGCGTGAGCTTTATGTATGTATGTTTATTTTATTTTCTTTATGTCAGTCGGTAGGTAAACAGAAAAGCGGGCCAGCCATCTGATGTAGTAGTCACCCATCGCTGCCTCATAATGGATATCACAGGAGTACCGATAATGCGTTGCCCACCTCTAAAATTCTCTATACTTGGTTTGCCACCACGTCGATCGCCACCGCTGTAGCAATACGGATTTTTTTACTGATTGAAACTGACTCCATTGAAATCCCTAAGCACATAGGTCTAAATACACTATCAATATTTGCATTTTACACCGTCCACTAAAAGCCAGGGTTCCATATGGAGCGCTGTTTGTAAGTTTGAAGTGTAGTGTGGTTTGATTGTCTGTGGCAAAAAGATTGGAACGTAAGCTACCTTCATGGTTAATGGTCATGGTTAGACTCATAGAGAAAAAATGTTATATACAGAAGCAGAGAGTACATTTCGAGTTTAAATACGAGACAAAATGTCACACATCTCTATAACACACACGCTAATGCAAATGAAGGGACGGAACAAGGCAGCCCATCTGCAGATGTTATATTTTGCTATGACTTTCTACTCGTAACGAACACAAACAAATCTGACTTGTATTTAGCTTCAGACTACGTATATTTTTTTAAACTTGTCCTTATAATTTACTATTGTCATTATAATAAAAGGTAAGGTGTCTAGTGCATCATACTCACGCCCTGATACCTACCACCGTCTTTTCGATCTCTCGATTCTACATACCGTGAATCGGCAGTGCTTGCTTTTGCAAAAAGGAGGGTTATGATTTTGACCAGTATGAATGTTTATTTGTTGCCTCATAACTTCTAAACTAAGTAGGTACCTACTTACTTATCGTTAGAAGCGTCTTCATTGTCCACAGGTAGGCCTATGTGACTTCACAATAAATTGAATATGATGTCCCGAAGAAATCCCGATGGAAGAAATCCCGTTGTGGGATAAGCTCGCCTTTGCATTATAAACTGTATTTTTATTTCCTGTAATGTTATTAATTGATGCAATAAAGAGATTACATACATACATACATACATACATACATGTCCTCTAGAGGACATAGTCATGAAAAAAAAATGAAAAGGATAGGTACATTAATATATTAAACAGGCAGCATATTCTTTATTTTCAGTAAACATTCATATTATGATGGTGCACCAGGACAGAAGCGACTTGCATCTAATTATTATCTTGTTCTTCAAAATGTTTACAACGCAGCACTTCCAATTTGCAACCCAGACATCACCATGTCTGGTCTTTAGGAAACCTAGAAAAACAAATAAATGTAAATACGCAATTAATCCGTTGTTTCATAAAATGTCTAAACATTTAAAATGTCATTTAGGTATATTTTGTGTATAATACTCTAATACATACAAAATTGTAGACCTCTATTTACAAGATTTGAGTATTAAAATTCTATACAATAAATGCTAAGTACGACCCTGTTAGCATCAAAATATTTTCGTACCTATTTAGACACCGAAATATTGCTCAATTTGGCAATAATTTTAAATCTATCTTTAATGGCATATTGTTTTAAGGTAAAGTATTTTAATTATTGCAAAGTCACACTATTACGATGCTTATTTTTATCACAATTTCTAAAATTGATTCCCGATCGCCGCGACCACGAATGAAATTACTTACCGATGAAAAGATAATCCATTTGTATTTCCATACTTTGCGCTTTCTCATAAATGTGCACTAAATTACACCGTCTTTTAAATGGTTTGATTTAAATTTTATTAGGAAATTATAAAATTTACACCGATGATTCAAAAGAAACGTCAGGTCGTTAGGCCCTTGAGCAATATGTCGAACGTTCAAAACATTGCGCGCGTCGTTTTCCGTGTACTTATTCCTATGGATGAAAAAACGGGATAGCAAGATTCATAATCATTGTAGAGCGAGCAAACAGAGAATATTTGTGATTTGTGTTTAGTCTGTTATGTCTGTGGTGCTACGGTGTTTTTATAACTTGTTTTTATGGCGGGAATTTGTGGACCCTGACTCTTACGATATTAGCTAGTTTTTATTCAGTTTAATTTATTTGAAAACCAATTTAATCGAGATGGTTATCAACTTTGTTTCATTAGAATCGATTCAGTAGTTTGGAAAATATTTCAGTATAGGCTTTGTTGGAATTTTTCCATCATCTATCGGTTTCGGTTAGAATCTGG
Organism: Blastobasis adustella; assembly: GCA_907269095.1. NCBI lineage: Eukaryota > Metazoa > Arthropoda > Insecta > Lepidoptera > Blastobasidae > Blastobasis > Blastobasis adustella. The sequence goes on from OU026122.1 coordinate 15,152,241, forward strand.
TGGCAAATCCTCTTCTCTCCGTAAACCAGAATTTGGCATCAGCATTTTCTGTTGAGTAATTTTAACCTGCCTGCCAAACGTGGAGATTATGGCATCGCCTGTCTAATGTGGAAGAGGCTCCAGTCCATGCAACTGTTATGGGCTGTTCATGTGTGAGGTAAGCCATTTATGATTTTAATTTAAGTGTGATTTTAACATCATATGGATTTGTAGTATTTCGTGGCTCCGGTCAAGCGGGCGGTACACTTGTTTGCCTATAAGTGGTAAAAAGACCGGCCAATACGTGTCGTGCCACGTGCAAAGTAGGGTTCCGTAGTTGACTCTCAAATTTACATTACAAAGTTACAAATGCAGCTAGCTCAATTTTTTCCATACATCCAGAGAATTTCCGTTATTTTGTTGACAGGGGAATCAGAGGGAGTGGACATGGTAAAACTCTCGAAATAACTCTGTCTGCATGTCTCTTAAGCTTTTACTATACCACTGCACTGATTTTGATAAAATTCGAGAGAGTTAAATATAAATAGAGATAGTTTAGCACGGACGTTTAGTTTAGAATGGACATAGGATGCTTTTCATTCTCCTCCACTCGCAAGCTCCCAAGATATAGATACTGTAGCATGTGTGCTCGGGCAGGCCCTAGGTTAGGACGGATCCCAAGACAGGAAGGCGTTCGGAGGCCTCATGTCTGGATGGGCTTTAGGTTCAGTAGGCTTCCGGGTGAGGTTGCTGCTCCCATAGGGCAGCCGGGGCTTTAATCAGTTAAGCAGGTTGAAACATGTAGGAAGGAGGTCAGTAAGCTTGGACAGTTCGGAGCAAGCAGGACGTTGGTCTTTAGCCTGTCTCTATGAGCACACATAGCACTGGCTAGGCAGGGATTCAAATGGGTTACATTTGAATTAGATGTAAGGCGTCTTTTGTATTTTATAGCATTCTTCAGTATAGTTTCACGAATATAACTTCAATTAACGAGTTACCAGTTTTTGTTTACAGCCCCTAGATTCCCGAGTGTTACAATACCTACCATCTATAATAGTTACAATAGTTAGTTCAAGTTTGTGGAAAGAGCTCCCAAAGTCTTTCCTTTGCACTCTAACTTCCTTAAAAGGCGTGTCTACAGAGACCTCAAAGGCCTGCACCACATCTGCTCCCGGCTGCAGATGCCCTGGACGACGGTAGCCGCCTTCCATCAGATGTACCGTCCGTCCGTGTGCCTCAGTGCCCGTGCAGGCAGTGAAAAAAAATTGTCCACGCAGAAGGAGCCGCGGGCGGAAATCTAGTCATTTATATTGAATCCTCTTTTAATGTTATCAATAAATTTGAAAATCTAATAACAATAAACTTCCTACCCATAAACTTCTACCATACAAATTCCAGGTAGTTGCATCCAGTTGCGGCGAACAACGCCACCGCCTCGTGCACCTTCTGTAGTCGTCTCTCTGTTGTTTGTGGCATGCAGTGGGCGCATCAGATATGCGAGGGAAAGGGAGTATTAGAGAGTATTATATTATGTTACTAGGTACATCTTTTTCTATTAGTTCAGTAGATATGTTAATATTTTTTATTATGATTATCTTAAATATCAAACAGGACCTCCATCACGCCTTGCCAGGAATTCCGTGTACCTTTTTTTTGTTATACGGCAGACAAACAGGCAAGCGGGCCACCTAATGGAAAGTGGTCACCACCGCCTATAGACATCAGCAACACCAGAGGAGTTATTAATGCGTTGCCCGCCTCTGAAGAGACCTCTAATATACCTCTTGAAAGATCTCATGTCACAGTCTAAAGGAAACACTGTGAGGAAGGAAACACTTAGGTTTTTCTATGCTACGCAGTGACTCACGAGCGTGTATGTAGCACCTGGTACTAGCTAAATAGGTAGGTAGGCATAAAATTATAATTCATAGCACAATCAAGTGTATTCACTTCAATTCAATTCTTTACACACTGTACAAACAATATATGGTTTAATGTTGTAAGAAGTTTAGTCAGTCCGTTTCCACCAAATTGTTACAAGTGCTAGAACTATAGGTACAAAACGTAGATATTAACTATTACTTGATCCTGTAATAAGAGATAAGGTAGTCAATTTATCGACGACGTAATATTTTTCACTTGATTAGAAGGTGATAACTGTCATCTTATTGCGATACAGATACAGATAACAGAGTTTATTCACAGCAAGTTATCGAAAAGGCTGGTCGTGTCCCGCGCTATGACAGATCCAATCAAGCGACAATAACGCACTCAAAAATCGAAGTATATAACCGACATCGAACAAAATGAAGAACTATTGCCGCAACCAGTTCCGAGCTGACAGGTTCCTTCTTAAGCACGAAAATGTGTCAGACTTCTACATCGGTTCCTGGCAGACAAGCCATTCTACAGTACCGTTGCTGTGTTTCCGTGTTCTGGTGTTCCTGTTCTGTCTCGCGATCCTCGTGTATTCCATGGTTTGGACGGGCAAGACGTACAACTTCGGTTTCCATTTCATTTATCTGACGAATTGGGGAGTTATCATGGTGACGCTGACGGCGGGTTTCGCAGTCGGCGTGTCTTGGATGGCGTACAGGAGTAAAGGGCTAATAGGTAAGCTGGAATTTACGCATTTATATTTTTTTCTAAGATTTGTGTTTACCTCTCATTCCCACATTTAGTCTGTTGTAATAATCATCTTGGCGTCAATATCCCGGTTGTGCTAGTATCCGAGGGCCCGTTGTCCACTTTGACCATGATCTAGGATTAGGCAGACCTCCTTCTTTTTCAAGTCGGTTAAAAATAGTTATGTCGTGGATACAGGTCGAATTAGTATTGGTGTCGGATAAAGAAATGTAGTCATGATAATTACATGATTAAAAATTCTACTTTTTAACCGGTACTTATTAGATTTATTATGTAAGAAGTACCTTCGTAAATGAAAAAGTCATTTACGAAAATAATTTTTTGTGCATACGGTTTACACAAACAAGCAAGCGAGCCACCTGATGGAAAGTGGTGCTGTGCAATTCTGTGCCTACTATAACTACCTATGTACAAAAAAGTGCGATCCTATAAGTTCAAAGCCTTAGACAGGAATATCTTCGGCCACATCGTCACTTACCACCACGCGATGAAATGTCTGGCAAGTTGTTATGTATATAAAAAAAGTTCAGTCATGTCCACGGGAAGGCTAGTGGACTACGCAATTAGATAGGTAGATGTAGCTCATTAACTAGAATTTTAAAAATTCTAGTCTACAATACAAATAAAGTGGATCATTTCTTTGCATCAAAGCTAAGCATCTTGTCTCGTTTTTAAGATAGTTGGAGTCATATTTAAGTAATCGAAGTCAATTGGTGACAATCATCAAGACCTCGACGCTTCAATTTAGGGCCATTATTTTTAAATATTCATAAATGACCTACTGGACTACTTTAATAGTAAATGTTTAGCGTATGTCGATGATATAACAATCTTCCGTCGAATTGATTCTTTGGAGGATTGTAGGCTGCTACAGTATAATTAGTCTTATTAATTGGTGTTCAACTTATAATATGATAATCAATGTGAATAAATGAATCTGTATATCTTTTACAAAAAAAATCTGCCTCTTTCACCGTCCGTACGCTATGAAGTCAGTAAATCTCCAGCGCTTAATATTGGTAATGACCTGGGGAGGAGTGATATTTGATGCCGAACTTAGTTTCTTGATCGCCTAAAAAGATTTAAAATTAGTTCTCTAGAACAGTGGTAGTGGTTTTATAGTTTTATACAAACTCATGAATTCTAAAATAGACACTGATCTGTTGAGCCATGTTTCACTGAGAATTAGAAGTAGATCTAGCCGAGATCACCACTTATTTTCTATACCGGTGAGCCTAAATAATGTATTCTATTAGAGTACTTTATCTCGCATGTGCAGAGCCTACAATGATCATAGTAATGAGTGAGTTTGGTCAGTTTAAAAACATTATAAATAAAAAATCTAAATAATTATTCTGGAAGCTGTATACATAGTACCTACGTTAATTACAATGCCTTTCCCTTTTAATAAAATAGAATAAGAAATTAACTTTATTGAACGTTGAGCGCGAAAATGTTGTTTGTTTTACTTATTTCCATTTGTAATTACTCAGTTTGTAACTTTTTACTGTGCTAAATATTGCAGATCACACAACCGTGCTGCCGTGGTACGTGAAGTCGTACTGGGTGCTGTACAACATCACAGTGCCGATGGCCTTCTTCATTACCGTATTCTACTACTCATTCCTTACTGTAGAAGGTAAGTAATGAAATGAAATATTGAATAGTGGCCAGTAGCCATCCTCTATCTATCTATCCAAAATATTTTGCCACAAAATGGCGTTCCATTTTTGGCCGAAACAGTTTAAAGCAGGTAAATGACCTAACTTAAGCGACTGACAACGAAAACCCTTTACACGAATATTTCCCAAATTTCAGAACCAAAAACAAACAGGTTTGAAATAAAAAACCTCCTAAACTAAGACCAGGTTGACCGTGTAACGGTTTTTTTTACCGGCAGGATTATGAGCTCACGCGCTTGCCTGATCTACATGTCCAGAGAGCATTGCTGAATTGGATGCTTTTTCACTATATTTCTTTCACTATGCTTGTTTAGTCTAAATATAATAATTAACTAGGACCAGGCCCAGGATCAGGTCCTACCAGGACAGTGTCAAGCCTGAGGAGTCCGCCTTGCGGGAGTACCGTCGCCTTATCTATTTCTGCCGCCAAGCTACAATGTTTGCATTGTTGCATTCAGTTTCTAACCCCCGACGACTAAAGAGGGGTGTTATGAAAGATAAGTATAACAACAATACCGCGGTTTTAGAACCTCAATTTTTATTACCTGTTATGAAACTTATTTATATGATTAGACGTTATGGGCGACAGACAGCCTACCTTTTATTATCAGATGGGCTGTCTGCATTGTCGCTGAGTACAGAAGGAGGCATCTCAACCTACCCAGTTTAGACTTTGGATCGCGCTATCGATACACGCATCTAGTAAAGATAGCTAATCTTATCCTATCCTACTTCCTACTAAAATTATAAATGTGAAAGTTTGTAAGGATGTATGGATGTTTGTTACTCCATCACGCAAAATGTAGCTTATAGCAATGAATAGCACATAGGCTATAAGTTATCCCGAAATTCAATGTAGTTCCGGGTACGGGTTCGAAACGTTAAAACGAATTTTACGCGGACGAAGTCGCGGACAAAAGCTTGTATTATACTAAAGAAAATAATAAATATGGTGGTGAGTAGTTTGATGTGCTGCCTTCTGTACCTACTATAAAAATGACCAACGTCCTCCAGACACAGAAACAGGGGTAGAGATCGACGTGGCGCTCGACGTGCTCACTCACGCCATGAACTCCGTGATCATGCTGGCTCTGCTGGTGACCGCGCGGCATCCCTCGCATCTCCTGCACTTCACCTTCCCAGTGGCATTTGGAATCATCTACTTGGTCTTCAGCGTGATCTACTACTTCGCCGGTGGGATGGACCCGTGAGTAGAGCGTCCTTGAAGGAGTCTGGTTGGGCGTTCAATGGTCCATCGAGATGGGGAGATAAGTCGTCGTATTCTGCTAATATTATAAATGTGGATGGATGGATGTTACAACTTCACACAAACTACTAATTTTAGTGAAAATGAAATTAGGCAGTTGTATAGCTGTAGTATATACCCCAGAATAGCAGATAGGCTATAATTTATCCCGAAATTCAATGCGATCGATTCCCGCTGGAACGGATCTGAAATGTTGTAATATAACCAAGTTTTACGCGGATGAAGTCGCAAGCAAAACCTTATTAAATGCTCATTTGTATTTAACGGCATAAAATTGGCTGGATTATTAGCGTTGATTAAGTAAAATGTCTATATTTAGAAAACTAGATATGTAATAAGTTGGTATTTTGTATTGTCTATGAGCTAAGTAATAATGGGGAGTTGAACTAATAATCAAAGCTTCGCCATCCCTAGATTATTTTCTAATGACTCAATAAGGTATTCCATTTATCTTATGGAAAGAGATATCTAAAGCCAGCAACTCCAGCGCTGGGATAGAACACCTGGCCAGGCCGATAAGCAATCTCTGTGTATGGTAACCGAAAACTTCTTAAATTCGACTCACGGACTCGCCTAAATAAAGTTCCTTGGGACACCTCTCTCGAAACTGCTGCATAGTATGATAGTTGCATACAATCAACGCTGGACAGGTCAACATTATCAAGGCAACGAGGTCGCTTCGTGATTACTGTGAACGTCGTAACAGACTTCTATATAATAATAAGCTTCTAGAATGAACCGAGCTACATGACTGTTCTTCTATTTTTTTATATAAGAGGCAGGATAACGAACGGTCATCTGATGGTAAGTGATCACAGCCGCCATTGACATTCACAATACCAGCGCTGTACCAATGCTTTTTTGAGGTATGTATGTTAAATGCTAACCGATGCTCAGACATCGTGATGAAACCTGTACATTCAGGCGACTGAATGTGTAACCATGATTCAATCTGGTCAGGTTCCCCTGGTAGCAGGGTCACGGAGGTCAGATGACAGTGACTGTGATTATCTGATCTGCCAAATCCTAGATCATGGTCAAGGCTGACCCCGGACCCTCGTCCGCGAGAGCTTAACCAGGACATTAACGCTTACATGATTATTAGGCTCGTTTCTTGAAGGCACAGGTTTTTCTACCAGTACCAGTAGAGGCACCAGTCCAGAATCCCACTGCCGGTATGTATCAGGCTCTATTCTGAGTTATGTACATTAGTTGAATACTAACCGATGCTCTTACGGTGAGGGAAAACACCTTGATGAAACTGCACATTCAGGCTACTGAATGTGTAACCATGATCCAATCTGGTCAGGTTCCCCTGGTAGCAGGGTCACGGAGGTCAGATGACAGTGTCTGTGATTATCTGATCTGCCAAATCCTAGATCATGGTCAAGGCGGACCCCGGTCCCTCGTCTGCGAGAGCACAACCATGATGTTAACGCGTATTTTTTTTTTTTTTTTTTATTGAGCTTTACGAACAATTTATGCACTCATACATAAATATGTAATGTAGCATTACATAGATTTTGACTTATAAACTTAGTTTAGTGCAAAATTACTTAAAAGTGACCACAGCATGCATTTGTATTTAACAGTATCTAAAAAATATTTTTTTTACAAAATTTTGTGAAATATTGTAGATTAACATTAACACTATAAGCAAATAATATTTTTAAGACACAAATTAACAATGTTTTTAAACAAAAGAGAATTTAACTATTGAACCCATTATAACACAATATGAGTAGGTAATTATAAAAAAAATAAAAACTTAGCTCACAAATACGAGGCATTTCTATATATGTAAACACTTTTTTTTTCTTTTTTTTGAGACTAAGAAGCAAAACAATCAAAGCTTTTGAAACTTATTTAAATATTTAACTTTTTGTAGATAAATGGTTAATCAACTGCGAAATGAATGTCAACTATATGGCTATATTCATTTAAAAGTTTATATTTCTTTATTTATTTATTTATTTATCGGAGTACCAACAGCTATAGAAAACATAACAAATATTATCTTAGAATCAATAAGCCAATTACAGGTCCTCGCTAGTAACAACAAAACAAATAAAAGGGAAGTAAAACTGCACTACAATAATATGACGACAGAATACAAAATAAAATTATTGCATACACAAAAAGAAAAAGAAAAATTGAATGCGCTTACATTATTCCCAATTGAGTACATTATACGCTGCCGACAACAACCCATTTCACACAAACTATTTTGTCTATAAAATAATACACACGCTTACCGCTCCAAACCAGACATGAAAAAATAGAAATGTAGGTGGTAACAATTCAGGAAGTACCGTCAAAGAAAGACCGAGTCAACCGCCGCCTCACCACTTCAAATTTAGTGTTGAATAAATCAATGTCGTTCTCCTTGCACAACCCATTGAAACAATTACAAGCGCGCCACAGGAATGTGTTCCTCCTGTAGTTTGTGGAAGCATTAGTTACTGACAACACAGAATTAGCACGCAGGGCCATATTGGGGGGTCTAAGTGAAATTTTCTCCAGAAGACGGGGACTATCAATAGCGCCAGATGATATTTTTAAAAGAAACACTACATCCGCAATCTCACGCCTCTTATACAAAGGTAAAAGGTGGTGTTTCCTGCAAATACGAATGTAATCATTGGAACTAAAACGATCCCTGGTTCGAAAGCATAAATATCGCAAAAAAAAATTCTGGATATTCTCAATACGGTTAATATATGTGGCATAGCATGGGTTCCACACCTGAGACGCATACTCCAAATGACTTCTGACATATGTGCAGTACAACACCTTAAAAGTTTTAATACAATTGAAATCCTTTGAGGCCCGCATGATGAAACCCAAAGCCCTAGAGGCCTTCGCAACGATACTGTCTACATGACTACCGAACAGAAGTTTTACATCGTGGATAACTCCAAGATCTCGCACTGCTACATCCCTACCAATCAGTTCGTTCATTCATCGCATAGTCATAGTGCAACGGATGCCGCTTACGAGTGTAGGAAACAATACTGCACTTAGAAGGATTTAGTTCCAGACAATTGGCTAAACAGTACTGTTCAAGTCTGCAAAGGTCCGACTGCAAAGCCTCAGCGTCCTGCAAGGAATTAACATTGGCGAATATTTTCATATCGTCTGCAAAATACAGCAGACGTGCATGGCGGAAGCACATATCGATATCATTCACAAAGATCACGAACAACAACGGTCCCAGCAAGGACCCCTGAGGAACGCCGCTGGGAGCAGAGACCCATCCAGAAATATAGTTGTTGATAACAACCGCTTGCGACCGATTTTCAATGTAAGAGGAAAACCACCGAAGCAAGTCTCCCCTCACACCGATCTTACACAATTTAGCTAATAATATGTCATGCTGGATTCTGTCAAAGGCCTTACTGTAATCTGTGTAAACAACATCAACCTGCGAACCGCCATCCATAGCTTCTGTTATAAAATTGTTCAGTAAAACCAGATTGGAGACCGTTGAACGACCTCTAAGGAAACCATGTTGATTATCACTGAAGGAGTGCTTCAGAGCCGGGTATAGTTGATTGTATACTAACCTCTCAAGAACTTTAGAGACTATGCATAGCTTAGAGATCGGACGATAATTGGACACTTCGCTCTTAGACCCTTTTTTATGTACCGGTGTTATATAAGCACGCTTCCACACACTAGGTACGGCACCCGTTGCAAGGGACTAATCTAGGAACGGGGGAGCTTGCACCTAAAATTGTTCTACGTGCTGGAGGAACTAAGGGTGTAATTGGGTTACGAGGAACTCTTAATGGCGCGCGAAAACGGAATTCGGCTAATAATTGTGAACAGTCAATCTTACCCCTGAGGAATTTAAATAGAAACAACATGTCCATAATATGTCTACGCTGTGAAAAGGAATGTATCTTGAAATATTCAAGCCTGTTTCTGTAGGACACAATTTTCTTTGCCTTGCCAGTAGCAAATGCGAGATGCCATAGAAATCGCTTCTGCACCCGTTCCTTATATGATAATAAGGCTCGTTTCTTGAAGGCACAGGTTTTTCTATACGTATAAATAACCAAATGAGACTGAGTGCGGAAATATGACCTAAAAACAAAATATTATGTAAACTTATATCATGTTCCTCAGATTCGGCCGCGACTACATCTACCCCAACCTGGACTGGTCCAGCCCTGGTGAAACTGGAGTAATGGCTGTGTTGTCCGCTGTCGGCATCCTGGTGTTTCACGTGGTGGTGGTGGCCCTTGCCGCCATCCGAGACCTCGTCATTAGCTGCCTGAGACCGAACTCCAAGACCTACGTCGTATAGAGAGCGTTGGGTGACCCTGGTTCACTTACTTCCTGAGCTGATACAGCGATACAAACCCATATTGTGACAGTGACGTAATCATCATATAAGCCAAAAGGCACCCGCTTAGGTCTCCCCCAGAGATCTCATAAAGGCCGGTCCTGTGTAGGTACGATCTTTACCAGGTCGTCGGTCAACCTTGTGGGAGGCCTACCCACGCTGCGTCTTCCTGACAGTGACATGATAGTGTACACTAATTTTAAAGTATATTCCGGGTTTGCTACCGCGTCCGATATTTCGACGTGTTGTATGTATCATGGTCATGGGGCGATTGGAGGACTGTGAGCGCCAGGCGGTGTTGGTTAGCGATAACGGCCGAAGCCGTAGTAAGCACTAATCGTTGTTAGTGTCAAATGAGCTGACAACCCATCTGATGGGAAGTAGCAACAGTCACCCATAGTAACATCTACAATTGAGTGAGTGTTATATTTCATGTAACAAAAGTGCAGAACCGCTGGTATGTTGTAGACTCCGATGATTTTGATGGTGATTGTGCTGGAAACCTTAACGTAAATCGCAACACAACATCCTCACTACGTAGACCCTCTGTTGGTCACCACGCGGAGGTTCGAAAGGACGTTTCTCGCTCGTACGATTCGGATGTGGAATGAGCTCCCAGTCATAGTGATTCCATTGGACTATGACATGGGATCGTTCAAGAGGTATATTGGAAGTATCTTCAGAGGCGGGCAATGCATTGGTAACTCCCCTGACGTTGCTGATGTCTATAGGCGGCGGTGACCACTTTCGATTAGGTTCAACAATGCAAACATTGTTGCTTAACGGGAGCTGTTTCTCTCCTAGAAAATAATTTGTGTATAAAATGATTTTGTAAATATTTAAGTTAAGAAATAGTTAAATAAATAAATGAATAATCGTGGACAAATTCACACAGCGCCATCTAGCCCCAAACTAAGCAAAGCTTGTGCTATGGTTGCTAGATGACTGATATAGTACTTATATATTTTTTAAATACATACTTATTATACATAGAACACCTAGACCCGTAACAGAAATTAAAATTCATCATTTGAATTTCTGCCCGGCCGGGAATCGAACCCGGGACCTCTTGCGTGGCAGCCCGGCATGTTGACCATTGAGCCACTCAGGTCGTCAAAGTAATATGTATATTTAACGTGTGATAATAAGGCTTGTAATGCTCTATGGCTGTGAGATTTGGCCGGCTCTGACGAATTACGTCCGTGAACTCCACGCCAACAGACAATGATGATCATGTAAATATTATTTTATTTTTTAATAAGATGAAGCGACAAATATCTGTTAGGATAATTGCAAGTTTAATAATGTATCCTCTGCCTATCTCTACGGGAATATGTATGTATTATTTTCATTAATTTGTTATTAGGAAAAAGTAAAAATGGTAACTACTTGAAACGTATCTTTATATTGTTGAACTGAAAAACCTGATTTCTCAAATGTAGAAAAAAAGACATCAACGTATTTTTTTCTACATTGGTAAATCTGCACTATAGAAGAGTTCAACGCGATAATTATCCTTTATTAATGTTAAAAAAGTGTTATTTTTTATGCTCCTTGTTTTGTTACTAAATATGTTAGTGATATTTTTATACATATTAAAATAAACAATGAAATAAAAAAATAAGTACGTTATGAGACCTATTTTTTACCACACTATCTATTCGTATGCCGTTAGTCTAATAGATTAAGTAAACTCTACTACACTAAACCACAAGCCAAGTAAAAAAGGAACAAAAATCCATTATTTAATTTACCATAAAACTCGAGTTTTACTTTAATAATCATTCTGCCAATCTCACTCAGATCCAATCTAAGTTCCATGCAAGTTATTACGAAAGAACTAACACTAAGCAAGTCAATCACCAACTCCATACATAAATCTATCAGCGATTCGCCAAAAACTTGGGCATAAATCAGTGTGGTGCTGCCCGCGGCCGGTCCAATCATAACTTTTGGGAGCCGAAGCCTTTTCATCGGCAAGTTAACAACTGGCCTGGAGCAGAGCTTTAAACAAGGTACCTATAGATGGAGGTATTATTTAGGACATTCCTTTATGTTTTTCGTGTTTTGTAAATTTTTTGTTGTATTTTACGTGCTTAGGCACAATTAAAAGGTCTGTATTTTTGTTAAATTATATTGAACTCACTGAAGTTTTGCACTGGGTTTATAGGTTAGTTCATCCCTTAAAAGTTACCTGACAAACGAAAACACATAGAGTAAATACATCAATAATTCTTTCTATCAGATACGGATGCCATAGAATAGAGACCATATACTCGTAAACCTGCACGTGCGACCGAATGTTTAACCGTGACCTAATCAATCTGATCACGTTTTCCTGTCAAAGCAATATTTCCTAAAGTTCTGAACTGATTTCAATGAATTCCCGATTAAATCAATGAAAGAAATCGCATCGAAATTAGTCCAATCGTTAGGGAGATGCACAGATACACATATCTCTTTTTGTTTCGGGGCTTAAAAGTGAGACAGCATGACTGAAATGAGTTTTAGGAATTCCCAAGGCTCTCGACATAGATGTGAGTATAAATTGCTGACATATTGGAGTCGGTTTAATATTAAAAAGGTATCTAGCTAGCTGTCTGGTGTCGTGTTCTATTTCTTTTTTCGAAGTCCAATGCTATCATAAAAATGTTTTATTCAGCTTAATTCGAAGCCCTTGTCAGCTCCAATTTTACACATAGTTGTGAGGGATTAGCAGCAAAGTATCTTTTCTTTCTACACTTTATACTTATGGATATATTTCCTGGGTTACGGTAGGTATCTAGCTTTTACTAATAACTTCGTCTGCGCTGATTGTCATACAAGTAGGTGTCATCATCATTATCGTCTTAGCGTTTATCCCGGCCTCTGCCAGGGTCTGCCCTGCTCGCATTGTAGACCGTTGGCTCTCGCATCCGACTCAGCAATGTCAATCCATCGCTTCTTGGGTCGCCCACAGGGCCTCTATCCTGATATCGGCAGGTTCAGGCACCTATTTCCCACGTATCTATGAGGCTTACGTATCACGTGACCAAACCAGCGCAGGCGAGCCTCCTCGATATTATCTGCGATATCCCTCACGCCAAGGCTGTCACGGATGTATTCGTACACGCGTAATCGCAAATTCACCGCATCATTTTCATTTCGTTGGCGTGGAGTTCGCGAACGAGTTTCGTCAGTGCTGGCCAGATCTCGCAGCCATAGAGCATCACAGGTCTAATTATAGTCTTGTATAATTAGACCTGCACCTAACCTGACTTGCCCTTTGAGCTTGACAGGGATTTCAGGGTCACAGATGACTGCCGTGACTTCCCGCCATTTCGCCCAAGCTGCAAAGATTCGGGACTTGGCATCGGGGCCGATATCGCCGGACTCGTGCATTACTGATCCGAGGTATTTAGATTTATCTGTTCCATTGTCAGCTTCGTCACCTATATACTCTGTTTTGGCGACATTCAGCTTCAAACCACCGTTTTCTAGCACATCCTTCCACATGTTTACCCTGGTCTTAAGGTCCTGTCTAAGCTTGCTCATCAGTATAATGTCGTCAGCGTACTTCATAAGCCAAGGAGGCATGTCCTGCATTTCCGCTGAGAGGGCATCGAGCACAATGCAGAACAAGTAAGGGCACAGCACTGAACCCTGATGAACACCTACAGTAATCGGGAAGGAATTAGTATGACCTACAATGGTTTTGACGACGGATCCAGTGTTGGCATTTCTTGTAAAATACAATTATGTGTACGCCTCGGGCACAGAGTTTGCTCCCAGAGCCCACCAGATTACCTCCCCAGCGACATTGTCGAAAGCTCTCTGCAGGTCAAGAAATGCGTAATGTAGAAGTTGATTTCTACTGCAGTGGGACTCCTGGAGGACCCTGAGTGCAAAGATTGGATCCATTGTGCTGCAACCCGGCCTGAAGCCGTATTGGCATTCCTTCAAAGAGCTTTCCTGGCCAAGTCTCTGGTAATTATACAAGAAGGTAAGTATAGGTACCTTATCTTCTTTGCCAGAGCTAAAAGTATTCAGGTATTCTTGTTTTATATCCACGTTTTCTGTTATGCCGTTGTGTTGTATGTTAAATGCTATGCAGTACATTACGAGCAGACAGTCAACCTGATGGTAAGCGGTAACAGTCGCCTAAAACTTCTACGATTCATACATTTAGGTTACTAAATTTGCAAAACAAAAATGCAGATGCGTTGTCTGCTTGTATTTGCGGTGGTTACTTTACAATTAAAACCGGAACACAACAATACAAGTGTTGTTGCTTGGCGCCTGAAATACGAGAAGATAAGGCGGTGGTACTCTCCCAGACGGACGCCTTAGGCTTGACAGTGTCTAAAATGTTTGTTAGATTACCACAATTAGATACGGTTATAGCTACTATGGCAAGATCTTCCTGCAGCAGTATTCTAGAGACAATATGATGTTGAGGCGTTCAAGATACCAGCCTTCACACCTTTTTCAGAGGCCGGCAAAGTATTTAGGTATTCCCTCCTTCCTGAGGTTGCCACCAGGAACCCGGATTGTGGATTGCTTCCCACTGTTTTAATAAATTAATTAAAAGACGTTGCGATTGCAATAAATTTGAATTTTTACATAACCTTTGACCAAGTTCACATATTCGCAAATTTTCCTAAACTTAACAGATTTTAATAAAATAAAACTAAGAACCATTTTAATTACGCTTGCTATCAAATATTTTTTTTTGGAAAAATTTGGTAGTCACGATGCCACAGCAGACACACAAATACCCAGGGCCTCAGATACACTTGTTAAACTTACAAAAAAAGCCCTCTTTTTTCGTCTGGGGTTAAAAAAAAGAATAAGAATAATTGACTGTTAAAATCGAAATTATTATACCTACAAGTACCAATTCCGGAGGAAATCTGGTTTTGCCTAAATCTCTGACCCACAAGGGTCTAAGTGGATAATTGTTTGAAGGTCCAATGAGCAAAGTTGTAATTAGATCAGTCAGTACCGGTTTAATTGCTGTGCTATTGGATTTACTTATTAATCTTATCTTTCGCTCCCTATAACCATTTATTCAATTAATAACAGTTATGTTAATATAAATATTCAGTGCCCATGGCTAAAACTACACGGATCAGTTAACCGACAACTAATAAAGCTCAGTTAATAATAATCCCCAAACAACAAACTTGTAGTAGAAACTAGTCGTGCACAAACAGGAGTCCACCAAATAGGAGTCCACCAGGTCATTGGTCGAACATTCGCAGTCTAGAACAGGATAGTAAGATTCCCCGAGTTCCATACAAACAATATGAAATGGGGGCTTATTAGAGCTAATATTGCAAACTCCCGTTGGGTGGGAACGGCAACGGCAGTACCGCATTCCGACAATTTGACATGTAATTAAATCGAAGGCGGGACAGCGCCGTCGCGTGCTCTCTGCCTGCGCTGAGGCGGCTAGCATGCTAAAATATGGCAGCGCTTTACTGCTACATATGAAATCGCTGGCAAGCAGATTGCTTGGAATAAACGTTTTAAGACTTTCGTGGTTACAAACTACACTAAGACATAAAAAAAGACATAAAAAGAATACAATGATTTCAACCTAAAATACACGGGAATACTACACAGTGCCGATGTTTGTACTTGATTTTTTATTTGTTCTATAGTGTTTAATAACGTGTTGTGGTGGTGTGGTTGTGTAAAAGGGACCTCACTCAGCATTATGCTCCGGCGTGAACCGAAGCGCTGGTTTTCAGTGAGACATTTCTGTCTCACTGAAGGCCTCTCTATCCATTTTCCACGACTTACGGTCGGATGGTTTCCTCGGCCATTCGTTAGAAAAGGCGTCCAACTCGTCCCGCCATATCCACCACGCTTCTTTGTTACGATTTGTGGGGTAGTCGGTGAATATTGTCCAGCGCAGTTCCACTTTGGATTGGCTCCATTTTACCCACATTTGAGTTATGGAGCTTACCTAGATAAATTATAGATAGATATATAGAGATATTATAGAGAGATAGATAGATAAACTTTGGTACTAGACCAGATAAATTACAACGCATTCCAAACAAAACTATCTCACATCGAGGCTACAAACTTTTACAACATGCGTGCCTCATTACCGCTCGTCACATCCATTAAATTTCTCTATAAAGTAATTGTTTGTCGCACAAAATAGACATTTTGTCGTGACACACTAACATCATTCATGTCTGTCTGTGACGTTATACAGGATGAACTTAAATTAATAATACGAAGGGGTACCGTAACTTTTACTATGGCACCAACTTTGAAATCGCGACAAAAGATCAGCTGTTTCATACGACATGGAACACGAATTCTGCCAAAATGTATGAAACAGCAAATCTTTTTGCGATTTCAGTTATTGCCATAGTAAAAAAATATGTTTTATTACGAGACATGCATACGGCCTTGAACACAAATTGATGAGATGGTTTGTATCATCAATTCCCACTTCATCCCCATTATTATTTGGATCGAAGCATTTTTGTCGCCACTCCTGCGCAGCAGCATGCTAGTCACGTATCGCGTCCACAGTAGCCAGTGGTTTGTCGAGGTCTTTCGCTGTAGTAATTAGGGGTAGATTGCCAGATAAGACACAATAGCTGCAGAACGCAACTAAATTAGTGGACAACTGAATAGGGTGGGTACCCGTGATTTATTGGTGTTGTGAGCGGAATAATAATAATGGCGCCGAGGAAATTGAATTGTTGAAAAGGGAGATCAAGTGAAAGTAGGTGGAGGGACTTTTTGAAACTTACAGTACAAAGAGAGTCTGTGGCATTATCAAGTAACGAAATTATCAACAAAGTAAGTAATGGGTTTTTATTTATCTAGTAGACCATAGAAACTGTATCCAAAAATGCGTGAAACGTAATAGAAAATACTGGCAGACAGAGTTAGTTCAGTACCGATTTTTAATAATTTTTTTTAGTATAAGGCTGGAACTCCATTGGCGCGGTGCAGTGCACTGCGCGGCGCGCCGCGCGGTGCCACCTCACGGTGACAACCAAAGAAACGGTGGTGTTATTCTGGTTTTTCAAATTAGGCAACGTTCGCACGAGAGATTTTAAGTTAGGCAACGTTTGCACGAGAGCTTTTTCGATCCTTTTACGCTCGTTATTTTAAACGACTCGCATAAATATTGACCATATGTCTTCTAGACTGTGTGTTCACACGCAGGCGTTAAAAGTGAATGGAGATTTATTAAATCTACCGACTCAAATGCAACCAAGAGAAACGTACGAAAAGGATATCATTCAGTTTGGATTAAAACACTGAAAGTGCCGGCAATTATGCAATTTTCAGATACAGCATACATATTCTATCATTTTACTATGGTGCCAAACCTGTACGCCCACCACCACCTCTATGTACCACTGGGCGCACAGTAGGTACTAAGTATCGCTATTCTAAAAGCCGTCGGACCGTCGGACGTGCAGATTTAACGTTATAGTAAACAATGTCAAGAACTGTTTTCTCTTTTGGAAACTAATAATTTTGTTCTGGCCTACACTTAGATTTTTGATCTAAAAATGTATGAAACGCGAATGTTGCTTTTTTTAAACTAAAAAGTACAATATCATAAATATGTGAAGAAATTTGATCACCTCGATTGGTCTTCCCCGAATACTATGATAACTGAGAATTTTTACCCGACTTCGAGGAAGCCAAGGAAGGGTAATGAAGTTAACAGTCTATGTATGCAGAACTCACAGAGATTTGTCCGGACCGTAGCAAGTGAAACAATGTGGTCTCTGCCTACCCCTACGGGAGAAAGGCGTGACCGAATCAATGTGTGTCATTCAGAGAATATCTTTACAAGAATGTTGATCTAGACAAGCACTATCATTTCTCTCTAGGAAGTAGTGTTGTAGGACCAATAGTTTTAGAGTCATTACCATTTTAAGTTTGACAGCTGTTATCCGAAATGTAGATCTTGACGAGTACTATCATTTATCTTCAGGAACGAATGTTTTAGGAGCGATCGTTTTAGAGTTATTACAGTTTCAAGTTTGATAGCTGTCATCGGAAATGTACATCTCGACGAGCACTATCATTTCTCTTTAGGAACTAGTGTTCTAGAATCAATAGTTTTAGAGTTATTACAGTTTTAGGTTTGACAGCTGTCATCCGAAATGTAGATTTTGATGAGCACTATCATTTCTCTTCAGGAACTAATGTTCTAGGAGCGATCGTTCAAAAGTTTGACAGCTGTCATTCGAAACGTAGATCTTGACTAGCACTATTATTTCTCTTTAGAAACTAGTGTTCCAGAACCAAACACGCCATATTTATAATTCGAGATGACGAAAGGACCACGATAACGAAACGAATACGTTATTGGTACAGAATCAGAAAAAGGGGAGGGGCTTACACATCAGCGGTCAAAATTTGTTTGACTAGGTCGACTTCCTATTTCATTCACACGCGTTATATCTGTACTTAAAAAAGGTAGACAGATATATGTGAGTGAACTATGTCACATAAGAAGGAAAGATTCGAACTGTTGGTAAAAAGAAACAGTCAAATTTGACGTCTCATGTTGACATCTACTGACATCGCGCCGCACGCTGCACGATGGGGGCAAATTAAAAAAAAATGTAGAGAAAGTTCATACATCGGAGCTAACATTTCGGGCTTGGATTGCGGGTTTTGCCCCCTATCTTGCAGTGCGCCGCGCGGCGCACCTCTTCAATGTGAATCGGCACTAAGACTGAAAAGTAATTATTAAACAAAACAAAGACGAAAATAGAAATAACTAACATTAAATTATCCTAAAACACAAATCTAAAAATATACATGTACATGGCTATCCCTATTCGTTGGCCGAGGAATGAGCCAGCCCTGCGCTCACCGGTGAAACGAAATAAGCCATCCCTTAATTTGGCGAAAAGCTTTATAGGATTGGTTATGAATAGAATGTAATTTAATATACAATTTACATAAATAGATGAATACCTATCTAATTAAATTGACAGTTTCCAAGGCTTGCTTTTGTAGAAGTAGATTAAAAGGAGGAAGGTAGGTAAGTAAAAGTCAATTTAATAAGCAAGGAGCGGCCTTTGAGGGAGGCAAAATTATTTCCAAGAATTCTAGCCATTCATCTATGAAAATATCCTACAAAGAAGCCACAAGCTCTGTAAGTCTCTACTTAAGCTCTGTTTATATTTCAGACACAGTCAAATTTAATCAGGAGCTTTCTGTTTTTTCAGTTTCTTTTTTCAAATTAACTGTGCGAAGTCGGAGCGAACCGCTAGTTCCTACTACCCATCTCTCTTCTTCTTAGTCGGACAGTCTTGTCAGAGTGGTCGTGGTTGCGTAGACGAGGTACCCGGAGATATGTTCACCGCGTCGTAGACTTTCCCGAGGATTGCTATCTCAGCGATTTGCTTCCATTTCTGTCGGTTACAGACGTTGCGAGTCCATTGGACCATGGTGGATTCTGTAGTTTACTTTATCAGACCAGTCCACCGAGTTGGTGATCGGCCTCGTGCCCTCCTGCATTCGACCTGGCCCTGAATGACCAATATCTCCATTGAGTTCTCATTTCTGTAGATGTGACCAAAGAACTAGAGTATTCGTAGCCGTAGTCTTTAATTTGAAGTTCTTTGAGAATGGACACATTGGTGCGAAACGCTGTCCACGGGATATTTAGAAGGCGTCTCCAGCACCACATCTCTAATGCGTCGATTTTACGGCGATCCTGCAGTCTCAGGGACCATGATTCGGCGCCATAGAGGAAAATTGGGAAGGCTCTACTATCTCCAGAACTGGAGATAGTAGAGCCGAGGTAGATATAGCTCTGTACAACTTCGCAGTTTGCTGTGTTCTGTACGCCAGTTCCAGTTTGTTCAACCCGGTCCACTATCATCATCTTCGTCTTATCTCGGTTGATAGCAAGTCCGAATTTAAGGCTGGTAGTTTCTAGACGAGTCAGAAGTTCTTGCATGTCTTCTCTAGTTGGTGCGAGAAGGGTTGTATCATCAGCTTACCTAAGGTTATTTATCACGCGTCCCCCAACTGATATTTCCTTATCCCAGTCCTCCAAGACAATGCGCATGATGTATTACTGTGTAGATGTTAAACAGTAACGGTGACAAGATGCATCCCTGTCGTACACAGGCCTCGGTCTTAAAATTTTCAGAAAGGGCATCATCCACTCACCAGCTGCGGTGCCGTCTTCATACAGGCTCCTCAAAAGGGCTATTAAATGAGCCGGTGCACCCATTTCACCAAGCACCTTCCAAAGGTGCGTCGATATCACCGTGTCAAACGCATTGCGGAAATCCACAAAACAGATGTAAAGGGTTGAATTAAACTCAACCAACTTGTGGCCTTCTCAATAATCTGACGCAATATAGGAATAAGTTTCCGAGTACCTCTTCCCCTTACAAATCCGGCTTGCTCAGGAACTATTTGCTCTGAGAGGTAGGCCAACAGTCTTGCATTGATTATGTGAAGCATCACGTTACTAGCATGCGATATTAATTATACGAGTCGGTAATTGTTGCATTTCTTGGTGGACCCTTTTTTGTGCAGCGGAATAAAGATGGAGTGCGACCAGTCATCAGGCCATAAGCCAGTCTTCCATATTTTACTGCAGATAGTAAATAAGATATCCTCTCCAGATTCTCCCATCGCCTTGAATACTTCGATTGGAATCTCATCACATCCCACCGCCTTATTGCATTTAAGGCATCACGGTCGGGTATTTGTGGAAAGAACAAGTGAAACCCGGTATAGAATTGTTGAAAAAAAGTTATTTGCAGTATTCCCTCCACACATTCACGATGTCTTTTATATCCGCAACCGTCGTTCCAGCGGAGTCCTCAATAGCCCATGTCTTGGGTTTAAATTGGCGTGTTATATATCGCACCTTATCATGGAGGTCCTTGGTTTGGTATTTATCAGAATGCCGCTCCAGTTCATCACATATTCCTCCCAGATGGTCATTACGGTCACTATGGCAAGCAGATTGTATGATAGCTGACTTAGCACTTAGCTCAGTAATGCTAGCGCCACTGGCTTAAAGTTTTCGGCGCTCCTCAATCAAGTGCCAGGTATCTTCAGTCATCCAATGCTGTCGTTTTTTGAGATGGTTTTTGACTGCGATTTTGCAATTGTATACGCGATATATTTCTTAGCCAAAGTCCACAAGGAATTAGAGTCAGTGCTCCCAACATCCGCTCTCCATGCGGCATGTCCGTCCTCCATCGAGGTGATTAAAGAGCCTGTGTCTTTCACTTCCATTCTCTTAGAGGTTTTAATTTGTCTCGCTCTTTGCAGTTTCAATCGCAGATTCCCAGCAAGCAGTTGGTGATCAGAACTACAATCAGCACCGGGCAGAGTATGCGAATTGGTTACAATTTATTTAGGTTAGCTTCGCCATCTAGATATAACTAATATGTAATTTATCTGATTGCGATATTTGCCGTCAGGGGAGGTCCAGGTATATTGGCGTCTAGGATGGTGTTTGGACATCGTGTTCACGTGGGCATGTTGTTGTCCGCAGCGAACTCTATAAGCCTCTCACCTCTGGGGTTACGAACACCAAGGCCATACCTCCCAACAATATTCCGATTGCCTGTATCGAAAGTGGTGTTTCCTACCTCGACATTAAAGTCTCCAATAATGAGCAATAGTTGGCAATCCTCTGTTGGAAGTCCTCTATTTCTTCATCCTTGGCAGAATTTGTAGGAGCATAAATCTGAAAAATGTTGAGTGGGGTCGGTGATGCGCTAAGTTTAATGGAGATGATTCTATAACTAATAGGGTGGTAGCCAAGCACTGAGTCTTTCCATAGTTTAGGAATTGCAACAGCCACTCCCGAAAAACTACTCTTATCATTACCGGAAAAATAGATAGTGTGCTTTTATGAGTCAAAGTGGCCCCTACCCTTCCAATGTGTCTCGCTGATTCCTGTTATGGTGAGATTGCATCGCTCAAGTTCCCGTTCCAAAATTTAAAGCTTTCCATCGCCGAGAAGTCCTCGTACATTCCATGTACTGATGCGATGGTCTTTTCTAAAGTTGACGTTTTTTCTTCCAGTAGCATTTTTTCCATAAGATGCCTGGTTGCCTGCATCCTCATGGCCGGTAACCCATTTTACACCCTCAGCCCCGGAAAGCTTAGGACGCCGGTCGCTACGCTACGCGGATCGCCAGGCGGTCTCAGATTTCCTTTATTCGTACTCATCATGGCAACTCTCATGTGATGAATAATGTAGTAGGTTCCCGTTACTTTCTTCATCGCGGTACTTTAACCTCAGTGGCTATAGTAATCCAAGAGTGAACCGGTTCAGAACATATGGTTCTTGCGCTTCACATCGGTACTGATGGCTACCGCTGACCTCCATCAGGATCCAGGTACTACGCCCCTGTGGCTCGCCTCCTCCGCTGGTTTGGCCGTTCCGACAACTGCTGTCTCCGCCATTCTCCACCGTTGAAGTATTCACCCGTAACCCTGGGCACGGGCTCCGCGCTATACCCCGCAGTACTGGGTCCCTGCTGAACTTCGCCATCTACGCACTCCGGCCTACTGAAGTGTAAGATGCCCACCCCCGCAACGAGGACGCGCCAGACAGGAATTGCAAGTGAAGAGTAGAGAAGGTGACTCTACTCTCCCAGGGGCCGGGTTAATGGACATGTATTATCCCACGTCCAAGAGCCAACTACTTTCCACCAAGGATGCCGAAGATCAAGGAAAGCTTTTTTTTATACCACTGAGGTGGCAAACAAGCTTACGGCACGCCTGATGGTAAGCAGTCACCGCAGCCTATGGACGTTTGCGATACCAGGGGAATCACCCACGCGTTGCCGACCCCGTTAGAACCTTTAAGGAGACGTAAGAAGAAGGACCTCATTTCCTCTCCGGTACAGCCGGGTTTGAAGGTCTGGAGGTCCTTATACGTACGATTGGCCTTTTTGCTTGCATATTTGGCCCGTATGTATGTTTGCATGTATGTCTGTTTATATGTTCCTACTACTAAACGGTAAACCGATTTTCACAATTTATACCTCTTTTGATTCGTCTTGGTGGCGCAAGTATCACTGGGTACATTAAAATTAAAAAATTCAAAATGGCGGATTGATGGTGCCATATTGTGAGGTCAAACCTTTTTTTTTCTCCGAAACTCGACGTGGGGGTATCGAAATGAAGGGCTTAGATATAGAGATGATTTAAAAAATATACATACATAAATTGTATACTTAAAAGTAGTTTCCAATGATTACTTACCTATTTAATTATAACAAACTGCTTTTTATTACTTTTCAGTTTTTAATAGCAATCGGGGTTTTTAGCTTTTGTATTACTCTTTTCACTTTGAGGCGATGTGAGCTTCCTTTATTCTCATTTCTTTGAATAGACTGAATAAAGAATTTTCATTCACCAAGTCGAAAAATTACATTACCTAAGTATAGGTGTAATGGGAAGGGAAGGGAAGAATGAAAACAAATTCTTATAGCTAATATGTCTATGACAATATAATCTAATTTTATCCTGCGCGACTTCGTTCGCGTGGTATCCTACACCTAATCTACACCTACCCTACACCTACCCTACACCTTACCAACCCTGCCCCTACCCTACCTACACCTACCCTATACCTAGGTGCAAGAAAATAGTTTTAAGTAGTTTTTAAGTTTATTTATTACAAACAATCAAATATTTTCTCTATAAAATATTAGTATGGATTACTATAATATATTTGTGAAAATAGGCAGCGGCATTGCGCCTGCTTATAAAAATACATACATACATACATAAAGCTCACGCCTGTGTCCCACAGGTGGGGTAGGCAGAGACTATGGACCGCCACTTTGCTCTGTTCTGACACAATAAAACTTATAAAAATCTATTTATTTATTTTTTATAAAATTGCATCTTCACTTTTCCCACTGCATCGTCTTCGCTATGTTTGGCTAATTCTATTAATTAGCGACCCCAGTAATCAACGCTAAACATCGCCCCTGAAAATTAAAGTGTGCCGGTTTCGACGGAACCGGGCAACGGTCCGCATGGCGCCTCTCAACCCTTCCAGGGATCGCGTTATAATCATAATATTAACTACATTGCGTATACTAAAGTCTAAGGGTACCATTTGTTCTCGAAATTGTCTAGGTGGTGTCTCGTTTAGCAGATTACAGGTAAATAAATTGGAAGGCCATGTAGGTGGAAGTTGTATGATAGACGCAGCACAGTTTAACTGGTGATCGGTGGCCATTGTTTTTGACCTCGTTTTCGCCAAGTTGCTGCCTACCTTTCTCGGGCTTAGATTATTCTGGTAGATAAGGCTATTTTAGCTTTAAGTCCGCCATTGTATTTTTTTGTGCATAGAGTTTTAATAATTATATAAATAAATAAATCTGTAAAATCTGTAATTGGCTTTCTGATACTTAAGTTTACTTCTAATCCATGTTACAACAGCTGTTGATTTTCCTAAGAATAAATAAATATTGTCAAAAAGCAACCCAATTTACGCTTGCGACTGTAGATACCTGTTATTGCATACCCATGTTTGACTTGTATCGCTATTTTTTTGTGAATAGCGTCTTATTGTACTCGATCGACTGACGTTCGAGTTACAGTGGTAGCACAATAATTCTCTAGCAATGGCACAGAATGGGGTAAGCTCCCCTAAAATTGCCGGGATTTGCCGACGGCAGCGCGTCAAATGGGAGCAGGCAGGCTCATATCCCATGTACTTAGGTAACTAAATTTAAATATTGGGGTCCATAACAAATATTGTGTTGAAGAAACCGAGATTTATCTAAGGACATCTTTCGTATACGTACGGATACGTAGATATAGGTATATTATTGAATATGTCTTGGGTAACTTGGTGTAAACACTTTTTAATAGAACATCCGAACGGGCTGGGATGTGAAAATACCAAGAACCTTGCTTATCCTTCAGCTAGCACTCATAATTAGTCACATTCGTGTTTAAATTATATGGATTGGGTCCCAAATCGCTATCTACACCTGACCATAGGACCAGCAACGACATCCGTGCGTAAACTGTTATACTATTTAGACTATACTTCCGATTGAGCTGAAACTTAGCACACTCGTGTAAGTTCTGTGACAATACAATGTAATAATACCATCGAGCTGATCTGCTGATGGAGACGGAAGGTGGCCATAGGATCTCCTAAACTACGCATGGTAAACCCATCGAGAGATCATTGTGAATGCTCGATAAAAGCTTTCTAGGAAAAAATAATTTTCATTTGCCCTTGTTTATAAATAGAGGCAGGCAAACTAGGCAACAAGAGCGTCGGTAGCCGGTAGGCTAAGGGGTCCGACTCGTACGCCGAGGTACCGGATTCGAACCCCAGTTCCGCCATCTACCTATGACTCTTTTCTGAGTTATTTACATATTAGTTGATCACTAACCGATTCTCTTACGGCGAGGGAAAACATCGCGATGAAACGTGCACATGCAGAGGAACAGAGCACAACAGGGACATTACCGCCAAAATGACCATTGCCATAATCTCCACGCTTGGTAGGCGGGTACCCTCCAGCTCTGAACAGTAGGATATTGCAGGGTTTAAAATACGCGACAAAAAACATACGCTGGTGTACGTTATTAGCCCTCGATGTTATAAAGTTTTACGGGTGTATCTAGGTCTGTCTGTGGCGTTCTAGCTCCCGAACGATTTTCTTCTTATTTGAGTTATTTTTATTTGATAACTAGTTTGATTGAGATGGTTCTTAGCTTTACTTCATTTAAAACGATTCAAATTCGAAATATTTGACAATAGCTGGACTTTGTCGGGAGTTTTCCGACTGTCGGTCGGTTAGGTTATCGATCCTGTACTCCACGGTACCGGACACCATGGGCGTGATAAATCCGCCACCGTATTATCGCATGACTACGCTCGTGGCCATCGCTGGCGATCATTGGCTGCTGATTGCGCACACCCGCGGACCGCCGCGGGCGCCGCGCCCTTTGTAAGGAGTTAGGAGCTTTTGGTGGCAAAAAGTGCGGTATAACTAGCAATAATGGAAATTTTAATCACTAGCTTTTAAAAGCGACATCCCCGTAATATTCGGCTATAATGTTCCAGATACGTTCCCGCGAGAACCTCTTTGAATTTCGGGATAAATACAGTATTTCTGCCAAATTTAATGAAAATCAATTCAGTAGTTTTTGTGTGAAAGAGTAACATACATCCAAGCATACTTTCGCATGTATAATATTTTAGAAGGATTAGTAAGATAGTCAGTTCGGTTTCGAATCATATAGTACTAAGTAGGTCATTGTAAAGCCTAAAACAATTCTACAACTGATCCAACGATGTGGTAACTAATACTAATTGTAGTCTATCTTCTTGGTCGCGTTTCCTCCGACCCTCCACTAAAGTGGAGAAGGTGGGCGATAAATAATGATCAGACCATAATTTGTTTTATTCATCATTGGCCACCACAATCAACGGTGCTTGCCTTTGACTTGCACCAATACTGTACATGCATAGGTACCCATGTTATGGTGATTGGTACAATATTTCGCGCCATATCTTATACTTATTGCGATCAAGGTGTGCGGGCGAAGATTGGCCATTTGTTCCGCGCGCGGTGCGGAATGGCCATGACGCGTACTAATGGCCTTAATTCCATTATGTTAATCAGTGCTATTAGTTAACTGAGCGTCGGTGGCCGAGCGGTTACAGTATCCGACTCGTAAGCCAGAGGTCCCGGGTTCGAATCCCGCTCCGGCCATGTACCAATGACTGTTTTCTGAGTTATGTACATTAGTTGAATACTAACCGATGCTCTTACGGTGAGGGAAAACATCGTGATGAAACTGCACATTCAGGCGACTGGATGTGTAACTATGGTCCAATCTGGTCAGGTTCCCCTGGTAGCAGGGTCATGGAGGTCAGATGGCAGTCGCTCCACTGTAATTACCTGACCTGCCAAATCCTGGATCATGGTCAAGGCGGACCCCGGGCCCTCGTTCTCGAGAGCACAACCGGGACATTAACGCCAAGATGATTATTAGTGCTATTAGTTAACTCTATAACTAAACATCAATGTAACTCATTCGGTGTATCTAGACTTGAAAAATTCTTGAATGTGCTGGAGTGAAAGAAGATGTAGTGACTAGGATAGAGAAAGGTATGCTTAGCTGGCTTTGGCATGTAGAGAGGATGAATGAGGCTAGTGTTTCCCGATCGCGCTTCAACGCTATTCTGGGACGTAACCATGCATTTTGTTTTCTCTTGTTTCACTTGTTTGTCTGTTCACGCATCACGCAAAAACTACTGAACGGATTTTGATTTGGCTTTGATAGTTTGGTACTTGAAGTCCAGGGTAGAATCTAAGCATTGGTTCATCTAATTCGGGTAGGTAGAACCAGAGATACAACTTGATCTCCCTGTAGTACTAGCATTAATACATTACGGAGGTAATTGAAAAGGCTAAGGCGCTCGAAAGCTAAGCTGTCTTAAAAACTATTTCCACGCAGACGAAGTCGCGGGCAAAAGCTAGTGTATGTATAAACTTTTAAAGTTATCAAGTATCTGCCCACACCTATTTGTCTGTTCACGGCCTATCAAAATACTATTTGTAATGTAGCCTAGTTTGTGGGAAAACTGTTTCCCATAGCACAGGATATTCCTAGTTTGGGAAGCAGGGACTCCACTATAAACTGATTACAACCAGTACCTGTATTGTATAAAAAAAAAAGAAATAACGTGATATCTCGATCATAACATGTATTAGCTGATATTTCAATCTGTTTTTATTCTGATATGGTTGTATCCTGATATGTTAATAAAGATTATTATTATTATTACCTATTTTTTTAGTTGATCATCTACTGTTGTCCAATTTCAGGCCTTGGCCATGTCAAAAATTTAATAACATTTTAAACCACATAGCTACACATCATATCCACGACAAGCATTGAATACCAATGCAAACCACCACCGAGATCCATTTAATTCTCTTTCATTCCATTACAGAAACCACTGCTACCCCATAAGAATGCTAACACGCTCTCCTCAGGGGTTGTAACAGCCGTAATTTTTTACCCCCCGATAACAAAGAAGCAATAGTACGTCAACTGCAGAGCCAAATGTTCGGCGCCCCTGCTTTTCGCGATATATGGCGTCACAGACATGACGTTAACGTGCATTATCGCAAGTCACGATAACATGTCTAGTTTTTGCGACAAATGCGTTTGTTTATCGCGATTAACACGCGTTAACTTAGTAGACAAAGCAAATGGATGTGAGGGGTGATGATAAGATTTTTCGACGGGGATGTTTCGACGACCTGAGTGATTCAGATGGTTAAGACGGTCGCCACGCAGATGTCCCGGGTTCGATTCCCGGCCGAGCAGAAATTGAAATTATGAATTTTAGTTTGTGTTACGGGTCTGGGTGTAGTATGTATAATTAGTATGTATTTAAAAAAAAAAGGATATAAGTAGTTCATCAGTTTTCTGGCATCCATAACACAAGCTTTGCTTACTTTGGGGCTGTGTGAATTTGTCCAAGCATATAAGCATAAGCATATAAGATGTTGTCTCTATTTTGTGACCTAGATGTGAGAGGGTTTTGTTTGGAAAGCGCTTAACTGTATCCATCTGCCAATTTTTATTCCAAATAAGCTGCTTGCCAGCAGTTTCATTGGCGTGAAAATTTTATATTTTCCTTGAATCAAACAAGCTTGGCACTCGGGAGTGTTGCTTCGAATCTGTGAAAGAATTACGAAATCGTGAACCGGTTCAGCAGACTTTATTTACAAAATTAAATGGCTTATAAATCACACTATTCGTACTGTTTTAAATGTGATATGCCGGTTCTTTGAACCTAAAAACAGTCACGATCTATCACACCATAGACCACCAATACTCTGTACTGTAACATGATTACATTATACATACTTAAGAATAAATTAGGTAATGATACATTATATAGAACAAATAGAGTCGACGCGACTTCGTTCGCGTACACTTAGTTGCTTATAAACCTTCATCTTGAATCACTCTATCTATTATTGCGTACTTTAAAAGATCTATGCGTACATAGATACATAGGGACAAACGATGAATTATAAGTATAAGGCGGACACTAGGACCTATATATTCTACGTATTAGGTACTGCTGTTTCTAAAAACCTTTACATTGTACCCATATTAAATTATAACCGAATTTGTAAAAAAACCATCTGAATAATTTTACAATAACATCGCTGCGATACAATTCGCCCACGTAATATGAGATTAAACAGCTAAATAAATTAGTACCAACCTACACATTCGATTCAACATTATTTGCTAATTATAGAAGGATTTTCAGTTTTTCATTTTCATTTTTACAGTTATTAGGCTACATAGGTTGGTATTTTTCTACCATATCAGTCTTGGCCATTTAACACAAACACAGTGTGGTAACTCTACTTGTATCACATCCAACAGTACACGCCAGATTAGGTTGAACAGAGTCCTACAGTTAAGATTAGTTTTTATTGCCTAGGGAGGCACACGGTCAACCTGAAAGATAGTGGTCACTATCGCTGATAAACATCTGCTATCTGCAAACTACCTAAGCGAGTTGTTAGCTACCTTTTTGATGGCAATTATTTTTGCTCTGGGCTAGTGAGAAGAAGCCCAGAGACGGGCCATCGCGTTAAGCTATTAGATATTCCCGCCAATAATAACGTATCCGATTATTGCACTGTATACCTACAGCCAATCCATTCATTAATCACCTACCCGACGTCATCGCCACCGCTGGCGCCGCCACGTCGCGTCGGCCCGCGTCGTACGTCGCCCCCCGTCGCCTCAGTGCTCCCGTCAGCACGGAATACTGAACTAATGCCGTCAGGCCCCGACGCCGTTGCTAGGCGACCGACAGACAGGGAGGCTGGCCAATCGATCGTTGCGCCATTCATGAGGAATTATTGGACAGATTCCCGACAAATGGTACGACGGTGGAGAGTTAGAGACCGTGTGCTACTGTTCGTTTACCGGTGGCTAGTTTTTATTGGATTGCCTTAGTTGCAGTAAAGGGTTGCACATTTATTATCTGTAGCTACTGATGCATTTCTTTACAAGTACCTACTGTTATTATAAAGAGGAAACGTTTGTGCTTATGTTATTTGTTTGTAAGATTGCAAGTTGGAGTTTGGGGTTAACTCCCAAGCGACAAACTAATTTTAAAATTATTTTACAAATATTAGCTACCTTACAATAGTCAATAGTTCACACTACTGTACACACAATACTGTAGGGTGTACTAAGGTATCGTAAGATCGCATAAAAATAAGAGGATCCCCATGATTGTTGAATGTTTACCTAAAACCTACATCATCGCACATTTTCAACCTATCACGGAAAAAAAACAAACGAAAACTCAAAACAAACATTGCTCGATTTCATTCCAGGGTCGGTTTTACATGAAAATCGCATTGTTTGCCAAGCGAAATCCGCTTTTATTGTTAACAAGTAAGTCGAGATCCGAGCCAGGTGGAGAGGCGAGACGGTAAGACCAACTTATCTAATTTGCTTTTTCAAGGTGCCCGACCGGATGCGGACAGGGTAAAGGCGGTTCAGCGACATTTGAGGCCTGTAAGTGTGTTTTTGACCTTTGGAAGGTTAATGCACTCTGATTTTTGCTACTGTAACAGCGGGAAAATGGGGGTTTATAAAGGGTCTTAGCTGAAACTTAGGTAAAAATTTTATAAAGTTTGGAAATTATGGAACTTTTGCGTACCTCAACAAAGCTTTAACAAACAGTCTATGCGATCATTTTATCATATTACCAGCGGCGACATGTTCACTTTTGGATAAAAGCCTCACTCGAGTTTTAAAACTGAAACTCGGTGTTGCGCCTGCCATCCATCGGTTCTGCGTGAGTTTTATGAGTTGTCGTCCGAAGTCATGAATCGGACGGCGTGGTCTACATTTACCACATTAGGGTGTCTGTACGTTTGTAACTAAGGTCTCACTTTGTTACAGTTTATTTATTTTATCATCCATAATCCTTTGCCATTTTCTTTGTCAGGGTACGTAAAATCGGTGTATTTTTTTATGTCGTACGGTACTATAGACAAACAGGCAAGCCGGATGGACCTGATGGAAAGTGGTCACCGCGACCTATAAATATTAGCACCATGGACTTACTACCCAAAATGGCACATTCAAAACTTTGGCACACGTCGCTCTGGCAGCAAAAAGGCAAGTGCCCCTCCACTGCCAAAGCCACGGTTCCTCAAACATCCATCCTATTCAGGCGACTGAATGTGTAACCATGATGTGGGCAAATGCCCCTCCACTGCCAAAGCCACGGTTCCTTAAATCCCCACCATATTCAGGCGACTGAATGTGTAACCATGATCCAGTGTGGTCAGGTTCCCCTGGTAGCAGGGTAACGGAGATCAGATGGCAGTCGCTCCACTGTAATTGCCTGATCTGTCAAATCCTGGATCATGGTCTGGGCGGACCCAAGGCCCTCGTGTGCTGGAGATTAACGTCAAGATTTTTTTTTATCATTCTGTAAGGTGGTAACACTCCCCCAGTTGGGCGGCTCCAATTACAACGGGATAGGTATCCCGCTCTATAAAGGTAAGTATTAGCATTCTGCTTCAAAGTAAAAGGGAAAAGAAAGTCTACTTTATAGTATTAATGTAACCGCGTCCGGAAAATCTCCATCTTTGAGAGGGTAGATAGATGCTTGTATAGCTAGCTTTCTAAAGTTTGATTGTCTTGCCGAAAGCTTTGGAGATCGCTCCCTGCCCTGAAGCACTTGATAATGTAAGCTTTGCGGACGTGGTAATTAATTTCGAGATTATTAAATGTATAGTAGAAGAAAACGCCTTGAACAGTTTGCACTAAGTGGCGTGCCTTGGCGTAAGCCATATAGCTTGGTCTTAATCTACAGAATTGTGTACAGTACTTATACTTCTAATACCTAACAGTAGGTACCTAGTTTATCGCTACAGTGATGTAAATGCGAATATAACTCTGTCTGCTACGCGTTCACGACTGAAGTGCTGAAACGTTAGGTATAGGTGAAATTTGAAATGGTGATGCGAGTGCTGAGCAAGAAGATCGGTGAATTATGTATGGCCGGTCGCACTTGATACTGGGCGTAATAGACTGTGGGGGCACCGTAGGTTATCCTTCGCCATCGAGTACAAGAAAAAATCCACTTTGTAGCTGTGGTAGACGTTTAGGAGACCCACAAAACATTTGACTGCCTGTGCACAACCTGGCACAAATAAGATTTTTTTTTAGTTACCCAAACTTCGACTTTTTGTAGCGATTGTACTTACATAAGCAAAAAACCAGACTCCCTGACATTCTCTTGGCAGTTTCGCTTTTCAGCCACATTATAGTCACCAAAAAGAGAGTATCTAACTAATTATTTATTTTATTTATGCAGTATTTTTTTTTCTTTGATTTTAATCAAGTTTTTTCTTTGGTATTAACCATATACATACACGTTAAGGTTCAACTAGTCGCGGGCTCGAACTCACTCGTGGGCGCGGCCAAAAAGCACGCTGTCTCACCTAGCATTGTGTCTAAAAGAGATAGAATCAGTTATGAGCAGTTAGCAGCTAGACTACACGCATACGTCTAGTCGCACGCACACAAACACCGTGCCGAAGTCTGCCGAACTGAAACGATGTTAGACGATGCACGGCTTTCAACGCCGCACCGCTGTGCCGGTCGGAGTGGGGGGTGTTAGGTTTATTTTCGTTACGGAATTTCTTGATTCGGTCGCCGCGCTCAAAGCCCGCGATAAAAGCTATGCAATAGCTTAAAAACATATATTTTGTGCCAGGATGTGAACGGGCAGACCCACATTTTGTGGGTCTCCTAAATGTCTACTATCGCTACCAGGTGGAATTTTTCTTGTACTTGCTGACGTAGGGTAACCTACGGCGCCCACACAGTCTATAAGGTTAAGTAAATAAAAAGCTATAATAGCGCTGTACCTCATTTTTCTTTGATCCCCTGTATAGGCTGTTCGTTCGACTGTATCTACCTACGCACGAGTACGAATCGCATTCCGACCCTTTGAGCTCTGGCATCTCGCACACTTGGTACGTACTATTTGTACCTACGTTACGCAGAATTCATATGAACGGGAATCTATTCAAAGTGCGATGGGCCTATTATAGGCTGATGATCACTGCAATGTGACAAAATACACTAAGGCTGTGGAATGAACTCCCTGGAGAGTACAACATGGAGTTCTTCAAGAAAGCGGTAAAAAGCATTTTACGGGGTCAGCAACGCGTGGGTGGTGCCTCTGGTATTGCAAACGTCCGTAGGCTACGGCGACTGCTTACCATCAGGCAGGCCGTAAGCTTGCTTGTCACCTAAGTGGTCTAAAAAAATTTACCAGCCAACTGATTGTGACCTAATTTTCCTTACTATTCATTATTTCGAATTTCTCCGATGTTGAACAACGCTAGAGTAAATAGGCTGTTTCCAGACAGGCCACCTTCGGTTGTGTCGTCGTTTCCCAATCCCATCAATTGAGATATCGGTCAATTGACTGCCTAGGCAAATTGCAAAAAAAAATTTATGAAATTCGTTCAATCTTGTTGATGATAATTATAATTACACAAATCCAACAGGAGGCGTTCGCACGCGTAATCTGTTTACCTACAATCCCAATGGCCATTACGTCATGTCAATAGGGTTGACACGGAACAGTGAATGGATTATGCACTGATGCAATTAGCTGCACACACCAGTGCAGGGTTGATAACCCTACTGCAATAGGTATATCTGTACATAGGAAGCTGATTCGAGTGTCTGACTGATATTTGGCTGGTAAGGGAAATTTCTACGGCAAGCAATGAGAATGGGGAGTATAGTATAGAGTATAGAGTACAAGAATGGGGCAAATAGGTATAGATAGTTCAACTCAGTTGTGCGCGCGGCGCTATGTGTGCGTGCGCTTATAAATATACAGCTTTCATTTATGTGGCAGTGACGCGACCACTTGGCGTGCCAATGGCGTGGCGTCATTGTGACGTGTCTGTATATGTACAAGGTTTACCCACAAATAGGGCCCCGCGCACAACTGAGTTGAAATATCTGTAGGTATATGTAAGGTATTATCAAAATAGGTAATCTTGTTTAGTCCTTTAAAAGTTTTTATAACAAGCTTGTTGAAAATTAGGTTACGGGATTTTGGCTCGGAAATGGATTGAATATAATTTTGATGCACAGGGTCATATTTGAAGCATAGTGAAAAGTGACCTACAATTGTTAACGTATCTGATGAACAGCTACGATTTTATACCTCTACATTATCAACCTAAAACGCTTTAGGTAATTAAAAGTTGCCATATAATGAATACCTAAACCAACATATATCAGTCCCAAGGGGCGTCGCTAGGTAATATATCCAAGTTAACCCGTCCGAAACTGCGGCACATCGTTAAAAATACAAAAGTCGGACGTGGGGACATTTTAAGTGGGTTCGATTTCCATACTAAATTTATTTTACGTTCTTTTATTCGTTTGGGTGTTTAGTTATTAAATTATTGTTTATACTCTTAGTAAATGTAGGTATTCAATGGTGCACAAAATGGGTTTCTATAGGTTAATGATTTATAATAAAGCCTTTATATCGAAAAATCCACAATAAGGCGCTAGATGGCGTCGTTTTTTTTATTTCATTATTTTCTTTTTCATTGCTTTGTTTTATATTATCTACATGTAGAAATCCATTTCACGCTCATTTGGATACATTTACTAATGGCCAATTGCACAGACATTCATTATAAACGTCAAATCCTTGAAAGAATGAATAAATAAGGGTACATAAAATTTGTATAAAAACGTTCCCCCTTAAAATGCCATTTTCGGCGGGAATGGCTCGGTCAACAAAATGGCGGCTGCTCTCTTAAGATGGCGGCGGCGTTCCGACTCAAGTAGTCTTTGCCAATTCAGACCGAATTGGCTACTTGGAAAGTAGGTGTTTAAACACTGAAACTTAATTGATTCCCAGCGGTTTGATGAACATAAATATGCAACAGTTACATAAGACAAGCCATTGTTAGAGCTGATGTCCACTCACGCGGAGCAGTACACTGCGCGGCGCACCGCGCGGTGCCACGTCACAGTGACAACAAACAAAACGGTGGTGTTATTCTGGTTTTTCAAGTTAGGCAATGTTCGCACGAGAGATTTACGAGAGATTGTGAGTTAGGCAACGTTTGCTTTTTTACTCTCGTTTTTAGACTCGCATAATTATGAGCCATATAACTTCTCGGCTATGTTTTCCCAAGCGGGTGTAAAAAAGTGATAGGAGATTTTTTTCATGTGCCGACTCAAATGCAACGAAGGGAAATGTAGATCTCGACGAGCACTATCATTTCTCTTGACACATCTACTGACATCGCACCGCACGCTGCACGATGGGGGTAAATTTAAACAAAAAGTAGAAAAGGTTAATAGATCAGAGCTAACGTTTCGGACTTGGATTGCGGGTTTTGCCCCTATCTTGCAGTGCGCCGCGCCGCGCACCTCTTCAATGTGCATCGGCACTTACAGTCGCTCTTACGTTTAGTTTATTAATCTACTATCCATCAATGCAGCTAAACACTGAGCAACGAGAAACTGAGATCCGAGAACAAATTGGCTTATTATTCTAATATTGGCTAATGGACAATATAAAAAGTAGGTACCTACATACAGACAGACGTATACGATTTCTGCACGATTTGTACCAACTGTTTATGCAACTTTGACTTCTATACTAATGACAGAAAGCTTATTATATTATTTGTTAACAAACGTACAGCGCCCGCTTAGTCATCGTGTGCGCGCACGATGCGTACGCGTTTACAGTCCGATTTGTAAGCGGCGATGTATAAACGGGCCCTAAGTAAGATTTCGAGAAACTATTTAGAGACGGATTTATTGGACTTTGTATCGCACAAAATAAGCTTTATTTAATTTTAGCAAATTCGCTCACCCCTGCTTTCTAGAGTCTGCCCACGAATATAGTTCTCAACTTGTTGAATAACTTTGAATACGTCATTATCGCAGTTGCTATATTGACTCCAATAAATCTGCGATTTTATCAATGTTAACAAGTAAAGAGGTAGGTATATAAGAGTAATATAGCTCATTATTAAAAATTACTACCTGTATCTATGCAAAACTGTAATGTAAACAAACGAACAACTATTAAAAATATTTATTGTGTGTTTTTGTGCTGTGGCAGACGTGCATACAGCCAAACTGATGGATGACGGTGACTGACGCCCATTACATTTACGATTCACATACTTAGGTTTCAAATAACACATAAACAGAACCGAAGGTGAATTGCCACTGTGATGGCTAAGTTGAAATGCCTAATTTTGCTGGCTACATCATTCAAACCGGAACACAACAATGGAAGCATTGTAATCGTTTCTTGGCCGGAGAAACAGATAAGAGGGCGTGGTAGCCCTCCATGTCAACTCTCACCAGGAGCTCGATTCTGGTACGGCAATTGTCACAGTTGGAGTCACATTACAACTGCATCACATCTCAATGGGTAATTTTATGCCACTTCGTAATCTGGTATACCTATCCGAATTACAAAACTTTTGCGCAATTCGTATTTTGATAATTGCTGGTACTTCAGTTGCATTACTAAGTTGCATATTTCTTCAATCGGATTAATTGTCAAACTGCCTTCAATTCTGTCAACGAAAACGTGTCATAGGTTTGATCGAACAATGATTTAACTTTAATGTTACTGTGATCGAGCTCATCTTAAAACTGAACTTTTGACGG
The DNA here is from genome assembly GCA_907269095.1 of Blastobasis adustella. Taxonomy (NCBI): domain Eukaryota; kingdom Metazoa; phylum Arthropoda; class Insecta; order Lepidoptera; family Blastobasidae; genus Blastobasis; species Blastobasis adustella. The sequence goes on from OU026122.1 coordinate 15,188,941, forward strand.
TAGGCTGTGTTGGAGTTCAGGCCTAGTATAGAGCCCGACTTATAATTTCATAATTAATGTGAAACAAGAGAGACCATAGTGCCCCTAACGATCACAATAACGATATCAGCCAGAAGACGCCCACTGCTGGGCATAGGCCTCCCCCAGAGATCTCTATAAAGGCCACATATATGGTTCAAATAAACTGCACTCCAATCGGAGTTAATTTGAATACAACTTAACCGACAGAAAAGACGGATAACCCCGACCAAGTTTACATATACTCATATATTTTCTAAACTATTGAACCGATTTTAAAGAAAAGATAACCATCTCGATTAAACTGTCTTTTAAATACTGAAAATCGCATCCATATCGGTCCAGCCGTTCTGGCGCTACGATGCCATATATAGACACATAGATACCGAAAGTCACAAAACCACAGATACACACGTTAAATTTATAACACCCCTCTTTTTTTGTCGGGGGTTAAAACAACCTAGGTTAGTTAGTTTTACCTTTTCTGCACATCGCATCGAAGGTGTTTATAGTTGTCGATCTTCCCATTTCCGGGCGTATGCTGCAATATCCGGACAAAGTGACGTCATAGGCGCCTGCGACGCCGAGGGAAATCATTTCCATTTCCGACGGCGTATGCGCAGAGTGGACGCGATTTACAAGTGGATGGATAAACGTTTGAACTTCGCCATTGGATTAGTGTAATCTACGTGGCTCTAGTGTGTTATATAAGAATCAAACTTTGTAAGCAGATTAGCTTTATCTGCTTCACAGGTGCAGGGCGCTACGAAACGCATTATTATATCGGAGGGTCTGTGAGGGATACAATTCGTAACGAAGAAGTACGACACAGGATCAAAGTTACAGACAGCGCACATAATAGCAAGCTAAAGTACCATTGAGTTGACCATATCTGCCAAAGAACGACATCGGCTGAGGTATATGTTCTTAGTGGAGATTGTGACTTGGCAAGCGTAGTTTGCTCTCCGGCCAGGTGGAGCGAGGAGTTGTGGAATGTTGCATGTGGATGGAGCCCAGGGTGCATTGGCGCTCATTGCGGGAGGCCTGTGTCCTGTAGTATGCTTGTGATGAGGATGTCGGTAATTATACCAAAAGAAGAATAGAGCCGAAGGCAGAAGACGCAGCGTAGATATAATCGTTATACCTTATAAGTTAGGGTAACGCTTATCTGTCGTGAAGTTCGTGCGTTCGTGGAGAGCTATAGAATGGTGCCATCGTGGTCGAGTTCGTTGTTCTCGCCTATACTCAACTGCGCAGGTGTTCCAGTGACAACGTTCCTCGGTTTGTAATTTCCGCTATCTTAATTTATCCTTTGTTGGACGATACTACCGAGAACCACTATCAGTACCAGAGTGCACGTTCTATATCTAGGCAAGCGCATCGTCACTTACCACTACTTACTTTCTACTTAATTTCAATTAATCTGTATATAAGTACAACCACAGAAATAAAAATATTCCCCGAAGAAAGTAAAGCTTGTGTTGTGGGTGATACTACTTGAATTACCTATACAAAGAACATCTAGACGTGTACGTATACAACACATATTTTAAGCGTAATCTTAAACTGACTATTTTTGTGTGGCTTGTGTCATTCGATAGTCTCTGCCTTCCCCTGTTGGATATAGCCATGAGAGTATATATACTTTATGTATGTAGGTAAATAGGTATGTATGTAATTTAAAACCGAATATTTACCTCAACGCGTTAACACGCCGGAACCGCAGTCTGCTAACCAAAATGTACAGTTCATTCCCACCCTTCAGATGCAGTTGCCTAAAAATGTAACAAGTTTTCCACCCGCGTGAACTGGAAATGTTTCCAGCTGTGAATGCGGGCGGGGGTGGATTGCAGCGAAGTGCCCGTTACTAAAACATTTTTCATCTACTTGAGCCATTTTTGGGGGTTGTGTATCTATATCACACCAGATTATTAGCACGTATAACCGGAGTAAATTTGCTATTTCTAGGCGGGCGCGCTCCAGAGTCACTGTCCATAAATAATAATTTGTCACTTGTGTATAATTTTGGCCAATGCGTAATGGCGAGGCATGAGGACGAAGATCTGATTAGTTAGCATTCACTGAATTTTCTGGAGCGAAATCTTGAACCTCCCAAGGGATGTTCAGCGTATGACAGATGTACAGATACTTTGCTATTTTGTTTTAAATACCCTACTCAACTAATAGTATTCGGCTTTGTCCAGAGCGTAAGGACACCTGTATAGTGTAGGCACTTGTCAGGCAGGCATTGGTCAAGACGTTATCTATCTCCGCTATCTACTAACAAAAAAACTTGAAAGATTTACCTATAAGTACCAAAACAAAACTATGTACCAAGGCACTTGTACCTAATACTAACTTAGTATTCAGTACAATGACCTGGTATCATATGTGCTTGAAACGAACCTACCTAAAGTTATGAATGACGTGACTCGGATGGTGATATCCCGATAGCTAGGTATTATATTTCTTTTTAAATAAGTATATATTTTTGATGTTATTGTATTGTTGATTGTGTCCTCGTGTGTGTTTGGTTGGTCTAGTAGACATAGAGGAAAGCTGGAGTTTCTTTACTCTATCAGACTCTGATACCATGAGGCCAATGTAACTAACCTTTCACATCCGTATTTACAAATAATACAGTCTTGTCTAAATAAGGTAGCATTACTAATCTGTTCCAAGAATTGAGGCGTCTTGCACCAAATTCTTAAATGCATTTAAGTTGATACTTAAACAAAAAAGATGTTTAAGAATTTGGTGCAAACGGGGCAAAATATGTTGGCCGTTTGGTGTCCGGCAGAGTAGAATAGCACCAACCCGTTACGCTCGTGGGTGTCGTCTAAGGCGACTGATGTTTTCGAGGCAAAACTTGTCCGTTGGCTGGAAAATGGACAGAAGCGTTTTCCATTGTTATATTTATAACACTGCGATCTCCAAACTCACTGCCAAGCGAGGAGATTATAGCTATAGCTTCTATAGACTATAGCTTCGTGGGAGAGGCCCTGTTCTGCGGTAGACAGTTGGCAGTACCGCGCTACAAACTGGTACTAAACTATCGCCATTTTGAAATATCATATTGTTGTCAACAACAGCGCCGTCGCCATCGTGTCTGTCAACATAATAAAATAGGTATTTAATTTTGAAATTGTCAATATGCGTTCTCACAGTTTGAGTGCATTGTGATACATACGTTTCTATGATTGGCAAATATTGCTCACTCGCTATGCGATACTTGATCAACCATACAATACATTTAATGTATGCTAAGGCGATTATGCCTCTCTGCAGCTAACTGTACCTATGTGCACTCCTGACCTAACCCCATAAATCTTTCCGTGGGAGTTAGAAAAGTTATCATATAAGTTCGTCGCAATTAGTAAATACTGATAACATAACCGGGATACCTAGTTTCTGACCTAATCTAAAGTTTACTGAGACAATAAAGTGGTTACTTGAAGCAGTTAATTGAAAGTTTATTAGTATTGCTTACTCAATACTTCTCATACCTAAAACCTAATTAATTATAACATACTAAAAATACATAAACATGACTCGTTGTTATCTAGCTAGGTCGATAGCCGCAGTCGTCATACAATATTAGATCCACGAAGATTGTAGATACCTAAAGTTACGATTTGGCTGGAGCCTACAAATCGTTAGTTGCACTTGATACTAAATACTAATCCTTACGCTGTATAAAATAAAGTGACCAAGTCTCCCGCACCCAAAAGCGGGGTGCGGGAGACTTGGTCAGACGTCCGACCAAGGTCAGCTCGATCGCGCATCCGAATTAATATAAAAGCGGCTTAATTTTGTATATCGTAAGGATTAGTTTCGACTGACGGTTGGTCGGCTCCAGCTAAATCGGAACGTCTATTACTAGTTTAACTCTCCACAAGTAGGTATAGTGTACCAACCTAATAAAACTCTCGGTACCAATATGAAAAACCAAACCCCAATTAGTTAGAAAGAGACGTAGGGATAATTAGATATTTCAAGGTCATATTTATTTGCTTTAATCTGTAAATCAGAGCGCGTATCCAGCTTTATCTACCACCTGTTTGATTAGATACATCTATTTTAAATCTCGTCCGTGCTAAAAGGATTTCTACTACTCAGTGGATTTCTGTTTGGACTGTAATGGTTATAACCATAAAATTCTTAAGTGGCTGTTATCTGTTAATGTGTATGTAATAAAATAAAATATGCTTCGAAGCAATACAGCTTTGCAAAGCGAAATGCGGCGAAGCTAACCATCCGCTACATGCCGGGTGCAGGATGCCACGCCTTTGCGACGAATGCTTTGAAAGCATATTATTTGTCTTGGCAAAGGTATGGGAGGAGGTAGAAGGAAATTTAATAGAAATTTTACAATTTAGTCGCAGCTGGCAAGGCAGAGGCACTGCAGCAAAACCGCTAGCTCACTTGAGAACCATTTTATGGACGTTATAAATATAGTGGTGGACTAAAAACCTAAACTAGGTTGTTTGTCAGACTTTTGTAAATAATAATTCAATTTTCGACTTATATTTTCGGCGAGTTTTTTTAATAAAAAGTCATCCGTACTGAAAGGAGGATACTTAGGCCTTTCAAATGTTATCCATAATTTTCTTACAAATAAGTTACCTAGATTGAGTTATGTTTACCAAAGTCGGTTACCAAACCTAGAGTCGATTTTTTGGCCCAAAAGTGTAATGAATGGGAAATAGTTAACGGCTCCCCAAAAATGCATGGAATCGTAAAGGTTATAGTCGACAGTTCACTTCGGGATTTGAGTCTCTGGCTCTACGCTTGGTAGGCGGATTGCGGTGTGGTGTGGACGGACTCCACACAAAATGCTTCTGGCCATTTTTTGGATTATGGAGGTGTGAAACAGATTCCAAGGTAGTATATGAGTTTACCTTTTATCACGCCCGACAAAATGATAGGGTTGGTTTTACTCTGCTGGTCACTATACTACCAAACTTTCTAAAAAATATATATGTCTAAATTAGATATGTCGTAAAACAAAAACGAAATAAATAAATAAAATAAATATGCTTGGACAATTCACAAAGCACCCAGCCCCAAAGTGAGCAAAGCCATTATAGGTGCCAGAAATCTGACAAACTTCTTCTTCTAACACCCAGACTCGTAACAGAACATAAAATTCATCATTTCAATTTCTGCCCGACCTGGAATCGGAGCCTCGAACATCTGCGTAGCAAAACGGCATGTTAACCAACTGAACCACTCAGGTCTATACTATTGTAGTAAAGGGGTCACAAACAATTTTAAGACCTAGAATACTTAAACAGTTTACCCAGCGCAACCGGCTTACTGCACTTTAAAAGGCTCGTTTAAAATATGCAAGTACACGAAGTCCACGGCGCCATCGCCGTAACCTGTGAACCTAGAACAGAGGGCAAGTGTAAGTTTCGCTTCGATTTTACTTGACTATCGCGTTTGCGTTTTCGTGCAAATTAGTACGAAAAAATATATAGCGCCACCTAGAGGTACGTAAATGAAGTTTTGTCTTCATACTAATTTCCATAGCAAACGCGATAGTTAAGTAAAATTGATGTAAAACTTACACTCAGCCCTCTAAACCTTTTGGGCCACTAAACACGAGATATTTAGGCAAAACACGCAAACGAAATACCGGTGAATATAAGAAAGCTCGATTCCACTGCTTCTTCCACTTCCTACTAAGGTCTCCTACTAATAGGAGCACAAACGTACGTTCTATTGCTCTTACTGTAGGCATCCAAAAACAACAAGGGATAATATTCAAATTCAACATGTATTCCTTATTCATTTAAATCATCGAGTGAACTTGTAAAGGTAGACCTACGTGTTTGGATATGCTCGATGGCCAACTCACGGGAAAATTCAAATCTTTTCCAAGTCGTAGACAGAAACTATCTGATTTGGGTACTACTCAGGATCAGAACCAACATACACCTGTATATAGAGATACAATGTAAAGGCACCGAAACCTATTCACGTCTCGTTCGTCATGGCACTACCCGAACGTGATAACAAGAGGCAAACATCCACACTTTTCGTGTTTTCAATATGACAAGGTAGTAGAATGTCTATATATATGCTTTTCAAGAATTTCGTGTCCCCACAGTCTTAATAACACCGCTCCATCGCACAAAACACTGCATTATGGCTGCGGCTACACCCGCGTCACACTGAATGTACCACGGGTTTATATTTGTTCATTTTTATAAAAAACCAAGTGCTTACCAGAATAACAATTTTTGTAGAGTAATAAATGTAACGAAATTCACGTGAAAATAGTGAGTGGCTATTCGGTAAAAACCCTATCGGCGAATCAATAACATATGACATGAATTATTTAAACAATAGTGCATGGGGTATTACGCCCCGACCAAACCAGAATCCGGTCCGGTCCCGACCAACCGGATATTATCACTTTAATCTAACATTATTTACTTGTGAAGTAGAAGTAGTGACTTCTACCGGAACAACGAAAAAATGGTAGGCAGTTACTAGACACGTAGTAGTCTAGAAAAAAAATCATCCTACGTGAGATGGCAACAAACATAAATCTGTACAAAAAGGTACTTGGCGACGAGTAAAAAGTTGGTTCGCGTAATACTATTTGTATTGTGTGAGCAAAACTGAGCAAAAGTTTTTAGAGGCACATCAAGACTTTTATCTTCCTCCTCTGTTTGTGTTCCTCATCTCTGAAGGTCGTGACCTCGCTTTTCCATAACCTTGTCACGGGCAAAGGCACACCATCTTCTCCTGTCCTCAGCACAGTGTACCGGCTCGTGGAATTTTGTATGTAAAGTGGCGCAGATCTGATCGGACCAACGCATTGGGCTACGACTTCTAGTTCTTTCGACATCTACCTTTCCAGTGACCATCAACTTCTATAAGATTCTGTAAATCTGATTTTTTTGTAGTCATTCCACGAATTAGTTGACCAACTGACCGTAATGATGATAATATATATGACAATTAGGACTGCTCAGCTAGTTCATTGTAAGCCCCGGTAACCATCTATTGGAAAGCGCAAACTACATATAATTTTGCGGTTCATAAAATTAATTAAAATATTCGTTCATACAATAAATACCCAATGTAAATAGGTATACTATAGGTGCTGACGACATACAAATACATAGATAGCGTGTGTTCTTTTACTATGAAATAAGGTAGGTATGTACGGGATGGTACATACCTACCAGCCTAAGATAAGCCTACTTTTTAATGAAGTCGGACAATGTCTAAGCACCTCCAGTGACCTTTTGCTACAGTATCGCCCTCTCTTAAGTGAATCTTAAGAGAACATTAATTAATAATTCTGCCAGCAAGTGCGACCCAACACGCAAGATAATATACGAGTCCACTTCCACAGGTGCTAACCAATGTCATTGATAAATCTAGGTCCTGATAAGGTGACGTAAATGTCACTTGGTGGTTTCGAAACGCCCTTTCTAGGTCAAGGCGTCCTTCACGGCTCTCAGCGTAGTCCTTTGAGAAATGTTCTTAAGACAGTGGGCTGATAATATTAAATTCTTGACCTTTACTTTACTCAGGACGCTGGCAAGTGTTTCAGAGTGAAAAGTGTTTATTGAATACGTTTAGATTACTACGGGAATAGGGAATAGTCTCTGTTCCTAGGCAATTTGTTTAAGTGAAGACTGTTCCAGGACAAATTGTGAAAGCGAAATAACCTTTTGAAGCTAGTGATATAGTCGGTGATTACTTATTTATTCATATGACATTTGAATGATAAGATACTGGAGAAGATGACTTCCACCACGGCGGCGGTGATCACTTTCCATCAGGTGGCCCACTTGCCTGTTTGTCTGCCATACCACATACAAAAATACGGTTTAGCTTGTAAAAGTAAATAGGTGCAAGTAAATAGTATATAGTATATAGTTAAATGTTGGTCGTATTGATTAAGCAATCCGATATTCCTATTTGGAAACGCGTAGACATTTTTGGCAGATAAACGTTTCTAGTACATAATTGAACACATGTCGAAAAATTGCACAAACTCTACATGTACGTAGTCAAATATTTTCAAAATTACTACTTTCCGATTTTAACGAAACATCGTCCCTATTAAAATTGTTTCCAAATAAAGGAAACCGATGCTACAGCCGAGCTACGATGCCACAGATACTTATAAAACCCTCTTTTTACGTCGGAACCCGGGGGTTAATAATATCTAAATACTACCTAAGTAAATAATTAAATAAAACATGCATTTATTATAACTAGAAACGCCACAACACAACATAAACAAAAAAAGAAAAAGACATATATCAACACATAACATTACATACAGTATCATTTCGCAAATTGTTGAAAGTGTTGACATTGTTACAACCAGACTACGGTTAGGGAGCCAGCCATCGCGGGGGACATTACATTATAAATTGAAAATAAATAGGACCTCGAGAATCAATCTATATGTGCACTGAGCTGACTGACGTGTATCTTATGACATCTCCACCCCCCTCCGTGCGACCCCTGGTATAAGGGTGTGACTTTCAGACGGTCGTTATCTTGTTCCCCAGTTTCCAGTTCAGCGAGGACCCCAGCTCGTGGGCCTGCCAATTACCGATACAGCCTGCGGGCACGGGATATGTAGTTGTGTTTTGCACTAGCGAACGCGTTTTCTTTGATACAATGCTTCTGTACTCTGTGGTTTCTTTAACAAATGCACAGTAGCATGCCTTGAAGGTATTTCTAACTGATGGCTGATGGATTTTATTTTGTGACAGACAGAAAAAGTGTACCTACTTTGCTAAATTATTATGTAGTCACCGCTTTCCATCAGGTGGCCCGCTTGTCTGGTTGCCTAGCGTTTAATAAAAACTAAATACAGGTTTTGGTTTGGACGATCTGAGTGGTTCAGTTGGTTAAGATGTCGGTCTGCCACTCAGAGATCCCGCGTTCAATACCCGGTTGAGCGGAAATTGAAATGAAAATAAATCTCACGCCCATAACACAAGCTTTGCCTACTTTGGGGCTTGATAGCGCTGTGTGAATTTGACCAAGTATATTTATTAATAATTTGTAGCGAATTTAGTTAAATTCAAAGCCTTTAAGCGCTTCTATCATAATTTTTATCTATTGGCAACGAGATGTCGCTCCCAGGACTTAGTATTATTATTCAGTATTGTGGTACGTCGTAGCATGTAATCCAATCTTGGTTGACTGCAACTGTCCCCCTATTATTGGGTTACCCTACCAATTCCATTATTGCATCGCAGAAAGATTTCTGATATAGAGACACCCAACAGTGTCGTGACTGACACTCGATTCATCAACTTACCTATAATAATTCAGCATCCGTTTTCCTTAAAAACTGTTAGATAAAACTCTACAACTCTATGACCTTACCTAGTGCAATCAGAATTGCATCTGACGCATACGTAAAAGGACCCACTGCGTACTTATCCAGGCATGATCACGCGCACGCAACGCACCGCACCGCAGTGCGTGTCTAAAAGTTGTATTATTTTGCTATTCTTTTAGTATAGTACTCGTACCTACTTAATAAAGCATACTGACCATTTTAAGTTCGTTATTTAATTTAATTATCAGCTTTTATTCGTGACTTCGTGAGATCAAAAGTAGGACCCTATCTCAAGTATGCCACTCTATCACTTGTGAACTATTCCGATGTCGCTTGTTGAAAGTTACATTCTAATACAGTGGACATTCTGATAAAATGGACGTTTTAATACAGTGGACATTCTGATGGAGTGGACGTTATGATACAGTGACTATCCGACAGAGTGGATATTCTGAAACAATAGATATTTTGATGTAGTGGACCAAATGCACCTAAAAAGAACTGGTTACCAACGATTAAATTATAGAGCAAATGGAAGACAGGGCGCATTGTAATGGCGTTATGGGCGCTCATTGGGTTATGGGCATCCATTAACTTTCTAGTAATAGATATTTGTATTGTATTTTAGAAGCGACTGGTAGTTTTAGAGATTACTCATATTAGTAATTAAGGATTCCACATTAATGTGAAATAAACGTGAAAGTTTGTTAAGACGTTTGTAATTTGTATGTTTATTATTCGATCATGGATTAGGACGAAATTTGGTAATAGGGTAGTACTATATTCCGTGACAGGCTATTTTTTATCCAAGCCTGTATGGACGAAGTTGCTGGTAAATACTAATTAGGACGTCCATAAGCTATGGTAACTGCTTATTATCAGGCATACCGTACGCTTGTATGCCACCTTAGTAGTATAATTTTTTTTTATAACTTTCGTAATTTCAATAACATATTGGCATCACGATATTTATAGCAAACGATGTAACCGTTGCGCCAACATCTACCTAAACATTTTATCATTTTATTTCTTCATGCCTTCCGTAAAATAATGCCCATACTATACATATACACCTAATGCATGCGTCAGTATGTTCGTAACACGCGTCGGTATGCGTCCGCTCAATTATTCATTTGCTTGCACCTCAGCGAGCGTCGGTGATGGACTTGCGATAGTGGCAAAGAATAAGCAAGGCGCAGATGTCATAGACTCAAATTGTGCCTATTGGGAGAATACTCGTTACAGTAAGATGGCTAAAACGTGTAAAATTCTTTTTTTATAGTATAATTGGCTGGCATTTGACCGCCTTTTTATATGAGGAGAAGCGATGATGCGGCAAATTAAACACATATTAAATAATTATTTATTTGCAAGAAAGTATGGTCATAAAGTAGTCATTGCTGGAGCAAGCTGGAGTCCTTGGAGTCCAGGTTATACTGTTCAGAGAACACACTAGCTGGCTTTAATTCCAAGATTAATGTAATTTATTTACTATGTTAAAAATAAACCTAATTATCTTATGAAATATATATAAAAAAGTAGACTTTTGTAACAAAAAGAGCACTTATGCTATATTTTTTTAACGGCCTCCATAATTAAGTGGAGGTATAAGCTCCACAAATAAATAATAGTAGTTTATGCAACTGACATATAAAAGGGGGTATTAAAACATGAGTGTCTGTTTATCATACGAAGCGTAGCCGGAGTATGATAATAGTTTGACACTAGTGTTTTAATACCTAATTATATGCAGTTGCATATACTACTTTATCTACACTCATATTTTTATGTTAAAATTTCGTATCTATAATTTTATCAACTTCAAAATGCTGTATCGAAAAGATATTTTTTAAAATTTTATTGACTGGCGTGAAAAAAGTGTATCCTTAAACAACTTTAAACAAACAAAGTTTTCGAATACGTAATTGGCACATTACGCTATGAGTGTAGATAAAAGTTATTTATTTCATAAAATACATAAAATTCGTTACATAATACAGAGTAGGTAACATGTCATTGACAATACACAATATTGCTGGTAAAGAGACCCTACCTGATCAACTTCAAGATCTTGCGCCTAGGACGTGTCCCACCCATGACGTGAGTTGAAAGAGTTGTTGCTACAATTGCCGGTTACTACGAGCTATAGGTATTCACATCGAAAGCTAGTAATAAAAAAAATTGCAATGTTAAATCAGCATGTTTGTTGTTGAACTACATCAAAACGTTAGTAGAAAATTATTGTCTAAGTTAATGGATAGTATATTTATTGGGTAGATCGTAAAAATGTTTCTCGTAAATTTGACGGGATGGGCTATTGAAAGAAAGAAAGAAAATATTTATTGTAGATTACGTTAAAAATGATTTAACACTAGGAGATCTCACTTGTCTATAAATGCCAATCTATGACCGAATGCTAAAGCACAGTCGGAATGTTAAAGTTTTTGCGCAGTAAAAGAGCATGGGACAAATCTTATCCTATTTTTAATTAGGCAAAAAGTCCCGTACTTCTTTCAGTCCTGGCCAGTCACGTATGTAACTACTTTTGAGGTTTTTTCCTCACAGTGACTTAAGTCTTAGCCTTTGAGTCGTAAATGTAGCCGGTAGGTCATTCAATGAACGATCTGTCAGTCTTGGACTTAATTTCCTCGTATTTTTCCAGGACCGTCACAGTTCGTAGGTATTTATAGATGGTATGATAGATTATTAAAGCATTTCTATTCATTGAGGATAGATTAGAGAAAATACAACGAAGATTCGTTGACAGTTCTAGAATGATTCTACTGAATTGATCGCTGTCTATTGATGTCTATCTGAATTCGTGACTGTACTGGTACAGTAGAATTTTAGATAATCGCGTTCACAGAGTTAGGTCTTTCATTAAAGAAATGCTAAATGCGCTTGATATCTAATTTCGTACCTCTGCATGTAGACAGACTACCCACAATTTGCAATATACATCAAAAGCTCAATACAATTTCACAAGCTACAGAAACAATACAATTTCAAACTAAGGGATATAATAAACGCATTTCTAGGTAGCTCGTACCGCCCTGTCCACATTAATTGTTTTTCGATGTAGCTCACGACACCAGTCGCCAGATTCCTAGGAAAATAAATACTATCTTTCACATTCTCTCCCATTTGACATGCCGTTGTGGAAGAGGGATGGAAGAGATCACGAGTGCATTGTAATCGGATACCGGCGTCAGATTAAGATCTAGTTAGTGGACTGGAATCTTTATTATCTTGACTCAGCCTGATATTGCGTAGAACGAAAAAAAATAGCACTTAGCTTCTAGAGTAGCTTTTCTATTTTTAGCCATTGTGTGAAATACGCAATACGTGTCGCGGCCATTCTATTTTCTGTCAAAGAATAGTAAACAGGTATTTGACAGCCCTGCAAGGTTAGGAGACGCAAGCCTCAAGATATGAGAGCAAAGATTTTGACATATACGTAGGTCTGTAAAGATTAATTAGTCAATATTATTATTCCCATTAGTTTACTTCCAATTTGCGTTTTTCCCAACTCGCATCTATTTTCGTTCATGTATTGGACCGTTCGCAAGTGCTGCAAGTGGTGGACCGACGACCTGGTAAAGATCGTAGGTACCAGTTAGATGCGGAAGGCACAGGACCGGGCTTTGTGGAGATCTCTGGGAGAGCCCTATGACCAGCAGTGGGCGTCTTCCGGCTGCTATGATGATCTGTTCTCAATACTTTCTTACGAGATCTGTCAAGACCGTAGCAGGTGGAACGATGTGGTCTCTGCCTACCCCTACGGGAAAAAGATGTGATGGTTTGAATGACCTATCATCATTATCGTCCTAGCGCTTATCCCGGCCTCTGCCAGGGTCCGCTTTCCTACTCATTCTTCTCCACTTCGACCTATGTATGTATGTAATTCAGATTTCCACACAGCTTCTGTCAAAATTAAATGAGTCGATTTAGGGTCTTCGCTGTTCCCACATCACTTTGTCAGTTAATTGCTATTAAAGAACTCGGCAACCGTTCGCTGTACGCCACGTGGGAAGCTCAGCAATATTAGCAAACAATACAGCAATTGTATCTCATGAAGATCTCGGAGAAAAAACCCGGTTAAGTGTAGCAGTCGGACGTATTGGAAATGGTAAGGTATCAAGGGAACTTTATAACGATAAGTAGGCTTTGTTACACCGTGGTTCAGTCACACAATAGGTACGTAAAGCGCTGGCGATGACGAATAGATACTTGAATTCAAATTTGTGTCTAATTTTTTTTGCGTTTGGCGACCTAGGTTGTTTTCTTGAAGAAACTCATGTTTATTACAACTCATTTTCTGATCAGGTCAATTTCGAGGGCGTCATTTTCTGGTTTTTCAAGTACTCGAGGTGGATAATGTATTTTCGTTATTGCGGTAATAATAATAACTATCCGGCTATGAGGCCATAAAGTTATCGTACATCTGAAACGTTTACGACTTTCTAAACTGGTGTTAAAACATAAAATACGAGTTAAGAATCCATTCTTCGCATTTGGCAGTGCTACGTGATGTAGGGCACTAAGTATCTAGTAAAGTTAAGTATCATACTAACTTATGGAGCTTATCTGAGAAAGTGAAAAATTACCATTAAATTGAGGTATAAGGGCGTTCGCTGCGTGGGGCGGGACTCGCGCGGATTCTAATCCATTGTTGGCCTTCCTGGGATTTTGTCGCACAATGGATTAGTTAGACTTTACCGCGCCGGCCGCTCAACGCAGCGGATGCCCTACGCTGTGCGACAAGGTGCGTGGCGTTCTCTTTAGAAAAATCTGCCGGTGCGCTTTACTAGTACAATACAGTGGCGCTAATGGCTAGTGTTTAACGCAAAACTGAAAAGTTATTGTTTCCACAACTTTTAGTTAAACTCCATAAAAGCCGTATGCAAAATTTTATATCGCGCCGTGCAGAATGTTCGTATGTTATAAAATTATAAACAAAAATATACCCGGTAGATTATACACTGGCATAAATATGACTTATGTCAGTGCCAGGGCCGCTCATAGAACCCAGAGCTTAGCGAGAGTTATGTAGAGACCTGAGTGAAGTGATTTCAGTGATGACCTTTCGCTACCCAAAACTACAGACTGATACAACCTTACCAACAGAAAAAGTCGGAAAACACCCGAAAAAGTTTACTTAAACTCAAATATTTTCTAAACTACAGAACCGAATTATATAGAAACCTGAGATATGTAGAAACCTGAGTGAAGTGATTTCAGTGATGACCTTTCGCTACCCAAAACTACAGACTGATACAACCTTACCGACAGAAAAAGTCGGAAAACACCCGAAAAAGTTTACTTAAACTCAAATATTTTCTAAGCTACAGAACCGAATTTATTGAAACAAAGCTAAGTATCATTTTAACTAATACAATACAATACAATACAAAACTCTTTAATTGCACACCAGAGAACACAAGTACAGATACAAAAAGTATGCTAGATAGTACAAAGGGCGGTCTTACCACTAATGTGATCTCTTCCAGACAAGCTTGGTATGGAGAGAAGCACAGGATTATGACAGCAGACTGGTAGTGCACTCAAAAGCAACACTTACGACAATAAAAAAAAAAAAAAAACTAATACGGATTTCAAACAGAGAAAACCGCATCCAAATCGGTCAAACCGAGCTACGATGCCACAGACAGGTACACAAAGCCACAGATACACAAACTAATTACATCCCTCTTTTTGCGTCGGGGGTTAAATACAGGCTTTATTTAAAAATGCTCCTTTACCCGAGACAAAAAAAGCAAGAGGTGCATTTCAATGAGCTTTTATTTAGCCAATTTATAAATTAAATTAATAATAATAATACCTATTTTACAATTAGTAAAAAAACCACGTAGTCGGAAAATACATAAATATTAATATATTAGACGGGACTTATACGCGACGTCCCTTTTCGACTTGTTATGTTTTTCGTTGTGTTGTGAACTGTCACCTGTCCACGGCAGTCTTCTCGTGACCACTGTAGGTCTGCCCTACTAATCCTATCGAAACGTCGGGAAAACAAATCGAAAAGGACCGTCGCGTGTAAGTCCCGTAATAAAATGTGTAAAGAACGCGAGTTTAGTTTGATACGTAAATATTAATAATAAAATTACTAAGTAGGTAGGTAAATACAATATTGAAATTCGGATAATGAATGTCACTAATTAATTATGGTGCGGCTGTGGAAAGCCGAAAAAGGAAGTAATTACGACCGCTTGCTAATTTTATTAATTTGTTATCCAGGCTCCAGCAGTCAAAAGTTTTTTATGTCTTTTTATATTCTCGACATCGCCCATATTTTATTTCTACTTTTTCGTGAAAAGACATCATATTATACTAGAAATTTTCTGTTGGTAATGTTTCTACTTTCGTTCTTGCAAACGTCACTCTCGCTAATGAACTCCTTTCCCTTTCAAAGACACAATTAACTAACTAGATCGAGTCAGTTATTTATAATGAAGACATCAATTAGCATAAAGTCCAGAGTTAACGTCGAGTGGCATTAAAACATTCAGAAGACACGGTGGGCCGCGCCGGAAGCCCGTTCGGAGCACACTGTCTCTGAACTTATCAATTAATCCGGACGCCGGCATAAATAATCCATCCGAAACCCAAACTCTGTGTTTAACGTAGATAAACTTTGTATGAACGGGAGCCGTCCAAAACGCACACAATTCGCACCCTCACGCGTCTGCAAGAACTAGCGGCGTTTTTGCCTCTGCGGCAAGTTGTGCGCGGTCGAGAATGGAGTCTGTTGCTGGGCGTTAGGGTTGATTTTGGTCGGTGGGAGAGTTCGGGGGATGCTGCGTCTCCGTATGTATTATAAATTGGTTTAGAGCGCGGTGCGGGGGAGTGTCGGCCGCTCGATACCGGCAGTCGCGAATCCGAGCTGCGAGCGAGCGCTTCGCCGCCACGCGCGACCGCCTCGCCAATATTTACAGCACCTTGCCACCCCAAACACATATTGCCCGAAAGTGTAAAGGATCTAGTGTAGTGCCCTGTGACATGCCGCGCTGAGCAGTGTGGTGACCCCGTATTTAGAAAGGATTATTTACAGTGCCCCACTGACGGTTTCCCGGTGACAGAGGTAAGATTTTCCATCGCGAAATGAAATGCTATGGCGTATTCTGAATTGTTGTTTGATAAGGCTTCTAATAAGCTTCGGAAGCTTCTATCTAGCTTGGCTAGTCGTAGAAACTACCTATATTTCTGTTTATTTACAAACGAATCGACAACAAAGCCGCAGTCCTGTTGTTATTATTAGTTGAGTGATCGTTTTTACCCACCACCACCGTAGAATAAAACTTAATTCTTATAAGAGAAAGAATAACCGTGCAATATTCGTCTCGGCGTTGATCTTTAGTTAAGTAGATAGAATGATTAATTGTCTTACGTCGTGTTACCACTCGCAATACGTTTCGTAGCAATTTTATCACTTCATTTTGTATTTTTTCTTGGAATGTAGCACCAGTTTTTTCACTTATTCCGGTGGCAAAACTCCACTGTGACATTTTCTTATCTATTTCTTCTTTTATGCAACTCTGTGACATAGTAGTACGCAGTCCATTTTATAGAAAGTAGAGGTAGGGGGTCAGCTCTCTCTGCAGCTGAGTGTACCTACTTAACTACCGCCAATAACATCTAGGACTCATTTGCTCTAAAGTTTTAAATAGGTTAGGCGGTGGTAGCCATCCGGATGAACACATCTTTATCAGGTGGTAGGATTGTCAAGCCTGAGGAGTACGTCAGGGTGAGTACCACCGCCTTATTTATTTCTGCGGCCAAACAACAATGCTTGCATTGTTGTGTTCCGGTTTTAAGAATAAGGTTACCAACGCAGTTACAGATATGAGGCATTTTATCTTAGTCCACACAGTGACAAGACAACACACCTACAGTTCTCCATTACTGTTGCCTGCAACCGAAATACATGAATCGTAGATGTTATGGGTGGCAGTTACCGCGGTGGGCTCTCTGCTCGTTTTTCACAGCGTAGAATAAAAAAACCTATTTCCACTCCAGACATCGATAGCTACCTACATATCCCAACATAGGAATGTGGGATGGTCGTAAAACTTGTGTCTTACGTTTACGAGCCTACGTCACTTATGACTTATGGTTACGACTTGCCATTATTGGCGAACCTTACAATATGGTCCTTGAAACTCAACTAATTAAGGCCCAGCCTCTCCTGACTTCGCTTGTTTTTTTAGCTACAGTAGTGGCTAACTTTTAAAAGCGCTGTATGAAGATATCCGATGGACAAAAATGTATGTAGGTATGGTCTAAAAGGCTGTACTGGGACTGCATGCAAAACAACGCGTTTTGATAGAGCCTCTGTATAGCCTTATAGACTGTGAGGGCGCCGTATGTAATCCTATGTCATAAAGTACAAGAAAAATTCGACATGGTAGCGGTCAGCCCGTGCACAACCTGGCACCAAAAAAAAACACTATTATTATTACCAAGTGGAGTTTTTCTTGTACTCGATGACGTAGGATAACCTACGGAGCCCTCGCAGTCTATTATGTTTGTTCGATTGTACAATTACACTGTTGAATTGAACATCCTGAATAAATCACTAGATTTTTCGTATTTTGTACGTAGTTAGTAAGTATTTGTAGATTAAAATGAACAGAAATGAAATGAACAGCGACACGAGGATTCCTACGAGAACTATAATACCTATATACTGGTTCTTAATTTTGAATGTTCGTAAGTTCAATCTTGAGGCTGATCCCCCGAAGCTACTGAGTCAATTTAGAAAATTATTTCTCTAATAAGAAGCTATATGATTCCCAAGTATCTTATACAGGAAAAATCATAGGATCTCACAGGATAGCTGAATGTTCAGAGAGACACGAATGCAGCGCGTGGGTTTACAGTGGGAAACAGCTAGTTTTTTTTTCAATTTAATTTAGTTAATTTTAAACGTTAATTTCATACTTAAATATCCAAGTATAGTTACCTCTGCGACTGTATATGTATACGTGAAATCTATGACGTCTTGGCACAATAGCCTATGTAACAGTTTAGTACCTTGGGGAGGCCCGTTTTTTATTTTGTGTACTTAATAGTATATAGGTCATCGCAGCATTTGTAGGTTCCCCGGACTGCAGGAGATTCAACATTCATTGCACCCGAATGACTGCACGAACTTGATTGCTTTTACAGTTGCAAGGGTAGGTATCTGTTATTAAGCAATTATTTATTTACACTTTCTCTATGACAATTATTCGAAGGTGGCGTTGGAATATACCATATTTACATAGTAGAAAACAAAGTCGCTCCTCGCCGTCTGTCCCTCTATGTCTAAGTATGTTTAGATTTTTTAAACTACGCAACGAATTTTAATGCGGTTTTCAACAATAGACAGAATTATACAAGAGAAAGATTTATAAGCAACAAATAAGGTAGGTAGGGGTAAAGGTGTACGCGAACAAAGTCGCGCCGGGTCCACCAGTTTATTACACAAAGTGGTTGTATAAGTCGCCTAAAATACATAACAATCGTATTCTTTATAGAAGGGTAATGTCATGACCGACCTTGTCAGACGCGACAAATTCCCACCAGTTACGTCATGATAATATAACCTACGTCTATGCTTATAGTATGAATTTTTAGTGAGGCGAAGGTTAGGATATGTAGACTATCGACATCGACATTGAAATTGGTACGATCGACCAAGAAAGTCGTCTGTCAGTTTTGATAAAAATCCTGTTGGTGTTGTGACGGTCTTCTCTCAGAATATTATAGCAAGAGAAAATCAACTTTGTTGTTTCATGGCGTGCAATTGAATCTTGGGGTAGCAGGTCACGTTTTTGGTCGACTCTACCTACAGATTAAAAAATCCCTTTTTTATCCACATTACATGTACATACGTACATTACCTACTAATTTCGCCATTTTTTATTTACTGGGTACCGTCACCATTTGCCAGAATCTGCTTTCCTGTTCTTCCTTCTCCACTTTGACAGGTCTTGGGAGAATTTTATACACTGAACTGAGAATTTTATATACCATTCATTCACAATAGTTCTTATAGACCATTCCAAACCAAATCAATGAACGGCACGGCATGATTGATTTGTGGACCAACATCTCATTTTATAAGTTTATCTGACAACATTTACATTCTCTACCTTCTTTAATATAAGCTGTGGTAGTGTTTACACTTGGATACAATGTTTCACTGATTTCACTGTTATTCGTAAACAACATTCAAAGTAATAACACAATGTTCATTGTCTGCTTTTAAATAGTTATAGATAACAACAATAGATGCTTATTCTGTTCCACAATGAAAAATTCATTTTCTTAACGAAACTGAAATAATAACTGAGTGAGTAGGTAATAAAATAAAATAAAAATAATCGAACCCATAAAATAAAATGTAACATACCGTCTCGGGGTGCCAATCGTAAGTATAACTAAGTAAAATATTTACTCATTCAATTTGTGTTACATTTAAAACCGATCCGTCATTATAACCGATGTGGTTACAAACTTTTTTTTTATATGAATACGATTTTGACTTTACAAAAAACAATTAATTAAAAGTAATTTGCCTCTATTTCCATGTCACTCTTTCTCGTGCACTGCAAAATCAATAAAATTATAATTTAACTTAGTATCAAAAAGGGATAGCATTCATCCATATTTTGTTACACTCAAAAAGAATGGATATAAAAAGAATACTATCGAGAACCAACAATCGACGTTCGCACATCACTATTGCAGAGGTTAACGAACAGACTGCACAGGGGTGGCACGACGCATGCGCTCTCCGTGTTTTGGAGGCGCCATCCTTCCCGCGGATTTGATGCTTGAATGGCCCTGGCTGTGAGGACCTTTAGTGAAAAAAGAAAAAAAAAGAAATGCTTTTGGCACCGTTTCAGATTTCGTTAACGGGAAGATACAATATTATCGGTCCGGATCTAAATAAGTCTTGGAGTTCGAACGCATGATATTCTCTACTGTCTAATACGCGTCATAATTAATAACATACGTAGTTTCGAATAATAAATTCTCCGCCTTGTATTTACTTTATGTTATTGCCCGCGACTTCGTCGTCGTGGAAATAGTTCTTATGACACTTTAGCTTTTGTCTGCATTACCATTTTGAATGACCTCCATGTTGTACGAATGCTAGTACTACAGGAAGGTCACGCTGTATCTATGGTTCTACGTACCTGAATTAGATTAAAGATATCTTAGATTGTATCCTGGACTTGAAGCTACCAAACTATCAATACCGAATGAAAACCCGTTCAGTAGTTTTTGCGTGATGCGCGAAAAGACAGACAAAAATAAAAAATAAAATAGTTGTGCATTGTCAAACTCTACGTTTGATATACTACTCGTATATAAGTTATATATGTTTGTAAAATCATCTCATCAAGCTTCTCATTTTGATACCCTACTCAAAGGGTATCGAAAAAAAAATTATTTTAAGTTTTGTAATAAAAAAAACATTAATTTCAGAATTTAAACAATTCTATATTTTTAGTAGATGAAGTAGGTAGGACTCTCGTACTTATATGCCACGGGATATTATAGCATCCAAAAAATGCTATTTAAATATTTTTTTAATCTCGTCTAAGGACAGTTGAGTTTTTGAGACGAATCTAAGAATACCTTAACTGTCAAAATTCAGCCGTTTATAAGACACGAGGTAATAAGTTTTACAAACATATATAATACACACATACAAGATACGCGCGAAAAACGTAACCCTTCCTTGGCAGTCGGGTAAAAACACTAATTTATGGAATTCCCTACCCGCCATTCCGTAAGCAACCTTGTAATATCTTCTAACTCAGGCTATACTTAGTTGGCTACTCCGTGACGCCGTATCCTCCCACATAATCGGAAAACATTATTTTCACATTATCCGGGAGTATTCGACGCCTTCTAAGTATTAATCCTGACAAAAAAGTGGTCAAGTGTGTTAGAGTGATGATTTGGGTTCCGTAGGTTATGGTTAGTTTATGGTAGATAGGTATTAAAATTAGTGTGTTCAAAATATTCCAAAATATGAGTACAAAATACTGTACAATTCATAGTTATTTACGATTTCACGACAGTCAAAGCTTCATAAAATCTGAAAAAAAAAACCTTATATATGCTAGCCTATAATAATTTTTAGAAGTGGTAAGGTTTGTAAGTTTGTGTGTATGTTGGGGGATATAATAAAAAGCTACTTTATTCCCTAGTGTCATAGGGTACCTTTGATCCCGGAAAAATAATAAGACCATGTGAGATAGCTCAAAAAGACTTGTTGAATGTTTAGAAAGAGAAGAGGAAGGGCTTGTAACTTATAAAGTGATTTATAACGGCGTTACACAGTTATCTTACCAAATAAAAATTATGTTTAAATAACCAGCAAAAACATCACAATTTGAACACACGACCAAATATTCCGCAAAGTTTTAATATTAGTAAAATCCGAGATTCACATGCCAGTAAAATGGGATTGGCACTCTGTGCATACATGTGCATAAACTTGCATGCCTGCATTATTGTAAAATAATTAACAATAAAGCGGCCAATCCAAGTCTTGCGGTACCCTTAAACGCTCGTGCATTTATAATCCTGCCTTTGTATTTTTGGGCGCACCGTGCGTTTGAATCGCTTCACGGAATAGAAAAAAAGCCATTAGACCATCATACCAAGGAGGTGGGATTCTCCCAAACTCCTTCGAGAGGTTCAATCGGATTCCAAGTTTAATTTGATTAGTTTTTATAGGCCGTGGAATTTGGTTTTTATAGGTTATGCTAGTAGCTAATGCTTCAAATTCACTTGAGTATTACTCCACAACTGGAAGTACCTAAATTATAACATTACAAATTCTAACTTGACGTAACATAACATATGTCTCCTTAAAACAATAAATAACAGGTACACGGGCTATCTAGAGTTTAGTGGATAGAGGTAGGCCCTAACTATCTAATATGGGTGAAAAAAAACCTCACGTAATTAATAAGAGTCGGCACTAAATGTAGTCGAAATTAGCGGATGTTCACATTAACCCACGACCAGTGTATACTAAGACCCTTATATTCATATTTGACAAAGCTAACCATTAATTATTCACGCCATAAATAAAGCAATTGCCTCGCGGTGATCCACAGGATATCGTTGCCCGAATAAGAAATTTCGTCCCCTTTCTACGCAAATTAATTTTCGGGCGAATTCCCGCCGGGGCAGGGTCTCGTCTGATGGCGTAACGAGCTATTTCCAGACTGATCAAAAGCCGTCCCGTGCTAGATTAAAAATCAATGCTCGTCGCCACCCAGCCTGACTGAAATTCACGTGAGAGGCTGCGATGGGCCGACACACGTGCCTATATGGAGCTGTATGGATGGACGGTTTCAATTCTCTAGTCTAGCGAAATATACTCGTCGGTTTGACTTCTCTTTTTTAGATTTTCGAACGCATTTCAGCTAGCGTGAGAGTGTCTAATCGAACATGTATGGGATATTTGTAAAGAGTTTTCACCCGCGCGCAGTTCGGATATTTGTAAAGATTCCACACTTAGCAAACTTCAAAATACACAACAGAATACGCCCCACACTCATGCAAACTAATCTTCAATTTCCGCATAACCGGGAATCGAACCCGGGCAAAGAGTAGCCTTAACTAACTGCTCTATTTATTTCGGCCATAGTACGAGACGAGTTCAGAATCCACCTCAAACAGATTAGAGGAAGTAGGTGCCACCGTTTCGAAGATTTCATGATAATCCTGAATGATGAGGGATTTCGGGACGCGGGTAATAAATGGATGAGACATTTCCTTAACTGCCAGGGTTGTTTGTAGGGTTGAAAATCGGTAGAAGAGTTTCCTAACTACCATCGTCAGCTTAGAGGTAATGTAATAAATGTTGAGAGGAAGTTGCTCTACCGCAGATAGTGTTAAATTATGTATTATTTTTATATTAAGCCCTGGCCAGACAGAAAAGACCTAAGACGGAGACAGGGCGCAGACGGGGCGCCTCGACGCTACTTTTTAAAACATATAGAAGAACCGGGCACGGACGTGGCACCATCGCGTTTTCTTTTTTAGGACCAGCCAAGGACAAATACAGGAAAATTAGACAAAAATTTGTCCAAACCCGGACATTTAAAATAACAAGCTGAAAATTGGTGGAAATGTAGAGAATGGTGTCCTGATTGAGATACAAAAGTCCCAAAAAATCTTTGAATGGGAAAATCCGTAATGTAAAAAGCCGCCGCCATATTAGATTTTTTTACTTTTAAGCGACTTTTAAGGTTTTTGCTATATGTTTTCCCTGACGACGCTTCTATAACTTTTATATGATAGTCAAGTAAAGGGGCGCCGTGTCTGCGATGTGTATTCGTCTTAGGTTTTTAACCTGTTTTTAACTATTAACCGCGGGCTTAGAGGGGGACAGATGAACAAGCAGGTCACCGGATGGTAAGTGATCACCGCCGCCCGCCTAAAATAAGTACTATCATTTCGTTTTTAAGATATTACTAACAAAATATGGGCTTGTTAACCTTGTTTTAAATTTTGTACTACTTAATGCCTGAAATAAACGGATTAATATTATTTTTATCATTGTTGAAAGCTGTATGAACAATGTCGCTAACTCAAGTGACATTGCGGTAGGAATGCTTCTAGATATGACAAAAGCCTACGATAAAGTCCAGTATGGAATTTTACTAAACAAGTTATATGGGATAGGAATAAGGGGAATGTGGTAAGGTAGGGGGTGTGCTAACACGAATGGTTTAAGTCATATTTGTCAAGAAGGGGACAATTTGTAGAAGTAGAATATTACGATGACAAAACGTCTAGAATAGAAATTATACGATCTAAAATGACCAGTTTAAATGCCTCAATCCCTCAAGGATGTATTCTAGGATGTCTTCTATTCATTATATACATCAATGACTTACCTAAAATTGTGAACGATCACTGTACTTTATTTGCAGACGATATTTCACTATTGACCTCATGTGAGGATGGTACTGATATAGAGGATAAACTAACTTCCATGCTCGACTCTATAACCGATTGGATGTACAAACACAATTAGGACTGATATTTTTTACATTCTCAAAAATAATGACATTTTACCCTCGTCAAAAAGATCCCTTACACATAACTTTTAACTACAAAAACAATACAGTGGAAACAGTAAATGCATTCACATTGTTGGGTGTAGATATAGATAGACATATAGATTGGAAAAATCACGTTGGAAAAATCTGTAAAAAAATATCAAAATTTTCGTACGCGCTACGTGAAATAAAAAAATCTACCAACTTAGATACTGCCCTAGCTACTTATTATGCATATGCTCATGCGTGGTTAAACTATGGAGTAATCCTGTGCGGATGCAGTACAGATGCACCTACACTCTTCATTTTGCAAAAAAAACTGATTCGAATATTGGCTAACATTGAACAAACTGAAACATGCAAACCACACTTTCAGAAACTGAAGATTCTTACACTTCCAAGCATGTATATTTTTGAAATGTGTAAGTTCGTAAGGAACCACCTAGGCTCATATACAAAACGTGAAAATTTGCCTACGAGCATGAATTTACGCCACAAAAACAAGTTATTGCTCCCAGTGTCCACACTAAAGATCCACTCTACCAGCACATATACCATGTCCATCAAAATATATAATAAATTACCTGAAACTTTGAAAAATGAAACAGATGGCAAAGTTTTTAATAGAAAGCTTAAGAAGTTACTGTTATCTAAGAGCTACTATAGTTTAAATGAATTTCTGAATGAGAAAAATTGATATCTATAACTTATTTTGTATTAATGCTCAATATCTGTACTTGTATGACTTAGAATATAATTTTTATAATTATTTTAATCGGTGATTTACATTTAATTTAATTGTTATTGATAATTGACGTGTAATTTAATTTGAAAAGGTGACATTTAACTTAATTTAATTTTGATAATAAATTGACATACTCATACTCTTATTTTTGACGTAGTTGATTATTGTTAATTGTTAATTATAGTTGATTATTTAATTAATTTATTATTAATGAACATGTAATAATTTATGCAATATGGAATCTAGATTAATTGTAAGGATAACTTTGTTTACTATATTTTTTATTATTTTGCAGTGCCGTCACAGGGTCACATGAGATGCTTATTTACTGTTAAGATCCAATGTTTTTATATTACCATGTGAAGCAATAAATGAATATGAATATGAATATGTAGGTACTTTTGTGATGAATCTCTTCTATCCCACCACATTCGTTACATTTAGATCAAAAAGGATATGACGAGATACAGGTATCTCGGGACTTAAACGGCCGCCATCGGCTAGGTTAGCCTGAAATATATGGTGTTTAATGTTTATACAGGATGTGTAGTCACGGCGCATACAGGCTACTCCCACCGCGGCCTGGAGTCACGAGCGGCGCGTAGTAATTCCAGATAATTCCTCACGTTATCTCGACGAAAGCCGCCGATCCCGGTTATTGTTCGGCAGCGGTACTCAATCTGGGGAACGGTGGGTACTGGAACGGCGCGGAACGGAAAATGGAACGATGCTCTTGGGTAGAGTACTACTACTTTATTATCTTTCGGTACTGGGTACTTGGTACTTTCGGTCTTGGAGTGGCGATTGATCGACCGACAAGCGTTTAACTCTTAAAATGATGATGACTGTGTTCATAAGAGTGTCCCTTTAAAGGTCCCAAAACAGTAAAATGAATGGCGTTTAGACTAATTATACGCCTTATTCGAATATTTAAAATGAAATTCCTTTCTCAACGGCCATCGTCCGTCAGATTTTTGTCCGAGTTACTTTGGACAAGCATTAAACTCCACGCTCGGCAGGCAGATCGCAGATAGCAAAGATGAAAACTGTACAACCATATCTAACAGACTTATAAAAAGGCTAACTTCGTACGTGTAGTTAATTTACTGATATTGACGTCGTTTAATTACCGACGAAATGATTATGACAGGATGTGGTGGATGTGCGGTGTAACGAGACCATGGCATGAGAGAGAGCCCACGGCTTACGACGTGAGGCTGTAGTTCAGGCGACCTGGAGAAAGCGGACCCTGACAGCAGCCACGCTTAACCGCTCGTATGTTGATGATGCCGTACGCCTATAAGACAGTCCTCTTGCCACCCAGGTCAAGGGGGATGAAGGGGTCAGCGTTACATTTTATTCTATCGATCATCATACTGTCTTTCTTATACACATTACATTCGTCGCGTACAATCAAAAATTAAGAGCGACCCTCGTGCTTTTTGGCAACATATCGGCAGCCTTAGATCCAAAGCTGGATTTGAGGCTAAGGTTTCTTACGCGGGAGAGGATCATAGTGGCAGTAGGGCTGCACGGGCATTTTCGTCATTTTTCTCAAGTGTATTCTTGCCTGACACTCCTACTCTCGATAGTGATTTGGTAAACTCTAACACTAATACGTTGGCTGGTCACGTCAGTATAGGAGAAATTACAGTTACAGACATTGAGGGCAGCATCAATGGGCTAAAATCCAAATGTGTTGGGCCTGATAAAGTGCCGGGATTTGTGTTAAAAGGATGTAAAGATTTTCTAAAGAACCCGTTATGCTATATTTTAAACCTGTCACTCTCAACTGGTGTGTACCCGACCTGTTGGAAGACTACTTGTGTCACTCCAATCCTTAAGTCTGGTAATCCTTCTAGCGTTGAGAATTATCGGCCTATAGCTACTTCTTCGGCTCCTGCTAAAATGTATGAATCCATCCTACATAAGGAAATTTCATGGCAGATTAAACCATACCTATCTGACTGTCAACACGGATTTCTTTCCAAACGCTCGGTCAACACCAATCTTCTTACTTTGGTTGATATTATATCTGATCACCTTGACCGCGGCATCCAGGTTGACGTTATTTATTTTGATTTTAAAAAGGCCTTCGACCAGGTCGACAACGACATACTTTTGAGTAAGCTTTGTGCTATGGGGTTTTCTCCAGATCTCCTAAAACTATTCGCAAGCTATATGTGTGACAGGCAGCAGTATGTTCGCCATGGATGCTTCATTTCCGACACTTATCACACTCGTTCCGGTGTTAGTCAGGGGTCCATATTGGGTCCATTACTTTTTGGAATTATGATCAACAATTTAGATGCAGTCCTTATTTCGTCCCTAAGTTTATTATACGCCGATGATCTAAAGGTCATCTGCCCTATTAGTGATATGTGTGATTGTGCGGCATTGCAACGTGATATCGACTCCCTATTGCAATGGAGTATTGACAATAAGCTTAGTTTCAACCCAGCCAAATGCAGTGTCATGTCCTATAGTCGAGCAAAAAACCCTCTGGTTGCCCAGTATGTGCTGGGTGGCGACCCTATCAAGCGGGTTACCACAGTAAGGGATTTGGGAGTTACTTTCGACACTAGACTAAATTTTCATAATCATATGACGTCCGTGGCT
This sequence comes from Blastobasis adustella, assembly GCA_907269095.1. NCBI lineage: Eukaryota > Metazoa > Arthropoda > Insecta > Lepidoptera > Blastobasidae > Blastobasis > Blastobasis adustella. The sequence continues at coordinate 15,216,764 of OU026122.1, forward strand.
ACTAGCTGCTACAAAAGGTTAGGCTTTGTGATTAGGAATGCCCGAGACTTTGACGATCCTGGTGCATTGAAACTGATATATATGGCTTTAGTGAGAAGCAAACTGGAGTTTGCGTCTATTGTTTGGAATCCACATGAGAGTACTTACGCCTTACTTCTAGAAAAAATTCAAAAGGCGTTCCTGCGCTTTCTTTACAAGAAAATGTACGGCTATTACCCATTTTTGTATCCTACCAAGTTCTTGCTGGGGATACTACAATTTAACTCTTTAGAAGTGAGGCGTAATGCTGGCTTGCTTATTTTTGTGTGCCGTATTTTGCGTGGGGACTCGGACTGCTCGGAGCTCGTTGCTAGGGTTGTGAGACTTTCCGTTCCACATATCTCTAAGCTATTGCTGAGACCACGCCAACATTATATCTTCGCGACCCCTGCAGCTCGGACTGTGTCTCGCGCCAACGCACCTCTCATTCGAGCGTTAACTACGCTGAATTCGCTTCTGGCATCGGCGCCTGACTGTGATATTTTTGCGAGTCGATGGGCGGATGTGTGTAGGGAGTGTTTGAAGTTCTGTGAGACGATGAACGCATGAGTAATTCGAAATTATATTTTTGTCCTACTATAAATTTGTATTATCTTAAGATGTACCTAATATTAAGTTTACAGTGTATTAGTTCTTAAACTGTAATACTGTAAAGTTTGTTGAATAAATAAATAAATAAATACGGGATTTTTACTGGGTCGGCAACGCGTAGGTGATGCCCCTGGTATTGCAAACGCCCAAAGGCTGCGGTGACTGCTTTCCATCAGGCAGGCCGTAAGCTTGTTTGCCACTGCTTAGTGGTATAAAAAAAAATACGTCTGGGAGTACATTCATAAGGAAACTTTGGCAACCGGCGGTCGCAATATCCAATGCGCGGGCGCCGATCGGCGAAAGTGCGCTCGCTTTTATTTATCGGCGCATCGGCCACACCCCCGGCGTCGTCGGGCGATCATCTCGAGATGTTTGATGGTGCCCTTAAATTATCATCCTTTTTGCCGTCCTCGTAACCGTTTTTGTGCTCGTTTCGTACCTATAAGTTGAATGAAAATAATAAAAAAGTATACCTACCTAATAAAAATGTATGATAATATTAATAAAAAAGAAGAAGAAGAAAAGTGTCTTGGCGTGGCGAATGTTTGTTGTCCGAAATCCTATTGCAGCTTCTAATTTGGTCGAAGTGCACACTCAAGAGTGTCATATGCTTTTCTTCACACTTTTAAAGAAAAACCTGAAATTAAATATTTATTTATCGTATGACTTTTAAGTTCCTACTGCTTTTTAAATTACTTAAATAATTTTTAATTTTTTTTTAATTAAATTAAGATTGGAAATATCTTTACAAAACACAAACATTATTGAGACAAAACAATTTGTGAAAACTGGCGACTCCTACGCGTTTCTAGAGTCAAAAATCGGTGCCAGGACGGCCATTTTACGTGCGAATGTGATGAAAATTACTAGAAACTTGTGCTTGCGGCCAGTCGTTCCTGTTTTTCCCTTTTTTAGAGGATAAATAAATACCTTCCTACCCTTCTTATAAGCCCTAAAAGTACCAACCTTCCCATTTATAAACGGCAATTGTGATCGTCGACAAAAAGCAAATAGCCGTCCGTCCGATCCATGCGGCATCCAACAAAAAGAGTTTGTAAAAGGAATCATCCAATTTATGAAAACCATAACGAGACCAAAACAAGCTCCCGCCGCCCCGGGTGGTGTTTACCGAATTATGGCGGGAAACGCTCGCCAGCCGCTTCTAGGTAGCCTCTAAAATCTACGTGTTATTTATTTTACAAACGTTTCTTCCTAAATACCTAAATGTTTAATGAAAACCAAAAAGATTAAGGTTTCTTTTGATGTCTATTTACTTAGTATATAATTCGAATTACTTACGTTTTGAATGTCGATATCGTAATGTAAATCATTGATATTAACACCTACATTCACGAATAATCCTTGTCTATGTAGATATGGTAACGTTACTGTTAGTCACGCACTGCGTTCAATACAGTTCTATGATTAGTCATATTCGTACATTTGGCAGACTCATAGTGCTGATCGCCACTCAAGTATTGTTTGTTGGAACCCTGTGCGTGCGCACACACTGTGAATTCTCATACTAGCGTTTCTGATTAAGAAAATTGCACAACTGACTAGTATGGATTAATCGATGTTCTACACAATCGCTTTTGTACCTATTCGCGATTCTATACAATCTAGATTCTGCATAACTGATATTCAACTCATGATTTATTCCACACAGTCTTCAATTACACTTGGTGGCACTTGGTGGTATTATTATTATTATTATTATTTATTAGAATTAGTAAAGTTACTGTTCGGTGTTTGATTGGTAGCCGTGTGGTGACCGGCAGAGTAGACCTACAGGTAGAAATTAGAATAAGGCGCCATCACCTTCCCATACATGAGTATTAACCCGTGTATTTGCAATATTTTTGTCGACAGAGTCGTGTCGATACACCTTGCAAATGCAAATAGAATATGTTTTCAGTTTCTCATATACCTGCAAAAAATATGTTTTCAGTGTCACATACCCTTAAAAAATTACGATCGTATCGTAACATACCTATTTTTGTTTCTACAGAGTCGGTGTAGCAACTGATGGGATTTTAATCGATTTGCTAACGATCATTTGTAGCATGCGCTCCATAGAAGCATTCACCGGCGCTTTACATGGGTAACTACGATAAATGAATATTTTTTCCACAGTGTACATGTCACTTTGTACAAGTAAGTATGTAAGATATCTAGAAGAGAACTGAATATCCAAAAGTAGAGCTGTACAAAAAACCGGTACCTATCGGAAAGAAGTTGTACTATACAAAATACGCAATTTTGACCCTGACATGAATGACAATTAGTCACGTAGTAGTTACGAATAGATCATTGCTTGTATTGTGAACTAACCTTATCTTCTATACTCTCCGTATATGAAAACTGAACACATTCGTTTCCTACCAAATACAATATATTTGTTTATTTTCATTGCCTATTCCATTTTATTGCCTTGCAAACAATTACCCATCATAATTTTCGGGTCTTACAAATCTACGTAAGTACCTACCCTACAAGTTGTAAAACAGCCTATGTGTCTTCCTCAGGCCACAGTGTTTAAGCCAAGTGCAGTGTTCAGCTTAAAATGCTAATGTGGCAATAACCATTTCGCGACACGAGCTTGCTTGATCGTTTGCCATGGCTACCCGCGTCGGAAAAGAAAAAAACTGTGGTTATGGCGTTTTGTGGATATTTATTTTTATACTTTTATGTTGTGGGATCAAGTCCGCTTGATTGATAGTTCGCGATTTAGCGCATAGTTGAGTTGATTACAATTTACAAAACAAACAGTTCAGTATACTTCCATGAATTTTTAACTAACTATTAATTGTGTGCAATCTATAACAGGTGGGATTACAGAATAAGATACAATATAAATTCTGACAAAAAGGAGCGTTGGTGGCCTAGTGGTTAAGATATCCGTTTCGTAAGTGAGAGGTACCGAGGTCGAATCCCACTGCGGCCATCTACCAATAACTCTTATTTTCTGTGTTATGTACATTAGTTGAAGCTAACCGATACTCATACGGTGAGGGAAAACATCGTGATGAAACCTGCACATTCAGGCGACCGAATGTGTAATCATGATCCACTCTGGTCAGGTTCCCTTGCAGGGTCACGGCGATCAGATGGCAGTCGCTCCTCTGTAATTATCTGATCTGCCATATCCTGGTCAAGGCGGACCCCGGCCCTCGTGCGCGAGAGCACAACCGGGGCATTAACGCCAAGATGACGATGATGGACATAAGTTTAAAATAGTATTGTTAGCTTATCTTGTAAAAAAATTCCACCTACAGTTCTGGAACTACGTACGTACCAAAACCACTCAAATCACTCCTGCATTGTCAAAATCTGGTCCCTCCACCTCAAAAGCTGGCGTACATAAAGAACGCCGACAACCCTCAAGTCCAATGCCCCCAACCAAACAGTCATTGTCAAGGAGCGTCGCCGCGGGCGGATGTCGCGCGTTGATTGGCTGCCTCCCGCCTGCATACAGATCAGCTGTACGTGAGCCTCCGTAGCCGCTGTACAGGATGGAGGAGAGGGTGTGTGAAGAGTTTGTTATGTAGTGGGTGTTCATGAATATATTATGTAGTTTTGAACCGCTAAATAAATAGGTTAAAACCAAACTCTATCGCGTAGTAAAAATAGCCAAGCAGCCAGCTCACCTGGTGGTCAGTGTACGTGTTGTCGAAGATGGAGTATGTCTGCGTAGAAATGGCCTGTTAATTTTACACGTGAAGATGTCCAGTATGGTTTTTCCAAACTAAGCATCGGATTTTAATGAGTGTTTATCGTTTGGGTACCTACATCTTACTTACTCATGGTTTGTAACTGTGCAAAACCTGGGTGTTTCAAATGTTGTTTTTTAACATCTAAAACAACGCCGTCTACCTTTTATTTACTGAATTTCTGTAAGGCTATCCATGTCGAAGAGGCAGCACATGTGGAAGTAGCACCCTCTGTATTGAGATGTCTATAACTCTATACAAAATAGAGTAATTAAAACCGAGTGCTGATCGCGTGATGACTACTCTTTGCCCTGAGGTCCTGGAGCCCTCAATAGCGCAATGGTCACAATGCCGGTCTAGTACCCAGAGGGTTTTGAGTTCGATTCCTGCTCGAGATTTCGAAGTCATGAATTTAAATTTCTGTTCTGAGTCTGGGTAATTGTGTGAGCGTGAACACATTTATGTTCATTTCAATTTTAAGAGAATTTTCGATCGATCATCGACTCATCTTAAAACTTAATTGGTCGCGATCTGTGAGTTTTCTGAGAAACTTTCTCCCGTACAGACTAAAATTGTGGAATAGGCTTTCTAGCGGTGCTTTCCCTGAAAAGCACAACATGAAGTTCTTGAGAAAGGGGTGACAATTTTTATAGGCTCGGCAAAAATGGAGTGACATCTCTGGTATTGCTAACGTCCATAGTCTGCGGTAGCTGCGTGCCATCAGGCAAGTCGCAAGCTTGGTGGCCACCGTATTTGTATAAAAAAAAAATCTAGAGTTTACAGTTTTCAGAGAACTACGGTACCCACCAAAGAAGAGGGGTTCTATTATTAATTTATGCTAGGAGGGTCCATTCACTCTGCATGCGACTGTAGGTCTTTACAACCCATGTGTAGCCATAAAACATACCGGTTGCTACCGGTTTCACCTGCAACATCCGCATACAAGACACGCAAACCAACACCACGTCTTTCTCTGATAGTCACAACAAACCGAACCAAAACATGTTCTAAGCCGTCGGTCATATCTTTCCTGGGCCTTGAGTCCGCTAATTTTCTTGGTACGATAGAATGAATGAATAATTCAATAACACTTTATTCTACAATCAAAAGAATATAATGGGTACTTAAAATAGAATTGTAATTGGATCGCAATAGCAGCTCAATGGTAGTTTTTATTGTAGCAGAATACTAAAAACGCGTAAAACTGTCATTAAACTGTCGTTAAGCACAATTCAATCGAGCCATTAGTAACAGTATCAGATAACAAAAAGTACCAAACTGCCTTTATAGTTGCGATTGCGATCCAATTACAATTCGATCGGGTACTAGTAAATAAGCGGACTCGAGGCCCTGTTTGATCAACAATATCAACATGGATCAGCGATTGTCGAAGTTACGTTAGCGGCAAAGCGAGTGTGTCCGCGGAAACAATGGCGTGGAACAATGAAAACATCTCCATTACCACCTTTGTTTGTCCAACACATGCTCTGTGCGGGTAACGGGCCGCAAGGAATGGCAATCGGCAAGAGTATAGTCAATGCAGTGAATGAATACAGCCGTGCAATTGTATGTATGTAAAATTGTTAAAATTTCGTACCTATAATTTTTTCAACTTTGCTGGAAATAAGCTGCGAGTCAGTTCTGTTGTATCTACGCGTCGAGGATATCAAGCGGCGGAAAATACTTTCACATTTATCTATTTATTTGCTTCAAACAAGAAAAAACATTCACAAACACAAATTACAACGATTAGAATAAATATTCTGTTTAGCGGGAAAATAATTACACACAAATATAAACAAGAAAATTTGAATTTTGAATTTGTTATAGACATTTAGGTATTCAGCCTACAATTCGCCGTGTATGTAATGGAAACACTACGCTATGAGTATAGATAAAAGTTAGTTATTGTAAGTAGATGCCACAAAATCACACTATATTAAACCAGCTGAATGGCCTTTTGTTTTGGGTTCAGTATCTCCTTCTGCTCCGCGGCTCGCATGTATTGTGGAAACTGAATTTGTAGCGACAACAATATTCATCCCGACGACCCAGTATGCCAGGAATAGGAAACAGCATGGACATTCACAGACCCGCCAATTTAATGGAATTCATAGACATAAAAATTATTTGTTTTGACATCACAATACTCGTAATATGTACTTACATTGAATAAGTTATAATTCCTAATCTAAGTTCTATTTATATCTATTTAAAACCTACACGAATGTGGAGTAATGCGATTTAAACTGAGTATAAAGGCAGTTCACTTACAACTTTTCCAAGGTCCCTTAGACTTTTCAAGCAATCCTACTTTATTCTACAAGTGTGTTTGGATTTCTAAAAACGTAGATGCAAACTGGGTAGCTACTACAAGTAACACCAAATAGATAATAACACGTTCGTGTAAGTTCACCATTGCGTATCATGTTAGTGCATTCTTGGTGGAACTCCATCGTGTGATAGAGTTAAAACACTTTTTTATACTATAGTGGAAATTTTGGTTCAAGTTTGTGGTCTTAGTGGGACTAAATTGACCTTTTAAAGGGGCCAAAATGCGTGAAACTTATAATACCTCTCATTTTGAGATAGATATAACAAGATAGCTTCTCGGATATACACACCACGAACAGCAGTAGGTGCCGTGTGGTGTCCGGCAGAGTAGAATAGTACCAACCCCTTACACTCGTGGGTGTCGTACAAGGCGACTAATGTTTTAAAGGCTAAAGATCAAACGTCTCCGTAGGCCGGAAAATGGGCAGCAGCGTTTTCCATTGTTATATTTATAGCACTGCGATCTCCAACCCGCCTGCCAAGCGTGGAGATTATGGCAATACCCTCTCCTTATGTGGGAGAGGCCCTAAGTCCTGCAGTGGACTGTTACGGGCTGTGATGAACAGCAGTAGGCTAATTAAGTAATTCTGTTGCCAATTTTTTATTTATTTCAATGATTGAAATTGTTACATTCGCGATTCCGTATCATCGATTTCATGGGTTCAGTTGCTAACAAAGCTCCATTGCAATAAACTGAAACAATAAATCGATCATACGTAATCGCAAAAGTAACAATTTCAATAATTGAAATCAGAGAATTGTTGGCAACAGAGTTACGTAATTAGTCTACAGCCTCTTTGTTTTTGTTACTTGAAATTTTCGTCGCCATAGTGACGGGGCAAGTGCATCGATTTGTCGACAACACAATTTACCGTTAGCAGGTAGGGTCTCGCTTTTAGGGGAGAGTTTGATTTGTTAGTTTGAACTGGTTTGAACCAATTGGGGTGATAAGATGTTTAATTATTTAACGGCATTTTCAATAAGGCAGTGAGGTTAGAGCTGTCAATGTTTGTTTAGATTTATGAATTTCTATAGTTATTTATTGGTTTGAGTTTTGGGTTACCTTTTTGGGAAGACGTTGAAACAAAATGTTTTCCAACTCTAGTTCTTTATTTATTTTATTTTGTTTATTAGGAAGACCAACAGCTTTATAATACAATAGTTAAAGTTAGAATAAGTTTAAATGAAGTTCTTAAAAGTTACTCTAGCAACAAAGTAATTTTCGTAGTATGTTGAAATTCTACTATTAATACAATTAGCACGGCTTGCACCTAATTCTTAATCGTTAATTGACATGGACGATCTCTTTCTGGATAACACGCAGTTTATTTTAAGTGAGTAAGCCCGGCTTGCACCAAATTCTTAAACGCATTTAGGAAACACGTTTAACTTTTTTTTTGTACAAAGTTTTTTGTTTAAGTATCAACTTAAATGTGTTTAAGAATTTGGTGCAAGCCGCCTTAAATGTGTTAAATAACAAGAGTAATATTTAGTCGACGCAACCATTAACAAACAGCATCTACCTTTTGGTTCTTAATTTAGGAAAACAAAACATTCAGTTCTACACCAAAGAACGTGTCTGTGAATACTTTGCTAGAACAAATACCATTTGCCGGCGTACAGCTTTCAGCTCAAGTGTGCCGAAAGGTTCCCAGATGTTCAAACAAATTAATACACTGTGGAATTGTTAGACCCTTGTCGTGCACTGTACCAGCACTTGCTCAAAGTTCGTTAATCCCTACGGCTGGAATATTTGAGTTTAACTGTTTGTTTTATCAATTTTTCGAACAACTGTAGGCACCTACCACCTACGACGATGGTATCACTACATACACGCTTCGTTATTTGTATGCTGTTATTTGTGGAAGCAAGTGTAAACGACATAAGCATTAGTAGGTGGTTATTATAACTAACTATTATAACTATGCTTCTAGATAAACTGCCGTGGCCGTGGCCGTGTGGTGTCTGGCAGAACAGAATAGCTGGTGCTATTTTTTTACACTCGGTGTCGAACAAGGCGACTAATGTTTTCGAGGTAAAAGATCGAGAGTCTCCGGCTGGAAAATAGGCAGCAGCTGTTTCCATTGTTATATTTATAACACTGCGATCTCCAACGTCCTACCTCCAATAACCTCCCTGTTTGTGGCTATAGTGGACTATTATGGGCTGTGTTGATGAGACAAACTGCATGAGTGCCGCCTTCGATGGTATGGTCACGTCTTGTGCAGACCGGCAAATTACGCAGGGAATAAAATGCCTACATTCAAGATTATTTAATCTCACAACGAAACAATTTGGAATAAATTTAGTGATCGTTTCCGTCTGAAGGAATATTAAAAAGGTGAATTAATTTTATATCTAGCAAGGGCTACATTCGGAAAGGACTTCATTCCCTCTTGCTCTCGACTCGACCTCGCCAGCGGCGGAAGTGTAATTTTTTACGAGATTGTCATTTGTAGAGCGGAAAGCTTTGTAATAAATTAGGCTTTTCATTTCCCCAATATATATTTAGGGAAGTACTATAAAATGGCCGGACACAGGTTGGCAAGATTTAGGAATGTTTTATTTAATTTTTTTCGCGGTTGCCTATCGATTCAATTTGATTTTATGATATGTAACGAAAATGGGGATGTTACTGCAAAGATAAGCAAGCAAACATACAACCTGCCATCAACATGCAACCATGCAACCTGCGGTTCTGCGTTTTTGTTAAATGCAACCTAAATGTATGAATTGAGTTACCATTTACCTTCAGGTGGGCTATCTGCTCATTTGTCACTGAATAGCATAAAAAAATACTGTTATAAAAAATTTACCATTCCGGTGTATTCCTCCATTGATCCGCTGCCCAAGAAACTTATGCGCCGGCAGATGACCATGTGGTGTCAGTGGAATAGCACCAACCCTTTGTTGAATTTTGATGTTCGTAAAAGGCGACAAATGTTTTAGACCAGTTAGCCCTCCAAAGTCCAGTAGTGGACTGTTATAGGCTGTTGATGTGATTATCATGTAATGCGCCGCCAGAAACGATATTCTACAGAGCCGTCCCCATAAAACACGATCGAATACGAATAGGATTCATTTCGTCGGCCCCTTTCCGCCTTCGGGAAACGCGATCCGGGCGAACGCTTCTTCCTTATATCATGGATCTTCTAGCTATCCGCACGAGCCGCTTTGGATCAACCTTTATAATACTCACGGCTAAGGAATGGAACACGTTGCCTGCGAGTGTGTTCTGATCACTATAATCAGGACGCCTTCCAGGAGTGAATAGGCTGTTCCTAGACAGGCATGCTCCATCTTCGGCCCCATCGTCACCACCAGGTGAGATGGCGGTCAAATGCCTGACTAGTCTAAAAAAAGGCGAAGTAGCTGATATCTCTACAGCTTCGCAATATCAGTACTAAAGTTTTCTATTTGTTGCTCTTCACTTGCGACGTTCCGCAGCTTCTATCTTGTAATTGCGGCATAAATCCAAGCGAGTATACTCGCGTTCCCACAGGAAGGAACGCTTGTGGTTACTGCGCTGGATGTGAATGTGGCTACGACTAATTTTATTGCAGCTAACTAATCAAGGTCTACTCCGAGGAAGTGTGCGATAATGTGCACAATGCAATAATGTGAAAAAAATAAAAGACTTTCAGAAATAATGCAAGAATAAGTACTATGAGGTGGGTTGTAGAAAGAAACATAAAGTGATATAATGAATGGAGATAACGAAACTAATATCCGTATGCACAAACCATACTTGTCCAAATAAAGTAGCGTTACAATACTTTCCCACACTGTTTGTCTATTAAGTAAACGCATTGCGTTAAATACGGCTCTATGATTCGTCCATTTCGTTCTTTGTAACGAACGCATAGTGCCAAACGCCACTCAAGTATTGTCAGTTGGGAACCTGTGGTAGGAACGCAAGAAATTGGTTGGAACCCTGTACGCTCACGTGCACTTTAGAACCTCATAATACGGTTGAAATCTTCATGGTAGCCTACACAAACACGATCATCTGTAGCCAAATTACTATCCAAATTAACCTACTCGTAAATTAAGTCACGCACGCCAGCCAGATTAATACACTTTTCGCATGACCGATTACTGTTAACTCCTAAAGCGAATATGCCCAGGCACAACCGCAGGATATCCAGAGAGGCGTTTTGTAAGACATAAATCTGGGCAGCGAAATTGCAGTGGCGTTCAGTAAATAGTTCCCACAGGCCAAAGATGCGGTCGCCGCATCGCGGTTCAGCTATGTAGTATGCTTATATCCCGCTAGACTGCAAGTGTGGGACAATGTGTAACCAATCCTTACTTTATCTGACAAGATATTTATTTCACATTTAAACATTGTTATTTTCAGTATAGACACACTTAAGATCTCATTAAACATTGTACACAAATAAAAATAAAAAATTTACAAATAAAAACAGGCTTTAATTCGTTGCCATGCGGAAGCGTCCCTATAAGGCTGGCGGCGTTTCCTCTCTGATATGTCGGACTTGTACGCTGACCAAGCTAAGCGACAGCACTGTGGTAGACTCGATAGATATCTCTTAGAACACCTTTTTGGCGCTCGGGCCCCAAGGTCCCAACGTTTCTAACCCAAACGGCGCAAATAAATAACCCTGACCTAGGGATCCATATTTGAGAAGATTGGAGACAGTAATAAATGGCTTTTGGCCTTTCTTCTTTACATCATGTAATCTTTAGATATTTTGGACCTAGGCTTTAATATAAATATCTATTCTATATTACTGTACTATACTATATTCTATAATTAGGCTAATTAGCATTAGGCCTTGTAAAATTAGATACCCAGGCGAATTGGCTTTAGAAGCTACTTATACAAAACGACATAACCGCTAGTTATTAATAAGAAAGGATACACCTGCGTTCTTTAATATGGCCATTGCAATACAACCACAGCAATTTAGTATCACATTACCATTGCTAACACCCCTCTAGTTTTTCCAAACACCTGATAAGAACAATTATAATCATTTCTTCTTTCTGTTAGCAAAACAATTCTCTAGGAAGTGTTCTGGTGGGAATTGAGCGGAAGCTTGAATGGTTCCCGTGGGACTGACACGGCTCCTTGGTAATGGGAAACGGAAATTTGCAGACAATAAACACTCTGTATATCTGTGTTTTTAATATAGGAGAGGCCTAATGGTTAAGGGGTCCGACTCGTAAGCGAGAGGTACTGAATTTGAACCCCAGTCGTTATATAACAATGACTCTTTTTTGAGTTGTGTACCTACATTAGTAACTAATGTTTTACTAACCAATGCTCTTATCGTTAGGGAAAACATCGTGATGAAATCTGCACATTCAGGTGACTGAATGTGTAACCATGATTCAATCTGGTCAGGTTCCCTTGGTAGCAGGGTCACGGAGGTCAGATGGCAGTCGCTCCACTGTAATTACCAGTTCTGAAAAATCTTGGATCATGGTAAAGGCAGACCCCGAAATCTCGCGCGCGAGAGTATAAAACAGTAAATAATCTCTTGCGTACGAGGGTCCGGGGTCCGCCTTGACCATGATCCAGGATTTGGCAGGCGCACGAGAGCACAGTCGGGATATATACGCCAAGATGTTTATTGTACCGATGAGAGTTTTCAGCTAAATTACCTTTTTATATTGGTATTTTATTTATGCTCGTAAACTGCAACCCCTTTCTGGTGTTATCCATATTATATTCATTTTTATTAGTAGACCAGGAGGCTCGAGTCATTGCCGGCAGAAGGCCTTTGTAACTCAAAATAGGATAACCCAGTTACGAACCCAAAATAGAATATGAGCCGCCCCGTTCTGCCGGATCGCTTCTCGCGGATATCCGGATCGAACCGGATGCGGTGGTGGGCAGTTCCCGTGAACTGCAAGTACCTATAATACCTATGGATCGCGTTGCGTTGATTGCCAGTAAATTAAAATTTAATGAAAAGGCATTTTGTTCGTCAAACAATATGTCGAAGCATTATGATTCAGAAATAGAAAGTAGAACAGTAATAGTCCATTAGTCTACCTTATCTCAAAGCTTAGTTATCCCGAATTCACGACTTTTAGAATCAATTTCTAATCGGCAAATATCGATATTTCTATAAAAATTTATTATGTTGGAGTTAAAAATGATTAGTAAATAGTTCATGTTTATTCGATAGAAAATAAAAAATTGGGAAACAGGTCTAACTCTCTTGTTTTTCCAGTTTAACAAAAACGTCGTTTTACTGAGTTGGAGGGACAGATTGGATAGATTTTTAAATAAAATCTCTGAAGTTTTTCGGAGCCTGAAATATTAGAAAGGAAAAGAAAAACATTCATACCAATCAATTTTTATATGTATTCCATAAAAATACAGAGCATACTTTGGAAATATAACTACTATTTGAGTCACACAAAGTTTGCAAGTATCATAATGGATAGGTACTCCAATCAATTTTCCATAATAGTATACTAACTAAAGGACATCATTAAAAAGTGCCAGCTAAAAACTGAAAAGTAATATTTTTAATAAACGGCTCATTCTAAACATGTTTGTTACCTCTGCCACTCTATACGACCATTACCAGAGTTGTGACTGGACCTGGGGCCTTACCATGAGCTCTTGTAGCAGGACCTAAACAGAACTGCCCTGTTTAGAACGAGACAAGCTTATGTGACACGTATAGCGCTGTCTCGCTCTAAGCAGGGCAGTTCTGTTTAGGTCCTGCTAAAAGAACTCATGGAAAGTCCCCTGGTTGGCCCTGTTTACTTGCATCGTCCAGTATTTAAGGCGCTCTGTGTGGAGGACCTGGTTGATTCTCATTTATACACTTCAGTTCCTGAAAATGTATGAACAGGTAACCACCATGTCGTTCAATGGAACGTCATTCCGGTATGTTCACCATTTCGTTGCCTTGGTATATGTCTGTATCCCATTTTGACTGGTAGTAGCCTCCGCCGATGCAATTACTATAACTAAACAAGAAAAGTACAGTGCTTTATCCATTACGTTACGACCGATTCTATATTCATAAACCTCAACCGATAAACAACATAGAAATTAATAGTGCAGTAATGTTCTATCATATTCATAATAGTTATTACTGTGTGTGTTCATAACAGCAAGGCAAAGGTGATCGGGGTGACACCTTCACTCGCAGAGGTCACCGGGTCACCGCACACGTAATAAGCCTTGTAATAGCCAATTATCTGGAACAGATTTGCGTCTGAGATTGCCTATTTTTTCAACAACAATCTCATTATTTTCTATTTCGGTCTTTTGTATAGGCTTGTAGTTTATTTATATGTCGGACAGATTCAATATTTGGTTCGTTGGGAATAAAAACACTTGATTCGTTTGAGTACCTACTGAAATGAGAGGTCCATTATGCTGTGATCGCCAAGAGGTCATGCGACCACAGACATTGTTCCCCTAGCTAACGTCCTGATAAAAATATCTCGCTTTTTCCACATTCACCAAACTATTTTTATAGAAGTATTGACCTGATTTTTAGAGTAGAATTTGTGTACCCATCAACCAATTGTGTTCCATGAATTATGGTCCACGTTTCGGTCTTACTTCAATTCGCTCCTGCCATATAATAATTAAATTACAGTAACGGGTAATCTGGACTTTTTCGGTAATCTCCTTTCATTCATCCGCTTATACGACCAAACCAGCCTAACAGACCTAAACATGCCTTTCTCTGCCCTAGGCACTACCTCTTTCACCTTGGCATGAAACTACAAAAAAGTTAAATAGGACGATGTGACGTCAGACCAAACTGGACCAGCCTCAGCGTAATGCTATAAAGGGCAACAGCCAATCACAGCGCTGATTTTCAGGCTGACCCAGAGTTCGATGCGCGTATTATGCCAACTAAGTACTTAAAACATTTTTATGTTTATATTTAATGTTACACACAAGTATCAGAGAGTATTTCATCTTATAATATTAACAGGTACCGATTATTTATGGGTAACTATTTGTCACTCGCTCGCAAAACCTAAGCATTTAGCTGTCCACATTTCCCGCGCCTTTGCATCCAAGGAGTGTGCTAATCGACCCGCCAGTCGCACACGCGGCCGATATTACAGCCTTAATTACTTGGTATTAAGGCTGTAATTAGACGGTTACCGAGATTACAGGATTATAGACCTGACGGATGTGCGTAACACGGTCAGTGGCTGGATGAGCGGAATGCTCTCATACTTAACGTGTATGGAGTTCCGTAAGCGTCTGATGGAGACCTCGCTTTTAATGCCGTCTTCACGACGGCGGTAGCCGCTTTCTAATATCATATGGGTAATAGCTGGCTGTAAGGGTTTTATGGTAATAGGAGATAAGTGTTTATAGGATTCTTTATCGAATTTGTTTGGCCTAAATATTGGTTAATATTAGGTTACGGAGCGTCGGTGGAAGATTGGTACTCAACGAGTAAGGTATCCGACTTGTAAGTGAGAGGTACTTACCGGGTTGGAATGACTCTTTTCTGAGTTATGTGCATTAGTTGAATGCTAACCGATGCTCTTACGGTGAGGAAAAACATCGTGATAAAACCTACACATTCAGGCGACAGTATATGTAACCATGATCTAATCTGGTCGGGTTTCCCTCTTAGGAGGGTCACGGAGGTCAGATGGCAGTCGCTCCACTAGAATTACCTGATCTGCCAAATCCTCGTGCGCGAGAGCACAACCGCGATGTTAACACCAAGAAATTTCGCGTGATGGAATATTATGCAAAGGGCTAGGAATATCTAAAATAGTGTAAAAACCAAAATCAGTTCACGAGACTGCATCATAGACCAATAGCGATACCTGACTGCAGTGCAAACACCTCTTCTGTACATGGAGGTCTTTGATGATATGCATTGACACATTTGCCAAACTGTTATTTCCATAATATGGCCACACATACGCTGCGCCGCCTCCATGACCTGAGGAAGGTTAGCTTCTAAACAGCTTCGCAGGAACAGCGACCACTATTTTAAACCGTTTTATTATAGCGTATAACCGAGGGGCCGGCCATAGTGTGATCAATCCATTATGTTTGAACAGCGTCGTAATGCCTTGCCATAAAAACTTGAATGGATTATAATCACATAGTCTCCGACGCGGGTCAATAAATAATCGTCTCTTTTTGCTAAACTTGGACAAACCCGAGACTGGCTGACACGTCTTCATTAGCAAGGGAGAGACTGTCCTTCTGTCTGTACTTAGACATACAAAAGTTGAAGACAATGATCAGTTAATTTTACGTAAGTATAGGTACGTAATCCTGGAGTACCTTTAAAATAAGTAGGTATACAAATAGTGTTTTTAAAGTGTGAAATTTAAGTACAACGCTTAAGTGTTATTTTTGCTATGTGGATATTGTATCCAATTAGATTGTTACCTGTTAGATTGTAGACTAACTGGACTTTTAGAGTTTATGTTGGTTCTTAATTGAAAAAAATAATGGATCCTTTTGCCTATGTAGTTAAGTTGCATTAGTATTGATTGAAATTGTTTTTTTATTATTTTAGACTACATCCATATCAGCTAGACTTAGTAAAAAAAAATTTGTGAAATAGTCTCTGTTGTGGAGCTTGACCCAGTGTCGCAGGAGAGGGAGAGCAGCAGCAAAGTCCCACCGGTCCCTGAGTACGTTAAACGTTAGACTGATGATGATGATTGATGACGATAACAATGCAAGTATAAAGCGAATTAAATATATATTTAGATTTTGTTAAGTCGTTAGCAGAGTTTTTATTATAGTGGAATATGAGTTTCGGGTAGATATATTTAATTAACGTGGTCCCCAGATATAAGTAATGGCACTGGAAACGGTAATGTTAACTATAAATTATGTAGCCAACGTTAATTGCCTCATGAAATAATATTATGCATGTAACAAAGTTTTTAAACCGTAAATTAGGTAGATTATTGCAAGTGCTCGATACTTGGATCTTGCTTTTTATAGCCTGGCAACCTTTTTCAGCATTACCTATATTATAAGCTAAAAATATGGCTATTCCGAGGGAAATGAGCTCAACGCAAAATTATAGCTTCGCTTATTATAGCTTATTGTTGCGGTCCCATCCTCGTCTCCTAAAATAGCTTCATTGCATCGTAATAACCGTGAGTAGGAATAAAATTATATTATGCAGCGCGTCTATGCAAAATACCCTGGCCACCCGTACCATAAAAATATCACTTAGCTACCTAGTTTTAAAGATGCATATGGATTGAAACTGCAGTGTCCACCGATGCATTATGCGTCGACATAGACGTTGTAAGGCCGAGGCCACCATTTTGCTTTTGCTTTTTACTTTTTTATTCCGAGCAATGTCTGAGACATGTCGTGCGCTATGCCGGGACAAAATTATCTTAGCGTATCGATGAGATGTGAAATATTGTTATTGGCGCGCGAGACAGTTGTTAAGGCATAAAACATGAAATGTGGACGAATAAATATTTTCAAGCGATGCGTAACTTTATTTATGAAATTTAACGAATGAGTGGGGCGTGAGGTATACGCTTAATGGACTGTTTGTTACACCAAATCAAAGATTTTTTACCCTTTCCTTAGGTATACCTTCACGGCACCTACCTATCACACAACTTTAATCCATATTTTGCCTATTATATCCTACTCAAACGTGATAGAGCGTGACAGATAGAGCCCTATTTTTATAGCTCATTCAGGCCTAAGGTGCTGTCCTAATTGACAACGGTCGTCCGACCATGGTCGCATGACCGTTGTCAATTAGGACAGTGCCTTAGACACCGCCGTTTTATTTTTATTGTGTAAAATACTAATTATTGCGAAATGATTATTTGAACAAAAATTACCTACTACTAATTAGGCTACAATTAACATAATGTTTTAAACTATCGCGGTGATTATCACACATTTTAAAGGTATGTTCCGGGTTTCCTACCGCGTACCGTACACGAAGGAATGTTTGTTTATTTATTAAAACTTTATGCACTCCAGGTACATTGGCTGAACTAGAGCTAAAGTAGCCTTATCAACCAGTCAACCGTGAAAATATGATTAACATCTTTTCAAATGTCAAATAACTAAGGGAAACCCATGGGAAAATAAACGATCTTACCCAAGTACCCAATAAACACGTTCCATTGAATCACTGTATCCTAGGCTGGATTGCGCGGAGTGAGGTAAGCGGGCAATCCGTCCATTGCGGGTTTCTCAGCCTCGGGAGTCGCGGGGCTTCATTGAGGCCTTTCTATTAGATCACATGCACCCAGCTTAGACAATTACGCACGCCTAGCTTGCTAGTTATTCAACCGTGTGCGGATATGCGATTCTGGAAACTGAGATGTTATGCTACTCGGATGTCGTGTGTGCAACTTTATTGTTGTTGAGTTGAGGGGATGAGTGTATGTATGCGTGTAAACTCTTTATTGCTTAATAAATAAGTACAGGAGTTACAAGTAAAATTTTACATAGCGAAGGCGGGCTTATCTCAGAATGGGATTTCTTTATTGAGTACTTAAATTAAATTACATTTAAATCTACATCTAATTATTTGATTATTAATGTGTTATGCCCGTCAGCGAGTTCAGATGATGACGAAGCTAGACGATGGAATATTCATCGTCTAGGTACTATTTACTTCAAGAATTAAACGTTTTAACAAAACAATGTTGTCACCATGCGAGCCCGTGCTTACCCTTTTTTTAGGTAAAGCGTACGGTTACAGCCTCTAATTGTTCGTTCTCCCAGACGGCTGTGTAAGCTACACCTTTAAACATCAAATTACAAAGCATTTAACAGTAAAGTGGGTAACTACGTTAACAGCAACAAGCTAATGTTGCAGTAAACGCGTTCATTTGAAATATTCCGACGTTCAGTGTAGGTATTTATGGCATGCGAGCTAAATTGCACTGTGTTGCGTTGGCGCAAAAGTCGTTATTTGCTTGATTGTATTTTTGGAGTCCCCCTTCTGAAACAAAAAGCATGAGAGCAAGTCAAAGGGAAAGGTATTGCTCATAGAATAAAGTTCATTTTTGTATCACGCCTTTTGGATACATATCAATTATATAAATGCTACAAAAATGGACCTTATTCTATGAGTACTACATTCTACTTTGACTTGAACTTACGTTTTTCGCTTCTGAATTCAGACGACTGAATTTAGCCGAATGTAATAAGCGCATAAACAGACGCGGTGCGGCCGCGTAATTTCACAAATAGTCTGTTTACGTTGGTAAATGCGCCGCCACTTATTTGTAAGACGTCTTATCTTTGCTCTCTTTGAGGCTTTATAGTTGATTTTCAATATGTTCAGTCCAATATTCGACGGTGTATTACTTTCAGAGTGATATCGTAAGGTTTGGTTGCTGAGTAGTACTAACGGTAGTGCCATGGATAATTTTTGGAACCGAAATCTTTTTGACAAATGCGCTTATTACATTTGGCTAAATTTAGTCATCTAAATTCAGAAGTAAAAAGCGTGAGAGTAAAAGAAAGTGGAATGTATAGCTCATAAAATAAGGTCCATTTAAGGGCGACACGTAACATGATATAAGTGATACAAAGATGGAATTAATTCTACAAGCAACACATTCCAAGTGGATTTGCTCTCACGCTTTTTGCTTCTGAATTTAGCAAAATGTAATAACCGCAAATCCCTGACTTAAAAAATGGTTCAGTTGGAAACCTCGACATTGTCGACATGTTGCTAATGTCTATAGACAGTGGTGACCACTTTCCATCAGGTGGCCCGCTTGCCTGTTTGCCTACCGTATGATATAAAAAAAATATAAATCAAGTCGAAAAAACTAGCAGTACCTACTTGTCTGATGGCACAGATACAACGCAGGATACATCTTTATTCCACGCAAATGAAGCAGCGGTAAACGCTGGTTATACAATTTTCAAAATAGCAGGCATTTCTTTACTGCATAAGTTTGCAGTCAAGCAATATGTGCTGCCTAAGCAAACACCTGGGACCTGGAGTACTTTGGGACGCTCATAAAAGTACGCGGTGTGCATTTTCCTGATATTTGCAATGTTAGTAGAATGTAACAGCGTCATGGTTGGGAGTGAAGTTTTGTGTCGGTAAGGGATAGGAAGTTTTTGACGTGTTCTCTCTGTGTGGTATCGTACCTTCGATGCGGTTTTTTTTATTTTATTGTCCTTAGTTTTGTTTAATTAAAATTGGTTCAGTAGTTTGGTAATTATTTGAGTATATATAGACTAAGCTTTCCAACGTGTGTCGGTTAGGTTATTGCATTTATCATAAGTAAATGAAGTCACGAAAGGTTTAATTTAGTTCATATAAACCTGCCTAACAGCCAAGCCGTATTAAAAGTCGTATTCCAAAGAAATCGCAAGCCTGTATAGCGTAAAATAATGAACTAGTTCTACGAGTGAACTCCACTACATGTTCCATATTGGGTGCTCAGCAAGAATCGATTAAATTCACATTAACAGTTAAACTTCCAACCTTGGGGCGAATGGCCTTGCAATCCACTAGTTCTCCATCTATAGGTAGAGTGTTCTTTATATTTTGGTATAGATAGGAGATGTGCTTGGGATCCTCAAATTGCACTCGCGGGTCAACTTGCATTGCGGAACTCGCGGAAGACCAGCACCGCTGCTCAGGTCATGGCATACGCTGAGCGAGGTCCTATTGTTGTCGGAGGGTTCCTACCACACTACAGCAGTTCCGATGCTGAGTGGCATTTAGCTGGGTAGGTAGTTTTAGGTAATTCGTGAATTCTTTTGTTATTGTGTATCGTTTACTGCCTGTAAGTATATGTGTATTTTGTATTGTGAGCCGTGATGTGGTACCTATCTTTAGACAACAATAAATCTATTTTCTTTCTTTCTTTCTTTCACTCCTCGATCCTCAATTCTTTATTCACGCTTATTCATGGAGTACCTGCAGGGGTCAGCGCGCCGCAGCTATAGTTCGCGCCAAACGGATTGACAACAGGGGACATTGATCTCTCGATCAGAGCTAATTTGTAAGCGGTCAAAGCGAAAGCTGTAACGATTTAATAAATAGTATTAGTTTAAATGTAATAAATAGAAAACTTTATAACAGTTTTCATGAAATAATGCCAGCAGTTACCGAGAGGGTGACTTACGGCTCGGGAAAACATCACGATGAAAGTTGCACAATCAGGCGACTGAATATATATACATGATCCAATCTGGTCAAGGTTTGTGCTGACCCTGTGTCGGAGAGGTCAGGTGGCAGTCACTCCACTGGTATTATATAAATCCTAGATCATGGCCAAGGCGGACGCTTGCGCGCGAGAGCACAACCAGGACATTGACGCCAATATGTATGTCATTGTAAATTAGCAAAAGCATAGACTAAGCAAATACTAAACTAAGAGTTATCTAGGAATGAGTATCGAAAGTTAATCAAATGTGTAAAGTAAAAGATAAAAGTCCGACTTCGGCCCACCCAAATCGTTCACAGAGGGATAAGGAAGACATAATTGATTCATTTACAGTCTATTGTAAGTATGTGGGAGAACGTGTATAGAAATTAAACAAAGAAATATGAATAATAAATCTATGTATATTATTACCAATAATATAATAAATGGACAGCAACAGATGGAGAGGACATATTTTAGTAGCTTAAGTGATGTACTTAGATTTAGCAAAATACAGACAAGTTGACAAACATTGTTATTTCTATAGAAATAACAAAATAGAACATAGAAATAATATGCGTTCTACGGTTAAGCGAGATTACCTGAGGAAGACAGTTCAGAGCACTGGTGGTGCCGTGTCCGCAGTCGGACAACGTCTGACCTGTCGAGAGCGATGGCCGCCTTTTTATAGACTGCGGTGTACCCGCATGTGGTTTTTAATTTAAGAACACTACCTTCATTTTATAAAAATGAAGATAAATACAATAATAATATTATCTCCCACACGGCCATACTGACGAGCAGCCTAATTGGCTTGCGATACACTATCTCAAAATTACAATTAAACAAAAATGTATATGTAACATAAGAAACAGATATTTAACATTAGGACACAATAAAATTCAATCCTTAAAGAATACTTAGGGTCGAATTATATCATGACAATGCAATGCACGTATCTTTACTCGAGTTACATTATGACAATTTACTAAAAAGATAATCAATTTACATCAACTAGCATCAATGTAAAATCCAATTAAATTATCTATCTTGCCAACAGCAATGATTACAATTAAAATAATACCAGTATTATTTTATATTAGCACAGAGCCAATTACAGGCTTCCACCGATAAAAACTAGATAATATAATACATACTTAACTAAAAGTCAAGCATACCGAACAGTCCTCAAAAGACTTTACGATTTCAAATTTAAACTAAAATATACCTACAATACTCGAAAGTAATGCAACAATAGTCAACTCCATTTATTTATTCGTATGGCAAAAATACAATATACGAGAAACACATTCAACTACAAATTTAAATCAAGCGAAGTCAGCCATTTAATTGCTTCGTCACTAAGGGTGATCAGGTCCTCCGGTGGGCCAGGGTAACTTGTGTTTGGGCAATCCGATAGTATGTGCCATATTGACTGAATAGGGGAACCGCACGGACACTGGGGGGATACACTCCATCCACAGCGGTGTTTGTAGGAGGCACAAAGGCCATGGCCCGTGCGTAGCCTATTTGAGTTGCACCAATCTCGCCTAGTCAACTCCATAATAACATGGTTTGAAAAATGCCACAACGCGTCGAAGCAATACTTGAGTATGCGGTCTCTCGCTGACTCACAACTTGTGTTAAATAAATCAAGATTTATTCTCCTGGATAAAACATTAAAATTATTCATTGCTCACGATAGAAAGGTGTTCCTTCTGTAGTTGGTAGAATACGCCAAATTGCATGGCAATGGCCAAATCACATGAGCCATATAAACACCAAATCACATGGTACTAATAGTCAAATCACAGGTACCTGAATGCCAATTCTCACGGCAGTGGCCAAAACAGATGGCAATGGTCAAATCATATGACCCCAAATGCCAATTCTCAAATCAGTGGCCAAATCAACTACAATTAAATGCCAAATCACGGGGCAACGGTCAAATCAAATGACCCACACATCGCACCAAACACCTCGTTGGCCATCGATATATTGTACAGCACAATTCGTCGGAGCACCGATGAACGAAGAACGAAGGTCCCTTGATGATCCATTATGCAACACTCCCATTTATGCATTTATGGAGAACGGCCATGTGACGTGAGGCAATAAATCAAGACTTCTTCTCTCATTAATGGATGAGCAGCTAGTTCCACGTCCTGACCACAGCCGCGAGCCGAATATGATGTCATTACAGTATTTCCAGCAACCCGCAAGGCGGTGCTTCGATTGACGTTGCGTATTTTATTTAACATGATGTCTAGGCTCAAGACCGCCCTCGTGTGTTATCTGAAACTGAAATACCACAGCACAGTACCATGTTCGCTCGATCATTCCTGACCCTATGGTTGTAAAAGACTATACTAGCTCTCCTCTTATCATTCTAAACTCAAAACAATAATAACTCGTGGAAATACAAATCGAAATCAATCAAACATTGCTAACGCTTCCACTCAGCGACGTTGATTCGTCGTACTTTTGTAATCCGTAGGTACTTATAGACTCTAGTAGTACCTTTGTAATACATAGAAGCTAGTACAGTACTGGCCGTACTCTTGTATGTAGATAAACTACTGTTAGACTATACAGTATCTCAATATGAAATTGCTAAAATCGTAAAATAGTAAATTTAACAAGCTTTACTTTACTAAGCCTACTTTACTTTATCAGCTCGTGGTCAGTCCTTCGACCAAATCTATTCAGTACATCGTATACAGACTATCACAAGTAATGCAGTCCATCTGCCATCACAAAACGTGATAATAAACACGTGAGTTACACAACAAGTAATCGTCCTAGACCCAAACCAACATTCACCGTGTCATCTCCAAGAAAATAACATCTCTACCGCCCAACATCAAAATTGAATCAGGATTTTACCAATGAACAGCTTCTAGGCATCAAAGTCACAAATCTCAATTCCCCACAACCCGTAACAGTCCACTGCAGGACTTAGGGCCTCTCCCACGAAAGGGGAGGTCATTGCCATAATCTCCACGCTTGGCAGGCGGGTTGGAGATCGCAGTGTTTAGATATAATAATGAAAAATGCTGCTGCCCATTTTCCAGACTACGGAGACTATTGATCTTTTGCCTCGAAAACATTAGTCGCCTTGTACGACACCCATGAACGTAAGGGGTTGGTGCTATTCTACTCTGCCGGACACCACACGGCCACACAATCTCAATTACTGAATCGTTAATCATTAATAATGTACCCAAAATAAACATCTCAGAACATGTCACCTCTGTTATTGCAAGGTGTCTGTATCTTCAAATACAATCACACAGCTATCCCGGTTGCTCTACCCAAACTTACAATGAAAATTTCAACTTTATAATTATACATCAGTCGTCATCTGTGGTCAACCTGATGATCATCGCCGTGATTATCCATTAGGTAGGATTTCCAATCCCCGTGATTACATACTAGCCAACTCTAGGGCTTTTCATCGGAATCACATTTTATTAAAGAAATTACACTCTACTCTTGTACCCTAGACAAAACAATTGACTAGTCTCCATATTTTTTGTATTTGATTCATCGTAAATCATGTAGGAACTTTCCACACCATTGACCCGTACTCACTACCTAAACAACTATATTGCCAGTAGTATGCAATGCAAATTCCCAGCGCTGCAA
Organism: Blastobasis adustella; assembly: GCA_907269095.1. Taxonomy (NCBI): domain Eukaryota; kingdom Metazoa; phylum Arthropoda; class Insecta; order Lepidoptera; family Blastobasidae; genus Blastobasis; species Blastobasis adustella. Next base: position 15,241,198 of record OU026122.1, read on the forward strand.
CTTCTATTTAGCCAATATCTAAAGCAGCGTCATAAAAGAGCAACTGAGTTTTGCCACGGTCACGGTCCGTGGATAACAGAATCGGAAATTCATTTCCCATTAAGTCACTTGCTTCAGGTCTCATTAGTAATCAAATTCAAAATATTACCTACTTTCATTTGTCTACCAGCGCGGTAAAACGCTTTCATTCAACTGTGTTAACGTCTCTATAAATATATCGTTCTTTACATTAGATACATAATTTCCCAATTTGGAAATGAAAAGCTTCTTTCTGCCTTCAACAGTTTTAGGTAACAGTATAATAATAAAAATAAAATAAGCATTTTTTATTTCTTTACAAACAAATAAATGATACGTAAGTAGGTCAGTACTATATAATTTTTTGTAGCTATATTTATTTGTGAGAAACTGGTGCCTGAAATAGGTTCCATAGAACCTGTGATACAGGTCACCAGGCTCCCACCCCATGGATTTACAGAACAGACTATGTAACATTTTTAGTACTTTTGACCTAAAAGAATAAGATATTACATTCATTAAGTTTATGTGTCTATCGGTTACCACACCAAAACAACTAAACAAGTAAAGTAATCGTCATCACTTTTTTTCACTGTTCGATCGAGTCTACTCTATCTGTGACTACGTTACGTGTAAGTTCCCATTTTAAACAATTTAACAATGTTTGTAATAACGAAGAGGTCTCATATCCAGCCGTCTTCCAAAAAAATCAGAACATAAAAACTTGCAACATCCGAGACTTTCGGGGCTCTCAGCCCAAAGAGACACGACTCCCGGGCCACTCCAAATCAGCAAAATAAATCGGAGTGTTTAACCTCAACAACAGTGTAGGTACTACCAAACTTGTACTAGCCGAAGGATATGAATCTCACCATTGCTTACAGTGCCTCATCTTACAGGCACAACAACAGAACTCGAAATAGTTACTTGGTATCGGTAATCAATGAAATTTCAGTACTCGAAGCTAAAGTTAACATTATGTAACTGACTATTGAGCAATCACCAAAATATGTGGACTTTCTCATCATCATCATCATCGTTTAACATTTTTTCACAAAGCTTGAAACAACTACCATCTGTTGGCCACGCTCCCAGAGGCTCCATCAGCCTAGTACGTAAAACACCAACATCATCTCCATCCGGTGATGCCACAAGCTTTGAGTAAACAAAACCAACCACATAAACGTCATAAAAACTTTTGCTCGATAGTCGTCACGTATGAACTTAGTTGCTTAAATCCGTCTACCAAAGTCTTAAACAGGTCGAACTGAAGTAAGTCACAGGATTAACTAAGTCACTCAAAACATAATTTGAAACTATCTACCGTCAATATATTTACATTCCTTTCGATAAAATAATTTGTCACCAACAAAAATGACGTTACCTCCTAATTAAACTGACTTTTTTTTTTTTTTAATGTTGGAGTACTTTTCAGAATAATCGTATTTTGGCGGTCAACGTTAAAACCACAATAAAATCATACCCTCGGTAAACAAATATTGTTCATCGTTTACTTTTGTGTTCGTATTCGTTTCTAGACAGTAATAATTCATTGTAAAACAAAATTAAATTGTAACTCCGTAATTTGGTACATAAAAACTTAGTCGGACTTTCTCAATTTTGTTCTTTACACGTTCTACGCGGAAACAAATGCTTCTAATTCGGTTATAAACTCATTTGAATCAAGTAAACTCGTAACGACTCACCGAATGCTAATTTGCAGCCTGTAGTTGTTGTGGACCCTATGATGTCTGGTTTTGCATCTGCATTCACTCGACACTTGAATGGAGGTGTCACTCTACCCATCCATCACCTACTATACCCCTACCCTACACTACACTTACCCTACCCTTACCTACCCTTTTTTCTAACATTACAAACCTTATTCTAACAATTACAAATCTAACAAAACAGTAACATTTAAATAGAGCCGTCTGAAATTATGCGTGAACATGTTGTATTTTGATAGCATGGGTTTTATTATTGTAAGTTTTCTATAATAATTCATGTCTAATTTTTTTAAAGGCAAAATGGATGTTACTCGCTGGCAATGTAGCTTTCTACAGATGGGAGTTACTAAAACCGGTTACGTAGTTTTTGAATTTATCCATTACAAACAAACAATCTAGTGTTTTTTTTTTTTTTTATGGTATCCGGCAGACAAACAAGCATGCGGGCCACCTGATGGAAAGTGGTCACCGCCGCCTAAGGACATCAGCATCACCAGGGGTGCTACCAATGCGTTGCCCGCCTCTAAGGAAACCTCTAATATACCTCTTGAACGATCCCATGTCACAGTCCAAAGGAAACACTGTGGCTGGGAGCTGATGTCCATAGGCGGTGGTGACCACTTTCCTGTTTGTCTGCCGTATAACAAAAAAAATACAATCAAATCTTTCCTCTTCATAATATTTGTTTAGAACTATTATACTTCTTAAGTATAGAGAATTACTATACTTCACACCTCCGCATAACGTTACGGATGGTGCCGTCCCTTTCCTACCAGAAGCTGCCAGCGTTAACCCTTTATGCGACCAATTGGCCGGGCGTTAGTGGATTAGTCACGGCTTTAGCATTAGTATTAGTTCGTAGGCGACTGTCTCCGGCTATTAGTGTGACCACAGTTATTTACAACATCCGCTAAGCGAAGGGACCGTTACCAGTGTGCCCAGCGTGCAGCAATCTCTTGTTGTAATTTTTTTTTATTAAGGTGTGCTGACGAGCTTGGTTTGGTGGTGGGGTTAAACACTGTATATACGATACTGCGTCCACTGACACTTGATACTTATGTAGTATAAAATAAAGTCCCTTTTCGAATGCGCTGGCAAGCTGATCTTGGTCGGTCGCCCGACCACGGCCCTGCATCCGAAAAGCGACTTTATTTTATACCACGTAAGGATTAGTATCAACTGTCTAGTGCCATCTAGATCGGCCCTGTCTCAATGTAGAGTGCTTTAGTTATACCATTATAACTATCCCTGTAGTTCCAGGCGGAGTGGAATAAATGACAAACCTCTTCACCTCTTCCCATACTCCTGTGAAGCTGACTACTTCCGTATACGTAGACTTGTGCATTTAAAACAATTCAACACGTAAAAGTCCTTCACCAATGTGGACTTAGTCTAACAGTGGACGGCAGTTGACGATGATGATAATTAACTCATTCATCATCACATCTCATAACAGTCCACTGCAGGACTTAGGGCCTCTCCTATGAGAGGGGAGGTTATTGCTCTTGGCAGGAAAACGCTGCTGCCCAAATTCCAGCCTACGAACACATCTAGAACTTTTGCCTCGACAACGTTCCCCTCGTAGTGGCCTTGTACAATACCCACGTGTAAGGGTTGATGCTGTTCTACCATGCCGAATACCACTATGGAGATCCGCAAGCGAACCAGGGTCATATATAGCCTTAAGGACTGCCAGGCTAAAGTGGCAGTGGGCAGGGCACATAGCTCGAAGAACAGATGGCCAGATGGGACAGTAAAGTTATCTAGTGGAGACCACGTACCGGAAGACGCAGCGCGTGTAGGCCTCCCACAAGGTGGACCGACGACCTGATAAAGATCGCAGATACCAGCTGGATGCGGAAGGCACAGGACCGGCCTTTATGGAGCCTCTGGCGTGGCCTATGCCTAGCAGTGGGCGTCTTTCGGCTGATATGATGATGATGATGAGGTATGGAACCTACCTACCTGTAGCATTATAACGATCGATAATTCACCTATCTAAATTAGTGGTCTATTTGGACAAAAGTTGCAGGAACGAACAATTCAAGTTTCCCATGTAATTACAATTTCTAGAGAAATGTCAGCGAGTTCAATTACACTAGCGAGCTTAAAACAAACAGTATTCGAGTAAAATAAAACTATAGTTACACAATCCGACCTGTGACTTCAATTCAGTCACACTTTCCGTGTCACGGGCGTGTCACGGAAGGCTTTAATCCGGACTGTGAAGACTTGACACGCAATTAGAGACTTTATTGCGCAGGTGATAAAGGCGGGTCGACAGGTGACGCCGTGATGAGGCGGAATTTTAGCGAAATGAAAGGGAAATGAAGAGTAAGTGTTAAGGTTAAAGGCGTACTATTTTATTCATTTAAGTACTATGTCGGCTCTTGTCATTGCTTTTAACACTTAGTAGTTAAATTCGTAGCTACTTGTACTGTACTGATATGCTACTAAGAATTGTTATCTTTATGAGATTTTTAATCTAAGTTATAGTTACTAAGGTACAAGGATCCACACGCGACGTACCTTTTCGATTTGTTGTTTCAGTAAGGTTACACTCACCGTGGTCACGAGAAGACTGCAGTGAATAGGACACAACTGTAAAAACTGCGACAAGGTACGTCACGTGAGAATCCCGTTCAATATAATAAATAGTATATGTAAAAAACGCGAGTTAAGTTTGAATAAAAAAAGTTATAGTTTCGACAAAATGTACAATGTACATTACTCAGAAAAATGTCATTGGGGTATGGCGGCACTGGGTCCCGTATTCGGTACTTCTAGCTTGCCAGTCAGACCCTAGCTAGCCTCAGGCACAGAACATCTATACAAACTAGGGTGTCCTAGAGTGTGAGGGACTAAAGGACCACAGGGCAAAAGTCGCATTAGGAACGAGATCCCTCCGAGAGATCTACGTACGTACGAACGTACTGGGCGTAACTGGGCTAGGCTGGCTCAATTGGCATGCCTTAACTACACGCAAACGACCAAAATTTGAGTTCTAGTGCGGTAAAAGGAGCCCATTAACCTAAACCTAAACCTAATCTATACAAACGTAACCTTAGCCACCGACGCTTTTATAATTTCTTATAGTTACCGACCAATGATTAATGTTCTACCTTCGCAAGATCGAAGCGTTTCTATTCTAATTTTCATTAGATCAACTGAATTGTCTTCTTCTATCCATCTTTTGCCCCTTCCTATTCAAGATTGTCATATTGATAATACAATAAAACGTAGTGAGTTCTTGCACACCTACTTATAACTACTATACTTAGATCTCTAGCCAAAGTCATGATAATAATGGTCTGGTGGAACCTTGTAATTTGGACTAGTTATTTATCTGATCAAAAGGCGTTGAACATTATCGCGTAAAGTCAATTACAGTGACTAGTTATTACTTAGTTGGAGTTTTGTTGTTGTTATGGCGAAACCATGGTGCTGTGGGTGCCTTTACATCGAAGTTTTTGAAATAGCTTTAGGCACTATTGGATTTGGAAACTGGAATTTGCTCCGCTTTAACCAGTGTGATTGGAGTAACTACTTACCTATTGTAATCAATTATTGGTAAAATTCTTAGAAGTATGACAAAATCTTATTTAAAGCAAAAATAATAATATCCGATAAATAATACCTGTTCTGCTTTTGCATAAAATCAAGGCTCTACAAGTGTGGACGTAAATATTAAGTCGTTCAAAAATTTGCGAGCCACAGAACATTAGATGCAATTTCTGTACTGCAGCCACAACAACAAGTAAAAACAAACAACAAAATAAAAGGTACCTAATGTTTCATACATAATAAGACAAACATTTCTCCACATGACATTACCAAAGAAAATAATAGGATCTTATTAAAACCAAGAGCTATTTAGACCTCTAAATACGTACCCAGTTACGGTACATTCGGCCGGAACGAAGTAATAAAATCGTCATAAAATATAAATTTGCCCACTGAAGCGGTTAAACTGTCGTGATAAATTATATTAATTACACTCATTACGCTGTGATGAAGCGAGTTCATGCTTTCCCATATGAAACTGAGACGCGTATCAGCAATTATGAATTTACGAATGTAATAGCGACGCGTTTCCCACAATTTAACTGTTATTTTCACGGTTTTAGTACTTTTGGTGCAGACGTAGAAAGTGCGTGCGGAAGCTAAATATGTGATTTTATCTGTACTTTTTTTAGGGAATTAGTTATTTAGAACTTGGAAAATTAATATACGGATATAAAAGTTATTTGGGAATATTTGTGATATGCCTATTTAAACACCTGATGCCGAAACCGAAGGATATATGTAGGTACCTAGTACAGTTTCAAAGAAAATTGACGTTTATTCGTGACCATTTAGCACATCTGTGTCATCCATTACTTGCCGCTGACTAAAATATAAAAATTTGCAAATACGTGACGTCATTATATTTCGTAATCAAATGACCGTCCTGCGATATTTTGAAACGAAATTCTCAGAATTAAACTACTAACTTATAACATGCAAAATGAATCACAATACGCACGAACTAAAACATGTAAAGTACTGCAGGTTACGTCAATTTTCTTTCCTTTGATTGACCGATGACCTTAAATGAGTCGCGTTAAGAAAATGAATGTACATATCCTTTAGGGGTTCTTTTTTTAAGAGTGGCCTGCAACCTGTACCTGCCTAAAAATCTACTCACTCTAGCCTTTACTATGATGAATCTTACTTGTCATGAGTAGGTAATAATAATGTGAGATGTCTAAATAAAATACCACTTTTTTGTTCTTTGCAGATTGCAGCGGGTGGCAGACACCGGAGTGACTTGTGGAAGAGTAAGATAGATTGAATTATTAATTATAACTGTAGGTGCAAAATAGGTATGAGTTTTTCGAAACTGTAACAGCTCTCTATTTAGTTTTAGGTAGCTACTATGAAATTGAGAATTGAAATGAGTACTTACATTCATACAGTGACTTTGAGTGAAACCCACACAAGCAGAAATACCACTCTCATCTCTCTCACACTCTACATCACAATAAAAGTATTTGAATTTGAATTTGAACTCTGCAGACCATGATGTATAAACGAACATAGGTCACTTGGTAGTATGTATAGCAATACATATAACTAAATGTACATTGCTGTAAAACTGTGTAATAAATAAATAAAATACCTAAAACTACCCACATTCTTCACAAAAACTGCAAAATAACTACATGTCCCGCTGTTTCCCGTCTTATATGAACTTTTGTCAAATTAGCAAGTAAACAAGTAACAAGAGTCGTTTTCACCATTTAGACATGGTACCCTAGTGGGTACGTAAGATCCTTGTTTCGAGGGTACTTTGAGAAACTTATGTGTTCGTGTCTACGTAGTCTCTTAACGGGTTACTCTCCAGCTACTCCAGTACATTTGTTTATTAGGAGACAACAAGGAAAACTAGTTTTGTTTATATTTCCGAATGTGAATACAGGTTTGTAGGTGTGTATGTCAATGTAGTACAACAAATAGAATACGGTAGGTATAACTTAACAGACAGAAATCGTCAGAAAACTCCCGACCAAGTATACATATACAAATTATTATACTCTATTATAAGAGAACTGGCAGACAGATTACACACTACGAATATGTATAAACGTTGGCTGACTATAGCATGCTAAGTGCACGTGCACTTGTGACTTGTTATAGACTGAAATTATTATTTTATTTCATTCATAATTTATTGTATTTTATTATTTTATTGTATTGTTTTTTAATTTACTCATAAGTACTATTGTACCTATGGAGCACGAGTCCGAAATAAAGATATTTATTATTATTATTATTATTAAATATTTCCTAAACTACTAAACCGATTTTAATAGAAAGAAGTTATGAACCATCTCGATTAATCTAGTTTACAAATAAAGAAAATCACGTAGAAATCGTTCCGTCCTTTCGGGAGCTACGATGACACAGACCGACAGAGAAACTGATACACACGCCAAACATATAAGTTTATAAAACCCCCTTTTTCTTGTCGGGCGGTTGAAATAGGAATCGGATTTTGTACTTTGAGCTGTCATAATAAAAGCTTAGTCTCTTACCTATACCTCTGACACAGAATAATTTTTATCGAATACTGCGTGATCAAGTCATGGGAGCATCGGTAGGCAGTGGTAAAGTACTATTGCCATGTACCAATTACTTTATTTCTGAGTTATATACATTAGTTAAACACTAACCGATGCTCTTATGGTGAGGGAAAATATCGTGATGAAACCTGCTCATTCAGACGACTGAATGTGAATGATCCAATCTGGTCAGGTTCCTCTGGTCACGGAGGTCAGATGGTAGTCGCTCCACTGTAATTACCTGATCGCCAAAACCTGGATCATGGTCAAGGCGGACCCCGGACCCTCGTGCGAGAGGGCACAACCAGGACATTAATGCTAAAATGACATGACACTGCGTGACCAAGTCGCTGTTAAAAGCTATTGGCCATCGAAACAAGCTGCTTGTGAACCGATTTATCAACTAAAAATGTTGTATGTACGTTGTAGAATTCTTTCCTCAAATGTTTTGTGTAACGGCAATACTCCTAACTGTAAACCGGAAGACGCAGCGTGAGTACGCCTCCCACTAGGTGGACCGACGATCTGGTAAAGATTGAAGGTACCATCTGGATACGGAATTCACAAGACCGACCTTCGTGGAGATCTCTGGGGGAGGCCTATGCCCAGCAGTGGGCGTCTTCATACTGACATGAATTCTGAAGCCCAGCAGAATGTAACATGTTTTTTAATCAATTGAAAAAAAAAGGCTTGACATTAAAAAAGTATTCACCGCGAAGGAAGCCGTCAAGGTGAAACCACTTTTACTCCGCTGAAAACACCATTACCTTAATGGAAACAAACTAAAGTTCTGTTTACTTAATAAAAAGCAATTCTCCGGGCGAATTCTACGCCTCCATATTTAATTGAACGTTGAGCGTCGATCGGAAATGTAAACGAGCTTTTAATATTAGAGACCGTCATTTGTTTGAGCCTCATTCTTCATTCCTTTGGTAAAGGAATTAACTGAGTTAATTAAAACTTTACCTTTAGTGTTTTGTCTTCGGCTTCTCAACTTCACATAAATACGTTGATTTTATTAACTCTTCGTGAGATCAGTTCAGTTTATTGTCACTTTTGTTTATTTCTGACATAAACTCAAACGTTTATATGTCGACATACTTTAATAGCCAGCGATTTTGCGTTGGATTGCTTTATTGTAAGTGTAGATAAGTGCATTACCACTTTTTGAAAAAAATCCTTTGCAGATTCACTTGTGATCTTGAACTGTACCTTTAATCTGTGAAACAATTTTCGGGATCTGGATTGTGTTTTTTTTTTACTATTCTGAATTTTGATCCATCATCTACTTCCATGCAATGCATTATTTAGCTTTGTTTATGATAAATCGTTTTCAATATCTGGTGCTTATAACTAGTAAGAAAATATGTACAGTCACATTTGCTGACCTTCCAAGCGTTGATGCCTAAGGCGCATCCCGCACGGTGCTTAGCTCAATTTTACTAATGGCAAACACTCGGTTAGCTCAATCACACCCCCCACTTTTAGACGTGTGTGATTGCAGCTTCGCTTATGCATTTACTATGGAAATTGATTCCTGAGAATAGTGTATTTTATACTTGCATGGGCATTTTGGTTTCTGAAAGGAAGTAATTTTCTGTAAATCCGAAAAAAAATAATAAAAATATCTGATTTGCGTTATGTCCCGGTTGTGCTCTCGCACTCGAGGGTCCGGGGTCCGCCTAGACCATGATCCAGGATTTGGCAGATCATATAATAACAGTGAAGTGACTGCCATCTGACATGCGTGACTCTACTACAAGAGGAACCTGACCAGATTAAATCATGCTGACACATTGCACCAGCACCGAAATCTCGAAGAAAAATAACAGCTGCTTCATAATATTTCGTCAGAATTCATTTTCAATTTTGTATCAAACATGTTCGTTATCACGAGCATAGCATATCCCTTGGTATCAAGAATTAATTTAAATTCACTTATAAACATAGAAGTAACCTAGTTAACTCCACACGGGGAATGGGATAGTCCCATTCAGATTGAGGGTGCCCCGCGCGCCCCCGTATATTACACTATAGCACCATAGGATATCCTACGTCATCGTGTGTGTGCAAGAAAAATTCCACTTTGTTTGGTTTAGGAGACCCGTGAAATGCAGGTAAAAAATAATTTTGTTTGTCGATCCAAACCTTTGCCTTTTCGTAGTGCTATTACTTTCTTAAACTCTTGTGTGGCTTATAGACCTAAAAAAACTGGTCTGCCTTACCCAAGAGGACTTAGCAGTTTCGGTAGACCGCGACATTAAAGTCACTTATTGGTAAAAACCGTTTACTGTTACGGGCAGAGGTTGTATAAGGGCAGACTAACGTGTTGTGGGTCTCCTAAACCACTAATATCGGTACAAAGTGGAGTTTTTCTTGTAACCTATGGTGCCCTCACAGTTTATTATTAATAGAAATAACGAAATAACCCTCGGTAGATAACAAACGACTCTAAAAAATCTCAATAAACCAGCCAATACCCATAAAGATCAATAATGGAACCAACACTCTTTCCTTTTTTTCATAAAAACAAAACCGCACAACCTCAACTGTTCCTGGAACACCGCATTCCAGGTTCAAATTCAAACCGCGGATTTCGCGCGTCCCGACCACAGCACGCGGAAGGAGTCGCAAATTGGCGCGCAATCTATTCTTCGCCGAACATAATCCCCGCGGTTTCATCTCATTACTGTAGTAAAGCGGTACAGTTGGCTGTACAATTGGATGCCTTTAACCGTCACTTTGGTGGTATGGAGCTGGATTCGTAAATATGGGGAGATGGAAGTTTTTTTATGTAAATAAAAATTTTGAATCGCGTTTGTCCTCAATTTTAGTTATAAGATGTAGCATGCTTACAAACACAAAGAAGATCAGATGAAGTTGTTATACCTGCACTTGTAGACATTCTTGACAATGAAGTAAGTTCTTAAATGACTCCTTGTCCTCGAGTTACTCCAGTTGGTGTTATTTTAACCCCCGATGGAAAAAGAGGAGTGTTATAGGATTGTCGTGTGATGGTGACTGTACCTAAACAGCTCGACCCGGAGCGTTTGCGTACACGCCGGCGTGAGGTGCCGACGAATTACGTAACCTATGCGAAAACGTTTATTTTTGTTTAAAATCTGGGAAATAAATTACATAACAATGTAATTTATCTTTTAAGAACAGTAAAAATTACTAAATTCAGTAATAGGTTCAGTTTTTACTAGTATTAGTAACAAATATCAACTTTATGCGTTTGAAGAGGATCTTCTGACCTAGATATATAGTTAGATAATTTCTTTATTGCTCACACATGAAAAATTAAATTAAAAGTTAGACCTAGGTACTCGTATTTGTGTAAGTAGATGAGTTAACATAAGTTATCCTACGTCATAGAGGACAAGAAAAATTCCACTTGGTAGCGATCGTAGAGGTTTAGGTGATACAAAATGGTGGTCTGTCACACACACCAGCAAATAAATTTTCTAGTGACTTAAACTCTGACTTTTTTGTGCATTCTAGAAGCAAGTAAAACCGGTGTTACAATCTCTTGGTAGTTTTGGTTTTTAGCCACATTAATGTCACTTTTCTTTTGTGCCTACACCTTAATCCTCCGCTATATTTTGTCTGCTTTTATTAAATTAAACAAAATTAGACTGTAATTTAAAGCTAGTAGAAAGCTTGTTTTATCGTTAAGCACTACAGTAGTGCGTGTTGTGTTGTTTATATTTTTCATCCATTTATTTTTAGTATGTCATTTATGGGAACTCAATAGACACCTCTTTTTATTAATTTTTTTACTGGCTATATTTCTTATGACGTGTTGATGTCAGTTCATTAGTATTTGGCAAAATCGCTACATAGCGGAAGCCACAACCTAAAACAAAGAAAGAATCCTCCCCTAGCACTACAAATGGAATTTTTCTTATACTTGATGATGAAGGATAACTTACAGCGCCTTCACGACAGGTGGTACTTTTTATAGGCATTTTTTTCGAACTCATTGTAGGTAGGTAGGTTTTGTACCTACATAGACACTCATTGTAGACAGGTAATAATGAGTATATAATACCGTCACGGGGTGCTAAATGGGGTTTGTCTCGTTAGCCTCGTAAAGTAAGAACGAAACGGTCACCCATCCATTTAACGGCATCGATGTGCGTTGCTTAACTTTTGTTATCGGTCTCGCAAACACGCTGTAGATTAGAGTCGCCTATGACTTCTGGGGACTGTAGGTAAAACTACACTTTACAATTATTACTTGCCTAGCGTAGTAGATACTTACTTTACGTTTTAATTTACGACCTAGTTTACAAATAACTGAAATACTAGCCAATTACTAAATTGGGTGTAATCTGGTCAAGTGATCACTTTGTCCGTATTGTGCAAACAGACAGACAGATGTAACGGTGTACTTACGTAGGTATTATTTTCCCATTAACGCAGGTGAAACGCTCAGATGATTGCCGCTTTGTTACAAAACACTTAATGTAAAGCAAGTAATTTGAAAAGTAACTGGTACTTATTTCAGCACTAATCTTAAAAAAAAAGTCTGGGCGGACGGTTCGGACGAAATTGTCAAATCCTCAGGCAGGACTGTCCTACAAACCTGTTTATGGTGGTCCTCATCATCATCATCATCATATCAGCCCGAAGACGCCCACTACTGGGCATAGGCCTCCCCCAGAGATCTCCACAAAAACCGGTCCTGTGCTTTCCATCCAACTGGTACCTGCGATCTTTACCAGGTCGTCGGTTCACTCTGTGGTAGGCCAACCCACGCTGCGTATGGTGGTCATCTTGGCGTTAATATTCCGGTTGAGCTCCCGCGCAACACGCAAGGGCCTGGGGTCCGCCTTCCTGCTCTTCTTAGTCCATTTTCGGTCATAATAAAATAAGTCAAATAAAAAATACACTGCTTATTACCTAAATAGGCTCCTTATTCCTTAGGCCCCAGTTCCCGCGGGAAACAATTTGAATTTCGAGATCAATAATAGCCTATGTGCTACTCTGTCATATTACTGCCAAAATGTTATCAAAATCCGTTCAGTAGTTTTTGCGTGAAAAAATAACAAACGATCAAACATCCATCCTTTTTTCTAGGATTTAGTCTTCTCCGTAGAAGGTCTAAATCCGTCTTAGACAGCTTCGGTTGTAACTGTGCATTTTTAGGGTTCCGTAGCAAAACATAGAAGACCGTCGCGTCTCTCTATCTGTCTGCAGTTAACAAACGCTAAAACTCCTAATTTCATCATTCCAACTATCAAGTCTGTATGAAACAATTTCTAACTAAGTGTAAATAAATTGCTCTATGAACATAATTGATTGCTTGTCAGCGAGTGTGTCTGCGGCCGTCTATTATGCTATCTGTTGCAAGCTTAATGATAACGCATGTAAATGTTAATTTTCATTGATTGTTACATCATGCGAGTTAATGTGTGCGTTATTGCGTTAACGCGATATGGCCAACCTGTTGCCGTTTAGGGCAACCTTTAAACTTTTCGTTTTTCGTCATTGACAGTTTTTATCCAAGTAACTGTAAATCGTCATCTTGGCGTTAATGTCTCGATTGGTGTTCTCGCGTGCGAGGGCCCGGGGTCCACCTTAACCGTGATCCAGGATTTGGCAGATCAGGTAAATACAGTAAAGCGACTGCCATCTGACCTCCGTGACCCTGTTAAAAGGGGAACCTGACCAGATTGGATAATGGCTACACATTCAGTCGCCTGAATGTACAGGTTACATAACGTTGTTATCCCTCACCGTAAAAGCATCGTTAAGCTTTCAACTAATGTACATAATTCAGAAAAGAGACATAGATACATGGGCCCAGCGTGATTCGAACCCGGTACCTCTCGCTCACGACTCTGATACCTTACTCACTCGGCCACACGCTTCTAAAGTTACAAAAACATTGATGGTTAAGGTCACCATTCGGCAAAAGCTCACGCACACAAGTAGAACTACTGTAGTATCCACCAGTCTTAGTAATCATCTCATAGGCATCGTGGGTCTCCAGTATCGCTGGTCTGCAACCTCGTACTTGCATAACCGGTAACTCCCGTTACCATGACGAAACTGTTAAAATAACGTAACGATGGCACCTGGCACCGGATGGTTACCATAACGGTTTGATTTGTACAACATCTCGAATCGTTGGCTGTCACGTTTATTAATAAAAATGGTAATTTAGAAATGTTACCGTGTTTTCGATGTTAAGATTGGGCATTTACAAATGGGTACGATTCGTTTGTGACTCTTGGAAGCTTGATATTGCTGTCTTCTCGCGATCTTTTCCTTGACTGACCTTAAAAGGTGGTGTTAAAACTGTAATGAAAAGACATAAGTACAATAATACACATAGTCGTGCATACACAGTTATTCACAAAATTCAAAAGTCTACGCTTGTCTAGGGTCTTATTTTCAGTCTGTATTACGACTAAAAAGTTTGGAAAATTAGCTACTTTCATGGCTGAGCCAATTTTTTTTGTTGCTCGATGATTTTTGCTCTGTGATTATGACTAATTTCTGGGTCTCTATTTTTGAACCGCTCGCCTCGAGTCGAACAGTTTTCAATTTTGATTTTCGGCATGATTAACTCAATATTTTTAAAATTACATTGACAATACCGACAGCGAACGGTTCAGAAATAGGGCAAAATCAGCGTCGTGCATCAAATTATTTAATTTTTCATGGATAATAAACAATTTAAAACCGTTCGTCTCGATGCGAGCTGTTCAAAAAGAGAGCCCCTGGCCTAAAAAGCAAACAAGAAGGACTCTCCATTTTCGTCTTTATTTTTTAAATCTTCTTAATTACCTATTATTTTGATAAAGTTTTTATGACCTTGACTCGTTAAAAAAAAATTAGATAAAGCTTATAATGATAGAATATTGAATCCACGGGAGATTTTCCTGCTAATACTCAGAGCTGCAAAACCTCATAACTATCGATTGAGACAGCTCGTCGGGAGTGTTGACAGCTCGCATAAACTCGGATTAGTTAGAGTTCCACGGTGTATTATCGATTTTTGTTTACCCATATACCTTTATGTAGATCTAAACTGTTTAGAACACAACTGCTATATAAAACTTAACTAACTAAAACTAGAATAATCTAAAACTAAATTAGCTAAAACTAGATAAAACTAAGAAACTAATCTAATAAACCGCTGCCATTAGGCAATGTGCCACGTTGAATGGCAATGCTTTTTATTTTATACTACAGTGATAAACCTGATCACCTGATACAGTGATAAGCTGATAGTGAACGGTAACTGTCGCCCATAATGTACGAATATGCTATCACTTTAAAGACTGAGGTGATATGCCTCACGCCTGTTCTCCAAGTTTATTATTTTCAGTTCACTTTTGGACTTGAGCATCGTTCTCCAAATATTGCATAAATACTATTATTTATGTTATAATGCACACATAGACTATGTTCTAGATTCGCCAGTTAAAGTTCTGGATAGTATTAGTAGATAAATGAATCGATAAAAGCTAATAAATCGATATTAATGAATACATTACTTTTGATAGTAGATTTAAATGGACAAACTCAAAAATGTCGATGTTCCATATTTTCTGAGTAAAACTTTGTGTATATAGGATTTGCCGGAATTCGGGTTTTGTCTAAAAAAACCTTGCATGTGAGTACATAAGTCTGCTGTAAATATAGTTTCTAGTTATAATATATCGATTCTCAGCATCCTCACATCGTAAGCCGTTGGCTCTTGCGTCCGACTCGATGTCAATGCATCGCTTCTTGCGCCTCCCGCGGGATCCCTTTCCTGATACTGGCAGGTTTAGATACCTGCTCTCCACGGATACCTGGACTGTATCCCGAAATTGCTAATTTGCATTATATACCTGTGACACCTGTAAGTACTTGTTCAAATTCAGTACGGAACCCTTCATACTTTAATCGGACTCACGCTACAATTGTTTTTATGCATCCTCCATTGCTCCAACCGGGTTGACCGGCTTGGGCTTAATAAGGAAAGCAATCTCGTCCAGTCAACTCTACGCTGATTGCTGCTCATAACATCTGATTAGATTCGAATTAAACACGAGTTCATTTTACATTCTATTTCTCTCTAGAATTTTGTGCTTCAGTGGGGTATCACAGGTACTCAAGATGATACCTACTATCTATACCTTTGGCGTTGCGTAAACTATTTGGTACAACAACCTATCTAAATGACAGCCCGAAGATTATATTTTATACCCAAGTGGCCTTTCCGTCCGAATGAATAATATATTGGTAGGTTTAACAGAATAATACAGGGTATCCAGTGGCAGATTTCAAAGTTTGAACAAACGTAGTTTCTGAACGCAACATGTGAGAGGGGCGCGGGGGGCGTCGTTGAAAGCGCAAGCGCTGCGGATTTTTTAGTAGCCATGGAACAGTGGAGTGGAGAGCACCGCGCTTTTGCTGTCGAGGCGTACATTTCGAGTGGTTTTTCGCTGTCTGAAGCACGCCGTCGATTTAATTATCATTACGGTATTCGTCGATTGCGTGATGGACCATCGATCAACCTCATTCAGTCATGGGTAGCAAAGTTCAGAGCTACAGGATCAACATTAAATAGACCCAGACCAGGACCTATACCAACGGTAGCCACAGACGAAAATGTTGAACGTGTTATGGTTTCTGTCACTGAAAATCCCCGTTTATCACTTCGTGCACGTTCATCGATATTGGGAATAACGAAATCAAGTTTACAGGTTATAATGCAAAAAAAACTCAAGTTCCATCCGTATAAAATTCAAATCGTTCAAGATTTACACGATTCTGACTTTGCATTAAGAAAAACTTACGCGGAGGAGATGTTGTTGAGATTTCGTACTGCTACTCGGATGGGTAACATATTCTTTAGTGACAAAGCCCACTTTCACATCGGAGGATATGTGAATAAGCAAAATTTTCGTTACTGGGATGTCCGCAACCCAAGACAAATGCATCAAGAACCTTTACATAAACCTAAAGTTACAGTCTGGTGTGCAATGTCTGCATCTGCCATCATAGGGCCTTATTTCTTTGAAAACCAACGTGGCCAAACTGTAACTGTGAATTCGGAGAGATATACCGAGATGATAAATGACTTTTTTAGACTGGAACTACAGAATAGTCCATACTTCAACCGAAACACGTGGTTCCAGCAAGACGGGGCCACAGCTCATACTGCTAATGTGTCTATGAATGCAGTGCGGCAGTTATTTGAAGAAAAAAACATATCCCGAAACGGCACCATACCGTGGCCACCTAGGTCACCAGATTTAAGCCCATGTGACTTTTTCTTATGGGGATACTTAAAATCCGTTGTTTACAAAACAAATCTGAGCACTGCGACACAACTTAAAGACAATATTCGAGCCGAAATCAGCAGGATCCCCCAGCCTCTCTGTAAACGCGTTTTTGAAAACATGCGTGCTAGACTCGAAGAGTGTGTCAGGCTCGATGGCCGCCATTTGGAGAACGTGGTTTTCAAAAAATGAAATCCGCATTTGTTGTTTTTAAATTACAATAAACATACTTTGTATTAGAGGTGTAGTTTTTTTTTTACAACTTTTCGAACTTTGAAATCTGCCACTGGACACCCTGTATCATGAAAGCTCTACGAACACCAGCTAGGATTAACGTCTCTATCAAATGTAGAAAAAAATAAAAATATAAAGCTTTTGGGATATCATAGATGCGACACATAGCAGGTACAGAAAGCTGCAGAGTAAACGGACCCCCTAGAATACATTCCATTATTACCTATATCTATATATTAAGCGTTGTGTAAAGTATCTGTTTACAATAAATCTATGGAAATTACAGCCCGACTTTATAATTTAAGCACACGAAGTGGCCTTTGCGAGGCGGGCCCGCATTTGCTCGGGCGATCGTGGTCACGTTTCGTTGAGCATCCATTCTGAGGGGAAAAGTCACTTATCTGGTGGCTCATGGCTTTATTATCACAGTTGGTAGATTAAACCTAGGAGTAGGTTGTTAATTGTAACGTAACATTCTACTAATATTAGCTTATCATCTCAATAATCTTCTTGGCGTCAATAGCCGTTGTATTGTGTAGTTGTGCGATCACGCGCGAGGGCCTTGGGTCCGCCTTGAACGTGATCCAGGATTCGGCGTGGAATCCAGATCAGAAAACTACAGTAGAGCGACTGTCATATGACATCGGTGACCCTGTTAACATGGGAACCTGACTAGTATCATGGTTACACATTTAATCACCTAAATGTGCAGGTTTCATTACGATATTTTCTGGAACTAGTGTTCAGCTAATGTACTTACTTATCTCAGATTATTAGCTTACCTTCTTAACCCTACTAAATGCAGCTTACGCTGGTGCGGTCGTCAATTACTTACACTGACCATAATATTTTGATATTCGATTTTATTAGATTATTTGACATTTCTCACAGCCACGTTATGACTGAATTTTACGCGTTAAAAGCCGGGGGAAAAATGTAGTGTAGTAAATCGAGTTTCTAAGTGTTTAATACAAAATACGAGCTAAAGTAAAATGACTAATTATTTTATATCGAAATTAAATAGTGCGTGTGCGGGTACCCTATAAAAAAACACGTAAATGGGAATAAAAGAATGCATATACAGTGTGAATTCTCCAATAATGAGCATGATTTTTCACTTTCACACAGCACAACTTCTGCTAACACATTTTTTGGGTTTGACCTTAATTAAAAGAAAACGCGAAACATGCTTTGAAGTCAAATCATGAATAGCGTTTTTATACTGGCGTTTATTTATTACTTTAGCACAAAATCTAAAGTGAAAACTCACAGGCGATGTACCTTTTCGATTTGTGACATTCGTTTAATACATAATATGTGTATAGAACGCGAGTTTAGTTTGAAACAAATATAAACACTTTCTTTCCGTTAGGTTTCCAATTATGAGTTTATACAGAATACGAACACCCAACCAATACGAAATACGAAATGACTCACCACCGAAAAGCAGCAGGGTGTGAATGATTTCGACAGGCTCACGATTTTGTATGGAGTCAAGTATGGTGCATATGGAAAGAGTATAGGTACTGGGCATCTGCCATGATACAGTCTTAAAACCGGCTTTGCACCACCACTGATTCCTACCGCTGCAACTCCTGTGTAGCCTGCGTAGTAGTTTTGACAAGGCGGCCCGAGAACAAACTAATACTATCTTGGAGCCCGCCACAAATTGAATTAAGAAGTAACAGATAGAAGTAGGAAAGATAGTTTTTCCAGCTCTCCAGTCTTACGAGAACTACAATTCTCTAGCATCATAACACATAATATATCGAATCGGCACTCTCATAGTCTGTCATCACCATAGAAGTTGAACCATAAGGCCTGTCCTCCACGGGTAACGAGTTTCTTTCGTCATTAGTTTGTCTCTTTGCGCTGCGCTGTAATCATAGCATCCTTCTCCACTTCGCCCATCCACCAGTCAGCATCCTCACTTCCTTACACTACTCATCATCACAGCCCGTAACAGTCCACTGCAGGACTTAGGGCCTCTCCCACAAAAGGGGAGGTTATTGCCATAATCTCCACGCTTGGAGATCGCAGTGTTTAAATATAACAAAGGAAAATGCTGCTGCCCATTTTCCAAACTACGGAGTGTAAGGGGTTAGTGCTATTCTACTCTGCCGGACACCACACAGCCCCCACACTGCTATTAGCTAGCTAAACCAACTGCATACATCTACAAAGCACCCCAAACACTTAACAAAAGCGCTTAGCAAATTCGAACCGGTTTCCGTGAATTTGCCTAGCGCGGCGTGGTCCGTCAATACAGTGCCGGCGGCGCGGGCGGCCGAACGAGCATTGCGTTTGCTATTGCGATCTGGGGTCCAACTACGTCACTCATGCCCGATTGGGCCAAACTTTAGACTAAGTTGATTTAAAAAATTCCTTACATGTGGAATGAGATCCCAGCCAGTGTTTCCTTTGGACTGTCATAGTCGTTGGGAGCATTCAAGAGGTATATTAGAGGGTTCTACAGAGGCGGGTAACGCATTGGTAACTCCCCTGGTGTTTCTGATGTTCATAGGCGGCGGTAACCTTTTTTTATTAGATTGCCTTGCTTGCCTGTTTGTCTTCCGTACAATGAAAAAAAAATGCAATACACCAACACTAACTTAATCAAACTCGCTAAGGTACTCTTGACTTTATGACACTGATTTTATGACGCCTAGTGTAGTGCAATCGGTCATCAGTCGTTACCGTTCAGTTTTCCATCCTTACATTTTAGAACCAAAATGGTCTCATACTGTACGGTCTCAGAGGCTTTTACGGGGTCGGCAAATTACGGCGGGGTATTGCAAACGTCCCTAAGCTGTGGTAACTTACTAGCAGGCGGACCGTATGTACGCTTGTTTGCAACCATTGTGTTATAAAAAAGCAGTTGTGGTTTTCTACGCTTTAATTAACTGACTAACGTGCCGCGTAAACAGCAAAAGTTATACGAAACCAATACGTTAGGAAATCGAAAACGACTGGGTTGCTTACTAGCACTACTGCATGGGAGCTGTCGCTTTAGGCGATGCACTGCGCACGCAAACTTCGTCTTTGACAGCCTCGCTTCTTGCGGCAGTGGGCAGAAACACCGCGTCTAACAATAAGTATTTTAAATTATGTACGACCTGCGTGGTTCAGTGGTCAACATCACGCAAGAGGGCGGGTTCGATTCCCGGCCGGGCAGAAATTGAAATGATGAATTTCAGTTTCTGTTACGGGTCTGGGTGTTTTATGTGTAAGTATTTAAAAGTATATAAAATAAAAATAAATAATCATCTTGGCGTTAATGTCCCGGTTGTGCTCTCGAGAACGACGGCCCAGGGTCCGCCTTGACCATGATCCAGGATTTGGCAGGTCAGGTAATTACAGTGGAGCGACTGCCACCTGACCTCCATGACCCTGCTACCAGGGGAACCTGACCAGATTGAATAACGGTTACACATCCAGTCGCCTGAATGTGCAGGTTTCATCACGAGGTTTTCCCTCACCGTAAGAGCATCGGTTAGTATTCAACTAATGTACATAACTCAGAAAATAGTCATGGCCGGAGCGGGATTAGAACACGGGACCTCTGGCTTACGAGTCGGATACTGTAACCGCTCGGCCACCGACACTCTTAAGTATTTAAAAGTATATATACGTAGTATATCAGTTATCTAGCACCCATAGCTTTGCTTAGTTTGGGGTTAGGTGGTGCTGTGTGAATTTGTCCACAATTATTTATTTATTTAAATCGACGGTTGTCCGGCAGGCCCAAAGAAGCCATTGAAATTGAGGCATGAGGCATCCTAGTTGGTTCTCACGGTGACATGATAGCGTACCCCAGTTCTGCATCGTTACACCAGGAGCGCACACTGTAGGCGATATCTGATGAAATGGTAGCTCAGGTAGCCACATTACGTAAACGTACTAGGCATTCATGCTAATCTCTCGGTCAACTACTGGCGATTTTTGAACCGCCCACAAATGGCTGTTTCTTCTGTCTCTAGCAACTTACCAAGGACTGAAAGAGTTAGATCAGAAGACGAGCGCTCGCGCAGATACGAGTTAAAAAAATCGGGCTTTTATTCTTCGAACTGAAACCAGATATAGCGTACAAAGGCTTAACGTATGAATTGCATGTTTACGACATTTTCAAGATACAATAACGACTTTCCATTATAAGGTGTAATAGCCTCGTTTGTAACAAGCAAACACACAAATAGAAAAATTCAACTGCCTAACATACAGGTACGCCTGATTCACACAGAACTTCCCTCTACATCCCTCAGTATTACTGGGCCTACCCCTATCTTGTCGGCGTTATAATGAGCCGGTACACTCGTGCACACAAATCGGGGTGGTACAGTCGGCAGCACTCAGCGGCCGCGCCCGCACCTGCGCCTCTCGTGCTGACAGTCAAAACGTGCGATTTATAAAGACTGGCGGTAAGTTGCTAGGGTGACTATTATTTCGAGAAAAAAGATTTATTTTCTATCGTGTATTTATTTCTATCTACTGGCAAAATCAGTAAACGTACGGGTAAAAATGGTAAGTGTTATTGTAACCTATAAGAACTGTTGCAAACTTTTGGGCGCATGCTGCCAGAAACGCAAATTACGGGGTGGTAACTTTCACACACGTGCATAAAATTCTTAAATAGAAAAATGTGTCCACACTTGTAGGAAAATAAAGAAAAAGGAAAGTGCTAAAACTGTGATGAAATTTCCTATGACCTATTCCAGAAAACATGTTAATATGATGCTCCTAGTTATTTATGCATTAACATTCATGCAATTAATTTTATTTTTTTACCACAGCAAAACATACACTATGAGTTGTATACGCCAAAAAAAAACAATACAGCACACGTTTAGCAAACACGAATTACGATTCTCACAATACCTTCGCAATATCAATGTCACTTCCCACCACAATAGCTTCGCA
This sequence comes from Blastobasis adustella, assembly GCA_907269095.1. Lineage (NCBI taxonomy): Eukaryota > Metazoa > Arthropoda > Insecta > Lepidoptera > Blastobasidae > Blastobasis > Blastobasis adustella. The sequence goes on from OU026122.1 coordinate 15,263,491, forward strand.
TCAGTCCCACGTATACCTCTAAACACAGCCACTCATAACTCCCATGGGACGTCTCCACCATAGACCTAATTTGTTGACACACTATTCCTTCCTTGTTATCGCGGGTAGCGTGGCCACACGAGCCTTTCGCTGCGAGGCGTAAGGGCTGAGAGAGGAGGGTGGAGGGGGGAGGGGGAGGCTTTGTCTGAGGGGTGTCATTACTTTGTCAAAGGTCCTCGTGCTTAGAAGCCTCGCGTTATGTCCTGGTTGTTAGTTGATGTTGCGGTTGGCACATTGTCTATATATTCCCGCGTAGGGATTTTTACGTAAATGTTTTTTACCCACTGAGGTGGCAAACAAGCTTACAGCCTACCTGATGGTAAGCTGTCACCGCAGCCAGTGGACGTTTGCAACACCAGGGGTAACCCACGCGCTGCCGACCCCGTAAAAACCTTTTCACCCCTTTCTTGAACTCCATGTTCTGCTCTAGGGAAAACCGTGGGATGTAGGGTCTGGAAGACTAAGTAGGCAGGATCTTAGATATCTGAGAGCCTTTCTTGAATAAGGTTTAGCGCGCACGGTGTTTTTTTTAAACTAAACAATTAAAGTAGACCGTACGGAATACTGACGGCTTCAACGATATAGTGAATAGGTTGTTCCTAGACAGGCAAACTTCGGCCGCATGCATCGTGACATGCACGAGTACCTTACTTGCTTTACCAAATGCCTGACTAGTTCTTATAAAAAACAACATTGCAAAGTGTCGCTTGATGCGGTGAATATAATATACTTTACCGCAACAAGGTTCTTAGATTTCCCCGTTTCACCTGGATACCATAAATACATGAGGGACTCGATTGGGTCAATACGACCCGCTTCATAAATACGTAGTTGGCACCTACGCAGTACGCACGCAACTTTTAATCCGTTGTACAAATACGATGTTTCAATAGAGGCATGATATCTAGGTATGTCAACTTTTAAAGCAACATGAAACGTATACAAATACCAGGGACATTATTGTAAAATATAGGTAATATTTAGCTATGCCTCATTACAATTACCTAAGTCTCTCGTTGTAATATTACTGAGCGTAATTCATGTTTCATTGAAACCATTTCTGAATTATTAATTACTACACCTACTTTGCCCTTACCTACCCATTTTGTTCTTGCTTGTAAACCTTCCTATTGAATCACTCTATCTATTGTTGAAAATCGCATTATAATCCGTAGCGTAGTTCAAACGATCTAAGCGTACATAGATACATAGGGACAGACGGCGGGAAGCGACTTTGTTTTATACTATGTATAGATTAGCAAATTTAACTGTCTGTATGCGAGTAGTTATAACAAGTGTCCCAACTACTCCTCTACTATACTATCGGATTGCCCAAACACAAGCTACCCTGGCCCACCGGAGGCCTGATCACCCTTAGTGACGAAGCAATTGAATGGTTGACTTCGCTTGATTTAAATTTGTAGTTGAATGTGTTTCTCGTATATTGTATTTTTGCCATACGAATATAAAAAAACTACTCCAAAACCAAAGACATGTCCAGACTACACTTTTTATAAAATAGGTAGTAGATTAGTCCGCGACTTTGTAGTCGTAAAATTTAGGTTCTACACTGCACTGAATTTCAGGTTAAGTTATAATCTAAGCATGTGTTACAACACTGTGAAATTTTATCAAAATCCCTTCAGTAGTTTTTTCTTGAAAGAGTAACAAATATCCAACCAAACACTCCTCACAACCTTAGATCCTTGCAAACTTTCACATCTTTTATAATAGAAGTAAGATTACACTTTGTGAACCCATAGCCCAATAGTGGTAAGGTGAAGCGTGTACAACCGCCCACACAGTGACCACCATGCATTACTCAAAATCGTAGCGTGTCACGAGCACGACTGACCACGAACAACCTTTCGGTCTCCACGGAGACTGGAACGAATGACGGTGACGCAACGCCGGCCGCGGACCTTGAGGGTCGCAGGGCTACCACAGGACCGAAGACTGGTGAGATATGGCTACGAGATTTACCGTATAGTGTTTGAGAGAGAGGAATATAGCGCAAACTTTTTCACGACTGATTGATTTTTTTTTTTATAAAAATTTAAATTTAGCATTCAAAAATACAATAGTGATTATTAACTAATTGCAAGCACGTACATATTCACGAGTGTCATACTATTCAATATTTACATCTAGAAGTGTAAGTAAATGACAGTTTATTAGTACAAAATCAATTCAAGATGTCATTCGGTATTTTAAAATATCAACGTCATTGGCTTTTGTAACTACTTTTATTTTTATTTTGAATGGGCATTTGTGGTCATTTAAACATGTTGAGTTATATAGATAAACGTTTCTATCTTCAAAAGTCTATTAAAACAAAAAAAAAATATCCTCACCTAATTATTTTTCCCGCGTCATGCACAATGCCGTCCCTACGTCTCGGGCTGTGTGCATAACTGTAGATTCCGCTAATCGGGGAGAAGCGTCAGTCAGTGAAGTCAGCCATAACCGAGTCACCGCGCCAGAGTGGTGACAAAAAGTGCCTCTGTGCGGTGCGGTGCAAGGGTTAGGCGGTAGCGGCGTAATTTGGCTTCTTTATTGAAGTAGTGGTCTCCAAAGGGGCCAAAAGTAACCTATGATTATAAAAAAATCGTCTTAGCGTTAATGTCCCGATTGTGATCTCGCGCACGAGGACCCGGGGTTCGCCTTGACCATGATCCAGAATTTGGCAGATCAGGTAAGTACAGTAGAGCGACTGCTATCTTGAACCATTGTCTTGACCATGATCCAGGATTTGGATCATGGTCAAGACAATGGTTCAAGATGAACCCCGGAATCTCGCGTGCGAGAGCATAACCGAGATATAGAAGCTAAGATGATTATTGTATATACTAGCTTTTGACCGCGACTTCGCGTGGAAATCTTTTTCCGAGGACCGCGTGAGGGCAAAGCTGATGACGATTCCGTGGTATCTTATTGCTTAAGCCACTTAACAATAAAGCGAGCAAGAAAAGCTTGACATGACGCTGCTGTGTGTCGGTCAATAGGGTAACTGCTAACTGCACAGTTGGAGCCTACAGTCTAGAATCTAGACATTAGCTACTTGATTTATGGCACAGTCTGGTGGCTAATTACTAAGTTGATGGCCATTCAAGTATGGCACGTTCCATTTGCGGTAAATGAGTTGGTTGCGGTAAATATTTGTCGTGGTTGAACTGACCATTCACATATAGTAATAATTTTTTTGTTACCACTAATGTGGCATAAGCTTACGGCAGCCTGATGGTAAGCAGTCACCGCAGCCTATGGATACCAAATCAAATAAACAAATAATAATTTCCAGGAGGCCCTGAACTGTTCAACCAGTCTTCAGGTCAGCAGACCTTGGTCAACCTCGCTTCGCCAATGGTATTAGGAGGAGATCGTTGTGATACTGAAGTTCGACTAGCCTCAAAGTACGAAACGGTCACCCATCCAGTTCCCGGACATTGCGAACATTGCTTAACCTTGGATATCGGTCTGAGCACGCTGCCACTAGACTAAAAAAGACAAATCTTAGCTACAGTCTTCAAAATATGGGTAGTAAATGTTTTCATTGATCACTGATCATACAATGGTTGCCGCCAACTAATATCTTACAAGTCATACAAGTGATCATACAAGTTCGCAAACAATAGCACTCGCTAGGGACATGTGGGTCATTACATACACACAGTTATCGTGTTGCATCCACATGCGCTAAGTTCTCCATTCTGCATTGCATTGACCCAAGCGGCCAAGTCCAAGCACGAATAATTTCCCATTAATACCAGCAGGGCCCTAAATCTGCTAATTTATAAATGGCTGGATTGAATCTTAATATTCATATTCATATTCATTTATTTATAGTATTAAATATACATCGTAATTTCAGTTATCAATAGAATAAAATTAACACATATAGTTAATTTCAATATTGAAATATTAACATTCATTAGAACAATATGAAGTAAATAGGATCTCAATATGAAGTTTGACACGTTTTTGGGTAGCTACTTATGTAAGACCAATGGTTTTGGACTGATTTCAGCTCGATTGCGGACTAAAACGCTCTTGGTAAGAAGGCAACACCATTATCCATTATTCTGAGAGTCAGTAACGGTTCTACAGATAAAAAATTTTGCAGAATATCCGATTCGTCTCAATCGTAATGGAATCTCAATTGAATAGCAATAACATGTGAGTTAAATAAAACTAGTGGATTTGGACCCCTAATTCGGAATGGCATTTATAATTGAACTCATACATTTACTGTTACTCAGGTTAAGTAGAATCGGCAGAATCTACTATGGCAGAATATTCATTGATAGAATAACTTAATAGGAAAATATGATGTGAAAAAAGAAACATCTTGGCGTTGATGTCCCAGTTGTGCTTTCGCGCACGATGGCCGGGGGTCCGCCTTGACCATGATCCAGGATTTGGCAGATCAGGTAATTACAGTGGAGCGACTGCCATCTGACCCTGCTACCAGGGGAACCTGAGCAGACTGGATCATGCTTACACATTCAGTCGCCTGATTGTGCAAGTTTCATCACGATGTTTTCTCTAACCGTAAGAGCATCGATTAGTATTCAACTAATGTACATAACTCAGAAAAGAGTCCGCATCATGCACATGGCCGCATCTTCATCGTACCCGGTACCTCTCGCTTACGAGTCGGATACCATATCCGCTCTGCCACCGACGCTCCAATGGGAAAATACGAAATACTGTAACATAAAAGATGAGCTATTTTACGCAATATCAGGCCTTATAACTAGCGACGAATTGCGTTTACCATTTGAGTTCGTAATCGTGATCGTATTGCACATAAACACTGTTTTATAACATTTTGTATAATGAAACAGACTGTAAAACACAGTTTATGACCTCACATTCGCAGTTTCAAGATATTTTGTTTTATGGATGTACGTAATAAGCAGATATTATAAATGAATTGAGATTTCTTCGCTATAATAATCAAAAACGAATCTCTTAATTTATAAAATATTTGGTGCGCAATTTAGTATTTTTTTAAGTAACTGCGATTATAAGTAGACAAGGGCTCAGGCTCAGGTGGTAGGGCTCTGTCAAGCCTGAGGAGTTCGCCTGGGTGAGTACCACCGCTTTATCTACTCCTGCCGCCAAGTAACAATAAAATCAAAATAATATTATTGGTGACCCGTAAATTGGGAAATTGTTATGGGCGACAGTTACCACTTACCATCAGGTGGGCTGTCTGCTCACTTGTCACTGAGTACCATAAAAAAAATTGCATGGTGGTATTAGAACATTTTAATAATTCAGTATACATTCCTTTTGGCGCGGCAAATTTTGCTTTGTTGTGTTCCGGTGTGAAGGATAAGGTAGCCAGCGCAATTAGAGGCATGAATCATTTCCTGAGGTACTGCATTTTGTTGTCTGCAACCTAAGTGCATGAATCGTAGATGTTATGAGCGACAGTTACCACTTACCATCAGGTGAGCTGTCTGCTCGCTTGTCATTGCCTGTTATACAATAAGGGGCCACATATTTAATACATGTATCGGGATTTGTCTTAGCTTCCCAATGCTGAAATATAAATTAAATTCAGGAGGTCCACGGATCGGAAGACACTGGAAAAGACGTAGTGCCTGTTGAATCATTTTTAATTATATAATATCTGTAAGCTATTTATTGTGTGTAATAAATAGGTACATAAATCATTAATAAATACAGAGGGTGTGGTTCGACATATAGCATCAAAGAATTTGTAATTTAAACATTTACATTATTTATACATACCTACGAGTTACATCAACAATTTAGCCAACGCGCGCAGAATTACAAGTTAAAATAAATTGCTCATCTGCATGTTGTATCAGCTCCCGTGGTTACCCGTTACTTAGTACGGTCACGTACTAGCTACCGGCTGTAACATCTCTAATTCATTTGCGCATTGCGTAGTTGGAATTATGAACGTAAAGGCAGCTATACACGTTGGCCGAGAGGACACACACTAACAATATCATCATCAGTCTATTGCTGATGATTTCTGAACGAAGGGCGAGGTTTTCGACGCTCTGTTGATGCTGGATTGGAGGCAAGTGCAACGACATTATAATAATCATCTTGGCGTTAATGCCTCGGTTGTGCTCTCGACAACGAGGGCCCGGGGTCCGCCTTGACCATGATCCAGGTTTTGGCTATCAGGTAATTACAGTGGAGCGACTATCATCTGACCTCCGTGACCCTGCTACCAGGGGAACCTGACCAGATTGGATATTGGTTACAAACTCAGTTGCCTGAATTTGCAGGTTTCATCACGATGTTTTCCCTCACCGTAAGAGCATCGGTTAGTATTCAACTAATGTACATAACTCGGAAAAGAGTCATGGCCGCAGCGGGATACGAATCCGGTACCTATCGCTTACGATTGGAATATTCAACCGCCCGGCTACTGACGCTCTTAGGCGGCAAGTGCAAGTGCAACGACATTGCGAGAAAGTTTTTCTTAACGGTTTAATATGGTTTTTGGGGCGATGATCAAAATTTCAGGATTTCTGCAATTTTGTCCCGAAAACGCCAACCTGTTAATGCGTAATGAATGTATCTTTAGACGGGAGCACTCCTAGCACTCACCTACCACAGATGAGCTACAAGCTACAAGAGAGCCGCCTTCGATGGTATTGCCACGTTGTGCGCAAACCGCAAAATTATGTAGGGAACAAATGTCTGGTCGGCCCAAGAAGAGATGGCTAGACGTCGTTAAGAATGACATGCGTGCCAACAAACTCACCACCAAGGATGCCGAAGACCGAGAGAAGTGCAACCGGGATTTAACGCCAAGACGATGATGACTCACCTACCACATATTTGCCTTCTATCGCATTAGCTTAATCTTGGCTTAGCAAACTTTTAGCGTTATGTTATGTTGTGATATAGTGGACCATATGAACCTCAAGGAGTATCCATGTTGCCGATTTTAAAACCAGCATTGCTCATATAAAACAACAATATTATATGGATACACATTCGATACAAATAAGGAACAAGCGAGCCAGAGCGTCATACTAAATCTAAAGTCACAACGAAAAGCTCAACAATAGTTCCGTAACCCCGCAACCACAAAGTCTCTTTCAATCCAAGTGACGTAACCTGCAAAATTTTGCGACGTCCCACAATTTCCTCAGCGACAATGTCTAGAAAGCTGAATAACCTCATGCACAAAGAAGGCTATTGTTGCTTTTAACTCACCTCCCTGCTTAGTTTCTATAGACTAATCTGTTAATTTCCAGATCATTACCAACGCGGTTGTAAAGCTTGCGGCGAACGCAATATTTCCAAGTTTTTGAGATAATGCGCTCGCTACTAATCATGGCCAGAGACGTAATCAGACGGCGCGGGGGTAGTGTAGACCCCTCTTTGACGGTACCTGGTGCAGTTCAGTGGCATTTACTATGATCGAAAAATGTGCAAGTAGTTATTACAGATCAAAAGATGCAGATTAGCTGCAGGGTATTATGCAGATGATAAGAGCCGTGATAGCAGTGGAGGTTCACCCAAAGCACCGCTTTACCTAAAGACATGATTTTTGTAGGTATAGGGATGCCTTTGTTCAGAAGCACACAAGAAGGTTAATGATGATAATGGCTATGACTATGCTACGTAGACAACTTCCCTATTGTGTTTCTCAATAGGGGTTGTGCGCGGGGAATGAGTCCCAAGCAACTACAGGAAGCACCTTAACCCACCTCCAGCCAGGGTCCTATCGACCTCTCGGTCATACGGACCGCGTCAGACCTAATCACGGGTAATGCGCACGCTCACTTGCTGGTGGCTCTTCGGGCGTGCGCACTTCTTGACACCCACAAATCAAATTGTTCCATATACACTCTCCCTTAGCGGGCTGACGTCACAATCCACACAGGAAGCACCTGCCGTGATTCGGATGATTCCGTTCTTTCGTCTGTATGAGAGGCCAAGAGTTCGTGAGTCGTCCTTCTGAATGCTTCCCTGTCCACGCCGAGTCATCGTGCGGCCGCACGCGATCGTCGTTACAGACAAAAATCACTTAATTCCGTGACTTCATACTCACTTAATAACATAATGCGTATTATAGTAATGCCGAGGTTACGTCATGAGCATTAGTGCAATTAAATATAGGTATGAGAAGAAAATTTTCCTTTAGTGTAAGTATGTAAGTTTACATTTTAAGTGTATTTAAATGCTGTAAAACTGTAATATGAACTAATAAATAAATAAGTAAAAATATTGCTGGTTGCAAGTACTTGTATGAAAATGTTCTTGTAAGTAAAAGGAGTCTAGGTAGAAAAAATGGCCATAAATAATAATATAGGTTGCAAGTATATTAAATTTAGCGTAAGTAAGTATACTACTGGTTGCGTGTACTTGCATGAAAATATTATTATTTTCGTCCGTCCATACATCATATCCACTGATAACAAAAGGCGAACTACATTAATGAACCATTTATCACCATTGGACATGCTTAAGGATACATTTTAGACTAGCCTGTCATTTGGCCGCCATCTCACCTGGTGGTAAGTAATGATGTGGCAGAAGATAAAGCTCGCTTGTTTAGGGACAGTCTATTCACTCTAAGGCGTGCAGATTATAATGATGAGTCGTACGCATTATAAAAATCCAGGACATAAGGATGAAGCGTCTCGTTTCCAGATGGGACCGGCGGAATGAGGTCGTGCAACTGCTTCTGAGACGATATTCGAGGCTTTGCAGCTTAGCATCAATCAATTGTGGGTCACAAATTACCCTCTTTGTACATTTTTACACCGAATCCAAACCGGCTGGTACCTATTTGGCAGATCCACCCCAGAGGTGGCAGCTGTACTCCATGGGCATATATCCACATAGTCCAACTTCGAGTTTTCAATGATACAGAAAGTTGTGATTGCTCGAAAACCTGCTGTGAGTTTGGAGCGTTCTAAATGATATTTTCCTATTCCTCCATTATTTATTTATTTATTTATTTAATAAATCTTCATGCACAAAATAGTACAGTGGCGGACTTAAAGCTAAAATAGCCTTATCTACCAGTCAACCAGTCAACCATTATCGTCATTCAATTCATCCATCATCATTTAATTCTATAGGTCAAATTGATGCATGATGTTGTGTTGTTGTCAAAAAGTTTTTATACCAGGGAAGGCATACTATCTCTATGGTTCTTATTTAGATAAATTGGAAACGAATGTTCCACCTAATAAAATTCACGTGAAACATTCACATTTTCAATCAGAAAATCGTTCTTCACGGGATAAATTCTGTAGAGCCTGTGCCTCGCTCGTAATTCTGAAGTAGGTAGCGTGTTTATTTATGATCAATGCAATTTGCTTGGATCACTGTTGAGAAACTGTTGTTGAAAAGTTCCACTGTGATTGTGTTGCTACCTTTATTTTGTTGTAGCTATTGAAGGAAGCTTTCCTTCCTTAAATTTACTTCAATTTGACATTTCTTTGATTTTTGTAATTATTTTAATTGATAAAACGGGATCTCCAATATCGCTTTAATACGAAAAAATTGCTCGCGATAGGTACTGGATATTATTAACAAGCTTACTTTTCATCACGTCACGCATTCCAAGGCATAGTTTATCATCGAAAATTCCGTAATAATTATCGTTACCAAGGCTAGATCATCGTTATCACATGATTATCATGCTACTATTTTGCCTGTCGACGGTAGTTAATTCCAATTATCTTATCTGCCAACTTTAGTATATAGCCTATTGTTTCACTCGCATAACTCGTACGCTTATCATCATAATACTATTTTTTATTTAGGTACACGTAATTCGTTTTAGTTTATGATACTGGCATGCCAAGTACTTAAAGAAGTGTTTAGTGTTTATCAATCTAGTCCAACTAAAAAAAACTGTGATCCTATAGCCTATCTCTACTTTCCCAAAGTATTTTTTTCAAGCCTTTAGCCAGTCCAGAGCTCGTCTTGTACCTATATCGTTGTTGATGAAAATAATTAATAAATAACTTAAACCTTTACGCACATTTAGTGTACAATGGTGCACTCAAAAGCGTCTTAGCTACATGCATGCTAGTTATGAAGTGTACACCCTCATTTCACATTTCTTTCGTAAGCCACCTTATCAAATGCATTCAACCTGAATGAATGCATCGGATTAACGATTTATTGTAAATTAAGTGTAGTACTCGTATGTCAAGGTCATAAGTCAGCATTGTCAATGTGCGCAGATAAGTGAACAGTGTTGTTAGTTTAAGGTTTAAGCTTATAGGACGTTGGGTGCGAATAGATTCTTTATGAAGGCTTTTGGTGGTGGATGGTTTGGTTATTTCATGAACACGCTGAGGGAGCCGATTGGCATTCCATGACGGAATATATTATGTTTTAGAGGTAATAAAACTGTGTAATGAACTAATAAATAAATAAATAAATTCAGAGTATTCATATGGCCGTGTGGTGTCTGGCAGAGTAGAATAGCACCAACCCCTTGCACTCATGGGTGTCGTACAAGGCGACTAATGTTTTCGAGACAAAAGAGCAAGAGTCTCCGTAGTCTGGAAAATGGGCAGCAGCATTTTCCATTGTTTTATTTAAACACTGCGATCTCCAACCCGCCTGCCAAGCGTGGAGATTATGGCAGTGACCTCCCCTTTCGTAGGAGAGGCCCTAAGTCCTGCAGTGGACTGTTACGGGCTGTGATGATGATGATGAGAGTATTCATATACATAACGTATTCATAGTACGATAGATTATAAACTGGTAAAAATAGTGAACTGTTACATTCTAATCTAAGGTAATTTGTGACTACCGTCGTGACTGCCGTGACTACCGTCGAGGACATCTAATAATATTTTGAAATATTAATCATTAGCATATTTTATAAGTGTAAAATACTATAATTTATGACTCTTTATAATTTTACTAGCATTGCTGGGTTTTACTACTTGTTTGTCTATGATAACACTCAACTATTATTCACTAGTAGAAGCTGTTTGTTCTGTGATAACATTCTTAGGGACTTAGTAATTTGCCACCTTATCAGCTTAGCTCTCACGGAAAATATACGAACAATATTGCCTGCCTAATTTTTTTGGTTTTATACATTAGATCAATGATAATTTAGTACCAATCTACGTTCAAGGTACAACCATTAAAAACATCAAGATAGTACCTACAATAAAATGAGCAGTGGTTTGGTGGTGTAACGTAAAAAATAGACATAAAAACTATGTTTTTTTTGCACATACTGCGTTTATACATAATTACTTAAAGTGTAAGTATTTTTTACGAACTGACCCATTGGCGTGTCAGATGTAGAGAATTGCTTATCAAAGGAGATAATTTTTGTGTTTTATTATTTTTTTACGTTGTCTTTAATCGTTTTAATTGGTTGACTTGTATAATGAAGTGACATTGTCTTCGGACAAAGCTCCTTAAATAACGATTACAAAAAAAATCACTACATCACTACGTTATTATAACTACAGCAAAGTCCCACGCCGCGTCTGTCTGTCTGTTCACTAAAGAACTACTGAACGGATTTTCATGCGGTTTTTACGATTATTACGAAAGGGTTATATGTATAATAGATGCGTATAATATTATAGAGTAATTCCGAGGAAACCCGGTGCGAAACCCTTAGTTCATTCAACGACTTCATAAAATTATTGTCTTCTCTGAAATGACGTCACAAATATTTACATTTCATGTTATTTTATCTACCTTATAATACTTACTTCTCACTTGGCGTATTTTTAGTTCTCAATATTTCGCCATTTAAATTTTCTATAAGCACAAATATTGTCAGTGTGGTAGTTAACTCTGTCAAAATTAATCCCACCATAATTTTCGTCTCACAATATCGCTTTATGATCTTCTTCACTGAAAACATCAAAAGCCAAAGAGACACATATTTCGGGGATATATATTAATATTATATATCTTAAATACGGGGAAAATATCCCTGAGTAGGCGGTCGACGATTGTCTATACAAAAGGCTTTGATGACAGGCTCGAAGTAAATACGAAATTATTTTAGGAACGTAAGCCCTTATACTGAGAAATCCAATGAATATTGCGACGCTTCGTTGGATAAATATAAGACTATGAGTAAGAATAAAAACATTTATTGCCACAAGACACCAGGACACGACAAACAATAAACATAGTTAAAACAATACAAAAAAAATAAAAAATAACATTGTCTTGTGTAGGTACTTAAGACCATCTGCATTACTACATGTAACTAACACATACACAAGTAAAAGCACACCTACATTGATTCCTATAGTACTGTGAGCGGCCAGTGCAAAAGGATCCCACTCAGCTTGTGTTGTGAACCGCGAGGCGTCTCACAGCGTTGGTTTTCTGTAGGCCCTAGTGATCTATCTTTCACACGTTCGGTTTAATACGTCGTCATTGAAGGATAAGGTAGCCATTACGATTACAGGTGCTATTCTGCTTTTCGGTTTCAAATGAAACCTAAAGTTGTGTTAATTACGGTCTCTTTTATAACTGTGATAAAGTGTGAAATGTTACCAATTAAAAATTGAACAGTTATGTAGAACTATTTGACATGATGCCTACAGCTACAGTCTATCATCGCACCGCTCGCCACCGACAGGAAGTTCATCCTCACACCTTGGAGCCAAATTGGTCGCGAACTGTGCGGTTCCAAAGGAACTTTCTCCCACGCACACTAAGGTTGTTGAATGAACTACCTGGTGAGGTTTTCCCTGGAGAGTACAACATGGAGTTCTTCAAGAAAGGGTTGAAAAGGTTTTCACGGGGTCGGCAACGCGTGTGTGATGCCCCTGGTATTGCAAACGTTCATAGGCTGCGGTGACTGCTTACCATCAGGCAGGCCGTAAGCTTATTTGCCACCTTAGTGGTATAAAAAAAATCTAAAAGGATAGGTACCTCTCATCTAAATCTAAGGATTCAGATCGCTCTAAATAGCTATGACTAGTAGAATTTATGAGAGCAAACCTCATCCCATCACCTCATCTAAGAACAGCTGGTTGCAGGTGGGTTATATTCAAATTTCCATTGACCGTCCACCATTAGGGGGAACCCCCTCAATTTGTTGCAAGTCACCTTATAAATGACGTTGAATCGCGGCAAACAAACTCCAAGCAACCGGGGCCGGGGGCGCCAAATGCGCTAATTCATTGCGAAACGGGGGCGGCAGGTGGGCCCGAATTGGCGCTTCCTCTCCGCACAGTGATTACCGCCCATTTCCGCTGTCGTGTCCCTCGACTGTTTGCTATCTCCCCATCGGCGGCGGGAGGGTGCCCTCACATTTGCATTATCGATAGTGATTTCACGATCATTACGCGTGCCGATGTCACATACTGTTTATTGCACGTAAATTTGACTTAAATAGAAAATTTTGATTTTCTTGTAGGTAAATGTTTCGTGTTGTTTGTAAAAAAAACAGTTTGTAGCCAGTGTTGAGTATAAGTTAGATTGTCTCTTTATAGGTCAACCATCGTTCCGTGAAACAGCTGGACTAATTAATAGAAAATGAAACCGGGAAGCTCCAAATTATCAGTATTTTATAGGCCCAGAATAATACACGTTCATTCAACGAATCATAACATTTCCGCTAGAGGCGTGGAAGAGGGAAAATAATGTTACAAGTACTTATAACATTATGTAGTCGCACATACCTACCGATAAATTGCAAGTTGATCTGTTGTTTGCATTGTACCATTTTGTAAGTAGTACAACAATAGATACATGGACCGTTCTAAATATTCGTTAGGTAAGTATACATAAAGATTACCTAAGCAATCAAGACGCGCTGCGGCTTTACCACCTAAACAACTCAGCAAAACTGTCTGGATGTAGTCTTAACTCCTTAGGCGTGACGCCTCTTGTCACCGAGGGCCCTCAAAATTTGGGCCCTCGAAACATGGGCCTCAGCTGCCCTGGGCCGTCTCGAGGACGCTGCGCCCTTGAAGATCGAACTCCTTCGAGAAGCCTCAGAGATATTCCTGAACGGTTAAGCAGTTCTTCGTCGCGGAAGGACCTCAAGAGGTCCTTTATATATTTGCAGTCCATTCATTTTTTTCGTACGTGCGAAAATATAGAGTTGTAGCGAGTTCACTTACAGCAACATAAGTAACCATAGGGTAGTGTGTAATACTTTCTGCAAATGAGAGAACTCAATTATTTACTTTAGTTGACTGGAAAAGTGATGTAATATTGTAGATATGTACTTAGTGTTTTAGCCAATCCTAACTCGATAAACACCAGAGCACTGTTGGAAATGGTACCTACGTAAAACTTGTAAATGTAAAGCTGATTTATTACTATGATGGCATTTTCTTGCAATAAAAACCCCCTTAAAAAATAAAGAGTATAGTAATTTTGTTCATAGTTAAAAATACATTACACCGATGCCCCATAATATACGTTATCTACCTACTCAAATACCGTAGCTATTTATGTAAAAACTTACAATTACTATTGAATACAAGTAACAACAAAGCAGAATAAGTCAGCAATACAAACTTAGCATTGGCAAATAACTACTGTGCTTTCTCCCGCATCTATCGTGCAATAGAAACTAATGCAGTGCATAAAACACGGAACGGAACGCTGAATTGACTATCCCGTTCTATCAATAAAATCTGCTGCCAATAAAAACGGTACGGCATAGATCAGGGATGCATAACGCAGATAGGGAACGCTGGGTATTGTGGCTGCCCTGTGGAGGTGCGCGAGGCAACCTACGGAGTTTGAGTTTGAGGTTGTTTGAGCTAAATTGTGATTGAAGACAACAAAATAAAATTCGCTTCTAATTTTTAATACAGATGATCTAGCCAACTAATAACTTTTTAGGGAAAAAAAAGGTAGGTACCCAGCTATTGCAAACTGATTTGACGTAATAGTCTCTAATTAGATCGATATATTAGAGAGATAGATAGATAGATAGGGATGGGAAAATATAGTCCCCTTTGAAGAAGTCAGAAGCGGGCTGGAAGGTAATTTTGAGTAAGTGAGTGAAAGTAATAAGTAAGTGAGTCACTAAGTGAATTATAGAGATTGTGTTATGAAATTCCTACATTCCTCCATATTTACAATGAAATGAACGGTTGTTTATTTTCGTTAGGCTATGAAATTATAGAAAACCCAAGAACAGCACGTTTCGTTATCTAGGTACTGATCTCCTGACATTACTGCAGCCCATCATAACAGGTTATTTCAACAACTTAGGTATATCTGAGATAGTGGTTTGAGGTCTGAGCTGGACTTGTCAATTTTCCACAACAATGTTTCTTTGGAATTGTTATTACACTGCGAGTACCGACCTTGCCTCTATTCGATAATCTAGCGATTGGATTGCGGTTCGGAGATCGGTCTAACGGGGCTCTTGGACCGCCAGAGATCGACGATGCAGATGCGACACGGCGCTCAACTCTGCCTACTGTTTTGTCTTAGAGGATGAAAGTATTACCTGCGCTTACGAGGTAGACACAGTAGATATCATAGTTTTGTACAAGTTTTCCATAACTCGTTAAGTTTAAGTTTGTTTTATTCTACGCAGTGACAAACGAACAGACAGCCACATGTAACACCCACATAAGTACGTATAACACGTACATATAACACCCAGACCCGTAACAGAAATTAAAATTCTTTATTTCAATTTCTGCCCTCGGGATGTTAACAAACTCAAACTGCTTACCATCAGGCAGGCCGTAAGCTTGTTTGCCACCTTAGTGGTATAAAAAACAACCACTCAGGTCGTATTCATAATTCAACAGTTAAGTAGAAAACTTAACAGTACCCTTCGATAACCAGCAATGCACGCTACAGCAATCTAATCTATGTCCACAGTCAAACTATCCGTGGGGCGCTAACTGTACCGCAGTTGCGCAGTGTCATGTCCACGGCGCGCCGTGATAAGACTACGGACGTGCCACGAGATCGACCGGCCACTCTAGTTTACTGCACTATTCTAGCACAGGAGTGCTATCTTTTTATGCTAGGGCTGCATTAGCGAGGGGTTGATGATGATTCCCTGATTTGATAATGATAATATCGAGATAAAACTTGAGCTTAGAAGTTATGATGTAGGTACCTAAGTGCGTGAACTTCGTTAAAGCTCAACAGTTTGGTTTCAAGACCAAAGTAAGACTGCTCGGAAGATAATGATTTCACACACATATATGCTACATAGGCATTTTATGACAAAAATGCTGTATGCCTTCAAACAATTACAAAGTATTACTTTACGATCAGTATGTACTTGGCCGTGTGGTGTCCGGCAGAGAAGAATAGCACCAACCCCTTACATTCATGGGTGTCGTACAAGGCGACTAATGTTTTCGAGACAAAAGATCAAGAGTCTCCGTAGTATGGAAAATGGGCAGCAGCATTTTCCATTATTATATTTAAACACTGCGATCTCCATCGCGCCTGCCAAGCGTGGAGATTATGGCAATAACCTCCCCTTTCGTGGGAGAGGCTAAGTCCTGCAGTGGACTGTTACGGACTGTGATGATGATGTACTTAGTACCTATCTAGTAGCAAAAGTATAATTTTTGCTATTTTTAGTTCAGTCGTTTGTCATTTGTGACCATTGTTCTGTTCTGGTGTTAGATATCTTTTACAGAGCACGTAGGTTATTTTTAAAAATAGAATTATGTTAGGCAAAGCCTTTTTTACCAGGAAAGTTTTATTATACCTACAATAACAAACAATACAAAAACAATGTTGTTATCCATTCATCCTCAATTTGCTAATTTTTGTTTACTAATTGAGGAATTTTTCGTTTTATTAACTCGTACTTTCTACTTTTTTGTCTCTGCCATTTGGCATCCGTCTTTTTTCACGTTTATCTAAGTAGAATTGTATTTCTTATTTACTAAAACTCCCACGTTTCCTTCTATTTTGTAGACTTTTAGCGATTGTGGTATCTTGATTAGTCTATCTCTTGTAAACAACATTCGTTGTTGTTCATATCAATGTCCAAACTTCGTTTTAAATAGAACGCAGAACGACAGTAAGCCATCCCTTACAACGTAGCATTAGATAACCAGGAACACAAGCCTGCTTGTAGCCTGTCGCTTCACGCCAGCCAAAGACATTCCATTCCACTCTGCACTCAGTCTAACGTAAGGCCTTGTCTGCACGTAAACATTGGAAGGATACTAACCGCCTATCTTGAGCAAAAGATCCTCACAAGTTGCTTCCGAGGCTTTATTGCAATGCGTTAAAACGAGGTATATGGTATCTAATTGTTTTAGTACTAGGCCATCGTCCCCATCATCACTTGATCCAGGTGAGATGGTGTACAAAATATGCTTACCAATGGAGAATAAATCACAATGTAAAGATGGCTGGAGAAAACTTGGGAGATTCTTATGGAGATCGTCGTCATCATCATCATTTTGTCGTTAAATTC
The DNA here is from genome assembly GCA_907269095.1 of Blastobasis adustella. Taxonomy (NCBI): domain Eukaryota; kingdom Metazoa; phylum Arthropoda; class Insecta; order Lepidoptera; family Blastobasidae; genus Blastobasis; species Blastobasis adustella. The sequence continues at coordinate 15,280,925 of OU026122.1, forward strand.
CGGTTTTGCTCTCGGCACGTGAGGGTCCGGGGTCCGCCTTCCTATACCTCTTCGTAGACTTACTTTGCTCGATCTTCGGTATTCTTGGTGGCGGGTATATTGGCACGAATGTCACTCTTAACGACGTCCAGCCATCGCTTCTTGCCCGGCCTCTCCTTCCTGTACCTGGTGTATGTGGCATGCCTAGACTTGGGTCCTTGCGTTTTTTTCTACTTCAGCGGAACTATATTCTATAATGTAAGATAGGTACATCCATTTTGTCGTTGTGACTGTTTAGCTCGTCGTAATAGAACATATTTCAGATTTCATATATTTTCTTCTTCTATTCAAATATTTAGTATTGTAGCTTATCTATACAGCTAATTTCAAACCATGTTCTAAATTAAGCACCGATCGAAGTTTAATTACTGTGTTGCATTATCACAGATTCCTGTTCAACTACAGATTCTTGATCGAGTTTTCATATCTAATGACTTTATTACTTAGGCCCCAGGTAAATAGACATTATAAAACGGTAATTCTCTCAGCAGTGGTCTCTTTGCGAAATTTGTAGAACTTGCAGGTTTCTGCAATAAACACGTCACGTCGAGTTTATGGATAGGTTCGTTTAATTTTATATCGATTATAGATACTTCAATTTGACTTGATTACAAATCTATGTTATGCTCTTGTTTATTTATTATATGATTGTTGTAGTTTATCGACTCTTCTGTAAGGACAACAATGTCATTTGAAATTTTTCTGCTAAATTGCAATCGTGATAAATGTGTCCTTTAGCAAATGTAGTCTTAGAAATGGTTGGATTGGAATTCCTTTAATGTCTCTGTCATAATAATTATTACTGAGTTGAGGTTTGTATTCAGCGGTCTTAAAACCTCTAGATTAAAAAAAGTATTTTGACCAGAAGCGAAATTACGTAGTTTTTTTCGCCAGCTCCTCAATTCATAATTTGGATTCCTGCATGTACCTACGTCATAATATATAATAGATGTGAGAGTTCTACTTACTTATAACCACCAACTCGAAGATAATGGTAAAAAGCCGTCCCAAATTCTACGTAGGTACCCAATAAATCTATTAGGGCTTGTTTATACGTCGCCGCTTACAATTCGAACAGTAAACGCGTTCGCGTCGTGCCCATTGACATAGCATAGTCACCGCGTAGCAACAGATAATGTACAGTCTGCCCTAATGGTGCGCAAGCGATGCAGTGACGACGCGGGTGCTCCACGACAATACTGTGCGGTGCGACACGATTACTGTGCGGTGACTATGCGGGCGCTGCGCGTTAGTTTACAAATAATAAAATAAGGTTTCAATCATTAGTATAGAGACCAAAATTGCATAAATATTTGGGACAAATCGTGCGGCAATCTTGTACGTCTGTACGGGCTCTAACAGTACATCTGTAATCGATTACAAAATTGAATTGGACGCAATTACACATAACTCAGTACAATATATTTAAAAGATAATTATTATAGCCTCTAATAGACTGCTAAACGCAACTGTTGCGATATTTCGCGCGCGGCTGAGTAATTTGTATCGCTTCTTGATCGTTTTCTCACGACCGACATTGTGATGGATGCCATAGTGGTAAGTCCGCCGCAATGTAGCGATTATAAATCGATCATTCACTTTCATAACGATTATAAAAAAAATGTTTACAGAAATGAATGCAAGTAAGTACCTAAAAGTTAGTTTCTATCCAATGAAATCTAAATGGATTTACCTATTTAAATAAATATAGATTCTTCTTTAGATTTCTGTAAATAATACATAAAAATATCAATTTATTTTTATATATTTCGATAATACTTACGAGGGTCATGCTCTACTTGTGTCTTTTTTCATTTTGACGTACTTTACGTACCTAATTTTTCTAGGTTTCTGGGTTATATTAACAAGATTTTACAGATATTAGTAGCACAAGTAGCAGAAGACCTAACTGGACAAAAAAATTAACAATTTTGATTCTGATTTTTCGCTATATTTGATATTATACTGTATTATTTATTTAAGATCCTCGACATCCAATCCATCCAATGCCAAACGGCTCCGAAGACGGTTCAACCAGTCTCAGCGGGTCCCCAGCGGAAAACCTTACTCTATCTCGCTTCGCCAACGATATTAGGAGACACAACTAAAAACCCATAAATTGCTTACTTCAAATTAAGAAATGTAGGCTACATTTCTGCTCAAATGTAGATCAAAATAGAAGTAAGTAATAGAGTCACCTGGAAAACTAAAATTAACCTTGCGGCGAGCATTACGGTACTGGAATTGTAGTGTAACAAAAACAAAAGAAATGTGGTGGTGAGCTACTTACAAGTGCAATTATGAAGCTCTGACTGAATATAGGTAGGTACTATCGGTTATAGGTTTATCGATTTTATAGATTTTAAGTAACATGTTGCGTATTCATTGATTTATATGACAGTATAATAAAGTACCGAAATTTATGTAAGTAGTTATTGAAATTACTGCATACAATAGTCGCATCTAATAATTATGCTATTCCCGAGTTAATTGAGACTGATATATTAAAGTGAAGTGAGACAGACACATTAGTCTACGATTTCCGATGTATTATCAGGACAAAGTGATGTTTACGAATTATTTTAACAAACTGCATAATTACCTTATTTTAATTAACAGTTTCCGATTGGATAAAATCACCGTGCAATATCTGGACTGAATCAACAATTCTGTTTACCCGCTTTCTATTTGGTACGAAAATTCACATTTGTGATGTGTGACAGCCGAGTCATGTTCACAACGATGGTCAATACAATACTTTCGTAAAAAAGTGTATTATCATTTGCATCGCGTCCATAAAAAAAACTCACGCACGGGTGATTAGAGGAAACTGGCGGTAACCGGACACGAAACCGCGTGTTCCTCGCCAATAAACGCAAGCGATTAACAACCTTATGTATCAGTGATAGTTAGCACATCTAAGGTAAGTATTCCAAGCTGTTTACATTTCGCGTGGTACCGTCAACCGTTTCTACAAACATGGTGCGCGTACGCTAGGAAAGTGGGTGACTCGCTGGAACAAAGATCGCCTGTGTAGGGTGTGTATCGGTCTAACTAGCCTGGTAATAATTTTCCATTTTCCTCTTTCATATTCATTGTATCACCTCGGACTGAGTGGCCGGCGGCCCGCGGGCAGAGCGGAGTCGCGCCAACGCCAAGTGGCTCGATATCATTCGGTCCCGACGCCGTGTTCAGTTCATTCGTTCCGTTCGCCAGTCGTGAGTGATAACCGCGCCGCCGTGGACGTGTGCGCGCCTTATCACCCGGATTGCCGCGAAAATACCGTGTCGAGAACGTTAATTAAATATCAATGATATCATAAACCCATTTGGATTGCTCTCTGTGCAGTGTTTAGTGGATTTGTGTGATCTAACCGTTGCACTGGATGTGTGTGTGAATAAGTTTTAATTTTCTTTCTGTGACACCAAAAGCCGGATTTTGTTTCTCCCGCGACGTTTTTGTGGTAAGTTTGCTCGGGTGTTTTATACGGCATAGAATTCACGGAAAGGGCTTACCGAGGGACAGGTCTCGGGCTAGCGGCGCCGCAGAAAAACACTTTATTCGCGCATCTACCTCCGCATTCCGTTAAAATTAAATCACGGTCCGCGTGAAAATGTAATTGCCTTATCAGAACCGTGTCAGGTGTTTTATTTTTATTGCGAATAAAGTAATTATTCATCCCCCGCAATGCGTCTTGGTCAAGGTTTCCTTCAGATTTCTTGGTAAAGAAGGCAATTACAGTTCTTGATTCGTTCCTCGCGTTCCGATTTGCGTTATGTTTGGCGCGTTTGTGAATTTATGTTCCTTGGCGGAATCCAATTACTTGGGTAGATTAGATAGTAGTGGCACCGACGTATTGGGTCTCTGGGGCAGCGCCGTGTGCTCTCACGTGCTTGTACCGTATACGCGGCCGCTGTGTGGCTGGTACTTTATGTTGGTACTCGTGTAGCTTGCCGCAGGTAGGTACAATCATTGGTTTACGAGCTTCGAATGATTACCCTGGCGTGCTGATGGGCATTTATTTATGATATTATGTAGGTATTATAGTGTGATTTTCTGTGTTAATTCTAAATCTCACGATGACGATGCTAAGACTGACATTTTTTTTAAGATGTTTTTTTTGTTTTTGATAAGGATCTATAGGGAATGGTGGTTACCTAGTGTTATCTTGTTTGATTATGTAGGTAAGCAGTCATGACATTATTTATGCATATTTTCACATAAAATCTTGGCTTCGTCTTATTCTCTATACTGAATGTTCTTTAAAAATCCTAGGTTGCCTGGAAGAAATCGCTATAAGCGATAAGGCCGCCAGTACCTTGTTATTTTTTTGTACCGATGCGTATCTTATTCTTTACTAAAATTCTGAAGCTCTGAAAAAATTTTAAACATTTGTACCTACTCTGTTACCAACAATTTAGGTTGGCTAAAGTATTCCTAAAGTTACGTCCTAACTTTTCGTGAACACCTAGTCAATAGATATTAAGCAACTCCAGCATAATGGTGTCTATCGTAGACTTAGGGCTTAGGTTATTGGAATGTATACCTTATTTGCATATCAGCGCGTTATCGCCGATTACCTACGGCGATGTGTGCTGTTCTACCCGTTTTACGTCTTATTTTAATAGCTACAGTAAATAGGAAGGATTAATGATCGGAAAAATATTCTCTGTTATCACGAATCACGTTTTTAATCCCGACTATCTCTTGCCAATTTATTTCCTGTTTACGCGCTTTTTCGTGGCTTTGGGAAAATTTTCTGTTTAGATATAATAATAGGTAAAAAGTAATTTATTTATTTCTCTCACAACATTTGTAACATTATGTAGGTACGTAGTTATTACATTAGGTACTTAATATGTAGTGAGAGCCTGGAGATCGAACTAGATCTGAGACTACAGCCACCAGGCCCCAATCCGGAACCTAGGTTGTATACAATTGAACGACAAAGGATTGAAAGAGAGATACAATTTAGCAAAAATATATTGCCCTGCTTCCTTAAATTGAATAAAAAATCGGTATATTTGTTGAAATTGCCGCAAAAATTCTGGTATTAGAGACGATCGCCCTACCGAAAGATGCCACTCAGGTCGATCCTGAAAGATTCCTTCCATTAATCAATCGAGTTATCAGATTCGTGCTCGATATTTTCCTCAAACAACATACTGTCCTAATTACTTGCTATCTTCGACATAGGTAATTAACAGATATACAGTATATGCCTATATTAACAGTCTCAATACCTAATACCAATACAATTTAATTAAACCTAAGTATTGTCAAAGTAGTAATTAAGTACCTATAACAATCTAACCGACGGTGAAAACGTGCGTGGTTTTGTTTCGGATAATTTAGCGGAAATACATAAAGCAACAGACTTTAATTTATACTACGTATAGTCATACACGTCCTGTGGCACCTTTTTCCCGGATCCTCTCATCAAAATCATGTAAAATCTGATAGATTAAGCAATAATTTAATTTACCAATGACCGGGCTGGCATGTTCTTGGCCTCTCCTTGGTTTTTTCTTCATCAGCAACGCCTTAACACCTTAGGACGTATAAGCAATGTACAGCACACCCCACACTAGTATTTCTGTGACAGTCCAATTTCTATTATGTAGCTACTGTATTTCGTATTCAGACGCAAGAGCGGCCGCCATTGAAACGATTTGCGGACTAGGTATACGAGTATAAACTCTCTTACTATGTTGCTCTCTAGGGAAAACGTCTCTAGTATATTCTACAAGAAGATCCATTCATCCACGCACACTTGGAAGAAAGATCTTCTAGAATCTCTAGACCCTCATGAATGGTACACAATTGAATTGGTTCAAATTGTAAGATTCAACCCCTTGTTGATGACGAGCGGTAAATATTCTCAGTTGCAAACGAAAAGACAGTCAATGACATGTCTGTAGATCTCGTTTCAACATTATATGCTATGACGAGAGACGCTGTTGTCTCTAGCCTAGGTTACTGAGCTAATGTTCGTAGGTCCGCAAACAACCACGGGACTTATTGTTTCAACGTGGTTTAAATGTCGACCAAACCATGTCATATACAATTCCAACCAAAAGATTTTAAAGTTAGCTACCTTCAGAGTTGAGCATATTTTTCTGCTCTGTGATTCCAAGAACCAATCAAAGTCAATTTCGCATTGCACGTAAGCAGGCGGCGTTATCGCCAAAAGAGGTACAAAGCAATCATAAACTCCTGCGCGCGTTCGCCACGCCATTATTGTTGGCTCCACGTGCACGCCGATTCATTCACAATTCAATTCACATGTGAATGGGCTTGAACAATGTCCTTTTTCTAGACCAGATCAAGACCTTTCGCGTCACGTCTCGGCGTAATTTTGTAAAATATTTTACAATTTTTAGTAAGAATTCACGAAAGTATACACGTGAGCAACGAATTCTTGGCGTTGCAATTACTTTTTTAATTCAATTATAATTTCGAACATGCAATGTAGCTACCTGCCTTGTAAATCCAGGTACCTGCATCTGCATAATTCATAGCGATCTTGGTCATGCGGCGACTGAAATACAGGAGATCCTCCGAAACGGAGACAATTTCTTGTATAACTAGGTATAGGTCCACGCTCACGGTAGTCATCTGTGAGCCTAGAATCCTTGTCAAGCTCAAGGTACTTTTAATGCATAAGTCTTATTAGGCCTGTGATGCACTGCACACAGTCTGTCAGTCACTGCTGTCGGCGCAGACAATGCACGTCCGCGAACTCCACGAATATCAAATGACAACCCGAATATAACGAGTACCTACATCTGTGGTAGCCTTGGCTCGTTTGCGCTGGTTTGTTTTCATACTGTGTACTCCACATAGCATAGAGATATGTGGGAAATACCTGAACATACCGGTATCAGGAACGAGGTCCACGGAAGGCCCAAGAAATGATGGAGTGTCATCGCTGAGTCGGATGCGAGAGCCAACGGCTTACGACATGAACGAAGTCGCGGGCAACAGCTAGTTACAAAATATAGTTAAGAATTTTGAAACAAAAAATATCTATCTACGCATTTCGTACACAGGTACAGCTAACCGAAATGAATGAAAGAAAAGAAAACCAATATGATTATTCAAATCCAATAGTGAGGTAACCGCGTAGCATGACCCCGTGACCTCCGTTTCGCTGTCGCTTCCAAAGCGATGGCAGTGACCTGTTTAACCTTAGGCTACTGTCACTTCATATTGCGTTTACTTTCTTTCGAGTCGACTACGGTTAATGCAGTTACTGTAATCTTCGGGTTATTTTGCTCTCTCGTTTGTAAGAACCGAATTAGAATAGAATAAAGTAGCCAGTGTACTCAGCACTGTAGTTACTGGTGACACCCACAGTTTCTGTATTAAGAGCGCGATATTTGCTGAAAGAGCGGCGTTGATTGTGCTCTCGCACTTGACCATGATCAAGGATTTGGTAAATCAGATAATTACAGTGGAGCGACCTGTCATCTGACACTGATCTGATACAGCATTCAAATAATGTAGCGGTCCATGGCCGCAGTAGGATTTGAACCAAGTACCTCTTGCTTACAAGTCGGAAACCTTAACCACTCGGAAACCGACACTCGTGCTTGCTTATTGGAATGACGTCGAGCGATAGTCTGTCAGTCCGTCATAATACAAATACAGATTTAGGTAGATATAATACATAGGTTAGAAAAAATAAAAGATTACGACTAATTGAGAACCTTCTCCTAAAAAGAAATGTTGCCGTTTTGTAATAAGGTCGATTTTAGAATTTGACTACAGCACGTGCAAACGTAAGTAATAAACTGTACTAATAATATGACTGGTTGGCCCCAAACCATCGGGGCAACGTGGGCAATCGATACCCGCAGTGTGGGGGTTTAATTGCCCCGTGGGTACAGTTGACACCAACTGCGTGCTACAATAGTCCACAAGGGTGGAAGATGACAAAACGGAAACCATTATTTTGGGAAAATCATAAACATATTGTGTTTATACAGGTAAATAAAATAATTTTAGAAGCAGAATGTTGTTTGATGTAGGTTTAAGAAAAAAGAAAATTAAAAAAGAAAAGCAACTTATGTGTTCTCAACTTCTCACAAACCTTAAAAACATAATTCAAAATATACTTTCTGAAATAAGCAACAATGACTAAAATAACATGAATAACATGACTAAAATACTTGGAATTGCCGTTTAGGTATTTTTTACTGAAACCGGACGGACCAACCGCTTTTGATAATTTATATCAGATACATACAATGTCAAGTACGAAATTATTTCACAGTTAAAGCGAGCTACGATTTACAAATGCCGCCTAATCCACAACCAATGGATTGCAACAAGGTCATCAGGTAATGATTGATTCGACAGGCCGTCACATAGAGACAAGTCAAATAAAGACAAAGATTTGTTTCTTGACTCTGAGAAAATCTCTACGACTTTTACTAGCTATAATTAAATAGCAGTCCCCCGCGGTTTTCAATCGACTGCAGTTCGGATTTCTTTAAACACTCAACTATTCCGCGTGATCTTATTATTTTTCCGGGATAAAAATCAGTAGGGAATTATGTAGATGCCTATTTGTGAAATAAAATTCAAAATCGGACCACTATTTCGGAGATTACATATCTTACCTACCAAACATTACGTACATTCTAATAATATAAGTATAGAAGTATAGATAGATAAAGAAATTATATCTGACATAATCTACATTTTAGGGCACCTATACATATATTGTTTTTCTATCATCCGGCTTATGAAATTCTTAACAGCCGGTAAGTATATAGATAACTATAAGATAAGATTTTAAGTGTGTTTTAAAGTTTTCATCTCCACAATTTATTTGAATCTTGAAATTATTAACATTATGTTTAACATTTAGGTGAGTGATATGTAATCAATGTTTACCTGACATAGTTTCTTATCCACTGGAAATATAACAACAATGTTTGCTAGAATATTTTGCGTCTGTACCGCAATAATTACAATAATTAGCCTATTTCCCGCGTTGATATTGGCTGACACTTTCGATTTTATCGAGCCAATGCAAAATGTGTAAACAAACAACTATGTCAATGCGCCGGTTGTCTGTTTGCCGTCGAAGTAAGACGTTCCACATTCTGGATAGAGAAAACGTTTGTTTTAGCGTCGATTGAATGGAAAATAAGTGAGATTGGTAAGTTAGACCAGTCTTAAGACTTCTGTCTTTGTATTATTATATTTATTATTGAAATATAGGTACCTAGATCACGAAATTATTTTTCTTAATTTGATCGTTAGTTAATTTTGTTAGTCACTAGTTTGAAGCCCTTATTCCTCGACGCGGTCTTTATGTACCTAGAAATATTTAGGAACGTTACGAAAATTCTAACGAAGTAGCGAAAAAAGAGTGTAGGTACTTTTAATTTAATTTTACTAAAAAAATTAAGCACAAACAGAACTCGTCGCATTTATGGGTACTACTCGAAACTTAAATGAAACTTCGTGATAAGTCAAAGTTTTAATGTGCAGCGGTACCATTGGTCCACATTACATTGGCCTTATAAGAGTCGGGTAGTTGTTCCTGATGTGGGCCGCAACGTCGCGCGTCGCCGTGATTAGCGCGGTTGACGTGTTGGAACACTTTTGTGCGCGAGTGTACCTACGCTCTGGCGCTGGGTGACCGCGTTAAGTAACATGGGTACGCTTGACGGCCACGTGCTGGAAAGTTTGAGTTGGTTTGAAGAAAAGCTTGGAATATATGTATAGAGATATTAGCTAGGCCCACTGTCGCGGCTGTAGAAAATCATGAGTTGTAGCTATTGAAATAATGAGAGGTGATTTGTCTTTATTAACAGTTGCTGTGTTTAGTTTATGGACGGTATTTTTTTAAATAGTGCGTGACTTAACTTTTATAGATGTCACACAAGCATAGGCACGGCCCGCCCGGTTGTTAACAGTTATCAATAATCTTCGGGAATTATCTTATTATTTAATTTCATCCTTCTAAAGTTGTATTCAATACACAAAGAAGCCAAACGTCGAGTAAGCCGTTCAAACGGAATTTCTTTCACGCCATCTCTAATCAGCACATGAGCGTCCGCATACGAGACACTTGTGCGTACGACTGTCCGCCGCGGTGCCCACACACTTAGTGTTATAGGCGACAAGCCTGCCGAGTAAATTGAAAATTTAACGCCAACTTTACGAGTCGATTAAAATCGCAAATCGCTTATTGTGAGGGGAATGTTTTACTAGCCGTTCGCCCGCGGCTTGCCTCGCGTGGGGGCCTCACTAGTAGAGCGTGGGTATAGTGCGGTAGAACCTGCAATGTGACCGTCACATGCGCAAACGCAAGACGACACCGGCCATTGGTATCCGGTACGGACGGGTTATGTTACGGCACCCTACATTGCCATACTTACTATTAGGTACTTCGTATGTTGGCATTGGGTACTTTAGAACCTATGTTGCGGATGACTCTTTTCGTTTTACCATCTCGTGGGGACCGTCCTACGCTGCGGTAAATATTATTTTAATATTTCAATCACATACTGACGTCCCTCGAACTTGACTAACCCATAAAATGACTTAGAACGAACATGACGTTCTTCTAAATTCATTTTTCTCTTCTAAATCTCATCAAAAGGCTATAATCATCGGAATTATATCTATGTCATTAACAGATATCACGACTGTGGAAGAGCCTCAAGTCCAGTAGATACCTGCTGTCAAGGGACATTCATGATAAAGATGTATTGGCGCCTGACAACAATGTCGGAGCAAAGCTTCGCTTAGCACGGGCGGCGCGGGAGGCGAGAGAACAACCACTTCTCTTCAAGCCGTCGTTCGAAACCTTCGAGCCTAGTCTATTCTGTAATCCTTACACGGGCAGTCTACTGGAGTTTCCATTGATTAGTCCCGTAGGACCCTAACAGATGATGCCAATGATCAAACAACCGAAACTCTCCCAAAACGTCGTCAGAGAGAATAAACCGAAAACACAGTTGCGACTTGCGACATCTAATTAGTAATCAGTCCGTCGCCATACGGTTTCACAATACACCGATACGTGGTATTGACACAGCTCGGATGTCTGTCTTTACGCCGGTACTCGGAACCTCACACCACACCACTTGAGTTCTTAAAACAAACACTTGGAAACAATCACCGCCGCAACTTATACATACCCCTTAATCATCGAAGTGTTTACAAGCTGGGGCATTATTTCTTGGGCAAACGATTTATGAGACTTGTGCTTATAAATGCTAGATACTCATTTCATATCCCACAGCCTCGTCCATTTGCCACCTCTAGGAACATCATAATTATCATCATATCAGCCAGAAGACGCCCATTGCTGGGCATGGGCCTCCCCCAGAAATCTCCACAAAGGCCGATCCTGTGCTTTCCGCATCCAGCTGGTACCTGCAATCTTTACCCGGTCGTCGGTCCACCTTGTGGACCTCTGGGATGGATCAACAAAACCAACTAGACTTTAAAATCCTCAACGAATTGACGTTGGTTTGCGTGTGTGTCGGTTTTCTTCAGGTTGCAGTTAGGAGAGTGTTGAACGACCTGATTCCCCTGCAGCTTTTCCACCTTAAGGATACGCGACGCAGCTAAGTATTTGTGTAAATTGTTCTTCCAAATAATATGACTGGACACCAAAGCTAGAGTAAATAGGCTGTTCCTAAACAGGCATGCGCCATCTACGGTATTGTCACTTACCACCAGGTGAGATGATATGGATTAGCTGTCGTTGCTAGATAACTGACAAGCTCCATAAAGACATGGTACATATACCAAATATCCAGACTCATCACTGATATTAAAAACACAGTGAAATTCACTATGGCATTATTTTTCAATACAACGACAGTGTAAAGCAGGTAAACCAATCTCAAAAGAAAATAAAGTTGGAAGAAAGTAAGGATGGATTATGCTGAGAGAAGCAAAGTTGCGGTGTTATCTTTTCATACCGAAAGAGTATTATATTATCTTCGCCGAAAGCAAACAAATATGTTTTTGTAGTTTGAAAGAACGACAAAGTGCGCACTTTGTAACGTTGTGAAGTTCACCGGCGGAACACGGCTATGACGTAGTTCGCGCTTTTTTTTGTAATGCCGGAACAAACAAAGAACAACACATTTAATCGTCAACACATTTAAACACATTAGATCGTCAGGGACGTCAATTATTCAATATTAAAAAGTGATGTATGTGTATTATGGAATCTCCGGCAATGCAGGTTCCATCAGGCAGAAGTATGAAAAAGTGGTTAGTTCCATAGTTCCAGAGTGGTAGAAAGAGACGTATCGACATCATTTACATAGGTATAAAAAAAAAGTCCCGTATCAGAGTCCGCCATTTATCTCAACCTGCGTCGTTTTTACTTTTCATACTAGAATTACCAATTCACCACACAATCAAAATTTCGGAAAATTTTGTGGATATCAAGACATTATCAGCCGAAAGGAAATAATCTCTGTTGTGTTTCATTGACCACCTTTCAATAAGCCGCAGCGGTTGTGACCGCATTAGACAACAGAAACCACGTGCGTGCGAAAGAGAAACATTGATAATGGAAGAGGGAGAAATGTAGCCGCTAATGTAAGCACTAACAAAGTATGTGATACGGTATCAAATAACAACGCGAGCAATAGCATGGAAAGAAAGTGTTGAGGTGACCCACTAATGGAACGGAACCAGCGCGCATTGAAGGCAAATGAAAGTACTCATGTCGGTATTTGCCTATAATGTAAGACATAACAAAATAAGAAAGAGCAGACACGTGTAGGCCAGAGGCCAGTTGCGGCAACTAAGAAATTCAGTAAATTCTTCCTAAAGTTGAATGAAAAGATGTGCATACTCGTTCACATTCTTTTAGCCAGCTTCACATTGGCATTCTCTATGTCTGGCTACTACTTGATAACATACTTAGGCACATGATTACCCAGATCCGGAACTTCCGTCCGAACCTGTCCAAATTTATAATGTTGCTTCTCCGAGTACAACACCACAGCATAATCACAGTCTAACAAAAACGTCTGCTATATGTAGTGACATTTCTCGTCCTTCAAAGTCACCACCTAGTCCATCTACTATGGAAGCTATAATTCGCACCAAGTTAGTCGATTCTCCGGGAATTCTTGTCGGCCCAGGCGTCTGCTTTACCTAACGAATACGAATAATTTACTGTACTCACCTTAGGTTAAGGATGTAATGGGGATCCGAATAAATTACTGTCTATGTCTAATAATCTGTTGCGTTTGCGTCATTGCAATAATTGCGTCATCCCTGCCTGGATGAGCTCGTTTTATGTTTCCTTGTCTTCTGATAAAGTTGTTTGATTTGGAGATTAGATTACTCTTCCGTTTTGCAATTCTTCTAGGTATTCATTCGTCTCTAACTTCGGTTTTCGTACTAATTCCTCGTTTACGATTCAATCTCGCAGAGAAACCACAGAACCATTTAGGTAATTTCAAATCCGGACCGGAATAGTGGATATAACATTTTGTCAGATTACCAATTCCTAAGCATGCCTTCGTATGGTTGCAAGACAAAAATCTAACTAGTTCTGACAACCTTGTAGAAACCGGTATCGTTGAAGCTATTAGATATGAGTTGTATAAAAAAGTTTCTATTAAACTGAAGGGCAAGCAGAGGACCGCGGACTTTAGCCAATGGTCCATGACACGAAAATAATGATGAGATTATTTGTAGCTTTACAAAGAGAAAATACATCTGACTTTTTTCAGAGTTTTGGGTCCGGCTGAGAACAGTGAAAATATAAAGACGTGAACAGTCTCCTACTACGTGGATATCAAGAACACTGAACATACAAAAAGTACAAAAAGATAGAAAGTAATACATAATTTCATCATTTCGTTTTCTGTGAGGCAATCGGGCTTGGTATTCATAAAGACCTATTAAATTGAGTGAGGCAAATAAACATTTTTATTACACAACTTATTCTTTAGTTGAAATTCGCAGTCTTCTTTTACGACACTTTTACATTCAGTCTTACATTGGAATACCATCAAGAGGGTATTACTCTTTTCAAGGCCTTCTCGTGGCTTAATTTTTTACTATCCGTTATATATCAATAAAATTTATTTATTTTCTAGGAACACTGTCGTGGTATGGTACAGGAGGCATCAACCACCAATATAAAATGAGCTAGCATAACTATAGACGCGCGTACAAACCGGAGACGGAACAAAGTCCAAAAAAAAAACCTAGGGTAGGTTGAGGTTCTGTCTTCTGTACAAGAACTTACTGCTTGAAGGTTATGAACTACCTACCAAACTGATGAATATCAATAAATCTCAATAGAAGTGTACATTTTTTATTATTGAATATTGATACCCATCTACATATACTTCGAATTTTAATAAGTCATATTTGATTTCTTAAGTGGATATAACTATTATTCACCTACCAATTAATAAAATATAGTTGAAGCGGTTATAAATGCGCTTTATGATATTAATTCAAATCAAAGAATTTAAACGCTGAGCGTCGGTGGTCTAATGGTTAAGGGGTCCGAAGTACTCCGAGGTACCGGGTTCGAAATTCCGACATGCACCACTTGTGACTGTTTTCTAAGTTATGTACATTGGTTTATCACTAAAATATGCTCTTGCGGTGAGGAAAAACATCGTGATGAAACCTGCGCATTCAAGCGACTGAATCATCATTAAATCCGATCAGGATCCCTATTATCAGGGTCACTGAGGTCAGATAGTAGTCGGTCCACTATAATTACCTGATCTGCCAAATCCTGAAGCACAGCCGAGACATTAGCGCCAAGATGACCAAAGAATTAAAACGCTAATAAATCTCTCATTTTATTACAAATCTACCACATTGAACGTACATACAACGACATCGCCTCTCAGAACAAAAGCTTAGTGTCATTCAATAAAATCTTAGAACAAAAGTCGTAATTCTCTATCCCAATCGCCAATGCTTTGGCCGTCTTAGGGCGATCGTCTCAAGATAAAAGATCTGCAGAAATCTTTGGTTCCAATCTGCTTTTTGTAGGAGCCATTGTCCGCGATACAATTGACAGAGATGGTCGGACCGATAATGTGCTTCTAATTTAAACCTTGCTATAGTTTCCGGGTTTGTTTGCTATGAAGTACACCTCGATGTCGTCACCAGTCACTATCACGCGCGACACAGCTCGCGCCGCGAGAGAGCATTTGTTTCCTTCTCTCAATACTAAGAAGGAAGAGATAGCAGTATCCATGTCGCGCCTTCTCTCGCTTATCGCGCGCGAGAACACATTTGTGCTTGTCGTACTGGCCAGAGAATATCAATCGAGCAACGGCAAAAACTACCTTTTTATCATGATCAACAAAAAAACATTAGTGTAGTAGCGATCCCAGTCCGCTACAATTGTAACAGCTTAATGCTTCCATTTTGCTTATTTGGACGAAACCTTCGTTCGGTACCAATTAAACTAATTGCTTTAGAGTAATCGAGTGAGTTATTTTGAATATCAGTCCAATTAAACCTATTCTAAATCATATCGCAAGATTTCCTGTTTCGCCTTATAAAGGTTCTTATGGTATCAATAAACTATCATGTTGTAAAGTGTCTAACATTTATGGTCTTATCATTGACTGTAAATCATAAAGTTTCATGATAAAATTGTAATTGTTAAACTGTTTTGTTTATGACGGTGTAATTTCGTAAAGGCTTATAATTCGATATTGACGAAGTCGAGTTTCTGAGTTCTAGATACTGTTGAGTGAAGGAATTGCGGCCACTGAATCCTTGGGGATCGATCACGAACCTCTAGTTTCATTGGGAGTGTCTTACCTCTAACTAACGTAATAAAGGCAATGATAGATAGCCAGGCCGCACGAAATACACCTATTCAGTATCTATTATTGATATTGGAGACTTAGCGGCTTTGTAGGTCGATACTGAAACCTGTTCAGATGACACCTTACTAATGTAATAAAGTAATTTATTTGTTCTGTTTTTACCAAGAAAAGTGAATAGCTGAGCTAGCTACTAGCTGAGCTAGTACTAAATGGTTTACGTTTTTTTGCTATAATATAATAACTCGGGAACAGGTCTTGGAATACTAGTTACTAAATAAAAATGATAGCACTCGTCGAGATCAATGTTTCGGATGACAGCTGTCATAGAGGGCGTTAGGTGGTTAGAAAAATAAATTTAAGTATTTTATATTTTTTCCCGGAGTTTTCCAGATAATTCCGACGCAATAGCAGGTCATCATTAACAATCGAATGAGACAGGATATTCAATAAATAATAACCAACCGTCGAAAGCATCCGAAAGTAAGTCGTGGAAGATGGATAGGGATGCCTTTGCCCTGCAGTGGGACAGAACAGCTAAAATAATATTAAAATAACCACATATATTCTTAACGGACCTAATAGCAAATGCGGTGGGCAAACAATACGCACAGACGCTACCGGCAAGTTCTGTTTGTGTATTAATTAAGTGGCAGTTCGCTTCCTACTTAGCACGAATGAGAACGGGCGGTCCGCCCACGGACCTGCCGCTTCGCTGGGATAGGCCTGGGCCCATAACCTCTAATTACACTTTTTTGACAACAGTGGATTATTTACGTACGTGGATAGTACAGGCACTCAACGAATTAGCTGACCACTTAGTTCATATTATCGTATGGTCAGGTAGTCAGCTATTTGTTGTATATCTGTACGTGTATTCAACACTTCTGGGTTCTTCAAGAGGCGTATATGTACCTTAAAGGCCGCCACCACCACCGTCTTCCATTTTCCATTAGGTGGACCGCCGCTCCATGTTCTTAGGATATTAAAAAAACTTAAGGGCTTTTATCGTTTTTACCCAACTTTTAGTTTATTCCAAGGAGGAGTGAGCTTAACACGAGTACGGTAAAATTTTTCGGAATATACAGTATTTTAATTTCATTTTTTAGAGCTTATTTTTAAATATTGTTAAAAAAATCTTATGAACGGTATCCCTAGATAAAAGTATCCTATGACATTAGTTGAATTTAATAAGATTGTATTTGTTTGGAACATAATTGACGCTGAATGGCGACATTGTCTGCTGAAAATAGGGTATCCATACGAGTTTTTCTACGGCGTTTTAGAACATATAAAGAAATTGTAATGAACCAATAAACAATAAAAACATTTAGTGTATTCTTGAATATTTTTTTAATTCTCTAAAATGGATTGAATGAGTAGAAAAATGAAAAAGTGTTGAACCAACTTACTAAAAAAAGAATAAAACTGACGTGTACCATAACCAAATATTTAATTAAGCTTGCTATTACTGAGAATAATGGCATTGAATATATCAAATTATCAAAAATTTGGCTAAAACAGTAAAAGTCCTCTTGATCTTACAATACCTGGAATCCTTTCGTCGGATCGTAGAAATACATCTGATAAGAATCGTAGAAGACAACATTACGACCATCTAGAACAGATATGTATTATTTATGTACACTTAGATATTTTTAACTACGCAACGGATTTTAATGCTGTTTTTAACAAGAGTGATTCAAGAGGAAAGTTTATAAGCAAGGAAAAAAGGGTAGGTAGAGGTAAAGTAGGTGTACACGAACCAAGTCGCGCCGGGTCCACTAGTATACAAGTATCTTAGTTATTGTATCATTTAATGTGTTGTTTTGCGTGTGTTTGAAATATTGATTTCCAGTCACCTCGAATGCCACGGAAATAAGTTGGTTGAGTTCGCCGACCTCCCACTGATTGGATCACCGTTCGATCGTGTACGAATTCTTCGAAAACTTTTTATGTCTTACTTGTAAGCTGGTAATTAATACTTTATTACGCTTGTCGTACAAACCGTTTCGTCCATCAATTCGGCTTAAGCTGTGCTGTAACTATCGAAGTAGGTATCAAGTTATACGATTTTTTAAACAATTATCTACGCTCGATACCAAGGTATACTGGTAATACGTACAAAAACAGTTTTGCATAATTCAGTGCACGTAATAGTTAATTTTAATTCTCTACCTAGAAAATAATTAACGCAACCAATTACAAGCAGAACGAACCAGTTGCAAAGTGCATAACAAAAGATTATCAAACACGTAACTCCTGAATAACTACCTAATCACGACTTCCAAAGCAACATATTTTAAGGTGTCCAAGCATTCATACTTCACAGCACAAGACCACTCAGTTCGCATTTTCACACACTTAATTAGCCAAGTAGATACCAAAGGCTTGCCGCGACGAATTGATGACGTAAAATCACTTAAAGTGCTCTAACAAGAACTGTAAACATTTACTCTCAGTGTGGGAAAAGACTACTCTTTTCTTTCCCTGCGACTATTACTCTAGTTTACTTTTGTTCTCGTAAATTATGTCGAGTAGACACAGGCGGGGCGCCGTAGCGAATCACACAATTTAACGCTGACTTTTTCAGATAAATGCAAAATTAATTTTGCAATTTCCGAATTTCAAACACTCTTCAATTGTGAAATTAGTAGGTAGGTAAAACAGTTTAGAGACAATATATATTTTTGAAAACACAGATATCTGAAAAAACGTGAATATAGAACGGTGGAGTTTGCGACGAAATACGAGTTTATATGTTCAAGGAAGAACCTAATGTAAGGTCAAGTGCGGACAAAGCAGCCCAATCTAACCGTCGAAATGGCGAACGCTACACGGAAACTTTGGATCTTTTATTCCTTATGAATTTTTGAGATGGTACTTAAACTAATTCGGAAGTAAATTGAAAGCAAATCTTTTTAAAGTAGCAAAGAGATTGTGGAATAAAGCGATTGTACTTCCAGGAACACAATTTAGTATTCTACCACTCGACTTATTTTATTTACTTACCTTCCAAACCTACTAGTAATTCACCTTCACTAGCCTTCAATTTATGCCAATCGCTTTATAATTAATACAATTTTGCACGAAGCAACTTAAAACATTAGGGCCAGATTATAATTACAGTCCAATTGTAGCTAATGATAATTTAAAACTAAATCACTGGTATTAAAACGCTGGGCCTTTGTCTGGGCAAACAAACACTGGAGGCAAGGCTGCAACCTTTTCCCACAAATACAATGGCCGAGCGGACGCTTCGTATAATATTGACTTAGATATTAACTGGCCTTGTTGTTTAATGTAGATTGGAAGATAAAGAGTTAATCTGAAACGGTGAATGCAGAAACAGATTCGATTGGTGGTCTTTAACTCGTGGTTCGAATTACTAGCAGTGCGATCGTGATTGGTTGCTACCCGGGAACTGATCATTGTGATAAAATACTCGAATTTTATAAAAATAACTCGTTCAGAAACTGTAGTTGTTTGATTTCAAACTAGAGTTCCGTACTTACAGGTTTTGAAGTTGCCCTTCGTAGTCACTTTAGTGAAATTGCTTTCAATGTCCATAACGTAGGTTCTTACTACCTACATATGTACCATTACTTAAGTGGGTACAAGCGATAACTTTGAGGTCAATACACTGTGTAAAATCAACCAAATATGGCAAGTTATATCTTCGCTCTCATATTATAACCAGTTACTTCAGTTTATTTAAGAACCTACAAACAATTAATCGTCTCTATTGATAAAAAAAAAAATATCCAGGATTTGGCAGATCAGGTAATTACAGTGAAACGACAGCCATCTGAACTCCGTGACCCTGCTACCAAGGGAACCTGACCAGATTTGATCATAGTTACACATTCAGTCGCCTGAATGTGCAGGTTTCATCACGATGTTTTCCCTCGCCGTTAGAGCATCGGTTAGTATTCAACTAATAATGTACATAACTCAGGATAGAGTTTTTGGTACATGGCCGCAGAGTTGGATACCTTACCTTACCACTCGGCCACCGATGCTCCCATTCAGTTAAAAGTTCATATTTAAAATTAAATATATAGTATCTTTACAGGCAATTCATACATGTCCATCCAATTGATAATTCCACTATACCATTTTAAGATGGAGTTCTTAATCATTAAAACACCCAAGTAATTGGATAGTTCAAATGAAAAATCTCATTGCGACAGCTTTATCGGAAACAGATTAAGGGCACCCACGTCACCGTTCACTTTAAGTGTTAATTAACTACGTTTGGCATTAAGCTGTTCAGATAGCGCCGGTCAACGGCTAACTAAGATAGTTTCCAGTTAAGATATGGTAATTAACTGTCCTAGAACACACTAAGACTAAACACACGGGGGCTTTGAGTATGTAGATTTGAACCGTTTGCTTCGAGAAAAATTTAATTTTTGATGTGACAAATTAAATATTTTATGCATCACACTGATTTTAGCTTTGGATGTAATGTAATCAAAATTTGAAAATGTAATTAAGGACAGATTGAATTATTAAATTTCAAATTAAATATCAAAATTTAAAACCGTTTGACACGAGCCGAGTGGTTCAGAAATAGAGCCCCTGCACACTATATCGATACCAACGTAAGTTGTAGCAGTAGGAGAACTTCACAAATACAATTAAGCGACGCAACACAGTGCAATTCGCCTCTTACAGTTAATAAGTACCCTAATTATATTAACCAAAATATGCCCATTTCATTCTATCGCGTAAGTCTTGTCCTTTAAGCACAACACGTGATAGCTTTAGGGTCATCACCTTGTCAAAATAATTCCAATCCAGTTATGTATGTAGGTACTACCCCTAGTTCGTGGGGTACGGCAATGAATACGTCATCGTCAATCGCACGAATGTTTCCACTCTTCTTTCAACTCTTCTTCCAACATGTCATCTTTGCAAACAGACAGCTACGATTATGTACTGTTAGAGTAATGTACGCGTTTCAGTTTTCATAGACGGTGAAATATTCTCCCTGGATAAGTAGGTATGTCATACCTACCGTCACCGACCTGAGTGGTTCAGTTGATTAACATGCCGGTCGCTACGCAGTGGTTCCGGATTCGATTCCCAGCCGAGCAGAAATTGAAATGATGAATTTCAATTTCTGTTACGGGTCTGGGTGTATTATGTATAATAAGTATGTATTTAAAAAACAAAGTAGGTATACGAATAGTTTATCAGTTATCTAACACCTCTAAGATAAGATCTGCCAAATCTTGGATCATGGTCGGCGGCGGACCCCGGACCCTCGTGTACGAGAGCACAACCGGGACATTAACGCCAAGATTATGATTATCAGTTATCTAACACCCATAACACAAGCTTTGCTAATTTCTCCAAGCATATTTATTATTATTATCATTATCATGGCAACTCTATGAGGGCCTTATTAGTCTACTAACATAGACCGGCGACCTTTTACACAAGACACCATATCTAAAACACGTTATTATCTATTCAACGTTGCATGTTTACGAAGTATTAAGGACACACCTGAGTCGTGTAGTTGAGCAAGACTGTTCTGTCTTTTTTTTCGAATTTGGAAAAGCTTATTATAACTTTTTTGGCATAAGACAATGTCTAATGCTTTCTGTGTGGTTCCTAATCCTGTCTCCTTGGTTGGATTTGTTTTGTGAAAACATTTAGGTTAGTAGATGTTTTACTGTCTAATTAATTTGCTATTAATTAAGTACCTACTGTTTTTGTTTTCCTAAGTAATGAAAATAAATAACTCGAAATAAATGAATCTAGTATTCTAGAGCCTCCTAATACCGCTGGTGGAGCGAGGTTGATCAAGGTCTGCAGTTGGGGACCCTAAGACTTATTGAACAGTTTAGGGCCCCGTGACGATGTTTATTTATTATACCCAGAGTTCAAAATTCTCGTGGAGGTAAAATAATATCATAGCTGTATTGTAAGTGTGATTAGTATGGGAAATACAATAATCGCAACTATTTACACGATAACTGTTTAACTCGATGACCTACTAAGCTCTCCTTATGTAAGGCGTTTATTCCGATACCAAACCTTGTAAGTACTTATTTTTCAATTCAACTCTATCAAAAAATCAAAGGTCCAACTTGGTAGTGTGGTTATCATGGAATCGTTTCAATAATCTAATTACAGTACCTTTACTACTAAATAATATTTTATTGGCCGTAATGAAAATGCGCTCCTGTCTAGAGTCTGAACATAATTATTCCTTCTATAAAGCCTTCTATTCATTGCATGGGCAGACCGGTAAGGTGGAATTCGCAGTTCTTTTAGAAAAAGCCGTTCTCGAGTGGTAGACGGCTTAAAACGACACACATTTAATACTTGATAGGTGACATACACATTGTCGAATTTCAATTGTTAACTCCAACAGACAAGTTAAACAGTGAATCTATACGTTACTGTCTGGTGCAGTTGGTTTCCGCGACTAATTCTGGAGTGAACTCAGGATTATTGTTACAAGCAAGAGGGCCTGCTCTATATCCCTCGGCAACAGCATTGTAAATATTTGCTATTGCACGAGGCGCGTGCGTTGTGTAATAGTGCATCAACCCGTTTTAGGTCGGCGTTGATTAGATAAGACGAAGATAGGCCGGTTTCGGTACAGTGCAGTGAGGCAGGTACACCGTTACTCGGCTTTAGCTTCAATTGAAACGAGTTTTACAAGATATTTGACTACAAATCGAAGCAATTGTTACCCATCAAGAGCGCAAAAAGAATTGCTGTAAATTACGATGATTGTACAAGATGATACAATTTTTCAAGTACATTTTTTTTATTTACCCAGGCATTTGACCATCATCTCGCCTAGCTAGGAACAGCCCATTCAGTCTAGCCTTGAAGGTGTAGATTATAATAATCACGGAACATATACCCAATTTTGCAAATTACTTTTTCTAAACAATAGCAATACTTTACAATAACAAACAGCAATAAGTCGTAACCTTTCTCGCAATGTCAAACACTTAAGGCCGATTAAGCAGCAGCATTAAATTAAATATCTACCTATATGTCTGCTATTATAAAAACATAAGTAAACAAAACTAGACACGTATCCCATTACTACAGACCTTCGAGACAAACTCTCAAAAACATTGTTAAATTTATTCAACTGCAGCAATCCGGCTTAACTTATCCCATGGCCTCGTTTCCAACTTCTTTGAAACGGAACCGATGGTATATTTGTTTAACTGTCGCACGAGCAAATAATAGAAACATGAAAGGTAGGTACATTGTATTTCGTTACATCACAATACGTTTCTTCTGCGGGCTATTTACGTAATAAAAGTTATGCCTAATGAATGCACAGGCACAGGGCAGTTGTGAAGGCATTATGTCACCAATTATCATGCTACCGTCATTTTTGTTCACCAAAAGCTATGTTTGTACATCATGGGGCACAATACGTGTAACATTCATTACTGAAATTGCATATACAACACGCTTTTATGGTTGCTTAATGTCTCTGATGGTTCCGTTAATTGTTTTGTTGAGCGAACTTCGGAGCGGAGTTTGATTTATTAATTTGAATGCGCTATCCGAGGCTATAATTTCATTATTTTTATGTGCGAACACGACTCGGTGCGGGCGGGAATTGCTGTGTAACTTCCTGCTTTTAGCTTTTAACAGATTTGAGTTTTGGTCCAGTTTTGTAACATTATTAATGCACATATGGAGGCATCCCGGACATCAACACATTCTTCACCGTCAGCCTGTATTACTCGATTGTTAGGCTAGATATAGGTCTCTTCCAATAAGCGCCAAAACACCCTGTCATCGGCTTACCGTCACAACGTCAACACGTTTTACACTACGCTTGATGAGCCACGTGCGGTCACCACTCAAGAACTATTTAGTCTATCTCAGCTACCTCACAGCCACTTCTTACTAATTCTGAAAGCCATGTCAGTTACCAAAATATTTGGATTTAAAAATATTCTATTATATATGTCAGGAACCTACGCAAAGTGTTTATGGAATAAGTAGAAATCAATCATAATTATCGTCAATGTCGGCCTCACCCATCGTGGTACTCACTCTTTTCATATCGATAACAGAGTTTACTTATTCATCTTTTCTAGGCGTACTGGTGTATCCCTCTACATTCATATTCATTATGACTGACCCATATATTAATGTCCATACGCTCATTCCATGCGAGCCTAATATTCTCTTTCCGGCCAGTGCGCTATGTAAAAATTCGTATCCATTTTGTCTATTCTCTTCACTTTTCACATCCATCTCAAACCTAGCAATTTAAACACAATCAACTTTTACCTAAGAATTCTATCCACAACATAAATAAATCAGTTATGCTAAATTAATATTAGCCAACAAAATTTAGATACTTAGGTAAGTATACTTTATGTCATTTCAAATTGCAATGTAGTAACTCCGTTTTTCACGCTTTAGAATTTATGTGTTTTCGGGCGCTTGCAAGCCTGTTATTTAGTACGGGCGGTTATTCATGGATATTTAAGTTACACTATTTTACCATTAAGCTTTTTAGTGCGATCACAAAGTATCTATGTAAAGCGGGGGCGTGACCCAGTCTAATGCTTAAAGGGAAAAAATCAAAAAAATACTAACTTCTTCTTATTAACTTCCTACAAAAAAATTTCTTGTAAAAGCCTTTACACCAAATAATTTAATTTAACGGTAATTGATCATTGTTTGTATGTACAAACTGACGGAATAAAACTATCGGAACAAAATTGGTTTGCCTCTCTTTTCGGTACATTTTCACCATCTGCCATTCTTTTGTGCTCTCAATAATAGGGCTATTTTTGGAATTGTATAGGGTGAAGGCGGAAGACAAACTTCTGTAAGTCGTCAAAATCAACACTTAAGTAGGTACTTAATATAAATTGTACCTCCATTCCAATCAAGTAACTCCGAAATAAATAACAACTTAGGAATTCTCAAAGCGCTTACGTCCGGTTCGATTCTGTGAAGTGAGAATTAACTAATTCCACGTCAGCGGCGCCATTGGTTATCGCGTCGCGTTTTCCTCGAAAATAAAAGCCGGTATCACGGTAAACTACCTTAATATGGTTACGTAATAACATGGCTACCTAATAACTTTTCTACGAGCCGATGTACGCCCCAATTCTGGGCACAACCTTACATATCAACAGGAGAGGAGTAGCGCGCGGTGCACGGGGCATTAAAAACCTTTTAGCTACATAAATTATTATTCTGCGACGTAAGTTAAACTGTAATTAGGGTCAGTAAAATGACATTAGCGCAATTGTAATTATAAAAGGATCTACTCTATGATCCTTAACATCGCAGTGGAGTCAATTCTCCTTTATTAGGTACAAAATATTTTCACCTAATATCAATTTCAGATTAAAGAGATTTATCGCAAAGAAGAACTCTTATGGACATTTACACTTTTCTACCAATAGGTCAATTGTAAGAGTTATTCTTGCCTAGATAGAAATGTGCCAAGTTGGGACAATTTTTTTATAATTACGTGGCATAACCTCCTTAACCACCGCTTCGTTTCAATCGAGCTTAACTATCAGTACCTACCTAATTCCTCGTCTGGCTTGCAGCTACCTTAGTCTCATTTCTTCGACGTCAAATTTCTTCGAAATCGTTTCCATGGTTACTTAATTGGAATTCGCTGTAGGTACGTTACGTGATTTCAATCTATCGTCGGTATTAAATTCACGTAGCCATACTTGACATATAATTTTAATTAAACTTAGATATGAATTCAATTGGTTGTCAGCGGCGTCTGATTATCTTTGCTTCTTGGAATACAGTTATTATTTAAACCCTTACAATAGATATGTCACGGTTAGTCCTTGGTCGACGTTCGGTAAAGTACCGGCATTGGAATTGTGTCAATTGATAATTTGTGTCATTTTATTTGTGAATGGTTAGGTATGATACGTACCTAATATAGATTAATTGTGAGATAAGACGACGCGCAATTAAATTACTTTTTGTCAAAACTGCTGTTTTTTCTGCTGTCTGTTCGTTTATCATTAAATGCATGCTAGGGCCCCTTCATTCTGCAGCTAACTGTATTTTTTGTAGTACAATCATCTGCACAATGAACGGGCCCTAGCATACATTTAGTGACAAACGAACAGACAGCTCACCTGAGGGAAAATGTTAACTGTAGCTCGCAACTGAGATTTATGGTTCATCATTCACTAAATTAATGTTTCAGGGGCATATTTGTCAAGAAATAACCTGAACTTTATGCACATGATGTAGCATAAAGTTCAGGCGTAATACTATGGCCTAAAGTATTCAGTTTAGGCATAAATTATTGTCAGTTCAGGCATAAATACGATTCCTGAAATACCTATACGATTCGCGCATTCGCGACTCCTGGCATTACGGATGTCCATGACCGACGGCGACCATGATTGCTCGTTTGACTCTCTCTATAATAAAAACGATTCGGTAACAAGTGTGTTGAATTTCGACAAGACTCAAACGATCACCCATCCAGTTCCCGGACTGCGAGCGTTGCTTAAACTTTGTTATCTGCCACTAGACCAATTCCGCTTTCGTCCCCGTCTACAACCATACCTGTCTATTACTAACAAGGTGCCTCTTTCCCCAGATGGCGTAGCGCAATGGAGGGCGAGTGCTCCGAGGGCACCGAGGGCTGGCTGCTGGTGCGTGTGCACGTGCCCGAGCTGAACGTGCAGAAGAGCCTGCAGTTCCCGCGCGACCAACTCGTTTGGGATGTCAAGCAGCAGTGCCTCGCCGCCTTGCCCAAGGTCAGTGTCACGTGGTTGGGTACTAGGGTGAAAACGGTTTGATACTACCATGAAATTGGCGTTTTCGCAAGTATATTGAATGCTCAAATGTGTTTCGTTGGACATAACATATCTCAATTAATACTTGATCTCGAAAATAGAGTACTTATGTTTAAATGATGATAAGTGATAATTAAAAAGAAATAATAAATATTTTTATAAGGGTTTGATAACAGCCCTTTTCAGTTGTCGCAAAATACCTCTTTAGACAAATGTAATTTTATGAAGTTGGTTGTTATCACAACAGAATGGTATGCATCAGTTAGTTGAATGTTGTCTGAATAAACCTACAAAGTTTCATTGTAATCGGATTTGTCATTTCCAAGAATTTTAATTTTACAGGTTTCGTCATTTTCGCCATACAAAATGACAATTTCATAGGTAAGGGCCTAATATTACCGTTATTGTGACGGTTTACGGTTTGCTAAAATTTAGGCGTATAAACAAACTTCAATTATCTAAACACTGGCTAAGTTTTTTTCAGTGGTTGGTCTTATTACGTTTGTGGACACGACACGTCTCCTTGATCCCATTTCTTAGTTAGCGACGCAATAGAACAGAAAATCCGTAG
This sequence comes from Blastobasis adustella, assembly GCA_907269095.1. NCBI lineage: Eukaryota > Metazoa > Arthropoda > Insecta > Lepidoptera > Blastobasidae > Blastobasis > Blastobasis adustella. The sequence continues at coordinate 15,308,152 of OU026122.1, forward strand.
CCGGCTATTAAATGATAATGTTTTCTGACATTTCATTGCTGACATATTTTTGAAAACATTTGGTAAACAGCTCGCATCACAGCTTCCAATGATATTGGACCCTACTCAAACTAATGCTGTCCTACCTACACCTACATGTGTCATTTTTCTTGCGTCGTTGGCGCTTTGAACATCATGCTACTCACTCACAATCACGTAAATTCATATTAAAGAAACGTAATAGTTTTCTCACGTTCCATTTGGCTCCACTACGAAATTACGTCACAATATTACCAAGTAACAAGATCATAGCACTAACTACAGTAACGAAATCAGCAAACGTGCACCCCTCAGTTTGTTTTACACCGATATTATACGGTGTTAACGAAATATTTGGTGCATAAAACGCAAATGCAGTGTATAAATCCTCGCTTAAATATCGCCCGTTTGGATTTACGAGATGTAATTTCGCATATGTTGCATTCTGGACATTTCCTCGTAAGGCGAAACATTGGTATTACAAGTGCTAGGGCTGGCAGTCTACAGACTCGTACGCTGGTCTCTCGCCAGTTTAAAAGGCACACATTTATTCAATGTGATCAATTTGCATTTCTTTAGTTCTTAAAGCCATCGAAATAAGTAGAAATCCTGAAATAAATTATCTAATTAATAGTCGTCATCATCATCCTAGCGTCTATCCCGGCTTATGCCAGGGTCTTTCATCTTTCTGTCGTAGACCATTGGCTCTCGCAACAACTCGGCGATGTCAATCCATCGCTTCCTGGGCCTCCCGCGGGATCTCTTAAATAAAAATGTTAATAATGAATAGTATTAAACTTTTAGTAACAATACTTAAGTATCTTTCTAATTTCGGTTTATAAGCGTATCCTGTAATATATCAGCACAAAATTGACAAAACACATACATAACACAGTGATACCCATATCTGAGCGAGTATCGACGCAACACGCAAGCCCTACTCAGCTGTACCAAGGCCCTGCCTAGTGCGCCTGCCCACGGCTGATGAACGGCTGACTTTCAAATCGAACCGATTCGTATTCGACATTTCCAATGCAAATACAGGCTGGAGGCAATGGCAACTGGGCCCTCACAGCCACGGCTTCTGGGCCAGGATTACGCATAAATCTATCGGGACACGCAACAGAAGCTTTGATTAAATTCCTAGGATGACTGCGTTTCTGAGTTATGAGACTACTCCGTGACGGAGTAACTGTCGTCCGATGAACGTAGAGGCATTTTGTCCGTTTCAAAATTTTCGAAAAAAGAAAATAAGTAAATTAAAAAGCCGATAAAATTTGTTATGTTATCATTTTATGTGAACCGTGATAACTGTTGTTTGGAAATGTACAATACTTTACGATACGTTATTTATTACGAAATGTAAAATTTTAAAGTTTAAGTTATTTACGACATAATTAACTCAAGCAAACTCGATCAATAATTTCGTATGCAACGCGCAAGGCCCGTGATTGCCCAGAAGCATATTAAATATTCAAGTAACGTGCACATACTATAATTCTTTTTGATATTCAGCTAAAGTGCGTATTATTCGTGTTATATTAATAAGAAAGAACCCGTATCCGAGCTAGTGCTCCTCTGGAGGCCAAGTCTTTGTTATTAGGTATTACACACATAGACTCCAAAGCTTTGAGATCCATGTAGTTTATAAAATAGATTAATGCTTTCCATTAGATACAGTTACCACACCACTAGACTAACTACTTCTTAGATCAATCCCACAGTTTATTACTCATTTCCTTTCCACAGGTTCGTATCGCTAAACTACCCCTTATTGAATAGATAAAACCAGTAATTAGGAATCAAATGGATAATTGGAAAACCTCATAAAACCTCGACGCAATCGACCCATTCAATATTGTACTTTATTACCACGCTTCGAGTGCAAGTAATTACATAGGTACCCATGTATTTTAGAGTCTTCGCCAGTTCTTAGTAGAATGATCCTTCATATTTACGCTTAATCTGTGTTATAGTTTGCCCACATCTAGTGCCTATGGGGTATTAATTGCTACCGACAATAATACATATATTAACACATCAACCGAAATTGAAACTACAAATAGTTTTTTATCAGCTTACTAACATAAAAAGTAGCAAATATGCCGTCGGTGCGGCTACTAACGGGTGTCCCAAGTATATTATCCCATTTTTTGCCACATTTTCCTCCTGTTGAGCTATTGACGGTCGCCCACATATTTTTTGTCACTAATCGAAACAGTTGCACAATATGCGATTAGCTTACGAATTTACTGCGCAAATTTCAACCATCCCGAATCAACATCATCACCATCCGAGCCGTTAATTCCGGCTTTTGTCTATCACCATTTTGAATATTTCACAAATAAGCACCTTCTTATGAGCCCCACTCATTAGTTGGTACTAAATATTGAAGATAATATTGATCTTCAATATTCAATACCAACTAATGTGTGGCGAAGTCCCCAGCCATTCCATGACAGCGCATCGCGTGGGCGCGCATCTCGTAAATCCGCCGCCGCGCTGCGCGGGCGCATGCGACCGTCGACAGCGGACATGCGCCCATTCATGCCTCCCCTCGATAAACATGCCTTCGCTCCTTGTATTGCTGATCGTTTGACGATCAAGAACTCCAGACGCTTTTTGTATTTCTGTGATCAGATTGTGAGTAGAGTACGTAGGTTAAATTAAGGATAATGCTACACTCACACACATACTCTGACTGACGATCGATACTAAAGCACAAAGTAAAAAAGAGCCTGCGATTCAAGTATTGTTGGATTGAGACCCTGTGCATTCGCGCGTACTGTGCGACCTCATAGTAACTTTTCTGGATACTGGTGTTCAAGCTCATGTTAACCAATGAAGTAGGCGGCATATTATGCTATTAGCATTAGCATTACCAGCAAATATACTGATAATACTGGCTTGTACCGCATTATGCGAAAGACCCTAGGATTACTTAACAGAATCGTGGGTGCCATGGACAGACACATATTAGATTGTATTGCAAACGTCCATGGGCTGCGGTGACTGCTTACCATCAGGCAGGCCGTAAGCTTGTTTGCCACTTTTGTTGATCGGACGGGAATCGAACCCGCGATCGGGGCGGACTCGGGGCGAACTTTACTAAGTTTCACATAATTCCTCCTGAACAAAATCCACTGGAGTTTTATTTTGTATAATCTCAGGTAACAATACCAATATAAAATCTTTCGAACGCGTACGAAACCGATGGTTCGTAACTGGTTTGAAGAAATAACTTTTTATTACTCCTTTTACGTAACCAGTTTCGGTGGAGGAATACAATAAACATACAAAATTACAAAATAAACATAAGTACACAAATAATAGAAAAGCTATATGGTAAAAATAAAACCAGAACTTAGAACTACCTAATTAAAAGACACAATGTCACAGACTATCACATCCTACTAATTATTAGTTGGACGTTACTAGTAACTAATGGGAATCTACAGATAATACTATATCATCCTATCATCCCACCCATACCCTATTCTTGTCATCCATTACTTCCGCTCATAATTTCATTAAACCAATTTGTGGTAAATTAAAACGTCAACCAATTTATTAACCAACCGAGTAGGAAGTGGTTTTGTCGTGCGGGAGTGTTATTTACCATAGAATCATCATCATACTATGTAGTACACAACATTATATACTATGATAAATATGCTTGGACAACTCCCACAGCATCATCTAGCCCCAAAGTAAGCAAAGCTTGTGTTATGGGTGCCAGAGAACTGATAAACTCCTTATACAGTAGAAATTTAAATTCATCATTTCAATTTCTGCTCGGCCGGGAATCGAAACCGGGACCATTGCGTGGCAGACCGACATGTAAACCAACTGAACCACTATGATCTTATACTTTGATAGAATCATCATACTATGTAGTGCACATTATTATCTATGAAGATACATACAATATTCGAAATGGATGAGTTGGCAGGGAAATAGCTAACATCTACATATCCATGAGGTCTACATATTCTTGTATCTTGCTGATCTCCTATCATATCTTTTAAATCAGTTAAATTCGAATTCTTGTTCATTTTATCGGATAACCAAACCGCCGAACTCACAAATTATCTCTCCTTCACAGTAGGTGGAACGCTAGCTAGTATATCAATATCGACCCAACGTTGTCCTAGGTACGTAGAATAAGTACTCTGTCTCATGTTATTCCATCTAAGTTCCGCCAGACACTTGCGTAATGCCATGCTTTAGTATTCTGTTGGTAAACAACATGATTGCCCTGGCATAGGCAACTGACACCCTAACCTAACCACAGTCGTAACTGACTAAGGAACTAAGGCCTGGTAGTCGGAATATTCTCATTATATATTCATTCATTTCATCATTCATTCATGCATTTCATTCATCATAGATTTCTCCAAATACTTCTTAAACAGCAGCTACCCAGCTACTAATGCGTTCCCGGTTCCTGATATCTTATCGGATAGGTATCTGTGATGCCGTATCTTTCATTTTTAACTAACAATAAGGAGACGGCATCACAGATATATGCCAAATAAGATATCTGGAAATTATCAGTACGTTGTTAAACGGGCTTCATTATTCAAAGTAATGGAATTATGTATTATTAAGATTTACTTATCATATTTGTTATTAGCCGTGTTTTTAAAATTACCTATATTGTGATCTCATGAAACTGACGTATTTAAAAATCAGGGTTGGCATGTTCTACACAACGCAACACACAATTTAAAAAATCTTGGTTTAGCGAGTTTTGTCAAAAGCAATTGACAATGTCACTTCGTAATTTCTACAAGTAACTCCTTAAGTTCTATAAATTATACTTAAGTTAACAAGTTTGTACAGAGTTCTGGCAGAATACGACGAAGGTACCTAGGGCGCTATTACACCACTATTATTAAGTTAGCTCCTAAAATTATGACTCCATACACATTCCATAAAGATAGTATAAATGTCTACAGAGTATTAAAAGTCGGGTCCGCGCAAATCACAGCACCAAATTGGCACCCTAGCGTGGCAGTTCGGTATCAGTCGAGAATCGGCCTGCTAGTCGATGGGGCCAGGGCCTACTACGGACACACTCGACAATGCAAACCTGTTAGTACCGTTACGTGGAAGTAATTTCTTAAACGAACAGTCGTGGTCACGCCGCGATCTCCGACTGGGTGACCAGCGACGTCGGAATCCGATAGAAGTGATAAAAATTTGATAAACTCGAAGCGTGTGTTCTTTGTCGCGGCGATACACGACGACGCTATGACAAAAGCCCGGCTTGCACCAAGAATGACGTTTAACATAATTTTGTATGAAATGTTGTGTTTATCTTAAGCTTAAATGCTTTTAAATATTTGGTGCAATTCGCTCTTAATTTCGTATAATATTAATAAATTAAATAATAAAGATATGTAGTTATATATATTGTTAGAAATTGTCGTGTTAAAAATTAATGAAATCTAAGAAAAGAAGACGACATTTATGTATATCCAAATACCTACCTACTGTATATCGGAATAACTAACTGACTTTATCAAAGAGGTCAGAAAAAATGTATCCGTATTTTTGGATTTTTTTTTAAATGTCACCGCTATCGACTTTGGTATAAACGACATGTGCACATTTGTATAACCATTCAAATACACATTAGCTACTCGTGGACAAAATTCTATTAATCGCTACTGGTCACACAGCGCAAGGCTCCACCGCAGCTATTTACATACTGAGTGAATGATTGCAGATCGGATTGGCGCGAAATTAATAAACGGTACGTTTGAAATGCGAACGTGCTCGTTCAGAAATTGAACCGTCAGTTGACGTTCGGAAATTATTACATGATTTATATGGATTAATCTATTTACCGTTGTGCTCGTACTCCACAATTATGCACCTATTCAACTCACTTTCTCATATTATACATTAATATTTTATTATTACATATTAATTTATAATACAGTCACTTATGAATGTATTAGCCATTGATTATGCCAGTAGCATTTAGGTAACACAAGTAACGTTTAAGTTTAATATAATATTTATATTTAGTCGCCTGTTATTTGCACATTATTATATTTATATTAATATATTATTATTATGTATATTGTTTTCGGTGGTGACTACGGCGGTACACAGGTGGCCACGTGGTACAGGGTACGTGAGTTCCAACCCCAAAGCATAAGGCCTGCCAAATGTACCTAGCATGAACTATAGTGATTCACTGTACCGAATCGCTGGAGAACATCCTCAAACGTGCTAACAAACTGCATGACAGTCGCATTAATCATTGCATGATAAAATACCTTATAGATTAACTAAGCCAACGGTATGACAAGTTGGTTGCGAATGTTCCTGTCATGTTTTCATAATAAACATCACGACTTATATGAAAACGATTTCTAGAAATGTGTACCATTGTTACGTGAGTTGAACCACTAAATGCGCAGTGCAAAATGTAATGCCTGTGTTGTAGTATTTTCCCATAGAAAACCATTTTCCAATACAAAACATTTACTATTTCAATAGCTCCCTCTAAGTATTGTGTAACGAAGTTTGTGTGACTCATAGTTTATAATATCAATGCTCATTTATACGAATAGAGACGTCTTAGTCAGCTGAGAGTACGCGGAGTTTTATTATATATGTTCTTGTGTATATCTTGATTTTAACTCAGATTTGCAATTTATGGATGAAAATTCTCTCTCAAATAATCTGTCTTCTAAGACCTAACTAAGCAAGCATGTTAACGAAATTGATGTTAGTATGTACCTATTCAATACTTATTTCATATCTGAGACTGATTGTCCATCGATTCCATTACAATTTTTCCGTGACATTTTCGATTTACATAGGTACCTCTCATCTTTCGTATTTTATAAAAATATATCCGAACTTCAGAAGCCGAGATGGAAGGAAACTGTTCAGAATCGATATCAGTGGCGTCTTTTGGTATTGGAGAGCCTCTTTGAGTCGCTGAGCCAGCGCAATAAGTAAGTATGTATATTCAATGAGAAAAAGGACACGATGCCGACATGTTCAGAAAGAAAACGTTCCAAGGAGTTCCTGTTCAATTCTTTTTTAAACCGGCTTCTATTTTCAAAGCATGCGACATAAAAAGCAGGCAGTTACCCGCACGGCAGCCGCGAAGCCTTACACGGACGGCCCACATAGTTGGCACCACGTCGAGGCGGCTGGCACAGTTTAGAAAATAGCCCCTATCTTCGACGGACGTCCCCGGTTTTTGTATAGCAGTACTTTTTTATGTTTTTTCAAAAGAAACTTCCATTTTTCCAGGCCATTGTTGCCCCAAATTTGGGACACTTGGGGTTGATGAAAAATGGACGCGCTAGCCGGAAAATGACGGTTGGGTGTTTGAAAATGTTCGCTGTTTTAAATAGAATGGAATTGGTGGGTCGCCATTTAATAACTACCTAATGCGCTTATTACATTGGACTAAATTCAGTAGCCGTAATTCAGAAGCAAAAAGCGAGACAGCAATTTAAAGTGGAATGATGTTGTTATGAATGTTTCATAGCTAATCTTATAACAAACAGCACTTATATATTCATGAATGAAATAATTTTGCCAGAATCTCACAAGCGAATATTTCTTCCTATAAAGATAGTATCTGGAATATCTGGTTAATATACAGTGCACTCCATAAAATCATACATTCACATAAAGCAAGCGGATAACATCTCTTGTCTTTTTAGCTAGACAGAAATATGAAGTAAGGCAAAAGGTCAAATGTGTATTTTCATCCCTAAGGCGCCGATGGGTTCCAGAAATTGTACGTAATTCTATATTTTTATTATAGGTACCATCTTGTCATGGTTCGTCGACAACACCCAATTGCTGAGGGCAATTTATTATGGTCGCATAACGATATCGCCTTTTGAAGCTCTCCTTATATTTAGCTTGTTATAGATAGACTTATCTCTTTGTAATATTCGTAATCGGAAAATTAAATGTATTATACATTAATACACGATGGTAACAGAATAAACCCGAGAACCCGTGTTCACCAGAGTGAAGCCGGCGCAGTTCCATACAAAAGAGTTCAACGCAAGCCACACCCCCGTTGATGAGAATGAATGTAATTAAGTATATACACTAGTTTTCTACTATTTTGCGGTGAGGTCTTACGGTGAGGGAAAACATCGTGATGAAACCTTTCAAAGCACATTCAGCCGACAAAATGTGCAACGCTGATCCAATCTAGCAACGTTCCCCTGTTAATAGGGTCATGGAAATCAACCAAATTCTGGATCATGGTCAAAGCGGACCCCGGGCCCTCGCGTGCGTGAGCACAACCGGGATATTAACGACAAGATTTTTTTTTCTGATTATGAATAGTGCGAAGAACAGTCAAAGTCAAATAATTTTATTTAATTTAGGTCTTACAATTTAACTCTTATGAACGTCATAGAAAATACAAATAACACAATAAATACATTTAAGAAAAATGAGGCCGCCGCCCGTGGCAACATTGAGCCGGTAAGTTTGTTTTGGAACACTGGGTGCATTCCAGATATTATTGGTCCTAGGATTGGGTTGAGTGACTGCCACCGTCACTTTGACAGTTTGATTTACCGCCCGGATCATCGGCTCACGGTGCAGCGCCGCGTTTTCTTTCCGTACACAAACAAAACAAATACTAATACAAACACGAAATAAAAACATATCAAAGGTGATATTTGTGACAATTAATGGTTAAATTACAACCATTACGTATTTTCCGGTCGGTACATACTTCATACCTGTGAATATGTGTTACAATTTATTAATGTAAACATAACCTAATGAACAGTGCATTTACATTTTAGATCGTCTATGACGGAAATACAATAACAGGGAATGAGTCCTGTAATGTATGAACATTTTTACTTATTATTTGAGATTTCGGTAACACATGATGCATGACACAAAGGAATTTACGTAAGTTTTCACGCTCTAAATTAATTACATTCAAATCCGACCAAAAACATAATTCAGTCAGTTGGAGCGTATACAGACCCCACCGACCAGTATACAATAAATGTTAGCTGGGCGCTCCGTCCTCTCTGTATCCACATAGATACTTTAAAAAAATCATGACTACTTCATGACGGTTCTTTCAAAAGTCATCGGTCGACTTCTCTGGATTAAAAATATGCGCATGAACCTTTTTATTAGAAAATCAGACCTATCTAAACGTAGATATACGAAGTAGACAAAAATAGTAGTCTGTGACCCCCGGTGTTGCCATCACAACTACAAGTAAATATATCACGAAATAACATTCATTAAAACGAAAGCTTGGGAGCGAACACGAAACATAACCAAGAGGCTTTATGGAAAGGCCGACCTTGGTACCAACCGAGCCAGTAATGTAACTCTACCTAGATACAGTATGTTGTATAAAATAGAAAAAGCCAGGCAAATATGAATAGGACTGTGCCATGAGGGTTCCGAATTAACAATATGATAAAATAGCCACGGTTTTGTAATGTGTTTTCTGAGACGACTGATTTTTATCATTGTTATGAAGTTGTTGATATTAATATTATAAGTAGTTAGTCCTTGGATGAAGGATAGATGTATGCTTGGTTGGACGTTTGTTACTCGCAAAACCTACAGAACGGATTTTAATGAAACTTTGCAGAAATATAGCTTATAGCCAAGAAAACACATAGGTTATAATTTATCCCGAAATTCAATGTGGACGCAGTCACGGACAACTTAAAAAATACTTGATACACATTCTAGAGAAAAAGCGTCTTTGAAATGTCCAACCAACAGACAGACGAACTACGTGATGCGGCAAGGGTTCCGTTTCTACCTTTAATACAGGTTCGGAACCCTAGAAGGGTATGTTATTTACGAAACTCTTTTCAGATACGGATCAACTCTGTTTCTGAATCTAATAGTGATAAATTTTGTTTGCGAGATGTGAAAAAAAACAAATGTAGTAAGTATTATGTACACCAGGGGTGGCCAAACTTTTGCCCTCTGAGACCTAGTAGTTGTCACAAATATTTCTTGCGGACGATTGCAGTTTATTGTTGATTGGTCACTTGTTGCGAATGCCCCAGGGATACGTGAGTAACCTGCCGATATCAAGAAAGATGTCCGAAGACAGGCTCAAGAAGCGATGGATTTACTGCGCAGAGACGGATACGAGAGCTAACGGCTTACGATGCGAGGATGCTCATGACCGGGCGAAGGGGAGAAGAAGGGAAAGAGTAAGAAAAGAGAATCCGGGATTGACCGCTTGGATGTACAACTGTACGCAGTGGGCTTTATTGCCACCATATTTCAGGTTAAACAGTTGTCCTGTCCTATTTGAAATAATGTGATTTCTTCATAATATTCTATTTATTTTCATTAACTCTCGCGGGCTACTTAATCGCCTTCGCGAACCTCTTGGCCATCCCTGATGTATACAGTCGTAATGGGCATATTGAAGATTAATCTATTTTACAAAATGGCCGACGAATCATACAATAGCAAGAGTAAAGTAATAAAGCTGTCCTCCTTTCGTCAATTCCTCCCTTTGGTGCCAGTTACGAAATCGTTTCCAAACATGGATTCGTTTATTTACAACTCAATTGTCTTGTAAATTTATATCAGAACGTATATAAAAGCTTTACAATAAGGCAGTAAAATAATAAAACGTTTACTTGAAGGCTTAAATCTTTCGTTGCGAAAACTTGCAATTTTGAACTGAGGACGTCGGCGCCGGCACAATCGAAAACATGACGTCACTCTTACAAAAAAGCTAAAGGGATGTGACAGGCTGTCGCCGATCAAGTGCTCACTGTCTAACTTCAGTGAGTCACACAACACACTCCTCCTTGGATACTAGGTATCGTTAACTATAATTTATTTAATAGACAGTTTACAAAAGAGTGTGAATTACATTTATTAGGTGGTAGGACTCTGCCAAGCCTGATGAGGAGTCCGCATGGGTGAGTACCACCGCCTTATCGATTTTGCCGCCAAGCAACAATGCCTATATTGTTTTGTTCCGGTTTTCAAACTTAACTTATCCTTCAGGATAACGTAGCCTGCGTAATTAGTCCTCACTGTGAGAGCGCATCTGCAGAACCCATTTCTGTTGCTATGAATCGTAGATATTATGGGCGACAGTTACCGCTTAGGTGGGCTATGATAATCTCGTGTAATATGAATTAGCTGATTGAATTCTTCTCGAGCCACAAACTGATGGCCACAATTTGTTGTTCAATGTGTCAAGTTTTGCATTAATTGAGTATGAGGCTGAAAATAGCGTCTCACAAACCTGTTTCTCGGTTACTCTGTTCAGAGACTACATTCACCAGAGTTTAAGGCGACCGTCCTCGACAACCTACGGTAAATTTTATCACTTACCTACACGGCTGAGTGGTCAGGTTGCTTATATTCTTATATGGAAATGTCTCGAGTGATGTAACGGATGGCATATAAATGTTCGGCCGACGAGCTTGGACGGGCCACAGACGGACCGACTTGGAGAAGTGATGCACTGAAGTTGGAATCTGTGCACTGTGGCTAATTAGAGTATTCAGTGTACCCTTACTAATAAACATTATCTAACATAATATCCTGTCAGTTCTTAGGTAGTAAATAGGATAATGATTGAAATAATAAAATAGTTAAATCCGTGAATGATAACGATTTTCCCTATAAAATGGATAAATGAACTGTACAGAAAATCTACTGAAAGCCCCAAACCAGTGAAATAACTATAGGTATCTCAAGAATCTCAATTCTCTTAGATCAGTTGCGTGAACTCCCAAGAAATACATTATTTATTTTTCCACGCATATTATATGTTACAGCCTATTTCGTATGTTACTGAATGCGAAATAGCTACTTATCGCAAATCCATTTACATTTCTAATTTATTCGCTTGACAGTCTCCGAAACAAGGTCCCGAAAGCGAAATAATTATGCGGACCCTATAAATATCCCGACTTGTCGGGCGGTGTATGTCTGCCTTTACGCCCCAGACTGTGCCGAAGGCTCCTCTAAATGTCACGACCCTTTATTTACTACTAACTACGCCCGCCGGCTCTCTCCGTGTTGATTTAAGAATATTAGAATCTGTACAACAAATACCACGTTCGTGCCGTGGCTTTTTATTGCTAGGGTTATCTAGTGCACCTAACTCCTTAGAGTTTGAATGGACCTAACCTAAACCGCTCGTAACAGACCGCTGCAGGACTTGAGCCTCATCCACATTAGTAGATGTGCCATAATGCCGTAGAGATTGTAGTGTGGAAAACGAATGACAAAAAACGCTTCTGCCCTTTTTTGGTCTACGGAGGTTCTTCTACGTCTGCTTTGCTTAAATCCGATGCGCGTATATTCATTAATAGGGACTTTATTTAAATGGTCGTGCGGGAAAAAGATAATCTGACATAAAACGATTTCCACACGGACAAAGTCTCGGGAAAAGCTAGTCATATATAATATTGGACTCTATATCTGAAACTTTTGATTAAAATACTTATTTCAAAGTATTTAAAAATACTACCCTAACCTCTATTAAAACTCAAGAATATGAAATAAGGTTGTTAAAGTTAGGAAAGGTCTGGTGATTGGCCTCTGTGCTGTTGGAAATCTAGTCGTGATTCATACGGCTTGTTAAATACGTCGTCCCGTATTTATTTAAGCGATTTATTTCAGGGAGAATAGCTTTTCTCTTTTCTTGAAAGGTTTGTCCTGAGGGCTATGTTTCCTAAAACAGTAGTTTTTTTTCTTTTTACTTTATACAACAATTTCACTTTATCCTTAATCCATCCGCAATCTCGAAAACAATCCGCTAATTACGAATTATTAAAAAATATACCATTACCTAGTTAAAAATGTTACCGCGAGTTATTCTTAACCTCTGTCCCTTTCCCTCTTTATAAATATACAAACCAATTAGGTACCTAATGACACATACCTTTTAGTTTCCTGACTTCCAAAGAAAGATTTTGCTATGCCTGTCTTGATAAAAGGTGCTACACTGGTATCCTAAAATGAATAAAATTGCAAAAAAGCTTATTAATTTCACAACTTCTAGCTCATGCATTCCAGGCTGAGGCCATGAAAATCGCGGAGCACATGATTGAAGGGTCATTTACTACTGTTTCTTACCGGGATCTATAAAGTACGCGGCTAGCAAACCAATGCTCGAATCAGCCGCCTTCGAGAGACAGGGCCGCAATCAGACGACATCCTTTTTAAAAATAGATTTAAAATATTTAGACGCAACTCCGACAGCTAAAATTGTTTTGTTGGGTTATAGACGGTCCCTAAAGCCTATTGTAAATTTAACTATGCTTAAAGTATTTGACCCAAAAACGCCGAAAGTACCTCTGTCTGTGGGTTTACATTATAATGTTATACTACTCAATGACAAACGCGTAGGGTCCCGAGTTCGCTTATTTACTTGGCTCGATAGAATTGTAATCGGATCACAATAGCAGCTCAACGGCAGTTTTAATTGTAGCATAAACGCCTAACACTGCCCTTGAGCTGCGATTGCGATCCGATTACAATTTAATCGAGCCATTAGTAACAGTAGCAGAATACCAAAAATGCTTTCATGTGTTTAGGTTTTGTGTAACAAAAATGCTGAACCGCGGGTGTGTGTTTACTGTAAGGACTAAGTATGCATTTTCCCGGTAATTATGCTGGTTTCCTTTTCCTTCAAACACAACACTGCAAAACAATGTTCCATTTCGGGAACCGTTCTTATTTCCATTTCCTTACCCTTACAATTAAACTTTTCCTCACTGACTAACTTATTTGGTTTGCTCACTCTGTACCGTTTGTATTCGCAAAGCCGGGGTACCACCAGCAATTAAAGCTCCAAGTCCGTCCCTGTGCGCGCGCCTCAGTAATCCCCTGCGGCGCGTGAGCAGACTTCATGACGAGTCCGGCTGAAACGTCAAATTAATGGCGAAGAGATCCAACCCGCCTGCGGGAAAACTTGGACTGACAGACGTTGCTTTTATTATTTTGTATTTTTTTTTGTTATTGGGTACTTACTGTTCTTTATGTGCAACAGTGGACGGTTGGCTTTGCAGCTAGCTATATTATCACCACTGCTGGTTATCATGACGATTAAAGAAATACAGGGATGTACTTGTATAATATCAAAGAAATATAATACTTTTCTACAAATGTAAAAACGCATCGCTTGATTAGATTTATATTTAAATACATTAAATACAACAATATCTGCATGTATCATCTTAGCCAATGGCAACACGCTGCATTGTTATGAACTAGGTGAAAAACACCTAAATGCATAATTGGTAGCTGTTATGGGCGACAGTTACCGTTTACCATCAGTTGGTCTCTGATCGTTGTCATCTTTTTTTTGTCAGACGGTCCGCCTGACGGAAAGCGGTCACCATCGACAAGAAATCTGCATCCTAAGGGGAGCGGGTATGGTTCCGGTCTTTGAGGTACCTGCAGACATGTTATTTGAAGAACCCCATGTCGTAGTGTCTTCATGTCCCACAATGGGACGATTGGGACGAAAATGGGTGATTTACACCCACCACAACAACATTTGACTTACAATCTAATTCAAACCCACTGATAATCTCGATACAACTCGATTGTAATATACTAGGGACGCACTAATGAAGCAGTCAACTAACTCTATTAAAATGTCATGTGGGTAGTAAGGAAGTCTTATGATTTAAACATGGGCTGTATTGAATGGCTAGTCCATTACTCGCCTGTTTAACTAGATGTATCACGGGTCGGGTAGTAAACAAGTAATGTACGGCGATCAGCGTCTAACGTGGGACTATTGGAGGCAAGTCGCATTAATTAGCAATGTCTATGGTACGAGGTTGGAATAACAACTGTTTCTCTGTATGTGATAATTACATAGGAAGCAATAGTTTGCCCACGACTTCGACTGCGTATTAAGTAACGAAAGTACGGTAAAAATGTCAACGCAGTATCAATGGTGAGGTTTTAAATAAGCGACTCAGTTACGTGTGAGACAAATGAGGTACCTAGTATGCAAAACCTTTTATCAATAGATTTGTAATGGAATCGTAATTGTCTAATTGACTGTCAATTGATATAGTGATTGGTGTTGTATTTTAAAATCTACTGAGAGACCGCCATTTTAATACACAATCGAGTTACAATCTGATGAAATCAGTCCAATAGCAGTTCAATGAAATTACAATGAAAAATTATTAGTCTTAAATTAGTAGCAGGATACCAAAAAAGTGTCAAACTTCCTAGAGATCTGTCTTCCGAGATCCAATTGAGATTTAATTGAGCCATTCGTTAATTAGCAGACTTCGACCCCGTCCGTTGTACACAATATGAATGGGCTATTACACTAACCATTCATTCGTTCATTTTCAAAAGCCTAAAACAGGTTACTATTTCACTATTAAAATCAAGGAAACAAGTCCACCTTTGTTTATTGCTATCACTAATTACATTTTCCAATAAAACTGTCGGGTTGAACACAGATAATTAATTTGACAACACATTACAATATCCTAGTACGGAAAACCAGTTTAATGTAAGCATGACATCACCTCCGTATGATGCAAGTACCTACGTCTACTTAAGTATATTCCTTAGATAGATAAATTAACCGACGGATGTCGGAGAGCCTCCGACGTTTGTTGCCAATCATAATTTTGAATTTGTGTCCAAAAGGGTACGGTGGTCTAAAGTAATTTAGGGCCCAAACTAATAAGCCATGTTGCAATAAAAAGGCATATAGACAATTTTAATACAATCGAGACAATTTCGAGACCTTGGATCTCCCCTGGGAACTTTCTTGCAATCTAATTATGCAGATCTAGACCATACAACAGGTGTATGAAATCGAAATTTCGATACAAACATTCCCGCTGTGGAGTAAACTCTAGAAATTAGGAACTTAAGAACTCTAGAACTCCTCCATACATGCTCTAGATATTCATAATAAGATTGCACCCAGAAAGTTCCCTGGGGGAGATCTAAGGTCTCCTAATTGTCTCGATTGTATGAAAATTGCCCATGTGTCCGTTTTTTGTAAAGAAGTGTATATAAGTTCCCGAATATAGTATGGGTTCAGCGTCACATTTTCGTATACAA
The DNA here is from genome assembly GCA_907269095.1 of Blastobasis adustella. Taxonomy (NCBI): domain Eukaryota; kingdom Metazoa; phylum Arthropoda; class Insecta; order Lepidoptera; family Blastobasidae; genus Blastobasis; species Blastobasis adustella. The sequence continues at coordinate 15,324,259 of OU026122.1, forward strand.
AACCTACCTATTTAAGAAAAAATTTAATTCAATTGGACCGTCACATTGTAGGTGCTAGCCAAGCCACCGAGTTTCCGCGTACCTAATACAGAAGATAAGAATAGACGGTCACATCCCGCCATCCGCTATGATCTACCCGCAAATTTTCACGAAGGGGTCTGCCGTTGAGTATTGCCATAAAGGCTACAATGTCCTCATCTTTACGACTAAACTTTGAGCTAGTGTGTTCCTACTCTGTTATCTCGACGCCATAAAAGGCACTTGTTAATTTTATCACTGACGGAAAGTTTAAAGTGCCAAAAGTTGTGTCATCGCTCATTAACATTAGTCATCTTGTATTAATGAATTAGAACGCGACTTCGTTCGTGCAAAAATACGTAAGTTTTTTTCTGGGTGCCCAGGAAGCGGATAGGTGCCCAGGATTCGGGCCGCGTTGCCCAGGCTTATTCGTTGACCCAAGTAAAGGCCGCCTTCTAGCTATTAGTAATGTCGACAAGGTGCTTTGCTGTGTGCAACAATTGTGTCAGGCAAAGTCAAGATTTCTTGCAAATTAGATTTTTTTGTTCCTGCTGTTTCGCCGTAAAAAGGTTCGACGCCATAAACAAATGCACTATGTCACTAACATCTTAAGGTATGTTACCCAGTCAAAGTAACATAAGGAAACATATTATCGAGAAATATCGAAAGTTTGCGCGTAAAACGTGTATAATATCTAATAATAGATAAATTGATTGGTACTTATGTCTCACCTTGAACGGGAAAACTTTCCTTTTAATCTACTTATGTGTCACCCGACCGCTAACTATTGACATAGTTATTGAGACTCTATATACTTCAAGAAAGTTACACTTACTTATAGTAGTACCTTTATGTTGAATGTTTATTTAATTTAGCAATAAAACATCCTATATGTATCTTTCTACTATATAAGTAATATTCTACTTTCAAACACTACGTAGGTTTTATAGGTCTATATGTATACAGGATGGATTCAAATTAATGATACAAAGGGGTATTGTATGCATAACATATGTTCATGATAACACACAACTTTTACTATGGCACCAACTCTGCAACCGCAAAAAAAAACAGCTGTTTCTTACAAAATTGCTGAATCCGGAACATAACTGAAAATCGAATTGCGTAGTTAAGCCACTTAGGTATATGAGTTATTATTACCATAGATAAAGACACGTGCCCACTGCCCAGGTGAAGTGGCCACTTAGCCTTCGTTTGCCCTTGATTGAACTTGCCGCTCTTCTAGGGCTTCAAATAATTCCTAATACATAGCCCATAGCGACAAAAAAAATATGGATTGGATGTCTTCACATGCTACGTATTTCGTTATATGGGTAGGTAGGTGTTTTCGTTGCGTAGTAGACCCTTCACTAATACGAAGAAGGCTCACTCTTTTTTACAACAGATCTATAGTCTCTTACCTTCTTAAAATGAGTTGATGATGATGATGATGAGGGATAGGATAGGTATGTGCGATATATATCTATGCAATAATATGTGTAACGGAGTAAAGCGATCGCAGAGAGCGGTTTTTGTATCCTTTTGGAGCGGAGATTGGAAAGGAGATGAGGGAGTTGGGAGGTGGTCTACGGATTGTCAATGAAGAAAGATAAGTGACACTTGTGTATTAATAGTGGGTTGTGTGCGGCGACGCGAGTTCATTGCGAATATATTACTACAAATATACGAAGATCTATTTATTTTTTCGATTAAAACATATTATAAAAAGAAGAAAAAGTTAACTAACTTGAGAAATTTAAAAGTCTTAGTGTAGGGGGCAAAGACTTATTTTGGGCCGTTGAGTCAACATAAGTAAGTAAGTAAAAAATGAAAACAATTTGGGCCGTGTGGAAGCGTACCCAAGATTGCTACCTCTCTGAATTGCAAAGCTTATTCTTTGCGCGAGGTAGCTGCGTAGCTGCCATTTCTTCGGTCACCTGTAGTGTCGACCAATTTCTTGGACCATATTATTATGTAAATATACCTACTTGCCGATGAACCCTAATACCTAACCCAGATTGGTTTGTAACTAAAACTACACGTACATTCCAAATCCGCGCCGATTTCTAGACAAAACATGAATTCTGCTCACAGACGGGTTCAATTCCGAATTTATCAATTTAATTCCCAACGTAGGCCGTCCATTCGCTTTTCAACGGGGCGGTGTAATCAAATTAGTCACGTGCTTGTCTATTTGAGCCCGTAAAATGTGTCAATGCGGCTCCGACAAAACGGCTTTCGGCTTCGTAATGCGATACGGGCGAAATCGACACCTTCGCCTCGCCTTATGCTGTTGTTGGGGACGGCTGAGCCCTTATTTCGCTAATAATGTCACTAGAATACCTCAGCCGACACGTAAACGAGAGGTTCCGGGTGCGAACCCCATTGCGGCCATGTATTAATGACTCTTTTCTGAGTTATGTACATTAGTTGAATGCTTAACGATGCTCTTACGGTGAGGAAAAGTACCGTGATGAATCCTGCACATTCAGGCGACTGAATGTGTAACCATGATATAATCTGGTTAGGTTCCCCTGGTAGCAGGGTCACGGAGGTCAGATGGCAGTCGCTCCACTGAAATTATCTGATCTGCCTAATCCTGGATCATTATCAAGGCGGACCCCGGGCCCTTGTGCGCGAGAGCACAACTGGGTCATTAACGCCAAGATGATTATTATTTTATTTTTCCTCATAGAGTGACCATATTATAAATAAAAAAATTGATATTAATTTGGGGTTGTTATATTTTGGGACCGAGAAAATTCTGACACGGTATTGGACTTGGTGGAATTTAGATGGCGACGACAGCTAACACCCGTATGACCTTCAAATCAGCGCTTCGATTGCAACTGATGGTTCCGTACAAGGCTGAAAGTCATCAAACGAAACCAGTTACGAAACTGCGGATTTGTAGACTGCTGAATTGCAGATATCTTATCTGCAACACCGACCGCGGTATAGCTTTGTACGGAAATATTTTTAGCTTGACTATTCTATGCTTCTTCGTTTTCACGACATTTTTAACTTATGAATAATGCCAGTTAACGAACTAGGTACTGTCCAAATGTTGCAATAATTATAATCGCCAGGCATGTGTTAGATTTAGTATATGTCCTACTTATAATTATAGTGACTTTTATTAGTATAAACCTTTATTTTAGTAATTAAGCTACAGAATAATAACAGAGTGTGAGTATTTATCCAAAACTCCAGTGAAATATATGGAAAACGCTAAATTAGGTAAACAAGAGCATATTAATAAATGGATATCTATGTCATGTAAAATATAGTTCATGGAGGTAGTGCTATTTGTTTAGGACATAGGTTATAAAGTATTTAAGAGAGACTGGGCGAAGTGGAGGAGTAAGACTTGATAACTTGAATATGTTATCTAGGATAAAGTATTATTCTAGTGCACATTATTTAATCAAACAAAAGCATATTTTAAGTATATTAGGTATATTTTAATAAGCAATGTAATCCATTATAAAATGAGGTATTTATTTAAACAACATTTATGCAACATTCTAACCAAATGTAATGACACAATTATCGATCACATAACCAAATATATATCCTTTAAAAATGGGACAGTGGTATTACATACGATTCAATAAATAACCGATTATATAAATAAATAAAACTAATGCAAAATATAAAGCAACAATAATACAATGCAAGTGTACTTAACTCTGTGCCGGCTCTGGAGCAAAAGTCCCTCTCACTGTCACGACTGAACCTTTATACTAGCTATCTAGCTGGAAATGTCATTCTTATTCTCATTTCCGGTCTCCTAAATTTAATGATAGATAGCTTACATGTTAATTTAATGTATTACAATACTTTTAACATTTTTTAACATTATAATAAATTTATTACATAATTAATTAAGGAAGTTTCTCATAAACAGTATTTAATCTGATCAAAAGTCACAATCGTTCAGAAATCCAGACATTTCGTTCTGAAGTTGATAAAATGTTTTATGAAAGTATTTTGAAATGTTAATTATTAATAATCACGATAGTTTTCAATATATATGTAACTTTGAATAACAATTAAAATATACTAAAATACCTTATATCTAACACGGCCATACTGACAAGTACTTCGTCCCTGAAGTACCTATTTATATAAAACTTAGGACAAATTTCCATTTGTGAATCAAATTTTAGATGTATGTTACAAATATCTACTTCAAAATATATTAATGTTTTATTTTGTGTCATTTACTTATTTAAAACGACTCAACAAAATATTATACCACAAATAGGTAAATTAACCACGAAATTCCAGCAACGTAAAATCACAGGTATCAGAATTTCAGAAAATAATAACTTCTTGCAATGCCACAAATAGTTCAATCACAACTTGTAAAGTATAAAAATCATATCGGTTCATTCAGCTTCTATAACAATTAAAATATATTGCAGTTATTCTTATTGTGCACATTTGTAAATAACCAAATACTAGTCTGTACTTTCAAAGTCATTTGTCCCCTCATGCTAATCTCCTCACCCGTGCCGATGAAAACCAGATTAGCATCGTCTATGGGTCTAGCAAACTTTTTTTATCACTAATACTTTATGCTGAATTATAAAAAATTATTCTCGAGGTTTCAGAATCATAGCCAAGTTTAAATAAAGTGAATAATTATAAACTATTCTCGAGGTTACAGAATTATAGCTAAGTTCAAATATAGTCATGAAGAATCGCATTACAATATTATTATTTGGTTTGAGTAGTAACCTGTAATGTTGGCCCCATCACCGCCGCCCGTGATACAATGACCAAACATCAGGATTACTACCTAGCACAGCTAAGTTTCAGTAGACGCATAAAGATGTTGGCAGCGTCACTGCTGCCCGGTGAAGGTCATCTTGCCAACATCAAGCTAACTACCTAGACAGCAAAGTTCAGTATAGGCCTTCCCAGGTGCTGGCTGCAATCACCGCTGCCCGTGAAGCCAAAGCCACACCAAGCCAAATACCTAGCAGCAATATTCAGTAGTAGCCTTCCAGGTATGGTCCCATCACTTCTGCCCTAGAAGTGGACTTAACCAAGCTCACTACCTAGCAACAACGTTCAGTATAAGCATCCAGGTGCTGGCTGCAATCACCGCTGCCCGTGAAGCCAAAGCCACACCAAGCTTACTACCTAGCAGCCATATTGTAACACGGTTTCCCACAGCTGGATTCAAACAATCTATATAATCATGTCATAATTGGCATTTTTCAAGTTATTACACTTTTACTTCTTTTTATCGAATTATTTACTTATTACATGTGACTGAATAGCTGGTGGCATTTCAAAAGTTGTACATCATTAGGATTTTCTATCAAATATTGTACACAAACTTTCTTTGAATTTACGAATGAAATTACGATTGATGAAATAATTCAAACTGAATAGCATCTTCAATAGCGTTGTTCTTATAGACCCACATCGCAATTTATACGTATAATATTTATCTATCACCAAAATATCAATTTAAATAACAATATCCTGTGGTTAATGGAATTCGAAACATCACGCAGATACGGAGCAGATTTTTATGGTACCTAATTAGTAATTACTTCAATTTCTACTCGGGCGGGAATCGAATCCGCTGCTACTGAAATCGAATATTATTAACGACACGATCAATCGACAAGAAAATAGAAAATATGAATGACGTCATTGCAGGTAGTACCTACTTTTTCAATTCGCTCGGCCAATTCTGACGTTTTATTTCGAGAGCACTAGCGGTAGATAAGCGAAATATAGTTTATGCAAACAAAGGTAGACACACATTTTTTTTTTAAAGAATTGTGTCTATGTAGGTACTTTAATAAATAGCATGAATTGAATATTTATTGTCTCGTAAAAGTTTGTTGAAATTAAAATGAAGTAAACAAAATAAATATTTTGCGTTAAGCTTAAGCGTATCCACCGAACAAAACTTTGTGTTGTCAACACGTGTTGATGACAAAATGTTGCCACCTTTCGGCGGAGAAGCGCCTTTATGCAAAGTCTAAATTCTTATTCAAGGAATTTAATGGATTATTTATTTATCATTCTTTTCAATTCCCTATCATGAATGTCATGATTTAAGTAGCTAGTTGATCTAGGACTGAAAATTGCTAAACGTAAAGTGTTATAACGGTACAACCTTGATTATATCTACTGTCCCGACCCTATCATTTTTATTTTTGCATTACAAATTTTTTGGCTGGTTTAAGCCACCTTGTAAAATAGGGATCGGGAATTTTAAACGGAAATTTAAGTATTTACGGGATATAACGTAAAAAGAAAATGTACAACAAATTGTGTCTAAAGGGCAATAAATGAAAAGATTCGTAATATTCAACTTATGTATCCTTTGTAGGTCCAAAGGTACGTACTGAAATAAGATTGACAAATAAGCATTTAGGGAATTGATAATCCAATATTAATAATAATGCAAACCTATTCTTAAATTTTAGTGATTTCTAAAGATATGCAACATGTTGGAAACATTATGCAACAAAATACGTATTATAATATTTTGACAGGAAAAATAAAAAGTTCTCGTAAATTAGGGACAATTGTTAAAACAACACTTTCATTGGGAACTGTGGAGCAGGAGCTTTGAAAAATTCTCATAAATATCAACCCAAACATACTCGTAGTTCAATGTTGGAAGGGGGTATCTACAGCATTTCCATCCAGTCAATGATTTTAATATTTTCCAATATGAGTAACCGGTATGTTACGTTTACATCTTATGTTAAAGGTTATTTCATCGGTCATTCATAATTATAATCGGTTATTTCTTATTATACAAGACTAAGTTTTGCATTGACTGTGTAGAAATGCGAAGACTACCTACAATAATGGAAAATAAATATAATATGTGTGTTTCCATTTCCAAAAACACTAGGTCCGACTATTACAAGTAGGTACTTAAGTTGGCTATCATGTAAAGATACCTATCAAAATTTATGGTACTATAAAGTTTCCGATTATCTTTAACTTATATTTGGAAAACTTTGCAAGTTTTTTATCGGTCAACCGCACAAAATATTTTTTTTTGTCTAACTACCGACAAGAAAAATTGCTCAAAACATTTTACTTTCGTTTACGTAGTTTTTAGCATGGAAAAGAGGGCTAAATAATTACGATGTGGTCTTTCTTTGCTAATTAAGGATGCCATTCTCACATAAATGTTTTGTAATTCTAAAAATATTATAATAAAAGCGGCGTTATATATCTCGATGTAGTGACGCTCGACGTGAAAGAAACAATTCGTGATTCCATAGTGTCCAGGATTTGTGCCATAGTGGGTGCAGAAGTCACCGGCATAGTTTCCACGAGTTTCAAAACTAAAGTGGCAGTGGGCAGGCCACAAAATTTGATAGGTCCGATGGCCGATGAGGCACAAAGGTTCTCGAATGGCGATCACGTACAAGAAATTATAGTGTAGGACAGTCCCAGGAGATAGACGGAGCTGGTGGATGTAAGGGCACCAAGCCGATCATTGCGGGTGGCCAGGGGGAGGGGCCTGTGTCCAGCAGTGGACGTCCTGGCGTTGAGATGTTCAGATACAGAACCGTTCGGGGTGTTACCTGCCATGGCAGCCTTGGTGACGCTGTTCCGGCTCTGCGAGGCTCTTGACAGCAATGGTTCGCGAAGACAGCACAGCACAATTACTTTGGTTCTTCGGTATTCCGATCCCTCCGACGTCGATTGGTCGTTCCAGACACCGTCGTCGGCGATTTGCAAGATGCCTCGGAGAATGGTCTCTCGCCCATGACGCAGAATCTGAAAAATAGTGATTTTTATATCGATATCAAGAGTTAACGAATCCCACTTCTGATGTTAGATTTAGTATATGTCCTACTTATAATTATAGTGACTTTTATTAGTATAAACCTTTATTTTAGTAATTAAGCTACAGAATAATAACAGAGTGTGAGTATTTATCTAAAACTCCAGTGAAATATATGGAAAACGCTAAATTAGGTAAACAAGAGCATATTAATAAATGGATATCTATGTCATGTAAAATATAGTTCATGGAGGTAGTGCTATTTGTTTAGGACATAGGTTATAAAGTATTTAAGAGAGACTGGGCGAAGTGGAGGAGTAAGACTTGATAACTTGAATATGTTATCTAGGATAAAGTATTATTCTAGTGCACATTATTTAATCAAACAAAAGCATATTTTAAGTATATTAGGTATATTTTAATAAGCAATGTAATCCATTATAAAATGAGGTATTCATTTAAACAACATTTATGCAACATTCTAACCAAATGTAATGACACAATTATCGATCACATAACCAAATATATATCCTTTAAAAATGGGACAGTGGTATTACATACGATTCAATAAATAACCGATTATATAAATAAATAAAACTAATGCAAAATATAAAGCAACAATAATACAATGCAAGTGTACTTAACTCTGTGCCGGCTCTGGAGCAAAAGTCCCTCTCACTGTCACGACTGAACCTTTATACTAGCTATCTAGCTGGAAATGTCATTCTTATTCTCATTTCCGGTCTCCTAAATTTAATGATAGATAGCTTACATGTTAATTTAATGTATTACAATACTTTTAACATTTTTTAACATTATAATAAATTTATTACATAATTAATTAAGGAAGTTTCTCATAAACAGTATTTAATCTGATCAAAAGTCACAATCGTTCAGAAATCCAGACATTTCGTTCTGAAGTTGATAAAATGTTTTATGAAAGTATTTTGAAATGTTAATTATTAATAATCACGATAGTTTTCAATATATATGTAACTTTGAATAACAATTAAAATATACTAAAATACCTTATATCTAACACATGCATAGTCACAAATAGAGACCTGTGCTATAGCGGTGAATAAGTAAGATGAATATTTATGAACTTGGACCTGTGACTTTTGATTTCAAGAATCGAATCCGCGCCCTTTGTCGTGTTAACACGGCGCCGTAAGTGTCGTCATTACTATTTAGCATATTAGGTGCCATAATTTAAGTATGCTTGTTGAAAGAAGATTGACGAAAGAGGTATATAGCGCGAATTTGCAAACCTGTCTCTTAAGAGGACGACCCAGGAAAACATTTACTGATCCGATCAGCAATGTTAACAAAAAAGCAAAAAGCTTGGTTCCGAAGGGGTTAGAATAAAAGGACATGTATGAACAGTATTGTGGATATTTAGCAAAGTGGCGATCCATAGTCTCCGCTTACCCCACCTGTGGGACAGTGGCGTGAGCTTGTATGTGAGTATGTTGTTGTAATTATATCAGGGTGCGTCCCAATCTCGCAAACGCGCCGCTCGCGAGCTGTTGCAGCAACTGCACAATCCGCGCGTTCTTGAGATTTGTACGCACCCTTATAGAAACCAAACAAACACCTACATATACTTTAAAACTACGTAATTAGATCCGCGATAGAGAGCCGAGTTGGAAATTTTCCGTGCGTACGTGATTTTGAAATAAGGCCCGACACCCTCACCTCCGAACCCAGATCCGAGTTGGGGTTAATTGGGCAAAATTATTTCTTGGCACCCTTTCATAAAGTAAGACAAGGGTGCTTCTGATAGTATTTTCTTATCTGACGCGATGCCCAGACGTTCCAAATGAAACACATTCCAACCCGCTTTTCATGCCCACCGTAATCAGAAACGTTACTATGAGGTCTCACAGTGCGCGAACGCACTCAGCGATGTAGGTCAGATTCTCAGGACGACAGATTCTGAGGAAGTCAGTTTCTTATTTAGTCAGATTCGGACTACGTCAGATTCGACGCCGTAGAGTGCCAACTGACAATTGGTACTTGTCTGGTGATCGACACTATGCGCCGACAAGACGAGCGCTGTGGGAACACATAGTAACGCAACTCAGACGGTACAGGTATTGTGTGTGAATATGTAGGAGTGTTATCATTTAATCCTGGCGTTTCGGATACGAACGAACGTCGGACGGGAACGTCGAGATAAATGATAAATATAGAACCGCCATTAATACGTTAAATGTGATTTGAAGGGAGGGTCTGAGTCTGTCCTTGGGATTTATACCCGTAGGTAGGTATCTGCTGCGTGAAACAACTGTCAATTGTTTGCCATTTTGCTTTAACGCTAGATTAATTACATAATGCGTTTCCAGCAGACAATCAAGAAACAACGATAAGACAGGATCAAAACTGGGTAAAAGTCGAAGTGCTATCCGAGTGTTTAAGTAATAAGTCGGAACAGAAGTGCATCAAGTCAATCGTTTCTTTCACTTTTATTATTTGCCAGACCTTATTAATATTTTCTTACCTACAACCCTATTCGGATGAGCATTAAGCACTAAAATTTATATAAACAAATTGTGTAAAAGCCGGTCTCGAATCTAATTGTTTGACGTCCCTAAAGCAATTCTTCCAGCCGCTTCACCTTATTTTTGTTGAAACTAACGACAACCATAACTCTATAAAATACCTTCCAGCTACCTATGCATACCTACACACTAGGTATAACTTATCACTCCACTGCTGGGAAAGTAATAGCGATAGTAGAATGATATCCTGTGCAAGCCTCGAGGGTGCTGGCAATCACCCGCATTTCCGTCAGGGAGAGCGACGATTCAATAACCGCTGCGCCTGCGCATCGGACCGTGCATAGGTATACTTATTAGTAGATGCACCTCTGAATGCTATAGTAAAGCCTGACGACAACGCACCTTTAAATTCTCTAGTAAATCCTGAACAGGAATACATCAATGATGAATTGTTTTGACATTTATTTCAAATTTAACTGACATTTATTTCGTAATGTACCTAATAGATTTCTTAAGATACTAACCTAGTTAATAAGGCCTTTAATACTAACTCAATAGCACAGTAGCTCCCCCTTAACACTCTTGACAAACATCGTATATTCCCAATCAGTCTTTACCTACAAAATGTCGGCAATAAATAATGCACATCGGTTAGTTCGGCTTCGTAGAGCGTCGTCTCGGTCGCACGTGTGTGGGTAATACGAAGTCGAAAGTAGTCGATGTGCATTATTTATTATTATTCTTATTTAGATTACATATTATTTACAGTATACGATGTTATTCATTTCCGGTTTTCCCCGCGCGTTTTCCGTTTAATTTCCATGCCATATTCCAAATGCGTTTAAACTTAATCGGTAGATAGACCGCAATACCGCAAATAACTCTACACCCTAATCTCACAATAGATCATCGGTCTCATTTTATAAGTTTCTTAACAACAACGCCAAAAACATTAAAAACTACCTCAAAATGCCAGGTTTATAGTTGGTTGGACTACGCCTCAGCCCATTCTCATTCGTTTGCGATATTATATCCTCTTTTACTAAACTACCCAGCGATCTACGCACCTGCGGCCGTGTCATGAGTTCGTCTACAATCTGGGCACATGACGTTTTAATTAACAAGAAGGAAACAATGAACTGTAAATATTTGCAGTGGACGTGCAGTGGCCGCGACGTTTACGATTAGACTGACGAACAAGTCGTCATTTTACAGAATACAATAACGGTCCCTTCCACCAACTTACAACGCTTTACTTAACAAAACGATACTTATTTCTACGGACGTCAAAAAAATACGGACGCCATTCTACACTAGACAAAAGTGAAGCATGCAAGGTATGGCAATTTCTTGACAATTTATTTTGATGTACATGACCTACACGTTAACATAGACACACCAATCCGCCGCTATTTTGTTTGATTTTGTATCGCGCTGTCACGCCAGTGAGTGTCAAGGCACGCACACACATAAATGGCCTGCCATTTTTATGCTTCACTCATGATATTTTATTCAGGTCCGTGACTTTTATCGTTCTGGGAGATCTTCTTAAAAGACAGAAAGACAAACGACATTATAATTATATAAATAAAGCATATAATTTACCTAACACAACATATTTTTATTACTATTGGTTTGCTGTATTACAACTGTCAAAAATAAACAAAGCTTGTAAAGTAGCGATGATTGAATAGTGATAATTGCAGGGTACATGCACCGGTTTGCACTAACCCTGATTATGCCAACCGGTATTGGTGTTAAGCGTTTCTTAAGAAGACAAACGTATCGCTGGCATGCAACCACAATCGTTGGTTGCAACATTGTTGCCGAGTCGCGACCTACCTGCAACCATCGGTCTGGTTTCAATTGCTTTTTTAAACACCACACCCGATGCTATCGTGTGATTTGTGATCGAGATATTCTGTTTTAATAATGGTAATGTTTGCCAGTTTTGAAATGCTATACGTGCCTGTGTGTGGCTGTAATCTCTTTTAGTTGTGTTGTTAAAATATGGTATCTTTAACCCAGTCGCGCGTAATAAAATAATAAAAAATAGTCATCTTGGCGTTAATGTCCTGGGGTCTGGGGTCCGCATTGACCATGATCCAGGATTCGGCAGATCAGATAATTACAGTGGAGCGACTGCCATCTGATCTCCGTGACCCTGCTACCAGGGGAATATGACCAGATTTGTTCATGGTTACACGTGTGCAGGTTTCATCACGATGTTTTCTCTCACCATAAGAGCATAACTCAGAAAAGAGTCATTGGTACATGGCCGTAGTGGGGTTCCAAACCGGTGCCACCTCTCGCTTACGAGTCTGATACCTCTCGGCCATCGACGCTCCGGTCACTCGTAATAATGCGTTAGTAATGTGTTTGTGCATTCAAGTTGAAGTTTCAAAATCCGCGTTCTGTTTCTCGAGCTTTTGCAGACTGGATTATGTTCGCTAGGTCTGGGATAATATCTCGTATAAATTTCAATAAAAGGTTGCAACGTTAAAATTATTTTCGGCTATGCTATCTTCAGCCTGCCGTGGAGCAAGTGTGGAGCTTATTGCCAAACTCTCCACTAACAAGCCCAACAGTGGACTGTTACAGGGTGTTTATGATTGATGAAACATAGTACTTACTCGTTAAATATACTCATTGAATATTCATACTTATTCCGCTCTGCGCACGTTTCAATTTCGCTCGCTCATAAGCACCGGAAAAGGATGCGATCCGTTGTAATAGTGGCTCCAGTATATTATTACAGGTGTTTCCGTGCCCGGGATGTGATAGACTAGCTTTTGACGGCAGCTTTGCTCGCTTTTTGTCGGTATTAATGGTATTGAGTAGTTGTTAGACGTCTGGATCTAGAGCTATAATTAATAATATAATTTTAGGCAACGGAATCTGATTTATTAACTTGGTTTTAGCAATAATCCCAGAAAGTGTGAAACGATATCTTAAAGCTATCAATCACTAAGATTTATTATAGTAAACAACATTTTATAATGTCAAACACCTCAATATAAAAACAAGTTGCAAAAAAACATAATGAATGTGGATCTTAGTATTCAATTCTAAAGTAGAGATATTAACATAAGCAAGCAAGCACCCAACCATTAACATAAAAAAATAAGTAGCTATATCCAAGCCATGAAAGTCCAACCTAAGCGCAAATACTAAATTTCCTCCTCAAACTGCGAGTATTCTACTGAAATGACCAAAGCGTGTCAGAAAGACATCAGATGAAAGCCGAGAAAGGTACTATATCACTCTACTATGAGGTGCCGTTGTCCAAAGTCAGCCCTAAATGAGCTGTATCCGCGGCCGGGCACGCGAGCCTAGATGTAAATCTGTCGGTCTGTGGGTGTCGAATCGAGGCCCGAGGCCCGATTTCAACGGAAAACACCATTTAGCGGGTCCTATGAACCCAACGTCGTCGCCATAAAATACGGCTCTAAAACAGCTTCGCTATTACTTAATCCAGCTTCGCGAGAGACTTCAACAGATCATATAAAATGCTAAGTTTTATGACGGCAAATTCTCTTACACAAAAGTTTACGATGAACAGATTGATTAGAAATATTAATGAAGGTAAGCGTTGCGTAAGAAATTATTGTGTTTCGTTTTTATTGGAGAACTAGTTCTTGCGCCTATAAATGGTAGATGATATATATCCCCAGAGTACAATATAAGTATTACCTTTCATAGAGGAATCTTGTTTTTCAGATATTAAGAAATCTAGTTTTTCTGAATAACTAACAGACAAGCTTAGGACGACAGATATTCAGGACATATTATCATCAACAACAAATGCTGGGGTAAAGGAGTATTTGAGTGGAAACCAGCCGGCAAGTATACCCTCCAGCCACGTAGAGTGACGTTTTACGAAAGGCTGCAGACCGTTGCAGACCGAGGCGGGAAACCGAAGAGAGGGTTTTTTGGCGCTTATTGGGAGATGCCTTTTTCCAGCAGAGGACAAGTATTATAGGTAGTTTGACTTGAGTGTCATTCGCAATACTTTACCATTGTTAAGGAGCTAGCCCTCCTCCACTCAGGGACCTATCGACCTCTCGGTCATACGGACCGCGTCAGACCTAATCACGGGTGATACGCACGCTTACTAGCCGGTGGCTCTTTGGGCGTAAGCACTTCTTGACCACAAATCCAGTTGTCTAGTAATAAGCACTCTCTCTTAACGGGCTGACGTCACAACACACCCCGTCGGCCAGCTCCCATTCTTCTTCCCTTCCTCCACCCATTGTTAGGGAGTGTCCAAGTCTCCCGAACTACATGCAAGCGGTGCGCGTGCAACGTTTAGTACGGTGAAAACAAACGCGCCGCTCGCGCAGCTGGCGTGCAGCACGCGCGTATCACGTTGTTGTTGTTGTTTCTGTTGTTGTCGTTGTTGTAGTTGTTGCTGCAACTGCGCGTTCGCGAGATTTGTAGTTGTAGAAAACTAAAATCAAGTTAATTCGTACTTTATTCTAAGTTTATAGCTATATTAATAACGCAGTACCGACAGGTACCTTTTAACTACAGTTAATACCATAACATGCACAATAACAATGCTAACGAACGGAATATACCGGCGCACCTATGGGCACCATATTACGACAATTTACGTGGAATTTGGCACGTTATTATCTGGTAATAAAGTGCATTCTGAAATACGTGGGCCCACTAGGCTAGCTTAGGCAAAGTTAACGACTAAGGCCCGTTATGGCAAACATAGCGGCAAGGGAATGTCCGAGACTGTTTGTCATACTTCTTTTCGGCAGTACGTGACAATTTGTAACGTTACCTTAGTTTTAACACGTACATAGAAAAGCTCCTGTTATATAAATGTTGGAAACTAGTAAGAACATTTCTACGGCGGTTAGGGTTTTATCCAAAATATCCACAGTTGGAGATCAAAGTGTTGAAAATTTTGATGAGAAATCAAATAATATACTTACCAAATAATACAAAACCGCTATTCCACGACACGACTTCCAAACCCCAACGTTCGAAGCAAACCCCTCACATGTAATTTTGGAGAAATATGGGGCTGATGATTACAGCGACAATGTGGCAATTAAACGAAATTAGTAGACGCTTACGTCTCGCTTTCCGCATGGAAATTACTGCTTTCCACAATTATTTTGGCCTAATTACTGACAATTTAGGTCTCTTATTCGTTTAAATCAATTAAAATATACTACATTCAAAATTACGCTTATTAAACTTATTAACTGGAATATTGTCGCATTTAGCACGCAGAATTTACCTATCCTTCGCATGTAGGAGGTTTAGATCATCGTTAAAATTGATTGTTCTAATGATTAATGAAACCGGGAGCATGAATCAGTATACTTCTGCACAGTTATCAATCACTATGTTTGCAAATTAATCATTTGGATTACGTAAAGATGGCGCGGCATCGAGCTACTATCTAAGGAATTTCATTTAATTTTATCGAATCCAGTTATACGTGACAAGATATCTTTCTTTTATACATTTGGATGTCTTACGTCATTAATAGGTGTAAAGTTTAATATGTTGGACCTAGAAACTACGAAACCGTTGGATGCGGACTAAGCATAATAGGACCACTAAGTCTAGAGTCCTTGGGGTGGCCATTGTCCAGCTGTGGACATGTCTAATTATAACAATGACGTAACCCACGAACACAATCACAGAAGTAGTAGGGCAGGCTTCCAGAAACCCTATGCAGCAACGCACCTGTACTTATATTTCGAAGATAAACTAAAATACTTTTTACACAGGTTCCAATATTATTAAAATAAAATGTGTCTTTAATGTTTAATCCAATGCAGTTCCATCAAGAATGCACTACCTACACAAAGTATCAAATATTTCGGATATTTTTATTGTACAATTGCGAAGAATATATTGCTGTCAACAACACAACACAGAAGAAGAAAAATCTTCTCCTTATAACGAAGTATTTGTGTAGAAATCCGAACAGACCGACTGCAATTGAAGGCGCTTTGGGATTGACCAATCAGCGCTGGCTTCGCCTGAACTTAATTAAAGGAAATCTTCCAGGCGGTCGCCTCCCTCACAAAAACTTTTACGTACCAACTTTCGGAACCGACCTTTTTATACCATCCCCTGTTTACTTGGATGCTTGCCGACTACCTAGTACCTACGTAACTACACAGATACAAGTATACTTCAGAAGTGTGTTACGTAACCTATTGTTGTGCAAACCGAAAGTTATAACAGCATAACTAAGTCAAGCAGTGTGTTCCTCACCGAACAACTAAGGGAGAAATTTTGAATTTCCCTTCATCTGCAAATTAGTAAGCGTCATTTTACAGACCGTTACTGCAAAATTATAGCACAACAGTAGAAATACTATTTTATTTTTTATATAACTTTATCGACAAACGAGCAGGTATAATAGACTACATATGAATTTAATTGCAAGCAACCTCTGCGGTGTAACACAATAAAGAGGTTTTTGCACCATCACTGCTAAAAATACAGCCATTCTAATCTGGAGGTGATCTCACACACTAAACCGAGTCAATATTTTCCCAAGGCGCATTATAAGTTAATGACTTTATTGACTCTGTGATATGAGCATAATAAAAGTCGACCTTAACTGCGATATACACTACACAGGATATTAAAATGGTACCTACATAATGTTCGTGCGATCAATCTGGGGATATGACTCA
Organism: Blastobasis adustella; assembly: GCA_907269095.1. Lineage (NCBI taxonomy): Eukaryota > Metazoa > Arthropoda > Insecta > Lepidoptera > Blastobasidae > Blastobasis > Blastobasis adustella. Next base: position 15,341,247 of record OU026122.1, read on the forward strand.
AGAGACATTGGGGAAAATTCAGTAAGTTCCAGACTGTCATAGCCCATAGGTGTCAATAACGATACTGTCGTCTATGGGCAGGACAAAATAGTCTACGAAGACTATTTTGAAGAAGACGCGTTAATTGGAAATATTCCTGGGGGGCAATTCGGGCGCTGTGACAAACTGTATTAAAACGTTACTGAAATAGATCTTCGACAATATACGAAATAGATATACGACTGTCAAAGATAGTTGAGAAAAATTTTTTTTTGGCTGCAAAATACATTTCTATGTCATTATTAACATTATTGAGATATGTGGCTAGAAAAAAATTTCAGATATCAAATGTCACAGCGCGAGAATTAGGCCCCAGGAGCATTTTTACACAAAACGTTTCCAGTGTAACCAAATTCGCGTTAATAATACTCTTTTATCGTTCAGAAGAAACCACAGGTCTCGGAAACTGTCTGCGGCGGAATTTGTAAAAGAAAAACAATAGTAGAAATGCGGGCACATTCAAGCCTCGCGGGTTAAGTGTGCCCATAAAACTCTCAGACGGGCATTCTTCAGAGATACGACTAGCTTAATGGACATTTTCAGGTTTAATTCGAATGTCTGCAGCGGTCATTCTGGAGCTAGCTGGAATCGGGGATCGTACATATAAAATTACAACGTTCGGAGTTCGTAGTCTATTAGCGATCGCCTATTACGCTTCAATTTGTGATTAAAACCTGAATTTATCGACCATACTTACTGCTGTAAGTGAGAGCTTTTTCTTTCCATTTGTTATTAGTAACGTTAGCAGGAACAAAGGGCAATTTTCTCCCTTTTGCTATCGTGCATATTGTTATCTGGTTGTAGCAGTATAGTCAACAATGTCAACAGTAGGTGCTATCTGCTATCTTTCAAGGCAGGACTGAATAGACTGTTTCTTAATGTTCCATCCTCGGATGGATCGTCATTTACCATGTGATAAATATGGCGGTCAATTGCTTAGGCCAACTGACCGCCATCTGACCGTATAGTTGAAAAAATAATAAGAATACTCATGGGGGTACATATCCAAAAAACCTAGTGAGGGTACATATTAAAATAACTACAAATAAATACAAATAACAAAAAATATTCAACAAAGGTTATGTGGGTAGGTTATGTTTAGTTTAAATATACCTATGCGAGAAAACGCTCTATGTTCGTCGATTACCCAGATAGCTCGCGAAACTAAGACCAATCCTTTAATTAAGCCCACACATTTGCATCGCACAATGTTGCAAAGACTGAGCAGAGCAAAAAGTGCTAAGTTACGCCATTAAGTTTTACAATTCGTTTTCTTTTCCTCCGTGCCTCCAAGAAGCTGAATACTGTTTTAAATACTTACCGTCTCAGAAGGAAAGTTCAAAGGGAAATTGAGCTTTGTCCGAGCTTCTCAAAGCGCATTGTTTCTCAAGTACAATTGTTCATTTGTTTTCCGCAACCATTTGGTCAAATGGTTTTGCTTGTTTCAATAAACTATATCAAACAAAAGTTAATCTTTAGCAGATTCCAGATTTTTCTTTTAAAACTTACTTTTAGCCGATCTTGGAACGATTACCTACAACCAAATACACAATAGGATTGAAAGAAAACCCAGTTTTTTCCTTTTTAAGACAATATCTGTTGTATTAATATTAAATAAAAGACATTATCTGTTGTATTAAGATTATTTAGGAGATTTTATAAACGTTCTGGATTAGATACACTGGTTACTTCGGTGACCCGCATCATCGGAATACCCAAACGTGGTTCGAGAAACTGGTAAGTCGTAAATGAATTAAGTATACTTAATGAGGAAAAGTGCCCAGAAGGCTGGCCGCGTTGCCTTGTTAAACCCTTAACCATTGGTAGAGGATATCCTTCTGGTCATTGCTAATGTCGACCAGCCGCTTGGCTAGCTCCCGATAATTTAGACACGCTACATAAAAGTCAAAACAGAAAAAAAAATAAACTGGGGGCACATAAACTAAACCGTAACAAGCAATAACGAGTTTACCAAATAAATGCCATAATAGCAACACATTTTGCGTGTAGCAAACGAAAGATCTTTCGGCCATTTATTATACACCCAAATAAAACTCAAGAAGCGTATTACATGACGTCATAAAGACATGTTTAACCTTTGTGTGCTCAAGCGTGTGATCAGACGACGCTTTTAAACCGCCAGGACCGCTAGCCCTGCCCTCCAATCAAATATGGGGCGGCTTCCATCAAAAAACAAGGGATGAAAGTGTGGAAATGTCGAGGTTTCTGCCACGAGTGGATGGAAACGTCGCCTTTATAAAATGAAAAAGGGTGTGTGCAGTATTTTAACTTAAATATTTAAATGTTTGCTTAGCCAGATTTAATAAATAATATGAAAGGATTTTAGAATAATATTGCGTGCGGCTAAAATTATTTCACTCCAAAATTGTTAGTCACGTAAAGGCTTCCGATATAGTGTGACGTCATTATGCTATAACGCCGGAAAAATTTCCATATAGACAATCAGCTGCAGAGTGAGTGCCCCCTCTTAGCTTCTGCTGATGCTGTTGGAGGCAGTTTAAGTGCACTATGGGTACTTCAAATTTGAATTTGGAGTGTGAGGTTACAATTCAGCTATATCCTTTCGCATTTTACAGACTCGACTCGTAAATGCTTCGAGTATCAATACCTCGAAGAAGTATGCTTAAAATAAAGCCTTTTCTTTCTTAGACGACCTTCAATACGTAGTGGAAACAGAAACGTGCGCCCCAAAGCTATCAGATCCAGATAAACGATAGTGTCAATTCTTGAGTCTCGAGCCTTACAACACGTCTATTGTTGTTGTGTATCAAACAACAATCCTTGTAAATTACAACAATAACCAGCGCTTTGGTGCCGACTTGCGAAACCGACTTCCGTCTATTATTTTTTATAACTGTTGATAATTAGTCCTATTAAAAAGAACTGTTGCTTGACATTTTGGTTGTTTGACATGTAGCGTTAGCAGTGTAGCCGATTGAATAATTTACACTAAGTACTTGTATTTCATTCTTTTTGTTTTAGATATTATTGATAGACAATATTGATTGTTCTCGTTATTTAAAGGAAATTCCAAATATAATTTTCGTTGATCTCGTTGAAGTCGTTTCCAAGAAAAATTGCTAAATCCGTATAGGTAATGCATATTATTAAAAACAAGTATTCAATATATTTTAAAATTTAAAAGAACCTAAAGAATATTTATACAAATTAACATATTCATAATGTCAATAAACATCAATTAAAAGTCACATTTATCTACAACTAGTGGACCCGCGCGACTTCGTTCGAGCACATCTACTTTACCCCTACCCTTTTTTTCTTGCTTATAAACCTATCTCTTGAGTCTGCATCTATTGTTGAAAACCGCATTAAAATCTTTTGCCTAGTTTAAAAGATCTAAGCGTACATAGATACATCTGTGTGCGTCCTTCGACTGATATGATACATACATAGGGACCGACGGCGGGAAGCGACTATGTTTTATACTATGAATGTAAATAAATGGTATTCACAACGGAACTTCACTTGGGAAATAAAAAGCGAACATCATAATTCTCGTTTTGCAGACCATGCAATCCGCAATTCGAATACGTAGCCGATTCGATACGCCGCTATTGTACGTCGAAGACAATGTCAAGTGGATAATATCGAATGAATTCATTGTTTTTTCTATTTCGCAAAAACATGATGGAATCAGAAACGGCGATGTTCGTAATAATAATGACTCCGCTAAGGCTTAAAATAGGTATGACGAGGTCGATATGACGGTTACGTGTATGAGGCACATGAAGAGCCGGTCCACCTGATGGGAAGCGGTCACCATTGTCCGGACATGGGGAGCAGATACCGTGATGGTCTTTGAGAAGCCTGTGCTCCTAAAATCTCTACTTCTTTGCGTGTCGACTAGTGGCGGGAAAATCTCTTCTAAACTAAAAAAAAGTAATCATCTTGGCGTTAATGTCCCGGTTGTGCTCTCGAGAACGAGGGCCCGGGGTCCGCCTTGACCATGATCCAGGATTTGGCAGGTCAGGTAATTACAGTGGAGCGACTGCCATCTGACCTCCATGACCCTGCTACCAGGGGAACCAGACCAGATTGGATCATGGTTACACATCCAGTCGCCTGAATGTGCAGGTTTCATCACGATGTTTCTACGAAAATCTCTTCTAAACTGAAACTGCCCAAATACAAGGATCATTAATAAATAATCTGGGTGACGGAAGTGCCAAGCCGTGCAAAAAGCTCTACCTTCCTTTTCTGGAAGCGTTTCGTCGGGTACATTTAAAAATTCCTAGGAAACGATACTTACCATAATCTTGTCATAATTCTAGAACTGAACATTCTGCTGTTTCATTATCAGCATCTAATATTTGTTTGACACATGTGATCACAGGTGCAAACATGTGATCTAATGGGGTTAACATCATTCTTCTTCCAGCTATTTTTTTCACTCTTCAACAACTTTCGAAGCCCTAAGCTCATTTGCCACCTTAGTGGTATAAAAAAAAGCTTTCATGGCGCGCTCATATTTTCCACGAAAATGGCGAAAACTTTCCGAACGCTGCGATGGCGTCCGCGAAAACGTGATTCATAAAATAGCCCTAATTCGCGTATCAATCATCCCTTATTCATAACAATGGAAACTCTCCCTCGCTTACATCATATTGGAGCCTCTACTTCGGGAAGGACTTTGTAAATGAAAAGTATGTATCGTATAAGGTGATGTTGCTGAATGGATTCAATACTATGAAGCTGATTATAAGACTTTCGTGGTTATTCACTACACTCGTCTATTCGTAACCGTGATACATGCAACTGCGTCCAAATATCGAGGTAAAATAATACTAACCCTGGTATAAACACAATAATAATATGTGTGAAAGTGAAGCTAATTATAGATACTTTCATTTAAGTAACAGATAAGTATTGGTACTAGATACAAATGACAACATATTGCTATCTTGGCAATTGTATGTTGGCCTCGCCTAAGATTTTTTATTTATTTAATCGTTTATTGTACACAAAAATGGAAACAAATACAAAGCAAACAGTTTTCTACTTATCATTTCTTCTTTTCATCCATTTTCAACCTCCAGGGTGTAGGCCGCCTTCCATCGTTATCGATCTTATGCTCTTTTAACCATTCCATACCAGCTGTTCTCTTAATGCCATCGTACCTTCCGTGTGGACGTTTTTCACCCCACGTCTCCACTCCACAATTGATTTGCAGCATGAACCCCGCTTTCTGGTGATATGGCCAGCCCATTGCCACTTCAGCTTCGCTATATCTTTGATAACATCTCTAACTTTGCTGTGTAAGAGTACAGCCAAAGCCAGTCAATTCTTTTGCTGTCACTGAGCGTTACACCTACTATCACTTCTTCACCGGTAAGTATATAGTTCTTATCGATAAAAACTCATAATTCAACTTTACCATAACTAAAATGCATGTGAATTTAAATACTTACAATCGACCAGGTGAAATTGCAAAATGGCACTCGCAACGGCCATGTAGATCCCAAATGAACGAGTAGAGACCAGAACGGCGTTTTTAATATTTAATCCTGTCAAATTGGTCGTCGGGCCCGACCCTCCTCTCCGATAACGTTGACTTTGGGACCCATTTACGCTCATACATACCATACATATGGATTAAAGCGTTCCGCTCGACAAATACTGTCTGTAGCTTTGAACGTAGCAGAAAAACTGCTTCAAATATTACAAATTTTGTCACTTTAACATTTCAATAATACTTTAGGTGAGTAATGGTACGTTAAAGGCAACGATTTTTAAAGTTAATTAAAACTAGCCGTTCTCAGCGGATTTCACCCGCGCACTGTTCGGATTTCTGTAAAGAAACGAATCAACTGCTTGTTTCAGACTTCAAATAAGTCGTATTCGAAATCAAACTCATTCAAACATAATCATAGTTCTTCACATGAATTTAAATGAATGTTGACGACCTGATTGGCTCAGTTGGTTAAAATGCCGGTCTGCCACACTGAGGTCCCGGGTTCGATACCCGGCCAAGCAGGAATTGAAATGATCAATTTTAATTTCTGTTACTGGTCTGGGTTTTATATGTATGATGAGTACGTATTGAAAACTGTATAAATAGTTTATCAGTTATCTAGCACTCATAACACAAGCTTTGCTTGCTTTGGGGCTAGATGGCGGTGCATTAATTGTATAAGCATATTTATTTATATATTAAATGAAATGGGTTATTACAACTAGGAACATAACTCTTCACACACATTTCTAATGCTCGCTACTCATTTAAGGCGTTTGTTTACATTTTTGAACATGTATCTTACAAAATTCTTTAATCTGTTGGAGGCTCACGACGACCGCTGTCTGTAGTTAAAATATAAGTAGAGGGCTTCAAGCTTCGTTCCGCGGCTGCGAAACCGGTTCCGACCAGTTTTGGGTCACTCCACTGGCCTACTGCCAAAATTCACCAATAAAGTACTTAATGAGCACTAACTTATCGGAATATCGACCTATAAATGCCCAAATTTATCGATACAATACAATACAATATAAAATGTAGAACGTACCTTAATAATGCATATGGCGCCGTAATTGTCATCAAATGTTCAGTTATTTGGTTCAAAAATTTTAATTACGTATGTTTTTTTAATGAAATCCAATAAATTGACAAATTATGCGACTTCCAAAAGAACCGAAATATGTACTTGCATACAAAATTTTCATTACTCCACAGTCAATCAAAAGCGGTACTTTCTCTGGAATTAATTTAACAGCTAAATTCTTTCTAAATTGATGTGTTTTCCTCCAAGTTAGAACAGGGTTAGACTTAGTCTCAGAATCCCATCCCGACTATTTTTTCTGAAATATCTTCAATGCACAGTAACAACTTTTATACAATTTTATAATAGCATAGACTCACAGACGTTAGAAAAAAGAATAAAAAGACATTGTAACACATATAATACCATACATTAGTTGAAATACTTGGATCTGACCATACGCCCACACCGCCGCCTTTTTAAGAGGGGGACCTTGATATGGAGTAATTGAGTTGCCACTGTTCAACTTAATTGGAACCGACGGAATTAGTCATTAATACATATGTTGGTTACGCGATATTGTGTAGCAATTTAGTGTGAGGCCTGCCTACTATAACTGCGACAGTTGTACATAGTACAGTAAATTTCTTAGTTGCAGCTACAAGGTTTAGTAGATTCGGTGTATCACTGAAATATAACAATAAAACAGACAGATACGCTTTTGCGCTTAATTAGTAACAATGTTGAGCGTCGATGTCCGAATGATAAGGGTATCCGACTCGCAAGCGAGAGGTACCAGGTTCGAATCCCTCCGTAACCATGTACTAATGACTCTTTTCTGAGTTATCTACATTAGTTGAACAGTAACCGATGCTCTTACGGTGAGGGAAACCATCGTAATGTAACTTGCACATTGAGGCAACTGAATGTGTATCCATCATCCAATCTGGTCAGGTTCTCTCTGGTTATGGCCCCTGGCAGGGTCATGGAAATCAGATGGCAGTCGCTCAACTGTAATAACCTGATCTTTAAAATCCTGGATCATGGTCAAGGCGAACCCTGGGCCCTCGTGCGCGAGAACACAACTGGTATATCAACGCCAAAATGATGACGAACAAAAAAAATTGAGACAATGTGTTGAAGGCATAGGTAGATATAATTTTGCAATAAAAGCAAAACCTCTAACAGAAAATACAAAATCAGGCCAAAAAGAACTTCCTTTTAACACTCAGCACCTCGCTAACTACACGCAAGTGAAGTGAAAATCCAAACTGCCGCTTTATGTTAAATCTGATAATACTAACTGTAAGCTTTAGTTAAACTTTTGTAGTTAAACTTTGGCCTGGTTTCTTTTAAACTGTAGGCTGTTTATTACTAGTTGTACAGTTAAAGAGCTGTTCTAAGCAATCGGATGGAATAAGTAACGTTGTTATCTCATTACCATGTCATACTGGCAAAGTAAACCGGGATTGACGTTCCGATGATGATGATGACCAGCAATCGCAGCGTATGACGGCCTCACGAGATGGATGGACGACCTTGTAGAAGTCGTAGGGACTCAATGGATGTAAGAAGTCAACGTCGATCTGTGTGGAAGGCGTACGGAGAGGTCTATGTCCAGCAATAGATGTGATACGACTAAGACCCTCGTAATTCGTTTGATCGTTAAGAGCCGATTAACAGTTAATATTAGCAGCAGTGGTTGCTGCACATGTACAATACAGGAGCATAAGTACATGACCACCTTAAGAATCACATTCCTTTGCAGTTGTTACAAGGTTTTTACAGCCCACATGACTTTTTTTTTAATTATTATGTAAAAAATATGACGGGGTCAAAGACGACATCTTTGAACCTAAGGAACAGCTAAGGCCCCTTCTTGTAGTAAACTAATTTTGGCTACAGATAAACTAAATGGCCGTATGTTGCTATAGCTGCAAAGAAAAAAAACGTTATAATGATAATGCAGAAGCTCTTGTACTGTACACAAGATTCGACTAAGCTAAACGAGTATGGCAAGTCCTCTATCAAGCTCATCCTGCTCTTTGACGGTTAATGGCATATACTCGAAACGCAGTTCGAATGCCCTTGACGAACAAATTAATGGAGAGAAATGAACTTAACCCTCTTTCGCGATGCAACCGGCCGGATAGAACCGATTGCCATGCACAGAACAATTAAGACGATTTTTTTTCTCGCAGCATTTAAACCATTTAATTGTTGGACAAACGGAAATCTGCGCTGTGATCCGCCATTGTGGCGTTTTGTCCAATTAAATAAAATAACAAAGCACTTTACAAAGTTAGATACGCGTTTCTTTGGTCACGCTCTGTGGGGAAAAATTATGAACAGAAAATAATTACCTCGTGTTGTAGTCTGCGTACGGATTTTATACAAATTACGGTACATAACCTGACACGAATTAGTCCCGCAGTCAGGGTACAGTTTCTTTATTTTTCTTACCGAATTTCTCTGACATTTTAATTAAACCTTCAATATTAATCTGGGCTTGTAAGTTACATGGTCTCAATTTCTGTCCATCTATCAAATCGATATAACATTTTAGACGGAGCTCCGCCACGTAATCTAGAACTGAGACTTAATAAATCGTGTCCTAAGATTACGAATAGCCGCTGTGCTCAAGAATCGAGTGCACCCAGCACTCGCAGACAAAGCCAGGTGGGGTCATTGTCGTGATGCGCGCGCGCAGCCCGCGGCCGCGGCGGTCGTGCGCCGGATCAACGGATCTAGGGACGAGATCCTGCGCAGATTGCGAGGAAAGAGCAATACTAGGAACCCACGAAAGAGACATTCGCGATGCTCTGGGAATTGGCACTTCGTGGGTGAAATTCGGAACGTACCTGTACGGTACAAATTTCCCTCACGAATTCCAAAAACATTCCGCCAAAGAATCATATCATCGTTGTCAGGCCGTGTTAGCCAATGCTTGACACCACACATCACACACATCACAGCACATAACAATCCACTGCAGGAGGAGGACTTGCTCCCCCAAAAAAGTATCACTTACTTAGCTCAGCTTATATTCATTAGAGCACCTGACAAAAGCGTTCTCTTCACGCTTACGAACCGCTGTCTACACTCAAAAAGTCGTTACCCAATAACCAACCTATAACCAACATAACCTACTCACGCTTACAAGTGCCCGTCAAGGTGCTCCGAATCGATATCATCACCTTGCCCTTAGCCCACTAGGCATAATCTACACAATATTACTCTCTGTTATTTATCATCATATCTACATAATTATCACCCGTCTCTTCTTCGCTTGTCCTCTACTAAAATAGCTTTACTAACCAAATTTCCACAGAACCAACTTTTCCACCCTCTCTCACTTTGCAAAAGTCCTACCTAAAATACAGGACCCAATACAGTTGATACATCAACCCTATCAAGACCCACTTTCCTATTCATGGCTCCGTCCATATGCAGCCCCGAGGTCCCCGTAATGATTCAATCTAGCTCGCGAACATCGCGCTGTTTTGCATTCCATGCATGGTAAACAGCTCGCGTACTGCCCATACGGTACGAGATCGAATATGAATAAACATACAGACCTTAAGGATACTTAGCTTTCGCAATTCTATTTCATTGCAGATGCAAACAGAGGGGTGTTGGGTTGATGAGCGACGATACAGCCTTTCATTTTAATTTAGAATGCATTTTTTTTGTTGCAATAATCTTATATTTGACCTCCTCTAACCTGATGACAAGCGACGATGAGGTCGAATGTGGTATTGCTCAAGGTATATTTCAATCGTGATTGTAAGACCCCCATGCCTATACTTCCGAGGAACAGTGGCTTAAGTAGAGTTCGAGTTCCAGTCCCTAGCACTTAGCGTAACTTCAGCTGTTGGATTATTCGTTCGTAAGATATCGAGGGTCTATGTCAAATGCTCCAACCGGCACCAAACCAGCAGCGCGTAGTAAGCCTAAATTCTAAATATTTACAACAAATAGTACCTACCACCACGTGCAAAGGTACCCATTAGGGAAACCGTGTTTCCACGCTGAATGGCCCGAGCAACGCAAAATTTGCATTAGCTTCATATCCGGAACTAACCCGAGCCAAGAAATCGTTCGCATTAACCCCGGCATAATAAATCTCACATTTTTCTGTATTTAACTCCAGACCGATATCTTTAAATTTATGCAAAACTATTATCAAGTCCTCAACAAGCACCCCCGGTGCACCTCCTAAGCTTCCATCATCCAGATACCATATATTTAGCGGTGATTTAATAGAAATAATAATGTTATGATTGCTAAACTAAATAATAAAGTTCCCAATGGATCGCCCTGCTGAGTCCCAATCTCCGTACTCGCCGACGAATTGTTGTATAATAGCTTGCTAGGAGAGCCATAACATTGACAAAGGAAAGGATATAAAGAGGGAAGCTTTTCCTTCGCCTTAGAAAGTATTATATCTCTCTCCACACTATTGAAAGCATTTCGAATGTCTAATTTAACCACTACACCCCAATGTTCTCCACATCCATTACAAATCTCCTTGTGGCATGTAGTGACCTCACAATCAAGCGCGGTCCCTAAATCGAACTAATGAGGTTGAAGGTAACCTGCCATCTCCTCCCTCACCGCAAGGCAACCAAGCTCGGCAACCTATCTACGAAATACACTCCCCACCGCAATTGGATGTACTCTCTAACCCCTAAACTGACGATGGTACTTAGAACTGAATATCAGTATTTCTCAAACATGCATCCTAATGAATCTCTTGAACCCTAATGATCCGCATTAAAATCTTGTGCTTAGTATAAAAGAACGAAAATAGTCTCTATTAGCAACTTCGTTCAGTGCTTTAAGTAACCAGAACCTCAAAGGTTTTTTAGAGATTACTAGTAAAAGGGTAAAGGTTTATGTTGTTACTTCCGTCAGTGACTGTACCGCAGCGGTTCCCATGCGTACGCGCAGCTGGCGCAGCGATCTGAATCACGGGGACGCTTGCGCAAGTATCGCACGTGCCACTTTCGTTAAGACGGCGTGCTTACATTTCCAAGTTTGCCACTGAATTGTAACCCTTATTTAGACATCATAAAGTATATAGGTACAGCGCGTACGGTCGGAGTGCGTTATTATTGATGAAAAAGAAAACTTACCTCCATGTTCTCAGTATCTATACATAGTATAAAACAAAGTCGCTTCCCGCCATCTTTCCTTCTACATGCATGTATATACGCTTGAATCTTTTGAATTACGCAACGGATTTTAATGCGGTTTTCAACAATAGATATAGTGATTCAAGAGGAAGGTTTATAAGGGAAGGACAACACGCGAACGAAGTCGCGGCGGGCAAGCTTTGCGCAAACACCAAGTTTGCGCGCGATCTGCTTGGCTAATGAACAGTAGGAAACCTATCCTAAGAGTTTTAAAATGGTTGGACAATTTACCAGGTCTCACTCTTTACCCTTTAGCCTGTACTGTAAGCATATTTCATTTACATACTTTGAATATTATAACAGAGTCTAGTATACAAAATATCAAATTCGACAACCAATCTACTGAGACCAAAACCTTTTTTATAACAATTATCCGAACCAAGTAAACCACTACACCTAAAAACTTACTACTCGTAACTTGAACCTTGAACCACTTTCTTAGTAATAACAGGAAACACTCATTCACAAAAAGTATCCGTCGATTCGACAATCGCGGCCAGAGGCTATAGGCCGTCTGCGCCCTGCGTCCCATCAAAGATACTAGTTTGCATAACGTAACAGGTATTTGTAACAGTTACTTGTAACGTTAGAACACCTGCTTACATAATAGAGATATCTCGATTAAGCTATTTATTATCACAAGTATTACGTCTCTTTGTGTACCTATTACTGAGAAAGGTTACCGCTCATTACAACAGCTTATTATTTGTATTGTATGAGTGCAAGTGACCTACAATTTGTATTGTAATAACAGCCATTACACACTTTCAAATAACTCTATTAAGTCCCGACTCTATTATCTTCTGTTCACATCGGTAGAGTGCGGTAGAGACAAAAATATAGAGCGCAATTAAACTAATATGGAGCTTTATTGTTGTTTGATATGGCATAATCTCCCGTAACTTAAAGTGGAACAAGTATTTTAAATTAACTACGACAATCGCCAAAGTACCTAAATTCTAATTAAGGAAACGTCAAACGCAATTTACAGCAACTGCAAGTCTATTTGAATATTTGATTAAATGGACAAAGCTTTTTCAATAAATCCGCGAATTGGATTAATAGTCGAGGCTTACACGCCATTTCAAGGTGGTTTTGCAGCGATTTTGTCTCAGTTTAAATCAACGGATGCTATTGAAGTGAAAACCGGAAAATTGTTAAATTCGTGGGAATATTACAACAACAAAATTGTTTTATGAATTGACCAAAATGTTAGGTAAGTGCATAATTCCAAGAAACACGCAATTTTTGTAGATCGTTCAATTTCTTGCGATGTACAAGTAAGATACATGCATAGTATTAAACAAAGTCGCTTTCCGCCGTCTGTCACTCTGTATCTATGTATGTATGTACGCTTAGATCTTTTTAACTACGCAACGGATTTTAATGCGGTTTTCAACAATAGATAGAGTGATTGAAGAAGAACGAAGTCGCGGCGGACCAGCTAGTAATTAATATATTACTAGCAGACCCCGCGTGTTTCACCCGCGCGTAGTTCGGATCTGTGTCAACACTGAACTATACCGCGGGATTCTATTCATTTTCCGGGATAAAAAGTAGCCTCGGGATAGCTCCCTATTAGATAACGATTATTCAAAATCTGTCTTGTAGTTTCAAAGATTACCCGTAACATACAAACTTACAGACATACAAACTTTTCCTCTTTAAATATTAGTATAGACATGGTAAACAAGTAAATGGATACTCCCTATCACATTGATTTCTTCTCCTACTCATTCACTGTCCATGCAGCAAGATTGTGGAACGCTCTTCCGCATGAAATACGGGATAGCACTTCTATCTTCATCTTCAAGAAACGTGTAAAAGAGCACTAACTTTCTCTATCTGTCTAATATATGTATGTATAAGTATGTGTGTATGTATGTATGTATGTATATGTATTTGTTTTTAAAGTAGGTATATATGTATGTGTTTATGTATGTATAGTATAGGCTTTTATTAATTGAGCATTATATATATTTTTTTTTACTACTGTGCACGTCTTAACTGCATTTAATTGTCACGATCTCTCTGCTGTAGGCCTGCTGAAAGAAATTTCTTTATAGAAATAAGTTGGCCTGTTGTGTCTGATTTATCCTGTCATATAGTTTTGTAAAAATCTTGTGTACAATAAATGGTTTAATACATAAATAGGTACATATACAAATGATGATCTTAACCTAGGTTATAATTATTATGAGCATGAAGAAACCCATTACATATAATAGGGTTGTAATAAAACCCTACATGTATACGTTAAATAAAGTATACATATAAGGTTTTATGTCAAGCATAACGCGTGAAGGAAAACAGTTTTCCAAAGATAGTGCCCAATATTTATCACATTTTGTACCATAATGGTACGGCGACCTGTATAGCACAGCCTGTTAATATATATCGGTCAATCATGAGTTTACCCTGAGTTCGATTCCCTGTCAAATACAAGTTCAAGACTTTTTGTATAAGTGATAATCACTCGTGACAGAGATAGTCTGGGACTATAAGTGAGCATTTATTTAGTTCACACACTTAATACCCATATTTCGTGAGCATCAGCACTTCACAGTACTCATAATCTACACATTAGGTTTAGGTCCCAAAATGCTTCCCTGAGGCAACCCTATCACTCAAGCACAGTAGTTACACTTGTCAGTTGTGAGTTTCTTATTCGACCTTGTAACAATGATAATGAGTAGCAATTTGCTGTCTCACCACCGCCGTTGCGTCACTTACAGCGACCTTGTCAAAAGTCAAGAGTACACAGAGTTACTACGAGTTTTTCATCTCCTTTCAACTTCATGACTTGATCGTTTGTCATTGCACTGTTTCAAAAAGGCAGGGTAAAATATTATTTGTGTTGTATTGAAAGATCTAATTATTTAAATAGGTTCAAATTATTATTTTAAACACTACACCGTCGAGTGACGATGAAATGACAATCACTTAACACTACAATTGTTATACTACATACACACAATAATAATTTCATCATCACATGAAATGCTGCATGATAGATGATTTACTAAGATCACATAAATATTTGCATCATATAATCTTGGGGTCAAAGGTGAGTCTCTAGTGACAGGTATGACTTAATCTTCACCCGCCTGTGGCCATACCGTTCGTGCCTTCACTTAGACGTTTTACTTATGCAAAAAACGTCCCACATTCATAATGGAAACTCATTGTGTTTCTAATATTGCGATGATGGTAGTAAGTTTATAGACATAGTTAAAGTATGGTCCTTCGCGGTTCAGTTTTTCTACTCGTCAAGAAAGTACGGTTGATGATTCATTCTCAATCAATAAAGTCTCAAAAAGTCAATAAATAAATAAATAATAAAAATGTTTAGACAATTTACACATCGCCATCTAGCTCCAAAATAAGAAAAGCTTATGTTAGGGGTGCCAGAAAACTAATACTCCTTATACTTTTAAATACATACTTATACATATAACACCCAGACCTCTGCGTAGCATGTTAACCACTGAAACACTGAGGTCGTAAATTTTATGTATAAGCATAGTTAATTATTAATTAATACAGTCGTAATATTACAGAAAGTTTAATTATGATACTCAGACATGTGTACCAAAAACTGGATTGAGCGGCACATTCCATTTACGTGGATGTGTGACAGTAGCGCCCTCATTTTCGGCAAAACTCTTTTTTGCAACCTAATAATATATCTCAGGAACGGCTTCGCTCCGGAACACGGCGCAGGCTTTAATTCAATCATTCATTTCGTTATTCATGTTAAATCTAAATCTAAATCAGCCATGAGGGCACAGAGCAACAAATTCACAATGTATATATTATTAAGAAATTTTTCCACTTCATTTAGAGATTACATACTCCGCTGCCCAGGCCGCGCGAATGAAGTCATTTCGACTGACATTGAGATTCGATTAAGTACGTTTACGAAAACTTTTTTTCTACATCCACGTACCGTTTGGATCAATCAACGTTGTCACGGTTTCGAAAGAGAAACGGCGATTCATTATTCGCCGGGAATTGGGTTGGCTCCGAAACATGTTTGTCTAGTTCGCTTTTCGATTTGGGTAGATAGGTACCTCTGTACTCGTTGTCTGTAGGCACAAGCGTTCAACAAATTAGCTGACTATCTGACCGTATGATAATATGTACTAGTCTCACTAGGAATATCTATCTGAATCTAGGTGAGTGTCAAAAGGGAAGTACTGTTGCGGTTACTCGCTGTTGCCAGTGTAAATGAGTTGTAAAAAGTTGTGCAATACCTATGGCGGCAACATATATTTCTGATCTGGTCATGTCAGTTTAAATGGTCAGCTAAAATCTGCCCAGACTTACTTGTCTTATTTAGTAAACAAATATGGCGTACTTGCGACCAAAGATGGAGTTGGAGTCCTATGCCTGACAAAATCATAGACTTCCGAATGGCAATATGTCATTGTTTTTGTTAAATCTGTGGCAGTCAGTGATGGTGAAATTAATATTTACAGTTATTTATTTAATTCGCTAATTTGCCGCAGTATGCGTTGAAATTCACATTCTATATGTTTCTTATATAATTCAAGACAAACAGTGTACATAATGTGATTGATACGGCAAGTCGTGATTTTGATCGAGTATTGTTTGCTTACCAAACAGACATGTCAATCTGGACAAATTTTAATTCGTTGAATGACTGTACACACTGATTATTAGTTCGCAACGCTTGAAAACTATCTCATTGACACGTTGATTGATTGATTAAGAGATACAAGACGTTGGCGATATATTGTTAGCTCGGTCTGGGATCAAACACATGCGATTCGACTACCTGAAATTAAGATTACGGTCGACTTGAGTGCGAAACTAGTGCCACCCACCTTCGAT
The DNA here is from genome assembly GCA_907269095.1 of Blastobasis adustella. NCBI lineage: Eukaryota > Metazoa > Arthropoda > Insecta > Lepidoptera > Blastobasidae > Blastobasis > Blastobasis adustella. Next base: position 15,357,856 of record OU026122.1, read on the forward strand.
AAACAGTCACGATACTCAATTTTTCTCTAAAAAACAAAATAAATCAATCTGTATCTAAGTTGATAACACAGACTCAACAAAAGCCCACTACAGTAAATATTGTATTTTTTTTATTGCTTAATGCTACAATCTCAGATTGTGTCCTACCATTTACCAATAACCGTGTTTGCGTCGCCCCTAGGCCGGGTGACCTTGGCAACTTTATTGATATCTGTCAAAGCCGCCATCTTGCATTTGCCGAAAGCCATCACGTTCTTAGTAAATCGATAAATCGACTAACATGCCAGCGGCGCTTCCTTATGCCATATCATAACATGTTTTACTGGAAGAGCGGAGCCGCATTTATTTTATCGAGCACGTAGATAAAATAGACTATGTTTTTATTTATTATTTCGAAAAATATACGCAACAGCAGCCCCTCTGAGCTCGTGAGTCAAGTATCCGATGTCAAATTATAATAATAAAATAATATGCTATACTGTCACGGGGCCCGAGACTCTTCAACCAGTCTCAGGGTCCCCAATGAGACCTTTGTCAATTCAAATAATGGACAAACTAATTCGAAACTTATAAGGAATAGCGCTATAGGCACTGCCGGGGTATGACACCAAGATGATGATGTTAGCAGGCACAGATTAGAAAAAAGTGCTGTGTAAAAGAGCTATTATGTTGTCTATTTACTTATAGCGACAGAAGCATGTCGTCTCAAATTATTGCTGGCCTGACGAATACATTTTTTGCACAGTTTTAGCAATACTAAGAGGTCCGTTAAAAAACGATTTCTTGTTCCTTGTCACCTTAACTTAACTTTTTGTCTTCGGGTTTCTATCTGAGCTTTTAATTTTTTGTAAGGTATTGCGACATTGCTGTTCATGGCAATGAACGATTTTATTAACTCACTTGTTGCAAAATAACAATAACATTGTGGTTGTTGGTCCGCATGACGCGACTCAAAACCGCACAATCACACACACTTAGACCTCAATGGTGTCCTAATAGACATAACGGTACTTTTATTGGAATCTGCAAAGTTGCTGGGATCGTTCAAGAGGTTTATTAGAGGTCTCTTTAGAAGCGGGCAGCGAATTAGTAGCGCACCTTGTGTTTTGCTGATGTCCATAGGCGGCGGTGACTACTTTCCTTAGGGCGGCCCGCTTGCATGTTTGTGTGCCGTATGACATAAAAAAATTCTAGTTAAAGTAAGTTAAATTTGTAAATATAAACAACTTTCATTTCATAAAATAAAAAATATGAAATACACATTGCGTTTTCAATGTAAACCTGGGGAAGACAATTTCAGGGTTCCGTCCATTAGCCAGTGCCGCGGGGAACGGGGTCCATTAGCGCGCTGCGTACGGAACTCTGCAATTTGCTACAGTTGGATATTTGCGTCATACTCATCAGGGACAGAGTTTAGGTCTTAATTAGTAACTTCGGCGATCTATTTTATATGTAGGTAGGTATGTGACATTAGTACCGAAAGTGGGAGTCTGCGGCATACTTTAGAATGTCTTTGTATGTTGCATTAGTATCTAGACTGAATAGATAATTCATATTTTTAAGATAACGTATTATATTATGAAAATTATAGCTACGTATAGCACCTAGTTCCTACTTAGGACGTGAACGTAAACAAAAAAACTTAATCTTTTTTCTTTTTACCTTTTTTTTGTAGATACTTCACACTGTGTGTGTACAGCGACAATGCCATAACTCCAACTCATTTCTTTGTACGTGCTCATAATAAGCGATTCACGTGCAAATTGGAAACCTGCGTTCAGCATTCTGTGGTTAGGATCACTTTCGCTGTTTATTATGTCTGTAAATGTTACAGACACATTTTACTTTATAACCTCTCCTTGTGGCACAATGTTACGAAGTGTAGGTATTTCTTTCTTAATGTATTGCTTGCGCCTTCGTCTGAAGTCTTAACTCTAACAATAAGCTATCTATATCCTAATACAGATCGTGTTGATACTAAAACAACAAAACAGATTTAATAGTTTAGCCGTAAAACGGAAGCAGTAACAGTGGCAGATACTGACATAATACTTGCACCGAGTTGTGAATTTTACAAACAAAAATGTTGAAATGAATTTTTAATCATTTAAGCTACCACATAAATATGTTAATAAGCTGTTCCTAGACGGGCATGCTCCATCTTCGCATCGTCACTTACCAACAGGTGAGATGGCGGTCGAATGCCTGTTTTCTCCTATAATTAAAAAAAAAAATCTCAGCCACCGCAAGTGCTCCAAAACCTAATTAAAGGGAGCAATTTACCGCGGAAATGTTGGAAACAGTATGGAAACGGTATTTTCACGGTTCCGGAACGAATACGATTTCATTTACGACCCGCTATGCGATCGCTATCGCTTCTTATTGGCGGATTGTACATAAGTTTGCCAAGTGTAAGGCCAAAGTAATACCCCGACCGTTAACTTGAGCCAAGGTGGCCCGATGACTAAATGTGATAGCAGCTCATGCTTGAGTAGAGTATGTATCAAGTGCTGAAGTCCGTGAATGATGACCACCATTTTACCTATTCCCTATCACTGCAAGCAACAATAGTTTTTAAACTATCGCGGTTATTATCACACATTTTAAGGGTATGTTCCGGGTTTCCTACCGCGTACCTTTGTATTTGAATAGCCCAATATTTCGACGCAGTTGCCTGCATCATGGTCACGGGGGGCTGCCCACTACCTCCTGCCCTGACACTAATGCTCGAATATTATATGTTAAGTACGACTGTTAACGAATTGTGTAAATTAAAAAGGCTCAAAGGCTAAAAACTATATAAGCAGTATATCAGTTATCTAACACAAGCTTTGTTAACTTGAGGGCTAGATGGCGCTGTCTGAATTTGTCCAAGCATATTCATTTATTTATTGCAACTTGTGAAGCATATTTCTAGCGAGCGTGAGTCAAATATTGAAAAGACCTAAATACAAAATACTAAACTTATTTTGAGCAACAGGAACTAAATGAGATAGGTCATAAATTACGAGTAAGCGTGCGTAAACCAGGAACACTCTTCCCGGACTAAATATCTTCGGGAAAATGTACTGAGTTTACTTACAATAGCTAATGTGGGCTAAACAAATATTTCAACAATTTGTCGAAGTACTGGAGCTAAGTTTTTGAAGAGAAACCGATTCTCATATCACTACCTACCCCTACCACTACTCTGCATCTACCCTCCACCCTACGACCTTTTTTCTCTCTAAACCTTTCACTTGAATGGACTTTGTTTTATACTAGATAGACAATATTTTATAGAATTAGACAAATCCAATAATATACTCAATACTGGGTCAATTCCTTCAAATTTGGTCCAAGAGATAAACCAACGTAAACAAATAAACACTTTGTAGTGGTATTATTAGTAATTATTATTAGTGAACTAAATAATCATATTCTAACTGTAGTGACCAAAGTGCTGCCAATAAATATATCTGCGTGGTTTATTGTTATTGTCTCATTACTGCCAATCACTTAGCCTTTGGCATGCCTTTACTGCAATATTTTAGTAAAGCTAATCAAATGTAAAATAATTTTCAATTTATACATAACTCAGCTGGCGGACACCGGTTTATCGCAACCTTGTCTTACAAAAGTCGGACAAATTGCCGGACCACTTGTGAAATTAAACATTTTGATTGTACTAACTTAAAGGAAATAAACTTGACATTTATGCTTTTTAAGTTAAAAGTTTCGTAATAAAATGCTTTCATACGTGCCTTTTTACCTGACAGGTACATTCCAATAAAGTAATTGTGGACATAGTTAAATTATAAGTTGCCGCCATATTGGGCACGCGCACGTCTGTTTTTAAACAAAGGGGTTGGTCTATTTGGAATAGTAAGATTTTTATTTTACTTTATTTAAGCGAGATATTAGACTTTAAAGTTAACAATGGAAACTTTGAAGTCAAATGCAAGCTAAGAGATTTTGCCATAGGAAAGCATGTGTTTGTTTGTAATTACGATATCTGTAATAGCCTCCTAAGCTCCTTTACTTTTGTCGATAAGCAGTCAATATCATGAATTGAAAAAAATATTACAAAAATAATAAAATATTAGATAATGTTTTGGTGCCGCTTCATACAAAACCGATGCCTTTGAAGAAACTAGCGCCTCCCTCGCATGCAATCAATTTCTTGTCGTACTGTATTTGTTTTACATTAAATGCAAAACATGTTATTTTGTGTTCTTGCGACTGACTGTACAGAAAACAGATTATAGACCTACACACTACCAGTATAAAAAGAACTAACATTGCTATGCGCGTATAGAGACGCTAGGTCATCTTATACTGGTTATTGGGTAGGTTGACTGTAGAAACTCAACGAAAATTCGTTTTGAACCTTACTCCAAAGCCGACTTCTAACCATAATAACCGTAAATATCTCTTGTTCACAGGTACGTAATCAGTGTTCCAGCCGCCACGTAACGGCGGGCGAGCCTGAATCCACTAGGAAGGTGAAAGTGTAGGGTGATGATACAACAGCCAGGTCAGAGATTAAAGCCTAGGCAACATGGGTTAGGTACTTAGGTATCCTAAGTCTGTGACCTGAATACGTTCACCTCGGCCCCTGGCTTAGTTTGAACGTTGTAGATACGACGGCGACGGCGAGAATATTACGACAAAACGTCGTAAGTAAATTACTTATACTTACAATATTTTGATCGAGTAATAGTATAACGAGTTATCAATTCCTAAAATACCTACTAATAAAATAAAAAATATTTCGACTGCGCTCAAGAATCGACACACATGTGCCTACTCACATTCATAGCTATAGATACAGTTACTGGCAAATATGCTAATGGCGTATTAACATAGTGTATTGTGTAGGAGAAAGGGAGAAAGCAAAAGGGCATGTTGTACGTTCGCCAGATAATAAATCAATTAGGAATATTTAGAACAGTCGATGAAAGTCCTTGCGCTGTGCGCGAAGCCATTGTAGGCTGTTGCCTCTCAAATATTTGATGTAGATTATATAGCCTGTGATTTATTGACATTAAAACTCGGGGCACGAGTAGACCGTGTTATTATTAACACCGTATTATTGAACACATATACCAAGTATCTACCGTATATAACTACCGAAAGGTTTTCGAAAATTCTTTCAGTAAAGGAGGCTACATTCTTGACGAGTGTTTTAGGGTACTTTATGTCCGTGAACAGTATTTAGGAGTGAACGTATTGTCTGTCTGAACGCAATAAACTCAAAAACTGAAAATGTTAGGATCGCGAAAATTCTTTCAGTTTAGTAGGCTACATTCTTGACGAATATTATATGGTACTTTATGTCCCTGACAAGTATTTAGCAATGACCGTAGATGACATCACGGGAGACCACAAGCTACAATGTAAGATTAATGAAACCCTCCGAATTAGATCATAAGTCACACCTCGGGTCAGGAGAAAGGGAGGGCATAAATGCTCAACTAATATTCATTACTCAAACACTTTCATTTACATTAAAGCCGGCTCATAAACCCAATATAGATAGCGTAGGTAGTCTAATTACAACACTAGAGCCAACCAAGTCGGTGAAATGAGGCGAAACAGGCTTCGCAACGGCCACAAAGGCAAATGTTATCAAACACTGATAAAGCCCAAGAAGGTTGTGGATTGTGGTAGCGATGTTATTGATTGCCGAGAACTTGATTGTTGGACAGCAAGTTGTCAATTTACAGTACTCGTAGCAGGAACTGGTCGGTAAGCAAGGCATGGACACTGCGCGGTACTGCGGTATTGTAGTGACAACAACTAATGCTAGTTCGACTGTTGTAAACTTAACAACGGATCGTGAAACAGTACAATATTACTTACCGTCCTAAACTAACATTTTTCTTTATTTCGGAATTTTTTTGTTATTTCTAAGAAGGGAAGGTATCTCTGTGAGGGATTCAAATGGCAAACTTCGCCAGACTACTACAGAAAATTTATACTGAACACTAGGACTGTACTCTAACAGTATTCATGAGGAAAACTGGTAAATCTCGCTTTTGAATTATTCGCTTCGAAGGAATGCAAAATGAGGGCCTTTGCTTCAGTTTTATGGTTAGGGTGGTTGGTGATCGTGGTATATTAGGAATGGCGGTGGGGTAGCAACCCTATCACTACCCTTGTAGAGTAGGGTAGGGTAGGAGAAGGACACCACGCGAAAGAAGTAGGGTCGGGCCAAGTAGCCCTACATAAAACTGAAGCAAGACTTTACTGATCACTGACAAATATTTAATATATAGGCAGAGACTATAGGCTAATATATACTAACAATTATTAACTGTTCCACTAGAAAAGAAGTTGAAAGTATCAAGCTTTAATTATCTCAGAGCGCAGACCAGTATCTGGATCTGAATCTAAGTGCAAAAGCTAGAAATGGCCAATTAATAATATGCCAGTGCTGGTGACAATTGCTGTTTCTGGTCCATGATTAATCTGGTTACTCAACTGAGGAGTTTCTCCGGCACCGAGGGCTCGTTACACAAGTGGCATTATGAAAAGATTTGCTACCATTGTTCGGCCAAACGTTCGAACTCGCAACACAGTGATGCATGGCCCCTATGTGACAGAGGACCTAATATGGTGAATGGGTAATATGAACCTTACGTGACGCCATTTGATATAGGATTGCCTTGAGTGAAATAGGTTGTAACATGTTTTCGTGTGACACCAAATCTGGGTATTGTCGTTGGTGGTATGGATGGTTATTGATCGACGTTTTTTGTTTTGCATTTGTGACTGTTCTGATAGCAAGTATTAGCAATATCTTATTCAACGTACAACATTAGGTACCTAGGTACACTTACAGAGAAACAGCGTATAATTATTGCAAAAAACTAAAACCATTCTCTGAACATATCAATAGTTATAGGGTAACATTTGAAGCATAACGTCCTCACCAAGTCCCAATGAAGTGAATTGACATAATGATAGTCTCACCACGACCTACCATGACCCGTGACCCGAAGGACCTACAGCGTACGTCATATTTATTTTCGACCTTACGCGGACTAAGATAATGCATGTAATAAGTGTAATAATAACGCAGAGATCACTACGGATACTGTCTAAGGCTCGCAGATTAGCTGCCACTCAGTTGAACGTTGGCACACTCAACATTGTTATAAGGTCCCGACGTCTACTGTAGGTGATTGCGGAGTGCGCAACGTGTGATTGACCAGTGAAGTAACGGTGGTCATTGATCAAACAGAACTTGATGCATTCAAAATTAAACGGTACAGTTGCGCAAGCGGCTCGCGATTCTAATGCGCTAATGTTCGGTTTGGAGCACTCGGAGGCAGCTGGTGGCTGCGATGTGGTCAATCTAGAATTAGATAGATATTGTTTTGTAATTTAGTAGTAGTAAGCGAGCAGGCAGGTTGAGTACTTAGTACCTACAAACACAAAGTATTACTCGAATTTTCTTGTGAATCACACAGACGCTCTCTCCTCCGCTCCTCTATCTAATGATAGAGGGAGAAATCCCTATGAAATCTGTTGTTTTAGCATTCAGTCAGACAGACATTAGGTATGTTATGTTTAAGGAGGTTGTCGAAATCTCGAATCGAATCTTATTCATTGCAATACTCAAAATACGTTCTTCGTTTGAAATAATTACGTTATAAACTGGCTTATAAACAACTGTGTTGTAAATTAAGCACCAACAGTTTGTCTAAGCTCACACACATTTCAACAAACTTGTAAGTATAAATAAAAAACCAAACGTTTCTAAGACCAATCCATAACGATAGCGTTGTGACATCAAAACAATGCTATGAAATTAAGTTAAGCCTAGTCAAATACGCCCAAATACCTTCGGAATACCAAGTAAGCCTGTAAGTACCCTCTTAGGTTGCCCATAAAGATGATTGCGCTAACTTAGAGCCTCTTACCACTGCTAGTACCTAGCTGCTAGCTAGAATTCTGTTTGGAATATTGTCAACTAAATCTGGCAGAGGAAGGAGTCTCGTTAATTTCCTTGCTTCACTCGTTAGAATTTATATGACAATGTGAATAATGAAACTAAGCTTGTTCATTACTTTGTTGAAATGTAGTAGGCAGTTACATTTGTTTATTGCCTGTCGGTTACGCAATAAGTTGTGCATGGATGTGACAGGTGTGATAGGATATTGGGTTATTTTTATCCCAGACTACGTTATTGAAGTCGCCCACGATATTTTGGTGGTGGCGTCCTATGGCCTAAGATGTAGTGACGTAGATGTAAATCGCTCATCAATATTATTAATTCCCGCCATACGCAAAAGAGGGATGTAATAATTTAAACTGTGTATCTATTCTATTGTCTGTCTGAAGCATCGTATATCTAACAAAACCGGTTTCGATGCAGCTTTGTCAACTGAAAACCCGTCCTAGGTCGTTTTCGCTCGCTTCTCGTTTCATTCAAAACGGTTCAGTAGCTTTAGCAATTTCTCGGAACTTTTCGAACATCTGTTGATTACGTTATTTTATCCTACTCTATTCAGTGACAAACAAACTACGTTAAATTTTAAACTGTTTATTTCGTAAACCAAGGTTCGCGGTTAGAGACTCGGAAAATGCTAAAATGTCAGACAAATAACCCTATTTGTTGCGACTTCCTCTGCCCATTCCCATAAGTACTTATTCAAATTACTTCGCATACTATTGTTGGTTTACAAGTCCACGTTTCAGGGTTCAGCGTTACGTGTGATACGGCAACGTGTGTGACGCCCGGCTCCCACTCCCACGCCGCCATCGCGAGGCCAATTGGAGCACAGGATGTTTATTCATTGCTTTGACAGAGCGTGTTACCTCCGCCTAGGGTGCTTCGAGCTCCTTTATTGGCTGTTCATTGCGTGTTTGGCTTTGGTTGATGCATTGTTTGATGTATGCGAGGCGCGATGTTGCAAACACGGCTGAGATTGAGGTTTCTTACTTTTGTGAGCAGGGTTGTGGGTGTTCTTTCGTCCACTGCGAAGTGTGTTGCGTAAAGTCGACTTAGAATTACATCTATGTCTAGGTCCGCCTAAATTCACTTCATTATATCTACCCAATGTAAAAACATACTTATAGGTATAAGAGATAACTTGAAAACAATACTCCAAAACTGGTTGTTTTACACACAAGATGCTAAACAAATTAATAAGATTATGTTGGCACATAGGGGCCATACAGGATAATGTCATGACTGTCGCAATTCATCGACGTGATGGTGTTTCCACCTTGACTTTAGGAAGGGAGCCACACCACTGTGTACCTAGTTGTTTAACAATATTTGAGTTGCGTTGTGCCTTCTGTTCTAGGCCTATTGTAACCTACTCCTATTGTATTCGCTAACTTGCAGAAATCGCAATAATATTGACTTATTTTCTTACGATTTCTATCGGCAGGTTCAGCTTTGTATTTACTCACATTATAGTCACCAAAACGAAAAGTCACCTTAATGTGCCAGAAGGATGTGAGGCTGACCAGTTATTTTGTTGTTTTAAAGAACCTACACAAGAGGATATGTAAGTACTATTGCTACAGAAAGTCAAAGTTTGGAAACCTAAAAAAAAAAATTTTTTTTTTGTACCCGTTGACGTAGGATAACCAACGGCGCCCTCACAGCCTATACCAGCCAGTATGCATTTTGCCACCGACATCTTTAGGTATATCTATGCATACGGCTAGTAGTAATTATGAGCTGGTATTTAATACCGTGCTATGAGAGTTGTTGGTGTTGACCTCCGTCCCACTGTTCTCATACTGCGCCGGTTCACATGAGACTAATGTAACTTTTTCTCCCACATTGAGGTCAGGTGCACGCCGGTCGAGCGTTTTAGGGCCCCGCAAGCGAATGTCAGGGCTTTTGTGAACCCCTTTTGAGCCCCGAATCTTTGTTAATGGGAATTCGAACAAATTTTCTCAAGCTTAATTTTTTAGGATCCTACATCTTAGGATCGTTATGGAAAGTATATGAGTCATCAGCACAGCCGATAACAGTCCACTGCGGGACTTGGGACCTCTCCCAGGTAAGGAGAGTTCATTACCGTAATCTCCACGCTTGACAAGCGGTTTGGAGATATAGCTTTATAAATACTAATTATAGCAATGGAAAACGCTGCTGCCCTTAAAGTTTTCCCTCGGAAACATTAGTCGCCTTGTATGACACCCACGAGTGTAATGGGTTGGTGCTATTCTACTCTGCCGGACACCACACGGCCAAGTATATGAGTATAACGTTTTAAATATTTTAAAATATAATCCAGTGACAATCGAGCATACCTACTTCCCACCTGTTGCAAACTGACTTTCTATTGAGTGTATAAATTCATCTAAGGTTATGATATTAGGAATACTATTACTAGAATGCCATCTGTGCACAATTAATGATGACATATAACACGTACAGTCAGCTGCAGAGTAAACGAACCAGTATACATTTAATGTACGTCATTAACATAGGTACGTAACTGTATGCGGAACCCACTCCAACGCCACGTATCTCGTACGGAAGCTGGAATTTTTTAATATCTCACAGTGCGCGTGCGGCCCACTTCAAAGAGCGAACTTTTGCCCATTGCAGGCCCGGGCTGCTTGCGAAGTTGTTTAGTACACTACAAGCCTGCGAAGTTTGCAGGTACAGACGTCTGCTCACCTACCTACCTACTCATCAGCTCCTTATCAATTCGGCCACCATTTGCCAACAAACATTCCAAATACATCTCTTTATAATATTACTGAGGTTATACATACACGTGTACCATGAAACAAATGGACAGAGATTATTTCTTCCAGCCAACATTCCTGCCGCCAAAAGGTGCCAAACATGAGATAGCCAATTACTATTGATTTACAGTTGGTCCAGTGAGATATCGCTCGTGTCTCGCGGATATATTTATTGGCCCACAACAAGTGTATAAATCTTTTGGCGACACCGCCATTCGTAGTTCCATTACTTGCTGAGTCGTACCCCGATGCCGATAAGCGAAAGTAAATAAACATCAAACGATGTGGTAAGCTGGTGTGTAAGCAAAAAGGCTATTTTTGGCACAGAATCGTACCTACCTGCCAATATCTGTAAAGAAGGCTACCTCTCAGGCTACGCAGCGGGTCCATTATCTTTGATTCAAAAAGGTATTCAAATTTCGAAGCAGCGAGCTCGATGAGTGTGGCTTGCTTTAGAACGGTGTAGCTCCAATTCAAATAAATTTCGCGACTTTGTAGCCCATTTCTTTCTCACTGACAAACAAGCAAGCAGAGAAGTAGATTTCATCTCCAGTATAAAATGAGATAGCGTTATTATGACCAAAGTTTAAACAGGTTATGTCGAGTACAGGTACAGTAGCCAGCACCTACTGTACCTACTTAAATTTTTTCGACCATCTGTACTAATATTATAAAGAGAAAAGATTTGAAACTCAAATCACGTAATATAGAAAGGTACATTATCAGCGAGTAATACAGGGTATATTTTTTTCCGAAATTTTTATGCGGACGAAGTCGCGGTCAAAAAGCTAGTTCCTAACAAAAATCTATTCCGAAAGCTTTGTGAACTAAAGAAAATATAGCGGTAGACCAAGGTTAACAATTACAAATGGCGACCCTGGTGTAGTTCCACAATGAAGGGCTATAAACCATTTTCAAGGGCGAAACATCGGCAGCCCATAAATTCGACGTCGTTATTATTAAGCGCGATAAGGCGAATTGTAGTTAATAAAAGAGCTCTCTCGTATGAAAACGAAATAAGGAAACGTGATTAAGGTTTTCCACTTTTGATTTGTAGAACAGAAATTGTTTTAATTTCCACTGAATATCCACTGTTAGCCATGTCGAAAGGAAAATAAGTAAGATTAATTTTACGTTCATAGGCTGCGGTGACTGTTTACCAGGCAGGCCGTAAGCTTGTTTGACACCTTAATGGTATTTAAAAAAAAGATCAACGCATTATTTAGATTTCCATTTTTGAACTCATTTAGGCTCGAATACCTATTCGTTTCTTACTTATTTACTATACCATGACCCTAAGATTTGGATGATTATTCCTATTATTTTATCAGGACAAACAACCATACTCTGACGCAGAGATTTTATTCGCCAAGAAATCCTTTTATGAAATTGGCACAATATGTGTATATCGATAAATATGCCTACCGAGCGTTGTTTTACAAGCATCAATAACAGCGACGTCAGTAAATAATAAGATGGGAATATTTTTATCTAGAAGCCGGTATCGGGTGCAATCTGGGAACATTTCATTTGGCCTGAGTCCAACTTGTCCTGGAGAATGGCCCCGCACTCCGCCTCACACCCCTTAAGCCTCTGTCACATTATCTAGGCACTAGCGATTTTCGGACTGTCGCGATTATGCAGCGATATTGGCGCAACCCATTGAAAGATATGGGATTATTACCTTTTGAATACGACTTCGTCGTTATTTTTAAAGGTAAAAGATTTCAAGAAGCTCAACTCCTTCCCTGATTTAGCTGTTTAGACGTGAAAACCTATTATCAGACAGACAAGAGTTATATTCGCATGTATATTATTAGTTTGGATGCTTAAAAAGGTTTTTGTAATTTTTATTTTTGACGATAACATTATCCACGATAAGAAGATTAATCAATCAAAATTGAAAACCTATATTCATCATCATCATTATCATCATATCAGCCGAAAGACGCCCATTGCTGGGCGTAGGCCTCCCCCAGAGATCTCAACAATGGCCGGTTCTGTGCCTTTCGCATCTAGCTGGTACCTGAGAACTTTTTCAGGTCGTATATTACTAAAATTTAACTTCTTTAAAGATTTATTTATTTATTTCTATGGTACAGACAGCCAAACAGAGTAACGTCCTCCTGTACATTTTTTTTTCTATGGTAACGTTATATATTTTCGACAACTCGCGGTAACATCGCTAGAGAGTCGCGCCCTCGCCAAAACTGCGAGTGCGATAGTGGCCTAAACTCCTGTTCCCAGGCTCCTCACACCACTTTCATTTCTTTCTGTCGCGTCCTCCCGAGCCTCGTTATGAGTACAGGGTTGCAATTTACGAGTCGCCCCAAATGAATGGTTACGAAATTTATGCCTCAAGCTACGATACTCAACTTTGCACTTTTGTACCAAAACAAAGCTGTTTGTTTTGCTTGTTGGAAACAGAAAGCTTTTTCAACAAACAAAAGAACTGCGTCTATCTACTACATGTACTTACAATGTAGTTCTTTAAGATGTAGTAGAATTCATTTAGTACCGTTCCAATTTATCAGCCAAGTATTTAGCTAGCATTTTCTTGGTCGGCTTAGCACAATGTTAATTAAAACTTTAGCTTCTTCTCAAATTATGTTAATGAGTATCTAACTCCATTATTCCAGAATCTGACAGTATTTCTGGAAGTTTGTGCGCTAATATTTTTGTGGAAGACATGATCACCTGAAACTTCGGGATACCTTGAAAAGTTTGGAGGTAAACACTGCCAACCCTGGAGCGAGTTCCGGAGGTGTTATATTAGTTTAGGAAGCAATAATCGGCAACTGTTCTCAAGTCGCTTTATCTGCCCTTCGCCACTTATTGATTTAACGGGCCTCACGATCATCGCTCTGATAGTTTCGATTCGTGGCGCAACTTCGGAAAAACTCCGCTTAACTTCGTAGTTCGTTCCTTTCCTAGCCGCCTTGAGAGTTCTTCTCGAAAGCATTTCAACTCAACCCGACTTGTGGTTTGAGAGACATTTTTGCGGGATTTATTGCTTTGATTTCTTTTAAATTGGCTGAAAGTTATCTCAGAAGTCGTGGTGAAACTAACTCAAACATAAACTCAAAGAAATAGTCTTTGAAAGATTTAGAACTTAATTTCCAGACAATTCCTACCTTGCCATCGAACCCTAAATTAAGCCAAGTCTATTCTTGTGCTAGATTATTATCTACTATCATACCTACCTCTGTCTTGATGGTTAGATACATCGATAAAATTCGATCTTTCTTTTCGTTATTTGAAACCTCCTTCTTAGTTCCTTCTTTGTTTGATGAGGGATTCAACAACAAATTGTCAATCGTGCACTTATGTCCAAACAAAAAATTAAGAGTTTGTCCATTACACAACAAAGACTGTTAACTGTCGCTGGGTTTAATTGTGTGTAATGAAATAATTGGCAGTATCCGCGGATGAGTGCCCTCCGGATTATGTACTCTTTTTTACTCACTATCGTTTGGTAACTGCACCGCAGCTGGGGGCCTTTTCGTTGTGTCCCCGATGTTGTAATCACCACTTATTAATCGAAAACTCTCATAAATGAAAGTAATATCAGATGACTGGTGATGCGTATGATGGTTGACAATAATATAATTAAAGTTCTATTATGAGATTTTTTTTATTAAATTGTCGAACAGTATCTCAGTTACGGTGACCGTACCTCAATAATGTGTCTCTTTTTGTTGGATTGTTTTAATATAATAGAGTTATCGGTGGTTTGACTGGTAGGACTAGGTAGCGTGAGTCCGGGATACCATCCTCTTATCTATTTTACCCGCCAAGCATTGTTGTGTTCTAGTTTTAAGGATAAGCTTGCCAGTACAGTTACAGGTACAAGGCTTATTAATCAGACATAATCATCATTTTGCCCTCACCGTGACAACACATATATATTTCAGTAATTTTGAAAACTAATAATTAGTTTTAAAGATTACAGAATCGCAAAATTGCAATTAGTGTAAGTGCATAAATCGATCGAATATGTTATAGTCTATCCACAGGTTTGATGTACCTAAGGTTAAGACTGAAGATAAGTGTCTAATACGTAATACTGATACACTCTTACATATTATATTGAATTGTGAAAAAATTCAGTAAATAACATTTTCAATAAGAACCGTATTCTTATTGAATCCAATACGTATCTAGAGCGGTAGATATTTTGAATCCGATTCTGGCGTTAGCTCCAATCCGCCTTTAGCCGCCTGCAATTGCACCGAAAACAGTTACAGACGATAGCTAAACAGCCTCTGCAAGCCAACAGAAAAGCTCGTATATCTACCTAGCTCTCAGCCATTTTTACAAATTCAAAACTCGACTTTGTTTGGCTTCGAAAGCTGTAGGTATATGCAGAGACAAATAAGTTGAACACTACAGGATATAACCTTTTAATATCGATATAATATTCACTTCCTTTCACAGTATAGAGAATGTCTTGAGTAGGGTTTATTGTTAGAACTCAAATAGAATCGAAATTCTTTTCAAATATGGCGTAGCAAATGATCGGAACTAAACGGATTATGCGGGTAGCTGGCACCGACGTTTGTGATCCTCCTTACTAAAATATCGAAATAAACAAATTGCTATCGTTTTTATGAAAAAGCGACCCATTCGGCTTTTTTGCAAAATCTTATATAATTCGCACAATTGTTTTCTGGTATGGTATTACTATGTATTACAGATGTCGGCAGCAATCGTCACGGTTAGTTCGGCTTGATAGAGCCAGCTTGATTAATATTCGTGACTTCACAGCATAACCCGATAAACAAAAGCTTAAGGTTATGTACCCTTAGATGTGATCAATCTACCGAGTTTTATCATAATAGAACCAGCTGAAGATAGATGAGAAGGAGACGGGGACTACGAATTATACAAATCTAGATTTCTACTTGGACATAGATTTTAATAAAGACGTTTTACAAATCAAAATTGAGGGAAGAAATAAGGAGTTATGTATTTAGACATCTCTCGCCATTCCTATCGAAATTTCTTATCAGCCTACCCTGCTGCTATAGCTTTCTGCGACTTTCACATCTTCAAGGTTTTCTCAGTGGGATTTGTATAAAAAACACGTATTTGTTTTGCGGCAAATCCCATTGTGTCTTTTCTTTTACTGTTTCTAGTTTTAAGTTAAGAGCCGACTTATCCGTAAGGGTCGTCCGCAGCGAGCGCGACTCACAAATCACTGCTAATCTGCAGACGCATCACGAGCGCGCCACCACGGGTTCTCGACAGAAACTCGAATAAAATATTTTCGTTTGTAGTAGATCCGACACTTGGTATTGGTAAAGGTACTGGTAGTCCAGGTATTTATATCTAACAAGTTTCCTCTTATTCCCAAATTTCGTAGCTTGAAACGTAATAGGAAATAAATTTGCCCTTTTGTGGTCGGCCCTAAATAAGACTACAAATAATAGCACTCAAATCAGGTCATACGATGCAACAGACAAATAAATTACGACTATTTATGACACGTCATGAAAACCCCCATTTCGACTTACATCAATGTCAAGCCTCTGCCTCACTATCCGGTAGGTAAATTATTCAAATTAGTTGGATTCAAAGTGGCCACAAGTTTAGGAAAAATAATGTGTCAGTATAACTTATTGCGTTTTCACTCGGAGGTTAAGACCGAATCCCGCCTGACGACAAAATCGGTCATAGGGGTATTATCTATACCTACAAAGTATAAAACAAAGTCGCTTCCCGCCGTTTGGCCCTATGTACGCTTAGATCTTTTAAACTACCCTATGCATTTTAATGCGGTTTTCAACAACAGATAGTGATTCAAGTGTAAGGTTTATAAGAAAGAATAAAAGGGTATGAAGGGGTAAAGTAGGTGTATGGTAGGTGTAGAGTAGATACAAGGTAGGTGTAGGTAGGGGGGGTGTCCACTGGTATACCTACATAAAAGCCGAGATTGGTCTTCATTTACGTGACACGCTTGGTAGCCTCCCTCCTAAAAATACCCGAACAATTGACGAAAAGCCTGATAACAAAATCGTATAAATGAATTATGTCCAGTTTCCCGTACGTTAAAGTCAAAGTCAAATAATTTTTATTCAATTTAGGTCTACAAAACTCTTATGAACATCATAAAATACAAAATCATGTTTTACAAAATACATCAAGATCTATTGTATCATCAACTAAAATTAGCCATCCTTATCTATGATGAGTTGTAGACAGAGACGAAAAGAGTTATAATCGATAAGCGTTTCAGAAACTGGGCGTAGTCCCGTAGTAAAGGAAGTGGGGGAAAAGGACGCGCACATTGTCTGCGCCGGCGGCTGGCGGCGCGCGATCTCGTTTGTTTGCGAGTGCGCGGGCGCCGGCCGTAAGGCTGCCACGCAACACAGTTACCTTTTTTTAGGTGTCCCACCCACTGCTGGGCATAGGATGCAACTGTAAATAAAAATATAAGCACTTACTTACGAGCAGCGATGGCTCAGCGACCCAAAGGCGATCTTAGCCTCCGACACCAGAGATCGCCACCTCTTCCTACCCTGCGCCATCTCCTGCCAACCGAGGATTCCCAGTGATAAATATAAGTATTAAAGGAAAAGGTTGCGGGCTGTTAGTTGGAATAAATCTATGGATTATAAAATATATTCTAATATTCGCCATTTTAATATCCTACCCAGTGCCACTAGCGCCACATCGTTAACATACCTACCGCTATCTTCAAACGATGTTAATATCTATCAAGCCATTGGACTACTGCCCGTACCACAGGAATGAACCTACATTCCTGCAGTTCGGCGTTTTTGATGCTAAATGCATGAATCCGTATTTGGAACTTGGAATGTCTGTCTATTCGTTTGTCACCAAGCTGTCTTTTCACATACAACCTACACCCCCGACAACAACCTAGATACAAACACGCAAAAAACATAGATCTCTCCCTTTCCGGGTAAAGCTCCAAATGCATCAAAAACTGGAATAGTTAGCAATCTGGTACGTGATGCCCCTACCCTTGCGCAGGCGTCCCCGTGTCACGCCGCTATTTCCTGATAGGTACGCCGCGGCAGTTGCCAACAACTCCTTTGCTTTATTTCTTCAGCCTTTTTGTTTCCTTTTTTTTATTCTTCAACTCTGGCACGCTGGCACGCTAGAAGTCCCACTTATCAACTATGATGGCTGTACTGAGTAAGGTGGCGTTATGGAATTTAGATACCAAATGCTTATGTATGGGACGGAGTGTTGTTGTTGTCACGGGAACATATACTACGAGTCTTATTATAATATAGCCTTTGATCTCTACCTATAGTTAAATAAGTAGTTAATTTCCTAATACATCGTAAAGGGTCTCATGGACGTGTGGGTTTTATTTTATGTCTTGACGGATGGCTCAGATACATGAGTTCGAAAAAAAAATGAAAAATAATTTGAAAACCAAACTAATAAGTTAGATAAATCTTACACAATATCCGTTGAAGTATGACAAATTAGCTATCTTCAGGCTTTGTTAAAGCAAAATGGCTGTTGGGATTACCCGATTAATTATAATACACGCTTGAGCCGAGTCCGTGGTGCTTACATGGCGTGGAGAAGATGATAATAATATGGTGGCTTGGTAATGTGGCCAATGCTCCAAGCAAATAATGGTAGGTCGTTTGACCCGAACGGTCCAGCTCCAACCTCTATAACCAATGTTACCTAATGAATCTCGACGATAAACTCCACAAATGGCAGCACAACACATTTAGATGTCACGTGTGCCAATGGAATGCCAGTGGTCGTTTGTGAAGTTTTGTATTTTTTTCTTTTTGCTGTGTAAATGTACTGAGGTAGTCGTGAAGACTCGTGGTAGGTACTTAAATACCTTGTTACCCAGTTTGGTACATTTTATTGAAGTCCTACTGTAATACTTTAGTGCAATATTACTTAAACAAGGGTATTAAAATACCATTATGAGTCACCTCTGCTTCTTGTTTCCAACGATTGTTTATTTTCTTTATTTTCGACTCTAGCTCCAATGATTGACGAGCATAGACTCAAAATTGGCGTTCGTTCGCGACTATTCTTGTCTGAAACCCTTTCGAAAGCCATAAACTGGCCGTGAACACGTACTTAAATATACTCGGAACGCCACTGTTCATACGAATGTGGGACATAGGACACTCAATGTTATGATACGCTCCATTGTACAGAATTCCTAACCACCTACTCGTGTCATTGTTTTGTCTTATTATATGCACTGAAATTAACATTCCTTGTGTTAAGTTAATTTTATAAACACGACTAGACATACTGATCGGTCTGCTTCTGTGGTGGGTGTCATGAGAGACCGCGATGTTTTAATATGCAGTAGAATACCTCGACAATTATTTTATTAAGAACAATCAATACTAAGCTTGTATTGTGTTTAAAGGCTTACAATGCCGACCGTCGTATAGGTAGGTATATAATAGGTTCACATTCGCCATATAAGTCTGTTATGACTCACTCAAACTCTGTCTAGTTATCTCTTCAGCTGGTCATGCGTGTCTCTTGAATTCTTTAAATGCCTTGTCTTTCAAGGTTTGTATTTAATAGATAAACTCAAAAACACCTCCACAGATTTATAACATTCTATCAAAGCTATATTATCAGGGCATATGGCATAGGCTATAGTTTTTCCCAAAATTCAATGTGGTACCCACGGGAACGGGTCCGAAACGTAGTATCCGAATTTCCGTAATCCGAAGTCGCGGACAAAAATGCTAGTAATATAGACCCTACTGATCACAATCACTAGTTAACTTATCAATCCATCCACTATCCGTCCATATTTTCCAACATGGTGGAATAATATACGAGTCTAAAGCGAGAGGTTTCTCGCCTCAAAATCTTTCCATCTACCCTTTAAACGCTTCCTATCCGAATGCACTTTAAAAAAACGTTAGCGCTAACAAGACAACGCGGCTGTACAATACTATCGATTCTGCCAATCCTCTAAGCCTAATTGACAGTCTTCCCTGTAGATAACTGATTTCGTCACTTCACAATCGCCTCGACCATCGATCTACCTCTTTTCCTCTCTCCCTTTTCTTTGACAGACAAAAGCCTCGCGTTGGGGCTTCGCTCGTTAATCGCTCGTTTGGCTCTAACGACAGTACCTATACCTATGCAGTATACAATACACCTAACAGGAAGGATACTGTAGTGTAAGAAAAAAGAGGGTGTTGTAACTTTTAAGTTTGACGGGGGTATCTGTGGCGGTGTGTGGCGGTGGCATCCTAGCTCCCGGACGGGTGGACCAATTTCGATGCGGTTTTCTGTATTCAAAATATAGTAGGTATATGAAAATTTGGTTGAGGGTTTTCCGATGTTTTTCTGTCGGTTAGGTTAGTTCTTTTGTGAAATATATAGTTTGTATTTTCCAAAATTGTTCCGTAATTCCGTATGTAGATTGTAATTGAATAGAAATGAGTCGTGTACTTCACGTATCGTTTTAGTAACTTTAAGAAAATATGTCCTGTAATAATAATAAGTGATTAAAACTGTTTTTAAACTAGTTAGTTTAACGATATAACTATAACGATACGTGAAGTACACGACTCATTTCTATTAAATTATAGACTTTCGGACGGCCTATCGGAATAGGGATGGAATATCCCTACAGAATAACTAGTTATCGTAACAATTAGACCTATCTAAATGAATACACCTGTAAACAGTCCGAATAGATAGGCAGATAATGGTCATCCAGTTTGTGACGATGACGCATAGAACTGCGTCGAAATATCGGGCTACTCGTTAACCGACGCGGTATAAACCCTAAACAATTTTTTTTAAAGAATCTTCCAGTGTTGAAACTACCAGGAGAGCAGAAATCAGCGGAGCACCACTCGCCGCGAACAAGGCGCCATCCCGTTACTCGCGCCAGCCCCTGGAATGCGCCGGCACATTAGGCCCAGCCGCGCAATTTATTATTAACAGCACTCGTATTCTCCGTCTGTACGTCCGCATAATACGCGTTCATTTGTCAATACGCGCACAATGCGAACGCACGCGCAGAGGTGGCCCGATCAGCCATTGATTGGCTCACGGATTATCGATTCGCAAGGGAACGGGTTACTTACTATTAGCCCGATATTTGTTACCGTCCGCGGTCATTTGCGAGATTTGCAAGCAGAGAGGTAGGTATTTAAGAATACTTAATACGAACCGCGAACGAATAGCGTGAACCAAAATTCTTCGACGCATTTTGAACACACACGAGGAAATAATATCGGTGACACGATGGTAGACAAAAGAGAAAATTTGCCCACCAACATATTAATATTTAGGTACTTGTCTATTATATACAGACATAATGATTCATATAATGTACACATCAAACGTGTTTATTACGGTTTTATTTCCATTTGAAAATAACGCTCATATTCTTTGTAAATCCGATCGGCAGCTGACAACGAATTCTTTGTCCCGTGGTCTGATTAGAGGGCATGAAGATATAGACAAAGGAGGAGGGGACACTTCGAACAAAAGCTTGTGTCGAATACCTAAAAATAATATTTAAGTCTTAATATATGAGGTCTGTCAAGCAAGAGTCTGAAGGTGGAGCTACTGCTGCTATTACTTGCTGTTACCAGTGTAAGAAATGAGTTCTAAAAATTGCGCATTATGGGGACACCTCGTGTACCAGGTTCAGGCTTTATATCTGCATCAGACTCAAATCACATGGTGTTTTTCTCGTCTACGGACATCAGCCGAGCTGACGCTTTCGCTGTCACCCCGCAGCCTCTTCCTGTAGCCTGGAGCCCAGCTTGTTCGGTAATGACGGCGGGATGCGCGCGCGCGTCCTGCGGGCCTGATTATCGGTCATTACAGCCCGCGTGCGTCGCCATTACCGTGTCGCACGGATAGCCACGAGGCTCGCATCTCACATGCCATGTCGTTTCGTCATTATTTATTTATTTTCCGCCTTCCACAGAGGAAGTCGCTTCAACATATTATTTAGCTTTCCATAGAAATGAATAATATCGTATGTGTGACTTTTATTTATTGAGGGTGATCGCTACTAGAGTGCTGTTTCACTTATTGGTCTAAACAGGTATTTCAAACAATGTTACAGAAAAGGTAAACAAATGTTTTGTCAAATTAATAATTATTCCATTATCACAATTTGTACTCGAACTCTCGTTGTATCTATAATTTTATCAATTACTGTCCTTTTTAAATGATTTCACTTAGTTACATAACACATTATGTACTTACGTAATGGACTATTTATGTTAATATTTTCTGTAACTTTAATTGAAGGTAGAAGGTACTTTTTACCCTCCAACGACTAACTCCAACTACATATATTCTGATTCGATTTTAGAATATAATCATTCGAGTAAAAATAAAAATAAAAAACTACACACAAAAGCGTTTCCTTTCGGCAGCATTTACCTAGTTATCAAAAGTTTCTTCTTCTCTTCTTGGAATTTAATAGATCTTCTGGAAAATAGCGTTCATGTTGTTGAAAATACAAGAATAAACTACTTATGTTTGTGGGCGTAGGAAACTCATTAAAAAAGATATAAAACAGATTATGGAGCTCGCCGTGAACCGTAACTACGAGTACATCCAAGTCTAAATTATCAAAAAGTCTATCAAAACTTTCCAGCAATTACTGACACGACTCAATTTACTTTTTCTCTTAAGAAGTGTGCGTAGGAAGTTAAGTTTGGGATTTTCAGTAAATTCTCACATTTACTGGTATATATTGTACGTAGCGTAGGATAAAATATCGGAATATATTTTCGACACAATAAGCTGAATAAATTCTAGTCGTTTTAAAGTTGCACGGGATTTAAAATTGGAATGGAAATCTTTAATACCTTGTAACTATGAAACTATATATTTTAACGAAAATCTGACAAACTACAAGCATAGATATTGGTTTCTAGATCACGTGTAAAAAAAATTATTGGCATTAATAGCGTAATATTGAAAACATGATCAAACTACGTTTGTATGGAGCGCGCTCGGTATTCTAACTGTATTCTTTTGCTGGCAAAACAATGTTTTTCCTTCCCATATTATTCTTGAACGTTTCCGAGCAGAAATTTTGTGAATTGGTTTTGATGGATTCCAAATTATTTAAATGTTTAGACTTCTGTGACTTCTGTGTAAACTTTATTCGGTATTCATGGGCGATCATAATGTTTACAAAAATGTAGATAATATACTCTCGACATTCCGTTCAGACTTTCTCAAATCACTCATTTGATACTCTATCTACGAGTCAAACAAGATATATATCAAACTGAAATATTGAACATGCCAGCGATACGCTATTGTCCATAATATTTAGCGAAAAGAACAATGAAAATGGACCCTATCAGATTGAAGTCTATTGCGAAATAAGACACCGCACGTATCTCATGGAAAGACACAGGCCATTACTAAAGCGGCCAATCGCTTCGACTCAGCCTGTAGTCATATGTAGCGCCCACGGTGCTCGGAATAACGACATGGCTAGGTAAGCAGTGGTCCAATATAGGTACCCCGCATAGAATACTAATACTGTAGGCCCATAGAGACCGCTGAAACACCAACGCAGAAGTTAATTAGTATATCAATAATAATAATGAATCACGCTAATATTATTTCGCTTAAAGACCATTACCACAGCGGTTACTTGCTGCGATTCAGCCAGTATAGTACGAAAAGCTTACGATGTTTAAGGGGAGGTCTCTGAAACACCAACAAACATTAGACACATCACAAGTATTATAAACCATCAAGAATGTCACGCCTTTGGTTCGACTATTTTAGGCCCGGACATGTCTAAGTTTCTAGACATAATCTGCACTAAAACATGGGGTTCTTCGAAAGGCATGTCTACAGGTACCTCAAAGGCTGGCACCGCATCCGTCCCCTTGGGTTGCAGATGTCCTGGACAACGGTGGCCACTTTCCATCAGGTGGTCCATCCGTCCGTGTGCCTCCCTAAGCAAAAAACAATCATGATAAACCAAAAAACCACTAAGTGTGGTGATGAGACGACTTTTGAGACTTCATCGTCTGTCACTGCTCACGTGAACGTTCAGCACCAACGCGGTTGCATGTATGAAGTCTAATGTATGAAGCCGCTCGAAGGTTTTCTATGTCGATGGCATCGCCCGTCGTTGCTTAACTGTTCAATGGCAAATTGAATGGATCGTGTAACGAAATAGTTTTATCCCGTGGTTTTATGGGTCTCACTTGGACTGAAAACGAGTATCTTTCGTTCTGCGGCGCCTTGGGCTGGATGATTTGTATAAGACGGTTGAGCAGGTCTTCCTAAATGCTGATTATAGCAGTTTTGAAGCTTGTCAGAAGCTTAAAAATCATGCGTTTGAGACAGACTAGTTCCCGAGTGACTTCTTTTTAAACTCGGATAAAGAAATGGCTATTGAAATTGTATATTGAATTAAAAAACACTGAAGTAGGTAGTTAGGTACTTATGTCAATAAGGGTGTCCCAGACGGTCTAAACGATTAAACTTACGAAGGGGCTTAAAAATTCCACTCCAGAATTACAGTTCATTTCTAACATAAACGTATAATTCAACAGATTAGCCGTAACTCGCTAAGCGTCGCTCGCTCGCTCACTTTGATGTCAAACGGAGTGAGTGCTAAAACTCGATGTTGCCATTAGCCAGCGCCATCTTTGCCCAAATACTCACTCATCTCACTTTGAACTTCATTACGAGACTAATTCATGACATTCATGTAACACGTATCGTGCACGTGTGTGTCGTAGTAGGTTTAAGTATTAAGGTACTTCTTTTTTAACCCCCGACGAAAAAAGAGGGGTGTTATAAGTTTGACGTGTGTGTCTGTGGCTTTGTGTATCTGTGTGTTTATCTGTGGCATCGTACACTGAACGGATGGACCGTACTAATAAATACATAAATAAATGGCAATGCCTTCTACTACGGTGGTGGAGGCTTAATTCCTGCTGTGCACTGTTGTGAGCTGTATATGAATTATGACAGCGGTGATATCTAATGTTGATAAACTCTACTAAGGTCTCCATTTTATTGGACTCATACAAAGCCAGTAAGGATGCAACATAAATTTAAATCATGAGGTAGAATTTCCTTCGAATACTCTTGGAAAAGTCAATTAAATGGAGAGATAATTAACAGTTGTACACCGCTGGCTTTTTTCCCCTCTCCTAGTCCTCCCTGCTGGTTTTTTACCACGAACCGATATTCTAATTAAATTATGACCGATACTGTGATCTAACTTGTGAAAGGTTAAAAAGACTTGACTGATTAGTAATTGAATTTGAATTTAAATGAAGTTAGGGGTTAGCAGATAGGAGAGAAGAATAACGATTACTCCATCGACAATAGTCAAACTCTTAAATTTCTAATGATGATGATAAAAAATTAATTCGAACTCGAGCATTGGACGATTGAACGTCTGAAAGGGTGACAATTCGAATTTTACTATTACAATTTTTACGTTTGTGTAGCATAGTGTCAAATATATTTATCGATCAGCTGTCGTACCAACCAAACCCGTATACGAAGCGGACGTAGTTAAAGTTATAAGTTCAGTGCGGTACCCAAACTTTAGGGATAGAGCCTAAGCAGGTTAAAACAGACCCTTTACGGATCCGTGGCATCATTATTCCCAAACTGGGTTAATGTACATCTAAACGTAATTATCGTATGAAACCACAATATATACAGCTACAGATATACACAATATATACCTATACTTCGTCATATTTTTCGATGAATGTAGGCACGTACGTACCACAAGACGGGCATAATCTCGGGCGCAAGCTACAGAAGAAATGTAGATAGGTACGATATCTGTATTTGTTCATTGTTAAAGTGTCCGATGGGGCAGTCAAGTTCTCGAGTGGCGACCACGTACCGGAAGACGCGGCGTGAGTAGGCCTCCCACGAGGTGGACCGACTACCTAGTAAAGATCGCAGGTACCAGCTGGATGCGAAATGCACAGAACCGGCCTTTGTGGAGATCTCAGTGGGCGTCTTTCGGCTGATATGATGTATTGATGATGATGAAAGTAATCCAAAAAATGAGTTCACAATTTTTTTTATTTAATCAAATCGAAACTGGTCAGAGTAATATCCCAATGAATTATTAAACGGAGAAACAAACATCGAAAAATCGACTTTAAAGCCATCAAAATAGATCCAAACAATAGCAAACAATCGGTAATTTCAATATGATTAATAGCCACGATTACGCTAAGTTATTGACAAGTTATCAGCTGTAAATGTCTTGGTAATAATGACATTCCGAGTTTACAAATAAATGCGGTTGTATATTAGCCGAATGTCGGTAAGTAGGCAGCTTAAGACGGGTTTAATGGGGACCATATCTGGCAACAGTGCCAGTGGTAGCTGACCGCTAAGCCGCTGGGAGACAAATAATAACTATAGCAGTGTCTGCATTCCTAGTTTGGAGCCGCCGCTCTGAATTGGTTGCGGTGGTCGGTTTGTAGTACGATTATTTGCTCTTGTAACTTATGTGCAGAAAGGGGTTGTGGGGTAACCTAACCGACCGAACAACGTCGGAAAACCCCCGACCAAATTTACAAGTATGTACTTCAATATTTCCTGAACTTCTGAACCGATTTTTATGAAACAAAGCTGGGATCTCTATTAAACGTCAACGGTTTTCAACTTAAGAAAACTGGTCCATCGGTTAGGGAGCTCCGATGCCACAGACAGACACACACCCATACACATACACAGAGCCACAGATATTCACGTCAAATTTATTACACTCCTCTTTTTTCGGCGGTTAAAATCATCACATTTCAGTAATCTTGCATAAAAGCAGGCCCTAACTGAAGCCGGGTTGACCGCAAGCTAGATAATGGTGAATTTAGGTAAGAAGCACAAGGTTCGGTTACAGCTTGGTTCCGTGGGAACTGTTTTTGAAAATACATAATACTAAATTATTAAACTTCGCCTTTGTCCTACAAGCAAAGACTGGATGCTTAGAATTTATTTTGTAGTCCCAATAATGGAATGTAACCCTTCTCCACCACCACATCCATTACCAACTACCACATGACAATTACACTACATGTGGCAGCGAAGTATGATAATATTTTAACAACAATAATATTGAACACTTGTAGCAAGTAAGTGCTTAAACTGGCAATAGGGTATGCAAACTTAGGTGGACAACTTCCAAAGCAGACTTGTTACTGCTAATGAATGTTTTTTTTTAAACTTTTCTTCTTTTAGCTCGTCGGTTTGCTTGAGGTGCCGCCGAAAGCATGTAAAAGCGCGCGTGCGCTTTGGGTCTCATTAACATACAGAACAACCGGCTCACTCTTCAATACTGATTCACAATGGCTCACTTTCTCTATCAATGCGGATGCGTGTTAGTAAAATAAACACCTGAGGCACATTTGTTCACAGTGAGTCATTGCGTTTAACTCGAGAGCGTTACGCTTTATCGCAGGTACGTTTCTAATCAAATAGTATTATTCTAATCAAATAGTATTATTAGTAGTATTGGCGTTTTTATGTGTTTCGTATAAAATATTCGCAATAATAAAATAAATAAAAATAAAAATCATTTATTTTCAGACAACCATTCAGTTCCATAGATTGTTAGCAACAATTTAGCTTATTTGCTATGTTAATAAAATATAGGTAAAGTAGGTACAATTAATACACGGAAAACCGTCTGGCACTTCATCTCACTCGACAAGGTTACCGAATTCTTGTAATGCGAAGTTCTGTGAACCTTCCGAGTAAGTTCCAGAGTCCATCTTCAGTTTGTGGGGGCAGTAATCTGCACTTTTCCACAATTATACATACAAATCAATTTCAACACAATTTCTTAGCGCTGCGAGCAAAAAATATTAATAAGTGATGTGAACTGAATCCTAAACTAGGCACATCAGCACAACTTACGTAGGTACCTAATGAGTTAACGGCAATTAAATATGGGCCCTGTCGAAAGATCTGGACTGGAACCGACGTATTGCCTTTCATTGAATGCCACAGGGCAATTACACGCGAAACTATGGCATTCCACACATCCCACCTTAGAACGGGTTCATTACTTGCTCGCACCATGTAATTTAAGTCTCGAAAACTTACGATTACATCAGTTACTATTACAAACAGTCCCGATAAATGGCTCGTTCAGACGCAGGTAAGTGGAATACGCGTTATTGATTGGCCAGTTGCTGGAGCCAGTGGGCCACAATCGAACGGTCGCGTAATGAGCTTGGGCAATCTAGCGGAGACAGCGCTGTCCAAGTGACAAAACACATCTATCAGGACCGCTGATCCACTTATTGACCGGTGCCTCGTTCACTGGATCTTGTCTTAAATGATATCCGCGTTTATAGTTGCCGGTGGACTGACTACTTGTTAGTTATGAAGGGTTTCCTCGCCTTTAAAATATAGAATAATGACTCAATCTATACCGTCACAGGTGCCAATCGGCTCCCGAAACTGTTCAGCCTGTCTCAGGTTTGAGCGGAAGACCTTGGCCTAATTAATGCAAGAAAGATGTAGTGTGGGCTAATTATCCATTTTAACTAAATACTAAATAACTATAATTGACTATGGTATCTTTCGGTTAAAACGTAGTTCGCCGTAATTGCGTAAAAAATATTGTATTACTATATTATTTATACTTGTTAGCTGACAACGACAAAACATCAATCCACGTGCGGTACGGACAGTTGTCAATTACAGTAACAACACAAGCAGTAAAGTCCAGTTTACAGTCCAGATAAATAATAAAGAAATAAATAGGCTTGGTCCCAGTATCTTGTCTAGCTACTGAGAAGGAATATGGGTATCAATATTATTTTTAATTTGTTTAGATACATAGGTAGTCTACAAAGGGCAATACATACAGATATATTTTTTGTAACCTTCCCCTCTAACCTTTCTAACCTTTGATCCCATCATTCATCCCTAGCCTAGCAAGCTGCTGGCTCGGTGCAAACGCAGCAGCACCAGGTCAGCGGTCCGCCAGCCGTAGTGGCGCACATCAATTACCAACCGCGGCTCTGAACCCGCTATAAATTGATAGCTTCCCGTCACACGCGCCACAAGGGAGCATTTGTTGCTGAAAACACGGCACGGCGATGTGGATGCTACCGGAAACGCGAATAGACTTGTGACTGATAGGTGTGAACGGGCACGAATATCTTCGCTACATATAAAACAAAGTCCCGCGCCGCGGTTGTCTGTCTGTCTATCTTTTTGCGATAAACTTAAAAACGACAGAACTTATTTTCACCAATAGACAGCGTGATTCATTTTGAAGATTTGTGTCAAGTTTATTAAGGTTACCCAATTTGTTAAGGTTACCACCCGTGCGAAGCCGGGGCTGGACGCTAGTTGTGGATAAACACTTTATGTGATACCCCGTTATCATAAATACATATCTATAGTTCGTAAAATATATCTGGATCACAATTAATACACATGTGTCGGTTTAGCAGAAATTACATTACTTTTTAATCGTACCTACGAAGTCCCTACCCCTTTTTAATTCCACACAATAGTAAGAACTACATAACATAACTGTAATATTTGTAGTCTGTAAGTCGTAGATATTATGGGCGACAGTTCATTGTACCGTCAGTCCCCTTGTCGCTTGAAAAAAAGAACAATGCAAGGTGTTACAAGTGTAGGTTAAGCTTTCGAGATCGCGCCACTCTGAGCGATCAATCCAATGAAGTGACCCACTCAAGCCTGCTGGGGACCCGTCCATTGTATGTAAAGTGAAGCTTTAATTGTGCTAAGAACAGGCACGCCTACGTTGCCAAGTTACCACCAGTGGTGGTTACCAGTTACCGCCTACACGCGTCCGTTACACGCGCGCGACAAAATGTCATTTTGTACGGCAAGACATTTGATGTGGTAATTCGCGTGAATGGACGTCGGTAGTAGGGTTGCTTGTTTTGTGTTTCTAATTAGTTGTTATTATAAATTTTTAATTGATTACCTTGATACCTAGTCACTTAGTGTAATTTTTTGCTCCGTTACTTTTTTCCGCTTCATTTAGATAGGTAAAATAGAATAGAAATTAATAATGTGTTTATTTACTTATTAAAAGTGATTCCACCTTTTACTACTTACCTACCTTTAATCACTTTTTAACTGAAGTCTGATCGATTTTGACGATTGATAATTTCAATCAGTCG
The DNA here is from genome assembly GCA_907269095.1 of Blastobasis adustella. Taxonomy (NCBI): domain Eukaryota; kingdom Metazoa; phylum Arthropoda; class Insecta; order Lepidoptera; family Blastobasidae; genus Blastobasis; species Blastobasis adustella. The sequence goes on from OU026122.1 coordinate 15,387,717, forward strand.
GCTTATTTTGCTAAATCGCTGTGTTCCCGAATCGATCGCGGACAGCATTTTTTTTTATCATGTATAGACAATTTTGGCCCTAGGAGCCCGACCGCGAATGACGTAGGTACTCACACTTCTACCTTTATGACTCACACACACGAATGAGTGAACCAAATCCTTTATACATACACGGCTTTGACATAGCAAACTCGTGATCGAAACTTTACGGTGATACGATTGACTCGCCTTGCGGAAACAAGCGCTCGAGATCTATTCGGGAAAACGGCTGAAATAAGAAAAGAAGCCCCCAGACTTCAGTTAAAAAGGCACGAAGCAATGTAGGTATAGGTACTAAATAAACTAAATAAAAATTAAGGGAGAGACTAGTGAATTTATGCAACTGTTCAAATATTTTTCCAGTCACATCTACTTGTAGGTAAAGTACTACCTCCGCCGAGAAAAGATTAAAGAACTCAATATCGCGCGGTCTCCCGCGAGATCAGCCGCGTAATCTGAATATCGCGCGAACCTCACCTCACCCGGGTTCTATACCGTCACCCGGATATTTCCCTGCATATTTCTGAGTATCCCCGCCCAGGAGGCTAATATTAAAGCACCGGGAAATGTAGCAGCGTCGCGAATAATGTCGCCGGTCCCGCTTAAACTTTTCCTTCAAATAATATTAGCACAAAAGGTGAGAGATATTCCGAATCTTGGGAATTATTGAAACGAATGGAACGCCGACCGAAAATGTTTCATTGAGAACAAGCGGTGGTTTTTCCAGTATATAGGGAATAAAATTCGCAGTCGTACCCAGTGAATGCGACGGGGAATAAATGGGCGTAGGTTTTATTGTCATCGACGTTGCGTCTGTTACATAATTCTGTATGTTCAGCAAACTAATCGGTGTAATTTAATTAATCTCATTTTCTGTGAAACTTAATTACCTACCAAATCTCATTTTCTTATTTCTGTGAAACATTATCTTTATTGTCGTATAAAGCGGTGGAATGACCACTTAAAATACGTGACCGGCACTTTTTTTCTCGCTATAAAATTCAATAGACACCGCCACAGCGCCACTGAAGCCATCAAGGGACGGCGACGAGCGCTTCCGTCTTGCGATAAAACGAACGTTACCTTTTCTCTTGAAACAATTTCACTTATAAGGCGGTCGATAACTGCAATTTATTGCTTCGTCGGCGATACAATTCATCCGATGCCGTCATGGACACACCGGCCGGCACACAATCCTTTAAGTTGGCGCGTTCACTTCGTCTTCTGGTGTTCCTAACGGCGGGGATTGGCAGGGCCATAGTCAGGGCGTTAGGACACAGTGCGCGGACGACTTTAGATATTATTACCTAAGCTATGTTGGATTCGGCAGATAGTCTTACAGTAGAGAATAGTCAAACGTTTCATCATAATCATAGCCCTACTAAAATGAGAGTAACTCTGTCTGTTATACCTTCAGATCTAAATCGCTGCACCGATTTTAATGAAATTCGGTATGGACATAGTTTAGCCCCTGAGTATGGACATAATCTACCTTTTTATTCTTCTCCACTCGCGCGATAGAACGTGTAGCCCACGTGGGCGGAACCGCAGGCGGAAAGCTTTACATATATTGGGTATTTGCCATTTTGATAGAAATATAGATTGTTTAAACTACGTCCTGTGAGCTGGTTAAAGTTATTACAGTTTTATACGGCATCGTACATCCCGCCTTTATTCAATTAGACCTAAACAACTCCAAGGGCCCGATAAATTGTTTAATTGGGTCCCTAATTGCGGCGTAATTTAGACAAACGATTTCAAGTTTCGGGAGTTTCTGGGCCCCATTTCGTAATGCGTCGCTGTCCCCGCGTAGTAGCTGACTCTGTGGGTAGTGGTAGCGAGTCACCAATATATCATAGGTTGGTAATCTATGACCAGTCCTTAAAGGAAACAGTGGCCGAACCCGTTTGTGTTAAATCCAATGCTGATACTCGGTAATAGCGCTGTACATTCCCCCGCAAACACGCTTCGCCTTGTTAGGAGAGTGCGAATTTTATCGTTTTATTTTCCTCTCGACCGAGACTGACCACTCTGTGGTCACTTATAAAAACTAGCTCTAAACGGCTTGCCCCGGCTTCAAACGGGTAGTAACCTTAATAAATTATACACCTTAAACCTTCCTCATGAATCACTCTGTCTATTTGTGAAGACCGCATGAAAATTCGTTCAGTAGTTTTTGAGTCTATCGCAAATAAACAGACAGACAGATGCGGCGTGTGACTTTGTATTTTAAATGTATGTAGTGATTTGTGGCTCTAGGAACAATCAGCTTCAAACCATGCAACCAAAGCTTACATAAATCGCGTATAAGTACCTAAGCATTTATAACGATTCAACACGGATGCAAGACGCATCCCGCAGCCGTACCGGTCCTAATTATTCTCCACATTCCCGCGAAACAAGAGTGGTCAATAGAATGGGACCATAAATAATCGTTGCGGCGATCATTTATAAGGCTTTGCATCATTTCTCTGCGGCGCGGCATGCGATCGATTCGGCACTCGGCCCCCATCAATACGGCGCAATGGATCCATCTCCCTTCGTTATACTCCAATAGTGCCGCCAACGGGTCACTCGTAAACCTATGAATACCTGCGAAAATTGTATGGAGGATCTGAGTCGGATGTAATCCTCGTTTTGTAACGTTTTTCAAGCACAAACCTGGGGAGATGAGATGATTAATAATAATGGTTGCAGCCTGCGGGTAATTGTTTTATGAAGAGCATATATGAGAGACGTTGGCTCTCTGTGTGTTATCTACCGTCTGTATGACGGGGAGCGTTCCGAAGAACTGTTTAACTTGGTGCCACATTGTCGCGATGCTTCGCACCCAACAAACATACACGGGCAGAGGGAGCCTTTTTCTATCATGCGGATTTTCAAAAGGCATGTCCACAGGTACCTCAAAGGCCGACACCGCATCCGCTCCCCTTAGGTTGGAGATGTACTGGACGACGGTGGCCACTTTCCATCAGGTGGACCGTGGACCGTCCGTCCGTGTACACCCCTAGACAATAAAAAAATATGAACACGAACGAAATATTTGCGTTTATAATATTGGCAGGCGTTTGAGAACTTTCTGGTGGGTTTTGGAACTGTAAATTAATTAGCTTCGTCTCATTAGGCTTCATGAAACTTAACACAATTTAACTGGGAAATCTATTTCAATTATTTTTTAATGCGCATGCGTAATACTCCGCCATATAAATCACTGTCGACAGATAGTTAAAATTACATCAAGACATTATCGATATAATTACTGTGCGGACATTGATTAACCGCTGGTTGGTAAATTATTTAGTATGTAGGTTTAATGTTTAATGTTTGCCTTTCGTACCTACGCGAGTATACTCGTAGGTAATTGGTTATCGATTACCTATAGAGATTTATTAACTTTAACGCTTAAGTTAAAGTAACATGTTAACTTAACAACTTTGTTAAACGATCGATGAGGCCGTGCTCTTTAGTTGACTACGGAAGTGTACCTACGTAGTTACCTAATGATTTATAAACTTAACAAACATTCTATAAATCTAAGCATCTTTATGTACATACTGAAATAATGTCGTTAAAAGCTAAGACAACTTAGTAGCCGAGTGTTAAGAAAACTTATGCCGTTACTTACGTTACGTTTAGTTTCTTTAAAGTAATAAAGCAACTGGTTTGACATTCTACACAAGCTTTACGAGCTACGTCAGTATTCACAGCTTATTTGTTGGTCCTTATTTCGTTTTTGTTTTCAGTAACAAAATTCGCTTAGAGAAGTCTTAAGAGATTCAACTTATCCGTCTGTTTTGTATCGAAGCCTATATGAACGCCACGGATTCGAAACATAGCTATAATATTGTTTCATAATTAAAAAAAAAAAAAAAAAAATAGTCGTGTTAGTTAGTGGAGTGACATGAAGGTAGCTTAGCCTACGATGGTCCGTATCGAGCTGCTGTGGTGACGATAGTGCCACAGGCAATTATAACTAATAAGCACAGTAATTATAAATGAAATTAATAACATTTTATTAAAAGGTTATCAAAAAGCCGCTTTGTATTTTCAGTGAATCCCGCGTATTAAAACGTTTATTTATTTAAACGTTATAAAAAAGCCGCTTTGAATGTTCAGTGGAGGTTACAGAATGAACTAAGGAATATTCGACTGAACAACGCAATAGCTAGCAGACAAAAGTTTGTAACATAGCGGTGACAAATAATTAACAAATTACAACCCTATTTCCTATTTAGGGAACAAATATTTCTTATTTCGCGTGTACAGTACATGCCACTGTGCACTAAGACAGGATTTGTTCGGAATTCGAATTGCTATCGACATTGCTCCATTTGCGTCAGAATACGTACCTATACTTGCAAACTATTGTGTAGATATCTCGGAGAATATCAAATGAGATGTGGTAAGAGCGTTCGGGCGGATTTTCCTTGCAAATTTCCACATGAATCGCCGTATTGTATGTATGGAATAAGTTATTGCGATTGTCTTTTGTCAATTGTACTGATGGACGGATACGTGACGTACTGAGGACTTAATAGGATTGCAGCAATATCAAAAGATTTGGAGTGTATGTGTATTATGTAACACACATTCACATAAAATATATAAATAAATATGCTTGGACAAATTCACACAGCCCCAAACTAAGCAAATCTTGTGTTAGATAAATTATAAACTACTAATATAATTTTTTTATTTATACATACTAACCATTACACCCCGACCCGTAACAGACATTCAAATTCATAATTTCAATTTCTACTCAGTCGGGAATCGAACCCGGGATCTCTGCGTGGCACACCGGCATGTAAACCAACTAAACCACTCAGGTCGTCAAAGAGTTCGCCTGCTCCAATTTATAGGCGTGTTATTCCATAGTCAGGTGGGTTCGAGCATACACAACGCAATATATATATCGTAACTTTTCTGCCTGTATCGTTACTCGCCTTTACAACTCGATAACTAATTCAATGCAATTACGAAAAAAATTGAAATTGGATTAGCCCTGCCACTAGCTAAATTAATTTCCTTACATTATTTTCAATCCTAAGTTACAAAAAAAAACTTATAATATCCCCAAAAGTTCATTTGGCAAAACCTAAGTTTACTGCTTAGCACATTATACTTAGTGATACACCTTACCTGGGTATCTCGTTTCATAGAGTTTTTTTTAATCTAGCCGGACTCTTTGTCCACCCTTAAGGGGTGTCCCTCAGAGTTTCCTTTGGACTATGACATGGGATCGTTGATGACATATATTACATGGACGTCTCTTTAGATGTATACAACGCAATGGTGATACCCCTAGTGTTGCTGATCTTCATAGGCGGCGGTGACCACTTACCATCAGATAGCCGCTTGCCTATTTGTCTGCCGTACAACAACATAAACAAATCCCAATCCTCCACACATGTTAATCCACTACCCTCCATTGTTACAGGAACTAAAGGAGAGCTTCAACTATGGTCTGTTCTGTCCGCCCGTCAACGGGAAGGCTGGCAAGTTCCTGGATGAAGAGCGCCGGCTTGGGGACTACCCGTTCAGCGGACCTGTCGGATATCTCGAGGTTTGTTATTATTTCTTTTATTATTAACGGCTCAATACCATGATCCAATCTGGCCAGGTTCCCCTGGTAACAAGGTCAAGGGGTTCGACTCGTAAGCAACTCTCGCTGACAAGCCGCGCCCCTTAACCATTAGGTCACCGACGCTCTACCATATAGGTTGAGAAAAAACATCGTGACGAACCCTGCACATTGAGGTGACTGAATGAGTAACCATGATCCAATGTCAGTGTTAACAGCGTCGGAGAGGTCAGAAGGCAGTACTGTAATTACTTGATCTGACAAATCCTAGATCACGGACAAGCAAGGCGGACCCTGTGCCCTCACGCGCGAGATTACAACCGGGGTATTGACGCCAAGATGACTAACGACGCACCATCATCATTACTTAGTTTATACCGCAAATTTTACATTGAGTATTTGAATAGCTGCTGAATAGATTTAGAAAATAAAATGTTTCCTACATACCGATTTGTAAGTTTGGAACATCATTGGTATTAGCATGGAACTTAAACAAACTCTACCATCAACGCTTAACCCAACACCTGCGATTTCCAGCTGAAGTACAAGCGGCGCGTGTACAAAATGCTGAAACTGGACGAGAAGACGCTGAAAGCGCTGCACTCGCGCGCCAACCTGCGGCGGTTCCTCGAGCACGTGACGCATGCGCAGCTCGACAAGGTCACCAAGGCCTGCGCCAAGGGGTTGGACCCTAACTTCCACTGCCAGGAGACTGGCGGTAAGTACCTACATATTTCATAGTTAGAAGTAGATATGCCTCCTGACACCGGCTATGCTTAAAAGGAGTCTCCAGCAAATATAGATTATGTGAACTTTTTGTTAATGAAATAAAGAGTTGATTTATTTAAATAATACTCGTAATAATGGTAGCGAGGCTTCAGCGCGTGGTCTGCTAGATATACGAGTAGATAAAGCCAGTATTGTCCGCCGATTTTCCTCTCTCTAGTCCTGACCCTAGCCGTTTTGTAGTCCTCTGCCGAAGGGAATGGAGGATCCGTTAAATGAGAAACAAAATATGTATTATATCACCCTACTAATAATATTGTGTCGTCCACTGAGAACATACCAATAGTAGTCTCAATGTCAAGTCAAAAGTCTAATGCCAAGATTGTCCGCTGATTCCTCTCTCTCGCCCTGACCCTTCTCAGTTTGTCCTCTTCTGCCGAGGATTAGATATCCTCCTTAAATGGAAATAAAAATGCTTTGAATCTCTCTACGTAATAATAATAAAGTGGCGCCCAGTGAGATCCTACCAGTCGCGGACACATGTGCTAGCCGTAACGTTGGTGTAACTAACAAAACTGTGCGAACCGCCTAATGAATAGCAAATCCAACTATCAGATGAATTGATTATAGGTATAAATAACACTGCGGCCGCTCACTGTGGGCCTTGTAATAAAACTCACTATTACCCAAAGGGCAATGGAAAGAGCTATGCTCGGAGTCTCTTTGCGCGATCAAATCAGAAATGAGGAGATCCGCAAGCGAACCAAGGTCACCGACATAGCTCTAAGGATTGCCAGACTGAAGTGGCAGTGGGCAGGGCACATAGCTCGAAGAACAAATGGCCGATGGGGCAGTAAAGTTCTCGAGTGGCGACCACGTGCCGGAAGACGCGGCGTGGGTAGGCCTTCCACAAGGTGGACTGACGACCTGGTAAGGATCGCGGGTACCAGCTGGATGCGAAAAGCACAGGACCGGCCTTTGTGGAGATCTCTGGGGGAGGCCTACGCCCAGCAGTGGGCGTCTTCTGGCTGATATGATGATGATGATGATGATGATAAATAACATGATTATAGGTATTAATGTATCAATACAATTATACAATCGTCTTACAGTTACGTAATTCAATTACGCAAATTGCATTCCATTATTCGTCTGCAAGCTCATGATAAGCGCGCTCGTGATAAGTAGACGTCGATGTAAAAGCTTTCTTAAGTTGGATAGGTATGGGGGCATCCATTTACTACGTGACCTCAAAATGACAAAATGAAGAGGACCAGTAAAATCTCACCAAATCTCAATGAAAATCACGTGTCAAGTTTTTAATTTTAATTTAATAATTAATTTAGACCTAAATGAAAAAGATTATTTCACAAAAAAAATGCAGTACATAGATATAGCTTAAGTATTCCTAATGCTTACAGTTATTTTATAGTTATTTTAATAAAAATAAAAATTTGTACAGTAAACCTCACGTGCGGTAAAGGGGGGGGGGGGGCACCACATCTCACCAAAGAGGAGGGGGAGAACCAAAAAAAACACCTCACGTAGTAGTTTATGGACGGCCCCTATCTAATCTAGTACGCTTACGCTGGCCCCGAATAAATATGTATGCAAAATTAATCCAATTACAACTACCGCCAATCACTTCAGTAATTTTCCCGTAGACCAAGTAGCTGAGCACTTTCCCTGACACGCAACGGGTAAATGGCACCGGTGGTACAGAAGGCAGCAAATCGACCTTACAAACCAGTATAAAAGGAGCTAACATTGCTATGCGCGTCTATAGAGACGCTAGCTTGTCTTATACTGGTTTATAGGTAGGTCGCTATGTTGTTGACTGTACAGTTTGTTTTTTAACAGGCATATTGTTGGTTTCGTATCCACATCATAGACTGCACCAAATAGTCAATAAGATGGTAATAGTATTTTTATTGACTTCTATGGCTTTGACTGACTTTATTTAAATAGCGACTACTTTCGCTTATTAAAATAGGTTTACAAATTATTCTTAATTTGTTTATTTACTCTATTGGTAACCGTAGTTACCAATACATTTTATAAGGTAATTTGTGTCTACCTTACAAGACCTTGCCTCCCGATTCATTTATTATTTTAATCGTGTTATTTAAACAATAATAATGTGCATTGAAAACCACCAATATGGCGGTGACGTATGTTAGGGAACAAACTGTACCTAAGACCGAACCACATTTGCATACCCCGCCATTGTTCGACCGACTATTGTACACGATGTATAGACTATATCCGTGGATAATCCAAGATGTATGACAGCCTTGGAACACTGTGGCTAATTAATATTTATACCCTCCTATCGATCGTTTCATGCCATTCATTTTCATATTTATGAACCATTTGAATGAAGGCTTTTGCAACGAGTCCATTGATTTTTATCGCGAATTTGTTAAGCCTGTGTCTACTCTTTGCGTCTAGGTAGTTGGCGTTACGAACCACCTATTTAGGATTTTTAAAAATAAAGACAGCTCTGTTAAATTGTTTTTTATTTAGTCTAAATGTTTATGTGCATCTTGATTGACATAGTTTTAGTACAGTCACATAACTAATTTGTTGACCCTCATATGAGATAATCCATACAACAATATGGTGTAAGGGGTCAGCTAATTAGTTGTATGACTGTATTAAATGTCGTTGTATGACTGCGTAACAGTCATCAGAATAACCATTTCTCAATGACTGGTCTTGTGCATATTACAAAAATAATGAAATATTGAACTTATTAAAATATTTTATTTTGTCTTATAGAGTATAGTCAACTTTAAATAAATGTTTTATGATTTGTTTAGCTTTATGTATTTTCGTTGTGATATCGAAAGTGTGACGCAAAGTGTTAAGGGATAAGTATATCGGCATCTTACATACCTAAGTACCTACATAACGTCACGATTTTTTATTCAATGAATAGGTAAATAATTCACACATAAAAACGGAACGGAAAGTGTAATCCACGTAACGGAAACTATCCACAGTTCATATGCATATTACTTGAGAGTTTTTAGGGTCCCCTAATAGAACAAGAAAACCTAAAGTTTTTGCCAAGTCCGTCCGTGCGTCTGTAGGTATTGTAATTATGGGTTTGCTCTTGACCTAGATCTTACCTTAGATGCGTAAATAAGGCCGAAGGTACACGTTTTAGAAGCAAAAAATAAGAACGCAGGATGTGACGTAGTATCTTTAGCCTTTGGCCGTGTGGTATCCAGCAGACCATATGGTCCACTATATCAAAATGTGACTTGAATATAGCAGCAATACTTGCTTCCTCTCGTGCATAGCATACCGTATAAGGCATATAATACCACAGTGTCGCTAGCAGTTTTTCTGTACCTAGTGTATTTTAAACATTGGAATATCCAATCCCAATTCAAACATGGAGACTATGGCAAACCCACAGAATCCAGTTCCATATATTTCCTGTTATATCTTCACAGCGCGTAACAGTCCACTGCAGGACTTAGGGCCTCTTCCACGAAAGGGGAGGTTATTGCCATAATCTCCACGCTTGGCAGGTGGGTTGGAGATCGCAGTGTTGAAATATAATGGAAAATGCTGCTGCCCATTTTCCAGACTACGGAGACTCTTGATCTTTTGTCTCGAAAACATTAGTCGCCTTGTACGACACCCATGAGTGTAAGGGGTTGGTGCTATTCTACTCTGCCGGACACCACACGGCCAATCCTGTTATATAGTGAACTGTTATCGGGTCTTAGTATGCATTTTTAAAACAAAATCGACTTTACTATTCCAGACACACCATTAACGATCGCTGCTGGTCTGAAGTCGCCTGGGAAGGTCCTCATAGCGCTGGTGAACGGCGGCGCACTCCTCGACTACCGGACCAAAGATGGCAGCACAGCAATGCACAGGGCCGTCGAAAAGAACTCCTTGGAAGCTGTGAAGACCCTTCTAGAACTCGGCGGTTCCCCAAACTACAAAGACGGGAAAGGCCTAACCCCATTGTACCTGTCAGTGACGAATAAGACAGATCCGCTGATCTGTGAAACCCTGCTGCATGACCATGCGACCATCGGCGCCACGGACTTGCAAGGCTGGCAGGAGGTCCACCAGGTGAGTTTCTGGTTCTAATCAACTAACGTAGTCATAGTTTAGTAAAGCCTATGGGAAAGTCATGGTTTCACTAAAATGATAATTTTTTCCTTTACTTACATATATCAAATTGCCCATTGCATCAGATCGTCAGGGTAGGGAAGAGGCAGGGTACGGGTAGGGGTATATTAGCGTAAAGTAAAGGTAAGGGTAGGTAGGGCAGTGGTCGATTTAATGCCTAGAAAAGGTACACACGGTCAGACGGTCCATTTGATAGAAACGATAACAGTTTTCCGCTAGCAATTGAAATATTTGGTGGGGGGTATGTTATTAAGTAGCTTCTGTATTACATAACTTTAACCTTGATAAATCGACTAGCACTTCCTAATGCCGGCCGTACTGAAAACCAGCGCCACGGCGGCGTCCGGTGGGCCATTGGTAACGACTTTACTACTTCTTTATTTGTATTATTGTTTTGTTTTCTCTATTTAGTTGTGTTTAGTATATGTCGTCCTTTTCCTTGTGTTGTAAAATTTTACTTTTACTTTAATCAACATTTGATCTTGTACATTATTAAACCAGCTGTGCTCTAACAAAACCTTTCTTGAAGCCCACATATTGAACACCATTTCCTTGCCATGTTGCAGTCTTGCCGCAACGGTCTGGTCCAGCATCTGGACCACCTGCTCTTCTACGGCGCCGATATGAACGCGAGAAACGCCTCCGGCAACACGCCCCTGCACGTTTGCGCCGTCAACGCGCAGGACTCCTGCGCAAGACAACTGCTGTTCAGGGGATGCGATAAGGAGGCGTTGAACTTCGCCAACCAAACGCCCTATCAGGTTAGTTGGGGTGAGAGGAAGCTTGTGTGTCCTTTGGAGGGCACTTCTCATCAGAGTATTGCGGCTCACCTATTCCAGTCAACGTTTAGGATATCAGTATTTTGTATTCAATCGCCTTCAATTCATGATCAGGTGGAAAAATATATTCATCATCAATCATTATTTAATTACTTTATTCTAATTCCGTTAGCACACTTTCAGAAATATTAAAACGGCGAGTTCTTTCAACTTTTGTACACAACTGGTCCTGGTGCTGCTTTTATAAAGTTTTTTTATTTACTTCCGTTACTTTTAATTGAAGATGTGCTTGATAAACTTGTTGTCCCCCAGGTCGCAGTCATAGCCGGTAACTTGGAACTAGCAGAAGTGATCAAAAATTACAAATCAGACGAAATTGGTGAGTGCCTAAGCTTTCAGTCGCATGGCTTTCGCTGCTGCCTAATAATCTTAACCAATTGTATTATTTAGGTTTACGTAGGTATTTTATGCGCAATATTATCTGCTTTATCAGCAAACGCTTAACTGAATAGGAGTATATTTATAACACTATCGTATTATGAACATACCTGTAACTATTTAATTGTATTTTTATCAAACTATTGCACGTTTTCATCCACTATTCTATCTACGTACTATCTCTTATTTATTCCATTGCTTATCATAATGGTGATGGTTGTATAGATATTGGGAGGACTAACTAATTATTAATTATTTCATAAATTAATATTATTATTATAGTGTATAGTTTATCGAATATTAACAGGTATCATTACACGCATAAGTACATTATTTTATTCTGGTGTATAGAAAGGGGCATTAATTTGTTTTCGTATTTAATTATGTATAATTTGGTGATAAGTTATTTTCATTTATTTTGATTGCACGATATGTTTTACTAAATTATTTTGAATCGATATTTGGATTACTTTGAATAATTTGAGTACTTACCTTATTTGAATTTGTATTTTTTCCAATCCAATCCGTAAAATGTTCAGTTCAGTTACACCATATCGTTTACCTTACGTTTGTGGCACGTTGTTATTTGGTTGGGTTGTCGACGTCGGGTTCGCAGTTCCGTTCCGCGGGCCCCCTCGCTACAACCCGAAGCGGCGGTCCGCCGCGTGGGGGGGCTGGTGGCCGGGGGACCGCTCCTCCCTCGCCTCCTCCACCCGCATCCCCGCGGAATTCGACGCGCTCCTGCGCCGGCAGGGGCCCGCCGCCTCCCCTTGCAGCCTCGAGAGGCCCTTCTCCTCAGCCTCATCTAGCATCAGCGACGCCAGCCACCCAAGCCACGAGGACGACGCCAGCATACTTACAGGTAATCTTGATTTCTGAAGGATAAGTTAACCCTGTACTGTATTGATTATGATTATGTATAGGTGTTAAAATGGATTACGAATAGGATATCTGGTCGGCTTCAATATTGCTGAACATATTAGTGACCGATCACAGTAATATTCATTTTTAAATTATTGCTGGCGGGCCCTCGCACGCCTTGCAACCGTGACTGACATCCTAGGATTTATAGCGCTGGCAAATCTCGAAAAGATCGTGTAATGATGCTAAAATGGACAGCAACATATGAAGCCGGCTTTCGAAGTAAGACCGTGTACCAGTTATAGAAGACACCTGGACGCCCAAGCACTAACCGAGACACCGTCCATGGAACAACCATCACCATGCACAAACCATCACCGACCATTCGATGCATGTTCTATGTGCCTTAATGTTCAGTAGATGTTTAACACATCCGCTTCATCCGCTTAGTTCTTTTGTCACGATTTCTACCACCCCCTTGATTAGATGATTAAGTATGATTACCTAATTAGACAGTGAGACTTACTTATACCCTGTTTGTGCACTAATGAAAATTTGTCTGTTTCCCCGAAAATAGTACCTATGATTTACCGCTTTTAGTGTAAGTTTTATAAATCTTAGTATTGATAACTTTTTCAGAATACCGTCACTGTAAATACCACTAAACCCTTTTCAAAATTTGACTATATCATTAATGTGAAAATATGTTGGTAAGAATCCATGCCCCACATACCTATACAACCGCTAAAATTCCTGAAAGTAAAAAGCCCCCTTTAGTTCGGAACCTACTTACCTTTTCGAACCTTTTTAAGATGGGCGAAAGCAGTCCATTGACATCAGTAAATTTCTCGACCATGGACTTGCATTCTCTACCCAATAACCAAAGAATTGAATAGGATACGACGTCCGGTATCTACGACTCCTAACAATACCAAGCCAGCTATGTACAAGAAGGCTATCGACCTATAATTATCAGGCAATGTCTGCAAACTCTCACAAATTTGGGTACCGTATCCTAAAACATGGAGTCAATACAAGCTACTCCCTCACTCCCTAGTCAAGTTCCGGAACTACGGAGCAAGCTGCATTACTGACTCTTTGCTGGTCGCTCGACCAAAAAAGTTATGAAAAAGGACCTTTTTGCTTTTAAAGCCTAGCCTAGAGCTACTAAGATGAGCATTGCTATCCAAAAAAACGACTCGCTCGATCATCCGCCCCGATAAAATAACGAAGGCGGCGTCGCGTTGGTTTATCAATTCTCCACGGTCAAGCTGTACGTGTACGCAGCGCGCTCCGTAGTTTCCCTCGCGGAGGTCCATAGTACTGAGCTGGCAGGAGGGCGGCTGTCGACAGATAAGAGTGCCGGCGACACTAGCGACATCATCTCGGACTCGAGCGGCGTGGGGACCAGCAACAGCGACACCACCACGTGTTCGCTGCAAGCGTCCGGCGCCACTGCGGTGTGCCTGCAGCCTTTTGAGCCCACCGCGTCCAAGCACATACGGCTCAACCAGGGCGATATCGTTGAAGGTGATTTGAGAGTTTCTTTAGAAAGGGTGTGTTGCGTGATAAGGATTCGCTGCATCTGGTTGACCAAGTATGAACTAAGATGTTTTAAAATTAGATATATTTTGAATCGCAATTTTCAGTAACTTCTAACTTGTCTCTTAATCGACGATTATTTACGTTCAAGCCGGTTTACGTAAAAGGAAATATTTGACTTTGATCTCATTCATGTTTTGAAATACCTTGATTTTAGGCTGCGACGATTTGGTAACTACGTGGCCGAAGAAAGAAAGTGTATTCTTTAACTGTTAACAAAAATGTGTTCGTCAGCAAACTAATTTAGCACCACATCGTTAATTTGGATGAGGATACTAATATTATCGTAATTAACGAATCAAGCAGAAGTACCATTTTCCATTTCAACCTGAATCATATTAACAAACATATATTGAGAAAACTTAAGATTATAACAGGTGTTCGTTCAGTATATAACAGTACAGACAATAGCGATGACAATATGTACATGAATACATATTTAGTCTTTATGTTATAATGAAGTGTTGGTGTAATTCGCTAATTGTCAATTTATTTTAATTTACTACGTCCATGATTCGGTGACTTTTACGTATTTTATTTTTGCTTATAGAACAAAAACAGCAGACATAAGCACATTTTCGATTACCTACACCTGTCCAAAATCAAAACGAATTCATTTACTTAACCTTAAAAAAGTCGCCGAATCGCATTGACGAAGTTCTATTGAAACCAAAAGTGGTCAAGACTCCTCCCGCGGTATTCGGCAGATTCGGGATAGGACTTGTGACCTACGACTTAATTACGCAGACTTGTGACCACTTAGTCCAACATCCGCAGTGACCGGCGCGACCGACGACGGCTATCTCGAAGGCACAGTCCGGGGCTCGGGCGCGACGGGACTGTTCCCCGCGCATTGCGTGCAGGAGGTGCGTCTGAGACAGAACGCGCAGCATATGCACCAGGTAAGACAGCATAAGTAAGCACCAGGTAAGACAGTGTAAGGGGCTGCCACGGTTGCCAAGCCAGGTTGCGAACAGCGATTTTGATCAAGCAATCAATCGACGAATGGCCGCCATTTTTTCCAAAGCCAAACGAGAGGATGCGTGGGCGTTGAATGATTTTGATCAAGGTCGCACTGTTGGCGACCTGTGTTCGCAACCGTGTAGCAACAACTGTAGGTTAAGTAGGTAACTCTGTTGACAACAATTATCTGATTTCAATTGTTGAAATTGTTATTTTGATTTAATAGTTTCAGTTTAACCCATGAAATCGTTGACACGGAATCGCAAAAGTAACAATTTCAGTAATTGAAATCAGATAATTGTTAGCAACAGTGTTACATAATTACAGTCATTGAAATCAGATAATTGTTAGCAACAGTGTTACATAATTAGCCAGCTATGCGGTATAATGAGCACGGAATGAAATGGAATGGCCTTTCTTAGTGCTGCGCTATGTGATGACCGTGGGGTGTGCCAAAACACCACAGTGTCGGGGAGAGTCATTTCGACCTGCAAAAATAGAATAAGGGCTTTAGACCTTTGACACATTTTGATATATGCTCAGGGCTTAAACCATTCATTTATACTTTAACAGGCATAGATCTAGAATACATCTGTCATTTAATTAATGGAGTACCATTCCTCAATATTTCAGGTGCTGGGATCGGGTCCGATCCACCACTCGCGCGTGACTGGCCGCAGGGAGATGGCCCTCAGCAAGACCTATAGTGCTACCGCTCCCAGGATAAAGAAAACGTAAGTCGCTCTCTTACATTATTTCAAAAGAAATATTATGTTTTTATGAAGCAAACCACCGCGTCAATACGAAACATTTGTGTAGCGAATTATATTTGATTAGATACCCGCCCCGGCTTCGCACGGGTAGTAACCTTAACAAATTATACACCTAAAGCTTTCTCATGAATCACTCTGTCTATTGGCAAAACCACATGATGATCCGTTCAGTTTAGGCTGTTGCTAGACAGGCGTGCTCCATCATCGGCCGCATCGCCGCCGTGGGACTTAGTTTTATAATATGTAGTGATATCACTTTAAGGGTATCAAAAACCCAAAACATCTAGATTCACAATGTATTTTACATTGCGAATTAGCTATGCATCGCCTCTTCGTATAGTTAATATCAAAACAACATGCTATTATGAAGGTCTATGGCCTATATTCAGATAGAACAAAAACAACAGATGAGAACTATTGATTGTTAATACATATCATAAGGTTATTTACAAACATTCAAAATTTATTTTTCTAACTGTAAGGTACATTGTTAGTTGTCACGTGTCATTAGACTGGGTTACAGGTGTCTAGTGCATTGGAAATCTACGATATCGGTATTCATAGACTTGAATCATGGCCATTCAATCAAATAAGAATAAGTGCAGTAGAACATCCGTGCAAAATACTGGTCATAAGTTAGCAAAAGTAACCAAAATAATTGTGGGTAATCAAAGTGATTCCGAAATAATCATCAAAGTTTATGTGTCCAACAAGCATAAAAGTAAATCAAGGTAACAGAAAAGGGATCTACATTTACGTTTAGTTGCAAAATGTCGCTTTCCGAAAATGTGCTCAGGTCCCAAAATGTACCCAGAACCCAAACTGTGCCCTGGTTCCAAAATGACAACGTTTTAACTTTTGCTTGTCTTAATTTCGTTTTTATCTAAAACTTATCTGACCCGGCGGCCAACATTTTTTATTGTCATGTCAATGCCAACAACAACGATGCTGTCACAGGGTCAGATTGTGGCACTCTAGATTTCTCTATTACCTTATAGAGGGAGTTAGAGACCACATCCCATGCACAAATCAGAGATAATAGGAACGAAAATACAAGTGCCACTTACTCATCTGACCCGGTGGACAAAGCTGGAACTAAGTGTCGCCATTTTGAAATGTCGTGTCAATTCCAACAAAAGCGATGCTGTCACCGGGTCACACAAGTTTGAGGCACCTATCACTTACACATTACAGATACAGTGCCACAACTTATCTGACCCTAGAGTCAAAAATTGAACTAAATGTCTCCATTTTAAAATGTTATTTTGTTGTCAACAACAGCGACGCTGTTACCTGGCCATATAATTCTATCGGTGGAAACATGTAATTGGCTCTATACTGCCAGTGTTATATTATATTGTAATCATTGCTGTCGGTTTTTCTTAGGTAATGAAAATAAAATAAAAACTAAAATAAGTTTGTGGCACTGTAATGGGAACGAAAATAGTAACAATGAACGTACCGCCCCAGCTATGGCAACATGGAGACCCGCACAGTCGTGCTGCACCGTGCGCGCCGGGGGTTCGGCTTCATTCTGCGCGGGGCGAAGGCCTCCTCCCCGCTGATGGAGCTCCGCCCCTCGGAGCGCTGCCCCGCCCTGCAGTACCTGGACGACGTCGACGCGGGCGGCGTGGCGGACCGCGCGGGGCTGCGGAAAGGCGACTTCTTAATAGCGGTGAGTACAGTTGCTACTAAGTCACCTGCTAAACATAACGAGTACATCCGTGGCGTTTCTCGCTCGTACGATTCGGATGTGGAATGAACTCCCAGCCACGGGGTCTATGACATGGGATCGTTCAAGAGGTATATTAGAGGTCTCCTTAGAGGCGGGCAACGCATTGGTAGCACCCCTGGTGATGCTGATGTCCATAGGCGGCGGTGACCACGCACCATCAGGTGGCCCGCATGCCTGTTTGTCTGCCGGATAACATAAAAAAAAAAAAAAAAAAAATGCCATGGTGTGAGGGATGTCGCAGTTAAGAGTGAAGAGGCTCGCCTGAGCTGGTCTGGTCACGTGCTGCGTATGGGAAACGTGTAGTGGCCTAAACCTGCCGGTATTAGGAAAGAGATGCATTGCCGTCGCGGAGTCGGACGCGAAAACCAACAAGCCTTACGACGCGAGGATGTCGAAGACCGGGCGACGTGGATGAGGAAAAGTAGGAAACCATGATAATGACTAAATCAGCTGCTAACTTGATAACATGGAACGCAGCAGATATAATACTTTACCGCGAACTCTTCTGTAATAGTTCCCGAATAATACACGAATGGCCACGGTACCAACGAAATAAGGAACGACCTTTATTAGGTACTTTAACTTTTGTCCGCAATGTGCAACAGGTAATATGGCGATAAGTTCTCGAACCGTGTACCCAAAAATCGTGTAGTCTATTTACACCTTACAGCGGTTACTCTAATCTAAACACAAGTCAACAAGTAAATGGCTTATTAATCGATAAACACACACATCCTGTCGCAGTTTACAAACAATTACCAAAAGCAATTTTTCGGTTACTCGCCAAATTGCGGACGAATAGATCGCGCAGTAGGTAGAAGTTGTTAAACATGACAATACTCAACAAGATTAGAAATTATTTGCGGCGCAGTTTTGTGAGTAATGTTGTAAATTAAATTTTTTTTAATGTAATTTAACTTACGTCGTCATAGACTTTTTACTTGTACATTTTAAATTTACTTGCAACCGTACAAGCAAAAGTACAGATTAATGTAATTGATTTCTGCAATAGTTACCATATGGCCGCAGTCAGTCATTTCTATTAAACATTTATCTATTGCTACCTTACTCCACCCACATCGATAAGCCTCCACCCCATCCCCTACTACTACTGGACTTTTTCTTACCAACTTTATAAGTACACTTAAAACAACCTTTAGTTCAATATAAAAATATGAATTTATCCTTTTTCTTATTTCAGATTAACGGCGAGGATGTCTCGGCCGCGTCGCATGAGCGTGTCGTGGAGCTGATCCGCAGCTCGGGCACTCTAGTGTCCATGACAGTGGTGTCTTTAAACAATTCCCATGGTGAGTGGCTGCTTTCGGAGGCAAAAACCCGTGACGCCACCGCCCTATAGTTGATTTTGTGAATGACAAACGTTGATAAGCAGTAATTGTGTCCGTAACTTCTACTTCCATGTAACAAAAATGCAGGAAAACCTCGCAGAACCGTGCACAACGGGAAAATGTGATGACATGTGGTGCATTCAGGCGTGACACTACTGTCTACTTGACAGAGACAGTATACGGTGTATGGTTAACTATGTCCAATATCTTTGGTTGCAAATGTAAATGCTATGGGGCGATAGTGTCACGTATCGTGACTAGTCACACCACTGATGGTTGTCGCTAACTTCGTAGTTACTAGATATGGCGGGTGAAATCGGGCAACGTCAGTTGATGTCGACTAACCACACCGGACATTTTGTCTTACAGTTCGTTTGTACCCTGCGACAACTATCAGTGTCCAAATTAGTAGTTCCCTCATTCATATCGCCAATAACCATAGACCGCTAAATATCTATAAGGCGCAGCACTAAATCGTTCGTCCTATTATTTCACGCATCTAAACTTGTCACTTTTGTTCCTCTCAT
Organism: Blastobasis adustella; assembly: GCA_907269095.1. Taxonomy (NCBI): domain Eukaryota; kingdom Metazoa; phylum Arthropoda; class Insecta; order Lepidoptera; family Blastobasidae; genus Blastobasis; species Blastobasis adustella. The sequence goes on from OU026122.1 coordinate 15,407,254, forward strand.
AACGACAACGTAAACGACACGACGCGACGACAAGCGTATCGCAATGTTCCCCGAGTTGTCGTGTGATGACTTTGTCCGACATCTCAAGCGAGACGCACGACGCGACAGTAATCCGAGGCCTAACAATGCGTGTCGCGTGCGCAGGTGTTCCCGAGAACAGCATGTGCATGGTGCCGACGAGTAAGTCGCAGAACCAGCTCTCGAGCTCGGGCCGCCCTTACGCCGCCACCCTGCCGCGGAAGGCAGCGGGAGGTAATCGACAGTAGAGTAGTTTGCTTGCACTCTTGTACCCCGGAGACGTGGATTCACGCTCCGGATACAAGCTATATTCGACCTTCATGTTTATTCAATACAGGCCACATTTGCTTTTGCTTCGGAAATACAAAAACCGGCACTCAGATGCAGACATTAATATAATTGAAAATCTTCTCTGCAATCTTCATTCGTGACTCTGAAAAAGCCTATCGATATCATAATCCTCCAATGGCTTCAGTCGTTTGCTTGGTAAACTAGAGCTGCAGCGGTGGGAATGAGTGGTGGCGTTGGCTCGAATAAAATAAAAGAGGCTTCTTAATGGACAATATTTTATGTGGCTGCAACACACTACCGGCAACCATTTTCAACCAATTTCAGCCACATTCTGATAGTGTGTCCTTTTCTGCTCGACATGAAGTTTGCCGTGAGTGCCGAATTGACAATGGTGCGCCATATATTGCGCGTTTAGAAGCCTTTTAAAGTAAAGGCGTAACAACAAACCTGAATCGAGAACTCCATTCGCCGAAACCAATGAGCAATAGGATATGCATTTGATTCACTATTTCTATCTTTATTCCTTATAAAATCGATTGGCCCCACAGGTTTATTCATCAACACTTCAGTCACAAATGGCTTACAAATAGGCGCTCTATGCATTATTTTTGTTCTGTGCAATTAGCTACCAAAAAGACGCCTTATGCATTAGCCACAAGGCCTATTCAACAATCGTTACTTAATATGAAACGGTTTCTTTCTAGGGCGGAGTCCGGCGCCGGCGCCGCCTCGCCGCGACCCGCGCACCACGCTCAGTGTGGGCCGAGCAAGGGCCAAGTCCATGGTGGCCGGGCTAGGTGAGTGGCTCTATTTTATGGTAATCTGCAGTAAAACAGTCAAGTGGGCCATCGAATGGAAAGTGCTCACTGCCGCCTCTGGTCATTAGCAAGACCAGGGGCCCTATTTTTGAAACCGCTAGCATTCACGCGAGCGCTCGCCTGCTCTACCTATCTCTTTCACACTCGTGGTAAGTTGCTCGAGATAGAAAAGACAAGCAGGACCAGATTGGGTCATGGTTACACATTCAGTCGCCTGAATGTGCAGGTTTCATTACGATGTTTTTCGCACCGTAAGAGCATCGGTTACCGTTCAACTAATGTACATAACTCAGAAAATAATCATTGGTACATGGCCGCGGTGGGATTCGAGCCCGGTACCTCTCGCTTACGAGTCGGATACCTTAACCACTCGGCAACCGACGACCCAAAACAAGTATAAAAGAAGTTAAGGTGAGGTGTCTTAGAGGCAGCAAGGATATTCGTGGTGCTTGCGTTGTATTGATGTTAATACGAAGCCGAAACTCACCGATATGCATCGTGCCGGCGCTTTGAGTCTGAGCATTCCTGTTCGAAAGCTTCTGTCGTCTTAGTAGACCGTAACTTACTACTGCTTAAATACAACATTCCAGAGAACGGAGGTGAAAAGGAAGAAAGCTGCGAGCCGCTCAGCGTGGCGGGGAAGTCCTCATCGGCCGAGTCGGTGCAACTACACGCAGGCAGCAACAGTATGTAGATCTTAATCTGTTTCTTACCGCTTTTTTATGAAAGATTTATATAGTATTGGAAGATATAGGATAAAAAGAGATTCGCTCTATGGAAGCTAACGTGAATCAAAATTCCATACTATTGGCGATGCATACTATAATAGCAATCGCTTATGACTTCATCTCGTTCGCTTCTAAAAGGCTCCTTTCACCGAGCGAAGGTCATAAATTATTGATTAGAATGAAAGCAACCGAGTTAGGCGCCCAGAAGGCTGTTCTTTACTCGGGCGGATTCGCTTCGCCATCTAGTGTGGCAACGAGCCTCCTGGGCTGTAGAAATTTAGTCAGATTATATATTTTTATCTTGTCTATAAACTGTTGTTTCTAAATGTTGAACTCACCATCGTCTCCTCCGTCCGTCAGACGGCACGCCGTCGTCGGGCACGCCGGTGGCGCCGCGCACGGCGTCCATCCGGCAGCGGCCCGCGTCGGGCCGGATCACCGCCGCCGAGCTGGAGGAGCTGTTCCAGCGGCAGGCGGACGCCGACACCGCGTGAGTATGCCTCCTCCGTCCCTCAGACGGCACGGCGTCCATCCGGCAGCGGCCCGCGTCGGGCCGGATCACCGCCGCCGAGCTGGAGGAGCTGTTCCAGCGGCAGGCGGACGCCGACACCGCGTGAGTATGCCTCCTCCGTCCCTCAGACGGCACGGCGTCCATCCGGCAGCGGCCCGCGTCGGGCCGGATCACCGCCGCCGAGCTGGAGGAGCTGTTCCAGCGGCAGGCGGACGCCGACACCGCGTGAGTATGCCTCCTCCGTCCCTCAGACGGCACGGCGTCCATCCGGCAGCGGCCCGCGTCGGGCCGGATCACCGCCGCCGAGCTGGAGGAGCTGTTCCAGCGGCAGGCGGACGCCGACACCGCGTGAGTATGCCTCCTCCGTCCCTCAGACGGCACGGCGTCCATCCGGCAGCGGCCCGCGTCGGGCCGGATCACCGCCGCCGAGCTGGAGGAGCTGTTCCAGCGGCAGGCGGACGCCGACACCGCGTGAGTATGCCTCCTCCGTCCCTCAGACGGCACGGCGTCCATCCGGCAGCGGCCCGCGTCGGGCCGGATCACCGCCGCCGAGCTGGAGGAGCTGTTCCAGCGGCAGGCGGACGCCGACACCGCGTGAGTATGCCTCCTCCGTCCCTCAGACGGCACGGCGTCCATCCGGCAGCGGCCCGCGTCGGGCCGGATCACCGCCGCCGAGCTGGAGGAGCTGTTCCAGCGGCAGGCGGACGCCGACACCGCGTGAGTATGCCTCCTCCGTCCCTCAGACGGCACGGCGTCCATCCGGCAGCGGCCCGCGTCGGGCCGGATCACCGCCGCCGAGCTGGAGGAGCTGTTCCAGCGGCAGGCGGACGCCGACACCGCGTGAGTATGCCTCCTCCGTCCCTCAGACGGCACGGCGTCCATCCGGCAGCGGCCCGCGTCGGGCCGGATCACCGCCGCCGAGCTGGAGGAGCTGTTCCAGCGGCAGGCGGACGCCGACACCGCGTGAGTATGCCTCCTCCGTCCCTCAGACGGCACGGCGTCCATCCGGCAGCGGCCCGCGTCGGGCCGGATCACCGCCGCCGAGCTGGAGGAGCTGTTCCAGCGGCAGGCGGACGCCGACACCGCGTGAGTATGCCTCCTCCGTCCCTCAGACGGCACGGCGTCCATCCGGCAGCGGCCCGCGTCGGGCCGGATCACCGCCGCCGAGCTGGAGGAGCTGTTCCAGCGGCAGGCGGACGCCGACACCGCGTGAGTATGCCTCCTCCGTCCCTCAGACGGCACGGCGTCCATCCGGCAGCGGCCCGCGTCGGGCCGGATCACCGCCGCCGAGCTGGAGGAGCTGTTCCAGCGGCAGGCGGACGCCGACACCGCGTGAGTATGCCTCCTCCGTCCCTCAGACGGCACGGCGTCCATCCGGCAGCGGCCCGCGTCGGGCCGGATCACCGCCGCCGAGCTGGAGGAGCTGTTCCAGCGGCAGGCGGACGCCGACACCGCGTGAGTATGCCTCCTCCGTCCCTCAGACGGCACGGCGTCCATCCGGCAGCGGCCCGCGTCGGGCCGGATCACCGCCGCCGAGCTGGAGGAGCTGTTCCAGCGGCAGGCGGACGCCGACACCGCGTGAGTATGCCTCCTCCGTCCCTCAGACGGCACGGCGTCCATCCGGCAGCGGCCCGCGTCGGGCCGGATCACCGCCGCCGAGCTGGAGGAGCTGTTCCAGCGGCAGGCGGACGCCGACACCGCGTGAGTATGCCTCCTCCGTCCCTCAGACGGCACGGCGTCCATCCGGCAGCGGCCCGCGTCGGGCCGGATCACCGCCGCCGAGCTGGAGGAGCTGTTCCAGCGGCAGGCGGACGCCGACACCGCGTGAGTATGCCTCCTCCGTCCCTCAGACGGCACGGCGTCCATCCGGCAGCGGCCCGCGTCGGGCCGGATCACCGCCGCCGAGCTGGAGGAGCTGTTCCAGCGGCAGGCGGACGCCGACACCGCGTGAGTATGCCTCCTCCGTCCCTCAGACGGCACGGCGTCCATCCGGCAGCGGCCCGCGTCGGGCCGGATCACCGCCGCCGAGCTGGAGGAGCTGTTCCAGCGGCAGGCGGACGCCGACACCGCGTGAGTATGCCTCCTCCGTCCCTCAGACGGCACGGCGTCCATCCGGCAGCGGCCCGCGTCGGGCCGGATCACCGCCGCCGAGCTGGAGGAGCTGTTCCAGCGGCAGGCGGACGCCGACACCGCGTGAGTATGCCTCCTCCGTCCCTCAGACGGCACGGCGTCCATCCGGCAGCGGCCCGCGTCGGGCCGGATCACCGCCGCCGAGCTGGAGGAGCTGTTCCAGCGGCAGGCGGACGCCGACACCGCGTGAGTATGCCTCCTCCGTCCCTCAGACGGCACGGCGTCCATCCGGCAGCGGCCCGCGTCGGGCCGGATCACCGCCGCCGAGCTGGAGGAGCTGTTCCAGCGGCAGGCGGACGCCGACACCGCGTGAGTATGCCTCCTCCGTCCCTCAGACGGCACGGCGTCCATCCGGCAGCGGCCCGCGTCGGGCCGGATCACCGCCGCCGAGCTGGAGGAGCTGTTCCAGCGGCAGGCGGACGCCGACACCGCGTGAGTATGCCTCCTCCGTCCCTCAGACGGCACGGCGTCCATCCGGCAGCGGCCCGCGTCGGGCCGGATCACCGCCGCCGAGCTGGAGGAGCTGTTCCAGCGGCAGGCGGACGCCGACACCGCGTGAGTATGCCTCCTCCGTCCCTCAGACGGCACGGCAGCATTGCAGATTTGAAGGATATGGGTAGCGGTTTCTTCCGCGAGGCATGTTCTGCGCAGAGACTCAGTGGAACCTATGGTGCAAAGGTGTTTACTAAATGGAAGATGATGCTAACGCTTAGTTCCCGTTGCAGGGGCGGCGTGAGCGCGATGATGACGCGCTCGGCGTTCCAGGGCGGCGGCAACTCGCCCCCGTACTCGCCTGCGCGCGCGCCTGGACGACACTACGCTTCTGTGGCCGAGATGAAGCGCTCCAAGGGGAAGGTGGGTAGTGGCTGAGACTGATAACACGAGTGACTAATGTTTATACGGTACATTCTTATGACGCATACAGTGGTAGGATTTTAAACATATAGTAATTGGAGTGCAACAATTTAGATCACATCACGTCACGGTACCAAGAATTTTTATCCAAATACAGTATACATTATTCGAAAGAGTTTCTCCCTTTCACATTAATATTTTTCTTCTCAAAATTCAATACAAATTACAAGTAAAAGCAGACTGTTATCATAGCAGAGTCCAATTCCAGCAAATTTGAGTAGGTAGATATTTATCTGCATAGCCGTTTTTTTTTTTTTTTTTTTTTTTCTTTATTTAGAAACAAACAGTCGTTTACACAAATAGTACATTTCACTAGATAATTAATTAGATCTAAAGTTTCCTATATCATTTCCAAACTTTGATACTTAGTAAGCTAACTGTTGCGACTGATAACAATGTTAAGTTAACTACATACATTAACCATTACAAATTTATTAATAAATGCTACAATGCTTACATTAACAATTTGTGCCTTAATTTGTTTTTATAGTGTAACAAATCGTTTGCAAAGATGTCGATATCGTTCAGCAAAACATTATAACACCGTGTTGTTCTTCTAATAAACGAATTTTTTGCATAGTTTGTGGTACAGTGCTCAATATAAAATGTATGTTTAGAACGTGAGGAGATGCGTGGTATCTTAAAGTTAATTTGTTCAAGAAGAGGAGAAGAATCTATGTCACTGTTAACAATTTTGAATAAAAATATCGATTCTAGGTATGACCTGCGACTTTGCAAAACTTTCTGTAACTAAATGATTATCTAACATATTAATAAATTAATCACACCATCAAGTAGCATGACGTCCTTCCAAAAATGTTCCCCTGGCTAGATCTAGCAATTTTTTTTTAAATGCCACTTTATCAAGCGGTATGATCGTGAGTGACCACATAAATCTAAAGACCTATGGCGGTTTGCTTGTATAGCCGGTGGTGTGCACTACTGGCTAAACAACCAAACAACAATATATTATGCAGTTCTTGTTTCTAAACAATTTTTTACCGTTCCAGGCGTGGGCGAAGGCTATGGCGGGCCCGCTGCGGCGCGAGTTCCACTCGACGCCCGACCTGGCCGCCGCGCCGCCGCAGCACCCGCCGCGGACGCGCTCCAGCGAGGACGTGCACGGTAAGCTCGGCCAGACACCCCATCGTCATCACACCCCATGACAGCCCACTGAAGAGCTTAGGGCTTCTCCTACGAAAGGGGAGGTTATTCCCATAATCTCCACGCTTGGAAGGCGGGATGGATATCGCAGTGTTATATGACAATGAAAAAAGCTGCTGCCCATTTTCCAGCCTACGCAGACTAGATATTTTGTCTCGAAAACAATAGTGGCCTTGTACGACACCCACGAGTGTTAAGGTTGATGCTATTCTATTCTGCCGGACACGGCCAAACCAGACAGACACCTAATCCACGGAAAACGTCGACAAACTCACGACAGTACAACGTACGATGAGCATTATACGAAGGGTACAGGAGGAGTTCATAGATTTTTAATGAAATCAAACAATGAAATACCATTGTTCATTTTAGTCACCACCCACTTTCCGCCAATCTTTAGGTGTAATGAATTTTTCACCTCCAAATACCGTTGGCGACTAATCCCAAGGTCTTCCGCTGGGGACCCTGAGCTTCGTTGGACAGTCTCAGGATCCGATTGGCACTCCATGGCGGTATACAATATGATCCAAACAGTTACCACATTCCTCGACTTTCCATCAGTTGTCATTGTCTGTTCGTTTGTCACGGAGTAACTTAAAAAACAACCACAAGACTACGCGGAAGATCACTGATGCGCTGAGCCGACCAAGTGAAGGCTGCCGTTAATGGTACTCTCTACGAGCGTACTAGGAAAGCAGCAGTTTAAGAAGAGTGGCGATAGTGAAGCGTGCTGCTAATCCTTAACCGACGACCACGACCACTCTGTCAAGAGTGCGACTTAGCAGAAGTTTGAAAAAGTGGTACCTCCCTAAAATGTAAGTAATTTCTCCAGGCCCCGGCGGTCGCGTCCCGCCCCCCGCACACCCGCCGCCGCCGCCGCCCGCCGCGCCCGCCTCCACCTTCCGGCCCGCGGACCAGGCCAAGCTCTACGCCTCGCCCCGAGACCTGGGGCCCGTCGCCTATAGACCGGCCAGGGCCGATGGGAACCATGCGGTGAGTGGCTCATGTGGCTTAAGGTTTTGTGTTTAAGATTCAAATTATCTACCAATGTCCAACGAAATTACTGCGAAAACAACTTTTTTAAACAATAGCCAGAGACCAGCAAAAGTTGCGCCCAAAGAATTTGGATGTATAGTCTGATTATAGCCAAATTCTTAGGTTTGGACCATAATATTGTAGCTATAGCTTTTGTCCAAATTCATTTGGATTGTCTAATGTATGATGATATCTGGTTTGGTTGCATTTTTAACACCAAGTGGACACCACGTCAGCGTGAGATACTTTCCTAAAGAGCTCTATACGTTTTGTTTGTTGGTTGCGGCGCTCGGCGTCTGGTTGTATCAGCACTGATGTCTTAGTGAGATACAACCGGCATGCTAAGCAGCAAAGAGATTGGAAAGTTAGCTACCTTCATGGTTAAAACTGGCAAATGTTTTTTGCTCTGTGCTACGCAGGCTAGGCTGGTGCAGAAATTTTAATTTCTGTTACGGTTCTGGGTGTTATATGTATAATAAGTATGTATTTAAAAGTATATAAGTAGTTTATCAGTTATCTGTAGCACTCATAACACAAGGTTTGCTACTTTGGCGCTGTCAGCGCACAGCATATATATTTAATTCCTCTGTATTAATTATCCAAGAACATAGATTGACTCGCTTCCCTCCCTTAGGTGCGCAAGTCGTCGTCGCTGCGGTCGTGGGCGGGCCCGGCGCGCGCGCTGTCCTCCGACGAGGCCAGCCAGTACGCGCAGCCGTTCAACGCGCACAAGGGCTTCGTGAGACAGGTAGATAAGGGTTTTGGCTATTTCATCATCTAACAGATGGCGTTAGTGAGAAGTAGATCGATTCTAACTAATGACGGGCTTTTTGTTTCTTAACGAGAAACATACAGTCGTACAGAGTAAAACTTTAAAACACATACTATAACATAACATTATACATAAAAATAAAGTATACTTATTAGATTATTTTTATTTTGACCTTACGTCTCAGTAGCGCCATCTAGAATCGCGAAAACTAGATTCGTATTAGATTTTTTTTTATATTCTACTAGGCAAGCATTTGACTGCCATCTCACTTGATGGTAAGCGACGATGCGGCCGAAGAGGGAACATGCCCGTCAAGAAACAGTTTATTCACTCTGGCCTTGAAACAGTCCAGATTTTACTGTTCGGAGAAAACATCGGTAGGCAAGGAAGCGTTACATGTGTGACAATATACAAACAGTCCGATTGGTGACTTCATACCTTGTAACAGAGGGCCTTCTCACCGGTCGTACGGAGCATGCGATGCCGTTAAGCACAGTAGTTACTTTATTGTTGGTTTGTTGGTTTAGCCTATGTTCGATAGCTAAAATCAGAAATCAGGGTGGTGCAAGGACACGCGTTGCGCGCGCGACGGTAGTTTCTAGACTGGCCGCCCGGCCCCAAGGGTGATTAGCCGCAAGCGTATGATAGTTTGGGGTTCACTTTCGTTATACACAAAAATAAAAACAAATTTGTTCATTTTATTTACTTAATACATATCATATGTTTCATATGTTGCGACATTTAATTCTTTAACTATTTTATTTATGTTTATTTATAAATTCATTTTATAGTAGGTATTTATTAGATTTAGGTATTGCTTGCTTGGCGGTGCAGTGTCGGTGGGATATTACGGGGCCCCCTGAAAACCAGCGTTGTGGTTCGCGGCAAGCGGCCACAACATTATGCTGAGGAGGGTCCATTTACGCTGGAGGCCCACGAAAAATGCCACTGGAAACCCTATAATTATCTACGTGTTTTATGTACCATTTTTTTATTTTTGTGTTAAATATAAATTATCATGTCGTGGCGTCCTTTGTAATAAATGTTTTCTTTCTTTCTTTCTATTGTAATAAAAACGCGCTCCGTAGTGCTCTAAGTAGCGCGATGTCCTGCTTACATTTAATTACTTTTTTATTCACTTATGGAGGCACATTGGCAAACGGCCCACCTAATGGAAAGTGGTCACTGTCGTCCAGGGTAGCAATCTGAATCTTATCATCGTATCGTCCACTACAACACTTGCCTATCGTACATGTGGTTGGAGTGACTGCTAGAATTGTTCTAAACGTATCCGCTTTGATATCTACATCTCTGCTAACAAAAACTGCCTATTCACCCAGAACTCGACGCCGGCGCCGCCGATCCCCGAACCCGACTACAGCATGTCAGAGTCAGACGAAGAGCCCGCCAAGCCCAAGGCGGAGCCTCCACCAGCCGAAACCAGCGCTAACAGTAATGCTAGGTAAGCACCACCGCTGTATCTTGGAGGTCACTGAACCAGGCGTGGGGAACCGAATGTTAAAGTATCAATTTCTGTCAATCCGTGTAGTTTTAATCCATGAATGAATAAATCCGTGAGTCTATCTGTCCGTCAAGCATACATTGGCCCGTCGCAATAAAACAAATAACACAAGTGTACAATACGTTCACAGACTGGACCAACTGTCGAGTTTCACAGCATACATTTGACAAGACTACTTTATCATTTTGTTAGTGCACGTGCAGACGAAGTGAAGTATAAATCCATGCGTGCACGCATCTCCCTGTGCGATTACTTGTGTGGGGGAGATAGACTGTACCCGATGAGTGGAGTCACACTTGATTATTGATGTCGTTTGTGATATGTACTGTTCAATTTCAGGACACCGATTTACGCAACAATATACGAACATGACGCCATACAGAATACGTTCCATTAAAATGTTACAAATAATATTTTTTCCATATAAGGTACAGTTAAGACTGGAATAGTATCATTAGACTTTGTTTGTCGCGGGCGGTGCTTTGTGTTGTGTGTTTTCAATTTCAATACACTGTCATTCGGGGTATTTTCTTCTTAAACGAGGCACTGTTTCATTCATACAACCGTATCCTTCAGACATTACTCTTACACGTTTTCTTTTCATCGTTCGAGACCACATTCCGTTTCGTGTTGTCGGGCTTTCTGTGGGGTTCAGCTTACTCTATGGGCAGGCCAGCGAGCGCGCCCTGACCATGTTTCTTGTGTTCCAGCGGCAGCAGCTCCGGCTCGAGCTCGATGCAGCACTCGTTCTCCGTGGACGAGATCCAGAAGATCCGCACGCGGCTCAAGTCGTCCAAGTCGTGCGGCGACGAGCTCGGCTCGGCCGAGCGCGACGACGGCGACAACTCGTCGTCGGGCGTCTCGTCGGACCAGGAGGCGCAGGCGAAGCCGCCGCCGCGCCGGGACAAGGTCTCCTTCTGCAGCTCCGTCACCGTCAAGTCGTCCAACGACGTCATCAGCACCGAGCCCGTGCACAGCTCGTCGGAGAGCCTGTCGGCGGGCGCGGGCGCGGGGGCGGGCGGGGGGATGGGGATGGGGGGGGGGGGCGGCGGGCCGATGCAGCGGCACAACTCGCTGACGCGCAAGCGCGCGGCGGCGGCGCTGGCGCGCGGCGTGTGCGGCGCGGGCGCGGGGGCGGGCGCGGGGCGGGGGCGGTCGGCGGCGGAGCGGCTGGGCGTGGACCCGGCGCTGGCGCCCGGGCGGCGGCGCGCGGCCGTGCTGCTGGCGGAGCTGCCGCCGCCGCTGGAGGAGCCGGCGGGCGCGGGCGCGGACGGCGCGCCGCTCATCGCGCCGCCGCCGCAGTTCAGCGACCGCGTGCGCGTGGTGGCCGCGCTGCCCAAGCAGCTGGCGCACCGCCAGTAGCGCCCGCGTCGCCTACACCCGGCGGACCTTTCGCTAGTTGTTTAGCTCCCGGGCGGAACTTACAGGTATTCCGGGCGATCTCGGAACTGATAGGTAGTACTTCCCGCTCGATAGACCCGGGCGCCGGCCGCGGCGCCGCTCTTATGAACCATAGATTTTTAACTTCACTTTCGAACACTCGTAGGCGTCCCCGTAATGTAATGAAACACGCGTTCTTTTGCAGGAGGAATACTTAATCGAATGAGCGAAACCTTTTTGTAATCAAACGACTAAATGAAACCAAAGATTTATAGTATTTATTGTTGAGGAGTTAACATTGATATAGTTGAAACTAATTTTTATACATTCCCTTATTAACTAGTATTAATATTTTCAAAATGTATTACGATGATTGGATTAATTTCATGTTATTATTCGTGTGGTCTCCGAAGTGTCAAATTACTATTATTTCCTATATTAGTGAAAAGATTATGTTAATCCTATTTTGTATATCCCTACCCTTTCACAACGCAACCAAGTGCCATTGTGTCTATGATTTTATAAATATTTTTATATCTATCTGTAAATAAATCGAGAGCTATTTAGTCAGGTTAAAAGAGTGGACTACAGTTGCGCACATACAAACATGTATCCGGCCATGATATAATATATTACTCGAATAAAATTATTGTATTTATGAGCAGAATATTTATGAATTTGTGAATATATTTTATAAATTAACTATGTTATCGGGTGAGGGTGTTGTTTTCATTTGTTTCATTCGTCCATGAGGCGGTGTAGTGCACTCTTTTGACGCTGTTTGTTTCCGGCAGCGTGGCCGCTGATGTATTCTATGCAAGACGCTTGTTGCCATTGGTCGCATTATCATCCGTTCCATTCGTGTACATTATGCACCGGTCTGTTTGAATGCCTCACCCCATGTAAGGTGTAGCATGTCTTGAAAACTATTGATAATTATTGCCACCATTATAAGGGCCACAATCGAGCCAAACAGACCGTCATTGAATACACCCATTTAGCTATTAGATTACAATGCAAAAGAAGTGTAACACCAATATTGAAAGCTTTTATATATTGCATTAATATTGTTTTTGTAGTTAACGTATTGTATTGTATATTAATTGGTATTAGCGAATTATTGTTTGCTGCGAACATTTTTAATGCGTTAATGTTATGAGCAGTGGATTTAATTAAATTTTACGTTTTCGTACGTGCAAGTTCTTATGGACATTTCACGGACATTTTTTTAAATAAACATCAAACATATTCTTCCAACTTTTGGGAATATATTTTCTCACCACCTTTCTCCCTTACTTCAGTGACTTTCTATAAGAAACCATGTTATCAGAATAGTCATATGGAAAGTGGCACTGCTAGATAAATATCTGAAATGTGAAATCACGTACTAACACAGCATTACTATACATTGTGCTTGGGGAAGTTCGGATATTGTAATAATAAAAGAAGTTAAGAGCCGTACAAACATCAAATTGTTTAAGGATGTATTGTTCTGAGAAAGATTACTTAAAACTCTCTCTGAATTGTGTCTTACTTCTCTGTATTAATTTTACAGGACCAAGGTTTCGTGTAATTTAAATAATGTTGCGTATAAACATTACAACAAAACATGTTTCATGCCATATAATTTTCTCGAGCCCAGTTTTAAATGAAGGTTTAAAATAAAGCTTTATTCAAAACGCTAAGGCTGCAAATTTTTTTGTAGCTCGATAGTACCTACCACGTTTTTTCAGAGGTTAGACTCGGCTTTACCGTAAACTACAGCTCATTGTCAATGTTAGAAATGGCCGGCCAGTTTCGTGGGATTTGGATTTATTGGTTTGTAAGGATGTTTATCTACTTATTGATAAATTATGCATGTTGCAACCTTACTGTACGTTTAATTAAATGTCACCTTAGCAACTCACGGTTCATTAACAAGCTTTTATACTCCACCAAACTATCTTATGAAAAATAGATAGATGGTATGGATAACTTCACATTTAATAATAAAAAGTTTAAATCCAAATCTCTACAAACTAGCGATACGATACGATAGCTAGAAAGAGTCGAGTCATAAATTTGCAGGTAGGCCTTTGTATTATTAGCACAATCAATTTCTATTATTAATTATTAATGTATTACTATTATTTCGTTATAATCGTCTTGTCATTATTTTAAGTTGTATAAATGTATTGGTCTACTTAAGGCATAGATAGGTAGTGGTAATTATTTGATCGACTGTAGCGTAATAAAGGAAAAATGGGGCAACGTTTTGTAAATCGTTTTTTAGAACTACAAAATCATCGAACGTGCGATGTGATTGGCCGAAACTGACCAATCAGAGAATGCCTTTTATATGAATTCTGTAGTTTTATTGTAACGGTAAATAGTACAGTTACGCAGGACTCGCTCGTTTTATTTCCGCTTTAGAAAACGCGCTCTAGCCAGCGGGTAGTGGAAATGAACTGAGCGAATTCCCAATGTGAAATTGTAAATGTAATTTTGTATAATACCGATTGTGTTTTGCGTTTCATTTGAATCTCAGTATCGAACGTGTAACTACAACTTGGTATACTTTCAAATGAAAAATTAAATGTTTCATCACTAAAATATTTTATTTTATTTTTGCTTTTAATACTTAGGTACTAAATACATCTTAATAAATGCTATACTGGACGGATTTTATCACAAATATGTAGCAATTTAAACCAAGACACATTGTCAATAATTTCTAACATTATTGCTATTAAATATAATTGTACAGGGTATTGTGACGTCCTACTTTACTCATTCAATTGAGGCTCAAGCCAGCACGGCTAGCATAAGTGTACTCTTTCGCGCCATAAGCGAGAAAAAGCTATCTCTTTCACCTTAGTATTGAGAGAAGGAAACAAAGGCTCTCTCGCGGCGCGAGCTAAGTCGCGGGCACACTTGTGTTAGCAGCGCAGATCCTTTGCAACGCCTACAGTCTTTCTTATACGAAACTATAATAGATGATGCATCCTAAGTAAACTGGCTACGAATAAACATATCTAAAAAATAGTAATTAAAATCTCCAAACAAGTGGTGTGGTGCCAAATGACGCCAAGAGTAGTCTGAATCAAACAGCCAGATTCTGCCAGTCGAGAGGCGAGTTCCACCTTTAGGAAACAAACAATAACTTCTCTTGTGATATTCACTGTACACGTCAGTAACACGTGCTAAGCCAAGCAGCGTGGGGTGAAGTGGTCACCACGCCCGGCTTGTTTGCGGAGGCCACTATTTTATGCTAGTTCTAGAAAGCAGATGAACCGAACTACAGTGTCCCTACGTAGAAAACAATCAGTTACGTAACTAGATAAATAGGAACATTTGATGTATCAATCCTTAGCCGCATTATTTATTTTTTATTTATTTATTTAATTTGCCAACAGATAACAATTTTTTTTTACAATGCTCTTAAACTAACTCAGTATTCTTAATTTTATTCAGTGACAGTTAGTTTGTGTAGCATATTGGGCGAAAGAGCATTTAACAAATGTCAAGGAATATATTTCATCAGCATCTTGGCGTTAATATTGCGACTGCGCTCTCGCGCATGAGGGCCCGGGGTCCGCTTTGACCATAATCCAGGTTTTGGCAGATCAGGTAATTACAGTGGAGCATTAGGCATGAGGCATTTTAGCCTAGTCCTCACAGTAACAATGCACCTGCGGTTCTGCATTTTGTTGCCTGCAACCTAAATGCATGAATCGTAGATGTTATGGGCGACAGTTACCACTTACCATCAGGTGGGCTGTCTGCTCGTTTGTCACCGAGTAGTATAAAAAAATTACAGTGGAGCGACTGCTATCTGAGCTCCATGAGGAGCTCCCTGCTACCAGAGGAACCTGACCAGATTGGATCAAGGAATCTATTTACGGATAGAAAATGGAACCGCAAAGACGGTTGCATATCTCACAATTTTCTCTTGCACAGTGATAGCAGGGTTTGAATGCCCCGAGACGGTTGGACTACAGAATGGAGTTCTATGAGTACCCTACCCAAAGCCAGCTGTGAGGGTAAATATCGGGTTTTGATACAATCAGAAACCAATTTCAACCTGAGTGGTTCAGTAGGTTAACACGCCGGTCTGCCACGCCGAGGTCTCGGGTTCGATTCCCGGTCGAGCAGAAATCGAAATGATGAATGTTAGTTTCTGTTACTTGTATGTATAAGTCTATCAATTTTCTGGTACCCATTATACAAGCTGTGCTTACTTTGGGGCTAGATGGCGCTGTGTGAATTGTCCAAACATATTCGTTATTATTTTATTATTTTCGTGGTCAACTTGATTAGAACTGTAATTCATATAATCCAAAATATTCTTACATTAAATTAACCTAAATGTGCGCTACAAATTAAACAAAGAGTCGATAATGACCACAAATTCACGACCTTGTAGATAACAGTGAATTGGGTCATAGCAATAAGCTTATCACTAATCTTGGACGGACGTGCGGACAACAATCACAATATAATCGAAACTACCATTAGCACGTGCTACAATAGCTGTAAATGATACGAATCTAAAACTAATTAACACTACCTATTCCTACCTATGTTAATTAAATAAGAATGTAAAACAACATTAAGTATTCCGTTGAATAAATAATGTCGTTAGTCGTTTCAGAGCTACATTAGTCAATACTTTTTTAAAAGTAGGTGTTTACTGATAAGTCAATTTTACAATCAATTTGTTCAATATAATATCTTCTTCATTTACTTACTAGCGTGTTTTTTAAGACTGTAATATTCCCTTTATAGGGCAATGTAATATAAACGTGGAAAACAGACATAAAAGGTGTGTCAATCAGAAATTAATACAACTGTAGGATAATTACGTAACTCTGTTGCCAACAATTCTGTGATTTAAATTATTAAAATTGATAGTTTTATAATTACGTATGATCGAAATCAATATTAAATAATAGTTTCAGTTTATTGCAAAGAAACTTTGTTAGCAATTGAACCCATAAAATCGATAATGATACTTTCAATAATTTAAATCAGATAATTGTTGGCAACAGAGTTAGGTAAATAGCGTACAGATTGACAAAAAAATTGTGTCGGTAAATTCCTTTGCGACTCCTACATTCTGTTAAGACTGTATCAAGGTTTTACAAACCTTGGCGGCTTATATGCGTAAGTAAAGTATTCTCACTCGGCGGTGTTGTAATCTAGGTACAAAGACGCGTCTTCTATCTTCACTAGTCGGTGGTAATCGACGTTTTCTCCGCACATCGGACATTTGCCGTCTTCTTTCAATACTCTGGAACAGGAGGACCATGTTTTGTTTACCAAATAAATATTATCATAGATTCTTTCTTAATTAAGATTCGATGCTGATATCCATACGTATCTACCTAAATTAAAGAGAGGACAAAGGATGATAACAAAAATCTTAAAAAATTAATAAAATGAAATGTGTGTATCTCATCATCATCATCACAGCCCATAACAGTCCAATGCAGGTCTTAGGACCTTTCCCACGAAAGCGGAGGTTATTGCCATAATCTCCACGCTTGGCAGGCGGTTTGGAGATCGCAGTGTTATAAATATAACAATGGAAAACGCTGCTGCTCATTTTCCAGCCTACTGAGACTCTAGAAGTATGTATATAGCGTAGCTATTTCAAAACCAAACAAATACGTTCTAATTGAATTACCGTTGTCAAACTGAACAAGTTTTTTTTTCAAGGATTGTCTATTATACAGGGTGTCCCAAAATTCGACGTCAACCCGGAATCGGGTGAAAAGGCAAGTCATGCTGGTTGGCAGAAAAATATTTAAAAAAATCTAAGTTTCATGATTTTGCAAAAATCTAAGTAGCATGAATTTTTTATTTTGAATTTTTGTCTATGAGATAAGTCCTATTTTTATGCAAGCTTAAGCAGCTGGTTTCAAAAATTTGATTACATTTTAGAGAAGCATTATTCAGGGTTACACAGCAAAAAAAAAATGGGAAAAAGTAAAGATTTGGGGCAACAGGACTGAAAAGTCTGTCGCAGGGTGTGCAATATTGCGTTTTTTTTAAATGCCTATAATTTTGAAATCATGCAACTTAGATTTTTTTAAATATTTTTTTGCTAACCAGCATGACTTGCCTTTTCACCCGATTAAGGGTGGACGTCGAATTTTGGGACACCCTGTATAATGCAAGTGTTATACCTATAAACCTTCCGGAATAATTTATCTAAATGATAGTGACCTGAAGAGATCAACTGCATCAAAATCCGTTGCGTGGTTTAGAAGTTAGCAGATATATAGGCAGACGCGGAAAGCGACGTTAATTTAAACTATTTAATTATAAAAGGGCTGCTACACGGTTGCAAACCCAGGTTGCCAACAGAGTGACATTGATCGACTAACCAATCAACGCCTACGTATCCTCGTATCCTCTCGTTTGGCTTTGGGGAAAAATGGCGGCTTTACGTTGATTGGTTGGTTGATCAAGGTCACTATATTGGCAGCCATGTAGCAGCCAATTAAGGATACTTACTCTATAAATTCTGTCATAATTGCGGGGAAATCACACTCGGGACATGCGGTCAGGTCGTCTTTCACTATGTGCAGGCCCTGTAACAAGAATCACAAATACAAACTTTTAGTTATCATAAAAAAATACTTATGACCAATGTCGGGTCGGCCGCGCATCCGAATTAATCCAGAAGCGACTTTAATTCTGTACATCGTAAGGATTAGTATCGACTGCAACTGATGGTTGGTCGGCTCCACCCAAAATGGAATATCTGTTACTAGTTTAATGTTAGACAGTGTCTCTTTTGGACTATGAAATGGGATTGTTCAAAAGGTAGGTATATTAGAGGTCTCCTTAGAGGCGAGCAACGCATTTGTAGCGCCCCTGGTGTCGCTGATGTCCGGAGGCGGCGGTGACCACTTTCCATTAGGTTCAACAATGCAAACATTGTTGCTTAACGGGAGCTGTTTCTCTCCTAGAAAATAAGATGTGTATAAAATGATATTGTAAATATTGAAGTTAAGTAATATAGTCATTATAAGGCATGTAATGCTTTACGGCTGGGAGAGTTGGCCGGCGCTGACGAATCACGTCCGTGAACTTCACACCAACAGATAATATTGATATTTAATAAGAAGAAGCGACAGAGATCTATCGGGACCTTAGCAAGAGGAATAATGTGGTCTGGTCTCTGACTACCCCTATGGGAATATATTTGTGGCGCTCATGCTTGTTTGTCTGCCGTCATCATCATCATATCAGCCGAATGACGCCCACTACTGGGTATAGGCCTCCCCCAGAGATCACCACGGCGGCCGGTCCTGTGCCTTCCGCATCCAGCTGGGACCTGCGATCTTTACCAGGTCGTCAGTCCACCTTGTCCTCCCAGAACTTTACTGCTCCATCGGCCATCTGTTCTACGAGCTATGTGCCCTGACCCCTGCCACTTTAGCTTGGCAATCCTTAGGGCTATGTCAATGACCTTGGTTCGCTTGCGGATCTCCTCAAGTGTCTCCGTACCACACAGAAAAGGGCGGGGCACTCACGGTGGCCAGGCGGGCAGGGCGCCGCCGGCAGCAGGTAGTAACTGCTCTCTCAAACATGAGGTGCAATGTATTCATATTCATTAATTTGTAGTAATAATCATACATGTAACGCGCTGATTACATCTATATTATTCTACGAGTCGCTCTGCATTTCAAAAGCTGTGATATAAAAATGGACCTTATTCTATGAGCAATACGCTTCTTGCTTCTGAATTTAGTCAGCTGTAATCAGCGCATAAGGGCGGGGCACTCACGGTGGCCAGGCACCGGCAAGAGATCCCGCGGTAGGCTCAAGAAGCGATTGGAGTCGGACGCGAGAGCCAACGGCTTACGACGGTAGGATGCCGAAGACCGGGTAAAGTGGAGAAAGCAAAGCAGGAGGATAATGATGATGACTCACGGTGGCCAGGCAGAAGGGCACGTCGGCGCGGCAGGTGGCGCAGGCGAGGTCGGCGACGGGCAGCGGCGCGCCGCACTGCGGGCAGGGCGCCTCGGGCCCGCCCGGCGCCGGACCGCGGGCCCCGTGGCGGACCGCCGACTCGATCTTCTTCGCGTACTTCGGGTCGATCTGGGCGGGGTGCGGGGTGCAAGCATTTTAGTTTTAACCCAGGACGAAAGACGAGGGGTTTGAAGAGGTCTTTGTGGCTTTGTGTGTATGTCTGCGGCGTCGGAGCTCCCGTAGAACCCAGCCGGCGGTTCGATCGGCGGTACGAATTCTGTGACGTCATTCCAGAGGTATGGTATCATGTGGTACCGTTCCAAACACCCTGTCTATCATTGATGTTTTTTATCGCTTTCACTACTGCTTTTGGGCTAGTATCGAACAACCACAGACAATTGCACGTCAAAGCCTTGTGAGGAAAATTCTCGTCAACTGTAGAAGAGTCATCAACATACACAGAAGAAAAGTTTTCGGTAAAAGCATTTCGATTGGTGAAATATCCTTGGCATATTCTATCTGCCATAGACAGATATCAGATATCAGATAACTAAGTGCTTACTTTATTTTTTTGTATCTGTATTAGTTTGATACCTATAATAAGACCACGATAAGTCCGTATTGACTGACAGTAGTAAAAATTATAAAGTGTGGATATGGCAATAATCTGGGGATAATCTGTCCTTGCCAGTCCTTATTGTAAACATTCAGTTATTTGGTAACTATTAGCTTGAACTTGTACTTTTAGTTTGTCTAAATTATTAATCATGCTGAAAATTATCTCCCGCACTTCCTTTTTAATTGTTTTGCCCACTATTTAATCATAGTTTTCATAACTCACGAAAATAAACGATCCTACAGAAATCAAATTGTTTGTTATTACTTTTATGAATGACGTTTTATGACGTTTAAAAACTTGCCATACAGAGTTATTTTTTTTTAATAAGCGATTCGGACTTATCGTGGTCCTATTATATCTGTGGAGACGTATAATTGGACTTTTATTTCTTACATGAATAACTATTGTATTTTAAAACTGTTAGTCTTACCAAAATTATACAATAAAAAATAAAATATTCGTACAGCTATTTGGTTAAATTGTTCCAACTTCCATGGGTTGGTTAGGTCGAACTGTTTCACCAAGCTTTTGGTTAAATTGTTCGCGCGGGCTTCCACGCAGATCTTAATATGTAAATAAGCCTTATAGTCAACTACATAAGACACAAAATGCAATCACATACCTGCGCGCGGTACTCGGGTTGCATGAGCACCCGCGCCCAGTGGTGCGCCTGGTGCTTCAGCCCCGCGCGACCGCATTCGATCACAGTGGATGTGAGGATCGATACTTGGTCTGGAACAACGAGTTTCAAGGTCATATTGAATTTGTTATTCAGAACATGAATCTGGGCTAAATGTAGAGGAGATTCTTCTTCGTTTTGCATATAGTCTTATTTTTCGATAATGTTTTGCAGCTCCCTTAACAAACCGTTAAATAAGGCCACTAAAAATAATAAATTGATAACGACCCAAAACAATTTATCTCTTTTTATTTTTACCTACACGTTAGCCTGACTTAAGCGCAATACCTACACAGAATTGGTACCTACATATTTAGTTTCTAACGCACACACTAGATGTCGCTGCAGGACATTTACATCGCGCTATCGCCGTCGGCGCGCCGAATCATGACCTCCCCGGCGCGATTCCGAACCGGTATCGCTTCTCGGCCTTTTGGCTAAGATCAAAGTGTAGTATCTGTTCTTTTCAGCTTAATATCTGAAAGTTCCCTCACCGAGGGACCAGTATATTAAACTGATTTTTGCAACCCGCTGGGATGTTCGGGGCTCGCTCCACTCCCGGCACGGGTCGGCCCGGCATTGCAGTGCCGCCGGGATCGGCCCACATAAACCACAAATAGTGAAAAAAAAACATGACTATGACGTAAAAATTAGTTAGTTATGTGTCTGGTTAGTCAACCGTACCGGTACATATCAATCAACATTATCAACCAACTGTCTAACGGGCCGTTAGACAGTTGGACTAACGGCCTGCCAGATCGGCCGCAGTATCGAATGTAATGTAGGTTGAGTTATAGTAATGTGCATTTGCAAGACAAGTTTTTAAATGGAGTTGGTAAGAGGTGCCTCATTTTCTTTGTTGAACACAAAGGCAGGACAATGTTCGTCGACTTGGAAAGTTATGCATGAGGTACAGACAGAGCCTGACCAGATTGGATCATGATTCCTATATATATATAATGTCTTCTATAAAAATGTCTTGTTGGAAATAAATATGTATCAAATAAAAAAAGTAAAGTCGTGTACTCACGCTCGGCGGTGGGGAAGAAGGCGACGTCGGCGGCGATCCGCAGCAGCAGCCGCGCCGCCAGCTCGTGCCGCGCGCGACGCACGTGCGCGCGCACCTGACAATCACGACGGAACCAATTCACCAAGGAACATGCTACAATAGACATAGACTATCATTATTTAGTCCAATAACACATTCAAAAAACTTAAAACTAACAGAATAAGTACATCATAAGAAAGCAGGGCGATGCGTCCTCGGACCAAATTAGACCAGCCTCAGCTTAAGGCTGCTCAAGATATTTCAATTCAAATTAACGTCTATTTTAGTTACGTGTAAGAGTAGCTTTAATACTGTAAGAAAAGTTAAAGCGTACTCCACATGTCCGCCGAAACTTTCGGCGAAACTTTGGCCGGGACTTTGGTCGACCCTCTACATTCTCGCCTATTAGGGATGTGGTGGGTGTCAAAACGCGTCGATATTATATCGATTCATTGGTGTAATATCGCTAATCCGCTTTAAACAGGGTCACAGAGGTGATGGCAGCTGCTATACTGTAATTACTTGATCTACTAATATCCTGGATCATGGTCAAGGGTACCCCGAACCTGTTACTCGAAAAAGCGCTGGGAATATAAATATAAAATCGATCGAATCGAGACGACAACGAACTATCTCTACTTAGTCTATGAAATAGGCGAGACATGCCAAACATGCACGGGACTACACGAATGTAGGCGAATACTGCCTCCACATTCTCGTGTTCCCGCGGAACTGTCCACATGTGGAGCGCGCTTTAAGAATCAAATTTAAAACTGGTTGGGAAACAAAGGGAAGGGAAGGGTTGAGAAATAAGCTTTAGTAGTAGTAGGTAGTTCGACACCCATACTAACTTTTTGCTAGGGATTTTTTTATTTGTTGGACTGTTTAGTAACTGCATTAAGCTTTATAATCTCTAGAGTAAAGCAAGCCGAGAAATAAAAACAACTTAACGAGTACTTTTATTTTTAATTGCTTCGTTTTAAAATTAGATATTATTAACATGTAGAAATCCATGTCGCGCTCCTTTGATACATTTACTAACAACCTTCAACATTGCTCAAAGTTGTTTGTACATTAAAAACGTGAAATCCTTGAAATAAGCCCAATCAATGATTACCGAAATCGGACAACCTCTCGTAACCTTTCGCATATGTACGAAACATGGCCCCCTTCCGCTTGACTTGTACATTAAAAACGTCCACCCTTGAAAAGAGCCCGGTCAAAGCGAAACCTGAATTTGCCTCCCTTCGAACCCAGCACTCACCAGTATGTAAGCATGCAGCACGGCGATCGCCTGCCGCATGTCCCTGGGCACGGGCAGCGCGCGCGCCCGCAGCGCCGCCACCATGCCGCGCACCACGTCGCGCGCCTCGCGGTAGCGCCCCACGCGGCACAGCCCGCCCGCGATTATCACCTGAGGGGTCAGCGGTTGTTTTATGGAGACTTTAAGAAGGCAAACTGCGGCACAGCCCGCCGGCGAGTATCACCTATAAAGGAGCAGTTGTTTTAGACTCAATGACGACTTTCAAAAAAGTAAATATCGTACCAGATTCGAAATGAAAAAGGCGAAATGTTATCAGATTCTTAGATAGCTTCCACTCGCGGCAGAATTTTGTCAAATTACACTTGAAACATGAAATTTGGAACATATCGGTGACAATAATAAAAAATTATGATTTATTCAATAAGATAATTTTGCCGCCACCATGCCGCGGACCATGTCGCGCGCCTTGCGGTAGCGCCCCACGCGGCACAGCCCGCCCGCGATTATCACCTATGGAGGTAGCGGTTAAAATAAGTTCTCAAATGAAAAAAAAATCATAACAAGCTTTTATTGCGCGGTGTACCTACTCATCAAGATCATTCCAAAGAGCCCAAACACGATGGGGTTCACTTATTATGTTCATTAATTTTTATTACCACCTTCCGACTCCATCATCTGCCCAGCTCCATCATACCATATTAATGCATTGTCATCCAAGATACATAGGTATACCAAATTGTAGCTCAATCGGATATCAACAAATGGTCGAAAAACTGTTTGCAAATTTTGACGGACAGCTTACATACGAACAATGCTAGTCAAATAAAAGCTTGTAAAAGAAGTCAAAATTGTATATTCTTAGATAGCTTCCACTTGAGAAAATATTGTAAAAGTACACTTGTAACATCTACTTTGGAACATATCAGTGATAATAAGAGAGCAAAGTAATTTTACCGCCGTCGTATATCGTATGATCGATTTAATAGTTTCAGTTTATTACAATGGAACTTTGTTAATAACTGAACCCATGAATTCGATGATACGGAATCGCAAAAGTAACAATTTCAATCATTGAAATCAGATAATTGTTGCCAACAGGGTTATGTCATTAGCCTACCGACCCTCTTCCGTATATTTTCTTCAAACTTTCGCTACCTCTCCGTTTTGACAATTGAAAGAAATATGTATGTATGTATGTATGTAATCTCTTCATTGCATCAATTTATAACATTACAGAAAATAAAAATACAGTTTATAAATATTTTATGTCCTCCTCAATAAAGAAATTTCGCTTTGACTTTGGACTTGAGGGGAAAGTATTAAATCTAGTAGGAAATTCTACAATGCTACGTACCTATATTTTTATTTATTTATTTTATTTGTATGGATTACCAACAGCTTAAATAACAATTTATTTGTTGGCATAAAAGTATAAGTAAACAAAGCGGTATCGCAGTCGGCGCGTCGAATCATGACCTCCGGTTATTTAAAATATTTCACTTATAGAATAGAATAGAATAGAATATAATAGAACTTTATTGCTTAAACTGTGTAGAACATTGTTGCAGATGGGTTTGCAATATAAGAAGAACAACAGTTTACCCATAGCGGGTATACAATTACAATAGAATGCTATGTTATCACTGAATAACATAGGCTAATTTTTATACCGGGAAAATAATAATTTCCCGCGGTAAAGTCGATTGTGTACAGAGATCCGAACTGCGCGCGGGTGAAAACCTCTGAGAACGTCAAGTAAGTCATTATCATCTCGGCGTTATGTCCCGGTTGCGCTCCCGCGCAGCACGCGAGGGCCCGGGGTCCGCAGTTGAGAACGGCAAGTAAGTATATATCTTAAATTAATAAACCTTCCGTGAAATCTTATCTGACAGATGGTGAAAACCGCATCAAAATGCGTTCCATGGTTTATGAGGAGAAGCAGAAAGAGACAGAAAATCTAGAAAAGCGGCTTTATTAGAAACTTCACTAGGTACATCACACATCAGAGCTATAGCACACTTATTTGATAACCTTTTTTGTAACTCTGACTATCTTCAATATTTTCAGCTGGAGCTAAGAATAAGGTAAGTAATATTTTAAGGTACAGTCAGCAATAATACACAAGCGGAACCAAAATAATGGGAACAATTGTTTTTATTTTATTTTGATAAACTGATCAGTTACGTTATTTAAAATAATATAAAATGGACAAGCAGTGGAGAACGTTATAATCAGTCTAATTGTCGAACTACAATGGCATACTAACTCAATACCTTATTATGGTGTACGGAGAGATGTATACCGCTTGAGACTATGACCGCTTATCGATTATCGTTGTGCCAAGGAGCGTCGGCGGCCGAGCGGTTACAGTATCCGACTCGTAAGCCAGAGGTGCCGGGTTCGAATCCCGCTCCGGCCATGTAGCAATGACTGTTTTCTAAGTTATGTACATTAGTTGAATACCAATCGATGCTCTTACGGTGAGGGAAAACATCGTGATGAAACCTGCACATTCAGGCGACTGGATGTGTAACCATGATCCAATCTGGTCAAGTTCCCCTGGTAGCAGGGTCATGGAGGTCAGATGGCAGTCGCTCCACTGTTATTACCTGACCTGCCAAATCCTGGATCATGGTCAAGGCGGACCCCGGGCCCTCGTGCGCGGGAGCACAACCGGGACATTAACGCCAAGATGATGATGATGATGATGATGAATGTTGTGCCATTAGCCCCTGTATTTGTGATGCCTTTATTCTAATGCAGCATGACGGCCATGCTCATACTGCTCAATTAGTACTGCCATGTGAATTATGCCAGTGTAGCTGTAGCCAGCAGAAACCTTGGACATAAATCCATTAGAGACTGCCCTTATCCTACTAGATGGGTTCCCACAATGTCTCTTTCTTCCATCACTATCACTCGTCATCTCGACACTCCTTCCATAATGTTAAATAAATAACCATCTTGGCGTTCAGGTCCCGGGTAATTTGGAATGACATTTTGCATAAAAACTAAAATCGTTTCAAACACTCGTAATAGGTCAAACGAATATTGAACAAATCATGAACTAAAATGACAAAAATAAAAAATGTACATAAAAACCAAAAACCTAGACTGTTGGTTAAGTAACAACAGCAAAATGCAAGTACTTACATCGATTGTTTTTTGAGTTGAACTCGCATACGAAATCCGATCAATTAAATATCTAGCAATAGCTATGAACTATTTTAATAGCAAAGTTTTCATAGACTTCGTCTTAATAAGAGCTAAAAATGTATTTTTGGTAAAAACCACCGCTTTTAGCATAGCCTTCAATTTAGTCTATAATTAGACGTTGTTCGTGAAATCATCTCATCTAATTAAATTTGGTTAACAACGCACCAAATACCCTGCAGAGGATTTTTTCTTGGTATTGTAATGCACTTTTGTGTTCTTTTTGGTGTCCAGCTCATGGGTGCAATGGTTTCTACCTAACTTTAAACCGTTATGAAACTTTAAACCTAAACGGTTATTCTAAATGAAAAATGGTAAGACATAAAGATGATTTTTCAATACTTATTCAACGACACCACACAATAGGACTTAGTTTATCGACTTTACTATGCTAGCTACAATAATTAATACCGTCATGCGCCGCGAGATGGCTCTGCGCGTCGATTACATCGCGCTAACGACTGGTACTCACGCAAATATGACCTCTTTGACGCCGGCGTGTGTCAGGCAATTCTCTATTACTAGAGATGATGATGATGAATTTCTTTAAGCAAGCCACGTATTTACTGTACGTGCAGCTTGTTATATTGTGCGCGCGCGCATCTACTGTATGGTCTATCCAAAATATCAAACCACATACATAGATTTAGAGGTGCGCGGATCTGTTATATTCATATATTATAACAGAGCGTTGTACTATTATAAACTGTTATGTTATTTTTAACGTTATAATATAATACCCTAATACCGTATAACGATCGCCGTTTTTCAGCTATGTATTAATATTTACAGTTGATTACCTCGGGGAGCCAAATTTAATTATATAAATTCATTAGTAATAAATATATTCTTATATAACATATTAGTTTTTCTACTCAGCGTTGCCAATTTAGCATTTTATATGCTAAATTTGGCAGATTTTCTTTCTATTTAGCATATTGTTTTGTCGTTTAGCATATAGCATATTTTTTTAGCAACTTAACTAAAATGCATTTTTTTTTAAACCCGAAACGAACGACGACTTTAGTTTAATATGAACATAAAACAAATAATCTTTTATATTTTGGGACTTCTAGGCGATACCCCATTAAAAAAATAGTTTTGGCAGGTGGATACCATAGGTAGAAAAACAAAATTACTTCTCTCCCTCTTATCTGTAGCAATGAGGGAGAAAGAACAACTTTAATCAAATCGTTACCTACTAAATTAAAAATAAATGAAGGTCGGTGGAAAAAGTGCGATCTTACGAGAAGACGAGATTAATATTTTTTGTTAAAAAATTGTTGTAATTTGTTGTAAAGTTTATTTTATACCTCAATATGCCTCCTAAGTACGAGGTCCCGGGTTAGAATCCCGCTCCGGCCATGTACCAATGACTGTTTTCTGAGTTATGTACATTAGTTGAATCTAACCGATGCTCTTAAGGTGAGGGAAAACATCGTGATGAAACCTGCACATTCAGGCGACTGGATGTGTAACCATGGTCCAATCTGGTCAGGTTAACCTGGTAGCAGGGTCCTGGAGGTCAGATGGCAGTCGCTCCACTGTAATTACCTGACCTGCCAAATCCTGGATCATGGTCAAGGCGGACCCTGGGCCCTCGTTCTCGAGAGCACAACCGGGACATTAACGCCAAGATGATTTTTTTATTATTATGCCTCCTAAGTACATACAGTTGGTCTGTATATTTTATAATAACTGATTAAAAATTTAACTTAAATTTGGCATTTTATTTTAGCAGTTTATTAAAAAAATTAGCATGTTAGCATTAACAGTTTAGCACATTTCGTGTTAGCCTAGTTGGCATCACTGTTTCTACTTTCGACGACGTTAGCCGCGTACATAACAGAAAAAATAACACAACAATGTAATAATATTATGAAAAAGGTAATTAGAATATGCAATAGGATACAGATTCTCCATCCACGTGCGTCACTGTTTTATCTAAAGAGATAATAAAAAGTCTAAAAAATAGACAAATTGTGATATGGAATCTATCAGTACAGGCAGGTGGTAGTAGTACGAAACTACAAAACGAAATGTGTGAAATGCTAATATTATATTAGTAGCAGAAAATATTATTTATTAATA